>CM072152.1:1046775-1702099 GCA_036850595.1 Rhyacichthys aspro
GTTGTATTGAGCTGCCCACTTGACACGTTGCTTCTTAAAAACAAAACAGCCTTATATGGACTGTTTGTAGGAGTTGGTCAGGATCATGTCTAATCATAAATACAGCGACTAATTCATTGGGGATTAGCCCTGCTTCACTTTACACCACACTCCTCAGCGTACCATGACTCCCAGCCAGTGCCACTGCGCTCCAGTGAACGTTCATGGCACAGGTGAATGTGCAGGGGCTTCAGTGCTTGTGCACGCAATGAACCACTTTGTTTATATCAAAAATGCGGTAATATTGCTAAATGATTATGCACAAATTAAATTCATGTGTGTCTGGGAGAAAAGTGAAATGAAACTATATCAAACACACATCAAAGTCATTTTTCAAACCTGGTTCATCGCCTCACCGTGGGGGTTGCCTTTGTGCCCAGTCTTTAGAATATGCCTAGGGCAAGGTCAGAACTAGTGTAGGGCTACAGGGTCTGTGTACCTGCTGGGCATTTAATTTTTATTTTGTAATGGGAAATCAAAAAACGGAAAATGGGTGTTTTTCGTTTTCCGATTCTAAAACAAAAAAAAAGTAAAATGGAGATTAAATCCGTTTTTCTTTTTTGGTTCTGTATTCCAAAATCAGAAAACGCCATACCAGTTCTTCGTTCTTCTTCTGAAGTGGCGTGATCTTGCCACTGTTTATTTCGGTTATAGCTATATTATTAAAAGGTTTGTTTTATCGTCAATACTAACAATAATGTTACAAAGAAAATAAAATAAAAAACCATCATCGTTAATCATTACTCAAAATTGCTCAAAAAGTGTTTTATGTAAAGATAAATAACATCAATTGCCTATTTAAGAATAGAGTTATTCATTCATTTATTGCCAATTAACTAAATTTATTGTGGTTAAAATATGTGGACGTACACCAAGTGATGCAGTATGGTTTATTTCCATTATTGGAAGGCAAACAAAGAATTTTCCATTACAACATTTTAACGCTTTCCTTACCTTGTCTTTGGTCAACACATACCCATCAATGGCATTTTATAGTCCAAGTCTGGGTCATGTGCTGGTCATAACAGGCACACAGTTCAACTCCATGCACAGCTTCCCTAATGTTGTCTTTATGGGGCACTCATCACCTCTAATCTCCAAGTCTCCATCACATGGTTCGTCTGCAATACAGACTCATAGCAAGACAAGAAGCGTTTGTAATTACACAGATTTATTTCACTCTAACACATAGCATTTTCCCAAACTTTTAATACAATTTAATAAAAGGAGCAATGTAGACTTAAGAAAAAGATGGACACCATTTATTTGTTATTAATACATGGGGTATGCACAAAATACAGTCTGAGTCAGAACTAAAACATCGAAAAAGTACCACGTGTGAAGCGCCTGCAGTGGACCTTTGTGTGACAAGGCACATTCACACAACTCATGTTGTCCATGAGTTGTGTGAATGTGGAAAGAGCAGTGAAAGAACAATGGTCTTCTCTGTTGTAATTGTTAGGAAATAAGATTAGATAAGATGCTTCCTGTCCTTTGACAGAACAACATATGACCTATACGTTCTGTACGTCAAGTATTTACTTAGAACAGGAGACTACTGAGCTGGGAGGAAGGTCATCGTCAGTCATTGTTTTTAAACCAATACCTGCTACATTGCGCTCACTATACTTTAGCAACATAACACATGTAACGCAGATTGATAAAAACTCCTGTTTTTTTTTTTCTTCTTCTTTTCTTTATTACTGTTAGTACTGACGATAAAACAAACCTGTTAATAATATAGCTATAGCCAAAATAAACAGTGGCAAGCTCACGCTGTACCAGCTTTGAACCTCTAAGTTTGGTTTTCGGGTCAGTGGCAGAATAGTACGCAGAGAGAGGAGAGAGCTGAATCAGGAAAAGACTTCTAAATTTGTTTTTCACATTTTGTTTTTAATTTTTTCAATTATAGTACAAAAACGGATAACGGCTTTTTGTTTCCCAATTTTGGTATACAAAACCAAAAAAGAAAAATCCATTCACCATTTTTTTGTTTTATTTTAGAATTGGAAAACAAAAAAAAGTTTTTTTGATTTATCATTACAAAAAGAAAATCAAATGGCCAACAGGTACACGGACCCTACAATCCATGTACCTTTCCTTCAATTCATTTTATATTTAAAATCAAAAAGTAAAATGAAAAAAACGAATAAAAATTTGATTTTTCAATTTTTATTTTCATGGTTCTTTCAAAAATAGAAAATGTAAAAAGGCATTAGAACACCATGATTTGGTTGTTTGTTTACGATATAATGGCCTTGCTGGAAACACACTTTGTGTTAGTCAAAGAGCCTTCTGAAGAAGGGAAGACACACACCATATATCTACTACTTTACAGCAGATGGGCATACAACAAAGCTCATCATTGAGCATTAGAAGATTCTGTGCTCGGCACAATTACAGGCATAAAATGCACATTTCTGACACAGAATTGGAGATGGCTGTGCTTTTCACTGGCAAAAACACTAACTTCAGATTGACTTTGATTCCAGGTCACGCAAAACAAAATAATCTAAAATAAATATTAAATTCACTTTCCTTGTCTGCTTTTATCACTTATTTTTAAAACTAAGTATCAAAATGAAATATGAAAAAATAGGAAATCAAGCCGTTTTTTGTTTTTTTTTGTTTTGTACATTACAACGAAAAAATGAAAAAAGCAAGTGCATTTTTCGTTTTTGATATTAAATTGAAAATCAATTGAACGAATGACACACAGACCGGCTACACACTGTTTTACGTCTAGTTGGACTTTTATAGATGCCATTTTTGGCATAGAAGTTGGTGTACGCAATTTTCTGCCCACATTTTGAACTTTAAAAGCTTTAAAAATAAGACACCTGGTTATTAGCAGCACATAGCGTCTTAAATCCTATAGAAGAAGTGATTTCTTTAGGCTTCTTTTCTGTTAATTAAATACAGTGGAATAAGTTGGTTATATGAAGTTGTATTTAACTCTGTCTGTAGCTGTCGCAGTTAAATGTCTTTATTTGTTTACAATTTATGTCAATAAGTTAAAACTGAGTTTTTTATTTTATTTCATACGGTGTGATCGCTGCCTACTGGAAGAATAGAGTATTGCTTTTGGAGGTGTGTATGCGATGGGCGGATGCTCAATTAAGGTGCTTATGCAGCAACAAACTTAGCCACAAAACAAGTTACTCCATGAAGAACGAGAATATACGGACAAAAGAGACATATGGTGGTTAAGAAGAGAAATTAATGCTGAATGTTTGGTATGTTTTTGCATTTTATTTTGTGTATGTTTTATTTGGGCTAATTTTATTTTGTTAATATAGTATGTGTTTTATGTTTGCTTCACCGTAGTTTTTCACGGTGTTTGCTGGTGTGAAGAAGTAAAAGCTACACTGGAAACATCAGTTGGAGCATGGCGTTTTATTCCACACCAAACAAAATTTAGACTTCAGCAGCAGCTATACTGTCTAAGCCCTGCAGTATGTATCAGTATGTTTTTACTTACTTGTAATGAAAGGGGAGGCAATGACTATTTTACCCATGGTATACAACTTAAATTGGCCAATTTTTGAAACATAAGCTCTGTCTCAAAGCTCCTCCAGACTCCCCTTTCTCTTCATATAACACTAAGTGCTCAGTTAGGTGAGTGCTGCTGTTAGATGGGACATTTGTACCTCATGTATAATTTATTCCTGGAGTGTAAATGTGTGGAATTCCCTGTGCATATTGACAAATATATATTTAATGCATTGGGATATTGGGTAATGGCTCATGTAAGTCAAACAATTCTGTGCTGTCTTGCTGCTCAGACAAACAAAACCCTGTCAAAGAAGGGTTTGTTGTCATTTACAGCTAAAATGTGTCTTTGTGCCACTACAGACAATTAAATTTAATCCTTTACAAATAACATGTAACATCAGAGCATCATCAAGAAAGTGCATAGAAATGCAAAAATAATTAGTCCAATTACATATGTACAGAAAAAGGAACTTAATATTGTTGCACTTTAAATGCATTTTTGCACAAAAGAACAATTTAAAAAAACAAAAACAAAGTTGCCTTTGCAAGTGCCTTAAGTACCTGATACATTTAATTAAACCAATCTGACCAGTTACTAATCTCTACTGATATCCTTCACACTGACTTTGTCCCCACCACCTCCAGGTCTACAACATGTTTCACCACAAAAGTCTGGGAGCCAGGATCAACATCCGAGTCACCAAGCTGTTGCTACTTCATAACCGCCCAGTACGTGAGAGACATTGTATATGAATATTTTGATTTCTGCATTTTTATATTTTTGTGCATATGTCCACCTCGTGTTGTGTAGGCCAAGTTAAAAGTGAGTCATCATGGGGAACGCTCTTTGGAGAGCTTCTGTCACTGGCAGTATCAGGAGTTTGGGGCGGCCAGGCACCTTGGCACCAATTACGTCCCTGGAGGGAGAGATGACATTCTGCCGGTTGACGCCACTGTGCTGGTCACCAGGTATCACCTGCACACACCCACATGGCTTGTCTACAGACTCCTATATCTAAGGGTGGGAAACACCCAGGATGACAATTTATTATGTGACACATGTTAAATCAATGGCATTGGAATATGCCAAACATTAACGAGTACTTTAATTGATTTCAGAAAAAGATATATTCAATATATGCATCACTTTGACCAGCTAATTTTCCTTTCTTACTTTCAGTCTGTCGCTTTGGCCTGCTCTGTTACGCACGACTGTAAAGTTAAAGCTTTGCCAAACTTGCTGAAACTAGTATAACTTCAGTCTGTGTCCATTATACATAAATAAAATAATACATACAGATAAAATAATATAAAATGCAATTATTCAGGAAGAATTGGGGGGAGAGTTGGCAAATTTAATTAACATTCTAAAAAAAAATTCTTGAAAGAAATATTTTGGCACACTAGTATGTCTACAATTGACTAGCTAAATTTAATAGGATGGAGGAGGAGGATTTTACACTAGTTTTATATTTGAACATATAACTAATATCCTTTTTTTATGAATTAAAGCTTTTTAAAATAAACATTTATATATGTCGGCTACTTGCCCAACATGCTAGTGCAAAAAAAAAAAAGCTTAATGCCAAGCCCTGTATGATCAATGTGAATAAACATAAATTACATTGCCACATTAATAATTTATGCACCAGATAAACAAGCAGTATTTAATTAACATTTGCATCTTGTAAACAATGTGCAGAGTTGCTGTAATTGCAGGGCCATGTTTGTCTTTACCATGCATGTTCTTTCTGATCCACAATGCCCCTTACTACTTAATGAAACTTAACTGTGACAACCACAGTGGCAATCAAACCCTCATAAGAATGCCACTTTTTAACTAAATTGTTAAACATGATGGATGCACAGTAGAAGAATGGTTAGGGCTTCTGCTTCACAACAAGAAGATTGTGGGTTCAATCCCTGGGCTGGCTGACACTCGATCTTTCTGTCAGGAGAGGTCCTCCTTGTAGGTTCTCCAGGTTCTCAGGGTTCCAAACCCACCGTCCAAAGACATGTATAGGTGAATTGGTGACTCTAAAGTGCCCCTAGTGGATAAAAGTGGTTGAATGAGTGAATGGTTGTCTGTCAGTGTCTGAATGTCACTTGTCATTTTCTTGGACAGAAAGTCTTTCTGATTAAAATTGAACTGAAACTATGTTTTGTCTCTTTCAGGACAGACTTCTGTGTTCATAAAGATGAACCCTGTGACACTGTGGGTAAGTCTAACAAAGTGTGCAGAAATGTGCTTTAAATAAATTACTGTACACCTGATTACAACACAATAGACACTACAATATACACCTGAACACAACACGATAGACTGTTAACATACTCTTGAACACTACATGATATACTGTTGATATACACCTGAACACATGATATTGGCTACTGTTGATATATACCTGAACACAACATGATATACTGTTAATATGCTCTAATGCTCCAGAAAATACTGCAATAGTCTCATGTTATGCAAACCTCTCAAATGTTACAAAATACTAATAAAACTTTGCCATGAAAAAGGAACTATTATACCCTTTCATCCTACCCTGCCTCTTGTTTTCTTTGTCTCCTCTACACATCTGCGTCTGACAGTGTGTATTTGTTATTGTTCAGATATGTGTACCAATATTTGTGTCTGACTCTGAGAAGTCTCCTCTCCTTGCTCGTTCATGCTCCAAGAGCGTCAGTTTCATGGAGTTGGGGGCTCACTGTTAATCTTTACTGCTGTAATGGCTAAATAGTGCACAAGAGCTGCTGTTTGTGAGCAGATCCTGATGGGCTCAGTCTGGCTGGGTCTGCTGTCAGCTCTGATAGCCACAGCCAGGTTTCATCAGCACGTTATAGGCAGGCATCAGGTCCAGTGCTGATGACTCCAGCACTGTGGATCACTCCCCTTTGTTCTTAGGCTTTAGCTTTGGGCAGGGTTGGCTTTAATAGTCAGTGGCTTCATGACCTCACCATCTGTTTTGTAACCTTTTATGTGTAGTATCGGGAACCCTCTCATCTACAACATGCAGTAACATTTAAAATGTTTGTACTAAAAAAAAGTGATGTGGTGGAGTGATGCCTGTGGAACAGGATGGATGTGATGTTAAACAAGTTGTCCTAAGCTCAACTTGCTGTACTAGAGCAACAAAGTGGATGTGTGAGAGCCATTGGCTGCAGGACAGAGCCACGGCTACAAGCTGAGCAACACCACAGACTATGTATTCATATTTTGATTTTCCCTTGGGGATTTCCTCTCTGTACTGAAAGCTATTACGGTCACAGCTAACCCCATTTTTACTCACACCTTGTAAAAGATGGGAGGATAAGTGGTCCATGTTTTTTTTTTGTAGAAAATGCCAAGGATTCTTTCCTGTAATTGTATCAGATCATAGACATTATAGACACATAATTACAGCAAATGGCAAACAACTGACGGCCCAGGCTAACATCTGTTTTCAAAAGTAAATAGTTTCCAGTGTCAGACCATTCAACAATCACCAGGTTAGGGCTTTAGGGGATAATTT
Source organism: Rhyacichthys aspro (assembly GCA_036850595.1). Taxonomy (NCBI): domain Eukaryota; kingdom Metazoa; phylum Chordata; class Actinopteri; order Gobiiformes; family Rhyacichthyidae; genus Rhyacichthys; species Rhyacichthys aspro. Next base: position 1,053,828 of record CM072152.1, read on the forward strand.
TTCTTAATGTTATGAGAGAGAATGGTATTCTTTCTTGATCAGTCTTTTTTTCGTTGTGTATGACGCTAACATGTATAATATAATCCAGGCCCCATTGGTATCTTGTTCTAACACTAAAGCTTTGAAAACAACTCTAAGAAACACCACAGACTACTTTTACTAGCGATATGTGAGAATGGATACACATTTAGTAAATAATTTGTAGGATATTCATACTCTTTCTAAATGTGCTTTTACGTAAAAATTAAAGCACATTTGGAACAAACCAAACAATGTTCTAATAATGTAGTTTATTGTAGTTTAGTCAAATGTATTCAGGCTTTTTTTTTCTATTAACTGTTGGCTGTGGGTTGAGTGTAAGATTTATATCGCAGGGACCTTTTGCTTTTGTCAAGTGTCAAATGCTCAAACTGTACTGAGTTGACTTTGATGTAACCGTAGTTTGTCAATGTTATGCCTGTTTCAGGGATTGCTTATCTTGGGGGCATCTGCAGTGCCAGGAGGAAGTGTGTACTAGCAGAGGACAATGGACTCAACCTGGCTTTTACCATCGCTCATGAGCTGGGACACAAGTAATTTTAAAATTACTTCTGTAATTAACTATTTTTAGGTAAGAGAGCTGCTCAACCAACTCAAACATTGGTCACTAGCAGCATAGGCTTCATACGTTTTGGTAAAATAAAACATTTTTACATGCTTCCCAGCTAACTTGTTTTAAAGCAAAGGGTCAGAGGGCTATATTAAATAAAGGGATCTATTGTAAATATAGGTTAAAAAATAAAAAATAAAATAAACGTTAATGACAAAAATTACAAAAAAAATAGAAATCCCTCTGCTCACAGAGTTGTACATATTCTGTACTTATAACATTCCTGAGACTAGATTTAAAAGCACGATCTATCCACGTTTCACTTTATAGCATGGGGATGAGTCATGATGATGACCACGCCACCTGCACTGGCCACTCCCACATCATGTCTGGTGAATGGGTGAAGGGCAGGAACCCCAGTGATCTCTCCTGGTCCTCCTGCAGTCGGGACGACCTGGAGAACTTCCTCAGGTAAGAGATTCATACATTGATATGAGCACTGCTGTCCAGATGAAAACACAGGCCTAACTCTAGGCTACAGCAGTTCATTTGTGTCCATACTTTCTGGAATAATGACGCTTGAGTGCTGTTTGTCAGATGTAATTGGTTTATGCCTATTTTGACTGAGTCCTTAACTAGTACTTAACTAATAGATACATTTCAATGTTAAGAGATTGTCTATTGTCTGTTTTGAACTGTTCAATATAATTATGTAAAAAAACAAAAACAAAACACTGCTTTATGCTCTAAATTGTTTCCCTTTTCCTTGCCACAAAAGAACAACATAAGATGATGATTGTGACAGTGTTACGTGCCAGGGTAGCTAGGGGTACTGGCACGGTAACTGAAATAGATTTTACCGGGTGTCGACAAAACAGCAGAATGGAGATGTGTTGCAGAGGAATCAAAAAACTGAGGTTTATTTACAAAATAACATACTGATGAAAAAATATACACAAAGAATAATTGAACTAAAGCAACGGTTGTGGCTGCAGCACCAAGGACCCACTGGCCACAGAAAGGCGGCTCCGGCCTTTTATACCCAACTGGCCCACCCAGGTGTGGCTGATCAGCTGGCAGTACTGTTGGGTGGAGACAAGAAAAAAAGCAAACAAACAAAACACAAGACAGCATGAAGGCCGCAACACTCCCCCCCTTAAGAGTTAACAATTACCCTTAATAACAGCCCACTAAACAGTTAACCCCCACATTACCACACTCAGCAGCTATACATCAGCTACCAAGTAGTAACTACAATGGATGGATGATACACATTATGGTAAAAAAGGATATGCAGTTGTTGTGGTCTTCAGTCTCTGGATAAGGCGTCGGCCACAATGTTATCCTTACCCGTCTTGTACCGGATGGTAATGTTATAACCTTGCACCAACAAGGCCCAGCGCATTAGCCGCTGGTTGTGGTTAGACATTTGAGCAAGGAACACAAGAGGGTTGTGGTCGGTGAACACAGAGACTGGAACACTTGTAGAACTGACATAAACATTTAAATGCTGAAGAGCTAGGAGGCCAATGTCTCCTTCTCAATGGTGGAATAATTTAACTGGTGTTTCTTAAATTTAGCAGAGAAGTAAGAGACAGGATGGGGCACACCAGCTTCATCATCCTGGAACAGCACAGCGACAGCTCCAGTAGCACTAGCGTCTACCTCTAGACTGAAAGGCTTGGAATAGTCAGGTGCAGAGAGGACGGGAGCACTGCACAGGAGGATCTTGGCTGCTTGGAAAGCATATTTACATTCCTCAGTCCATATGAATGGAACAGAAGGGCTACAGAGGGCAGTGAGAGGGGCAACTAGCACAGAAAAGTTTTTACAAAAACACCGGTAGTAGCCCCGGCAAGGCCTAAAAATGGCGCAGTTCTCTTTGGGTGGAAGGAATGGGGTACGACAACACAGCCTCAATTTTAGCTTTAACAGGTCGTACCTGACCATGGCCAACAACTTTGCCAAGATAAGTCACAGTAGCCTTACCAAACTCACACATGGCTAAGTTCAGTGTCAAATTGGCGTCAGACAAACATTTAAACACCTCACGTAGGGTACAAAGATGATCGGACCAGGAGTCAGAGTACACAACAACATTGTCCAGAAATACATTACAGTTGGCAACATCACTGAGGACTAGGGGGTTGGAACGTAGCAGGTAGGGGTATTTCTTATGCCAAAACCCATAACGGTGTACTGCAAAAAATGGTCTGGTGTGACAAAGGCAGAGATATCAGATGCTCTAGTGGTTAGGAACCTGCCAGTAGCCTTTGAGTAGATCCAATTTGGTGATGTGCACTGCAGGACCAATACTGTCGATACAAGGTAAAGGAAAGGAGTCTGGTACAGTGACTGCATTAATTTTCCTAAAATCTGTACAGAAACGTGGGGAGCCATCAGATTTAGAAGCGAGAAGACAAGGAGAACTCCAGGGACTATAGCTTGGTTTAGCCAACCCATTCTCTAGCAAATACTTAACCTCCTTTTTCATGGCTTCACACTTCTCTAAGGGACAATGATAAGCATGCTGTTTAATGGGACGTGCGGAGCCTACATCAATGTCATGCTCTATCACATTAGTGCGAGATGGCGTGTCACTAAACAGTGAGGGATAGGAGTGGAGCAGGCCTAGAATGTCTTTACGCTGCTCGTCATTGAGATATGACAGGTTGGTGTCTATACTGGACATAAACTCCGAATTTGACAATCGACCACACTGTTGGGCAGCACAAGGCTCCAACAAGTCCTCCTCAACTGCCACATCAGAACAGACTGGGAACACACAAGGCACAGTTAACATAGACTGTTTAGCTGTCACATTATCCCTGTCAAGAAATGGCTTGAGCATATTGACATGACAAAGTCTGGTTTTCCTCCTTCGCTCAGGTGTTAGAATAAGATAATCTGTGTTAGACACTTTTTTCTCAACAACATAAGGGCCAGAGAAACGGGCAGAAAGAGCAGAGCCAACACGTGGAAGCAAGACCAAAACCCTATCACCAGGTTTAAAGTGACGGCTGACAGCTTTCTTATCAAAGCGCTTCTTCATACTGGCTTGTGATGAAGAAAGTGCCTCCTTAGCTAAAACAGTAGCCTGCTGTAACCGCTCTCTGCATTTGGACACAAAATCTGACACCCTGGTTTCAGACAATGTCATGGACAAAAGCTGCTCTTTAAGTACCTTAAGTGGACCATGTACATTATGTCCACAACCTGTGGACTCCTGTATAGCATCCCTGATGGCGAAAAGCATAAACGGAACCCCTTCATCCCAGTCTCTACCGGTGTCAAAGCAGTATTTGCTCAGCATGGATTTTAATGTTTGGTGCCATCGCTCTAACGCACCTTGAGACTCAGGGTGGTAGGCACTAGACACACTGAAAGACTGTAGGGTCTGCCTAAAGGTCCTGGAGAGAAAATTTGTACCCTGGTCTGTTTGCACAACTTTAGGGAGGCAAAGGTGGTAAAAAACTTGGTCAATGCCTTAGTAATAGATGGATCAGTAATTTTGCGCAAGGGAATGGCTTCAGGGAACCGGGTGGAGACACACATGACAGTAAGCAAAAACTGATTTCCTGTTTTTGTCTTAGGCAGGGGACCAACACAGTCAACAATAACATGTTCGAATGGAACAGCAGGAACAGGGCGGAGTGGCGCTGGTGGTATAACTTGGTTCGGCTTTCCCACAACCTGACAGGTTTTACAGGTCTTACAAAAGTGAACCACGTCAGCTTTCAAACCTGGCCAAAAGAAATGCTGCAGGATGCGATTATAAGTTTTGGAAACACCAAGATGACTGGACCACAGGTGTTCATGGGCCATGGATAACACATGCTGCCTGTAGCTTTGGGGAACCACAATTTTAAAAACTGCACACCAGTCATCCAAAACAGGCTGGCTACCTGACCTAGGGACCCACTTACGCATTAGAACTCCATTCTCAGTGAAGAACAGTTGTGTGTTAACAGGGTTCTCTAAGGCAGTAAAGCACTTAGCTAAGGACAAGTCAGAGTTTTGGGCCTCAATGAGAGCTTCACAAGTTAATGGAGATGACACCGGGGAGATGAACTCTGGCTCTGCACTATTAGTCTTGACCTTGGTGACTTCCTCCAAATGACCAGAGGAGGGCGCATTATCCTCAGAGAAAACAGAGGCCAGCACTGAGTCGCACAAATCAACATCAGCCTCCTGAGCCAACTTTCGAGACTGGGCTCGGGTCAAGACACTCACGGAGAACACGTCAGGATGGTTTTTGGATAACTCATCGGTCTCAGAGCCAGGAATGGGATGGTCAACAACCTCAGGGGAAGGATAAACTTTCCCACCAGCAATGTCATTTCCCATGATAAAATCTACCCCATCTATAGGAAACTGGTCACGGACAGCAACTGGGAACACCCCACTAATCACCTTAGATGTCAATATGGACAGAATGGAGGGGAGCTGGTACAGAGAGACTGTGAATTGTACTCTGCTATTGCAGTTCAGAGCTGAAAAAATCCGTATTGTTGTATTTTATGTCTTTGTGACAGTTTTAGTGTATCTTAGTGTTAACCTTTTGGGGTTTTTTTTAGTAATTAATAATCACATTTGCATTTACATGTCATTACACTGTTTTTTTTTACATGCACAAATGTGCAAGGCTAACCATGGGACTCATGCCAAATAATTGCTTATCTCTTAAGCATCATCTATCACAGTTCATATCACTGTTTTACAATGATTACAGTTATATTTGAATCCAAAATGAACTCACAGCCCACACAGAGTCTTGGTGAGTTGTGAGTGAATTGTCTGACAAAGCATGAAATCATCCATCAGCGTCCAAGCATCCACTATCCATCTATATGAACGTCCTGTAATCACTCAGGGTCCAGAGGGTTTGTGTGACTCTCATCTGACCCCTGACTAGGGATGGGCATTTTTCATGAATATTACGTTCAAATTTTTAAGCTCATTAAAAAAAAAAAAAAAAATTCCTTAAATCCTTCTCCGTCAATGACAAGGGGACATATTTTGCGAAAGCTGATTGTATTGTATTTTGGTATATGTATTTGTGTATTTTGGGTGTCTACTGCCCCTCAAAATTTTAGATTGATCCGTTCAGGGACTGTTGAGGAATCTTTCAGTTTATGTGCAGCAAGTATCAACCAATCAGAGGAGCGGATTGGGGGAGACACTGGAGACAACATCCGGCTGTCTGTCTGCTACAGCAGTCTGTTTGAATACTACTGCTGCACTGTTGTCTGCAGCACAGAGCAACAGAAATGTCTCCAACAGGACTGCTCAGACACTTTTGAAAAGAGGGATTAACTAAAACACCATACCATGCTGCTGACCAGGGAGAGGTAAGTAGCTTTGTTATAAATGTAAATGTTATATTAGTATTATTTATCTGCCATCACTATCCATGGGTGAAAATAGACGTAGACGTAATGGCTTGTATTTTCTTTGACTTTTAGCTTAGCTTATCTCTAGCTTTTTTGTTAATTGCTAAGCTACATAACGTGACATGAGAGGTTTGTGATAACTACAGTTTAAGGTACTTTGAAATGCTAATGAGGTATTAAACCCGCTGCATTATTAGATAATATAAATAATTTTAATATGCAATTTTAGCCTCTGCTTTAGCAAGCTGCGTTTCAGATTGTTAAATGTTGGCAAAGGCTAATCTCTTTAGTATTCCTTGTTTTAGTCTAAATAAACATATTTTGGTTGTTGCCTTTTACGTTAAACTGTATTAATATAGTTAGTGCTGTCTTTTATCAGCTGACTCATTGTTTAGCTCTCTGAGTAAAAGTTATCAAAAGGTCATAGTGTCCATGCCATGGATACATACATTATGTGCAAATGTACGATTCTATTTCATCCCTACTGACCACCAGAGGGCAGTGCTGAAAGCACTGAATGTTCCCTTTAACATGCGCAGTTCAAGTAGTAGTACCACCAGAGTCACACCTGTGACACACTGGATGACCTACAGGAGGTAATATATTCAGCGTCACCCATGGCTCTGTTCCTCTTTTCTTCTCGCATGAGGTTCGCACTACTTGGCATAAGCCACAGCAGAGGAATCTTTTGGATCACATTCACTGTCGCTGAAAGCCCTGTAACTGTGTCAGTTGGAGCAGCGGAGTTTGTCGACCAAGGGCTGCAGTGTACTCTTATTTGGAGGTATTTGTGTGTTGTTCTCTATTTCTAACTATGTTAACTGCTTTTGTTTTGTGCTTGCCACTGTTGGTGAAGACCCCCTCTCCCAGCTTTGGCTTGATAATTTCAGGTTTAATACTGTTAGTTTGTGACGGAGCTCGTCCGTCAATGAGTAGTGAGCGCACGCGGTCACAAACGAACCCACGAACGCGCGCTGGCCACGCACACACACCACGCAGACCTTTTCATTCACACTCGCTAATTCCCCGTTTACCCCGCTGGTTCACTACACACCCAACACACAACCAACACCTTTTTCCCGTTTTCCTGCCGCTTTTATGCTCCCAAGGGTGCACACTTGAGAGCGTTAGCTTGGGACATTCATACATGCTAGCACTTACTTACCTGTTTTTCTGTGTTGCCTGATGCTGCGCGTCTCAGCCAAACCGAGCCATAACTTCCTGGTGGTTTAAATGGGCGCTGTTCGCGCGCTGGTGCTTGTGATGCGCACGATAACCTGAACATACAAACCTATAACCGCCCTTTCAGTCATCTTTTGTTAATTATTATTTATATGTTGTTGTATATGGGAACAGCCCACATGTTTATGTTTCAACTGTTTGTTTGTTTATTGATTTATATTTTTGTAATACTGAAGCCCAATGGGAGGGGCCAGACCAGTATTTAGGGAGCCATTTCAGGCCTGTATTCAGTCTGGTCTTGAGCAGTTACAGTGCAGGTAACGTTGGCTGAGAGCACTCTGAGCTCTGTGTTTGAGTTATTGACCAAACTGTGACTTTAGACTTTAGCCTTTATTGTTTTTGTACATTTGTAAATACATTTTGGATGACATCACTGTATATATTTTGCACTTTTTGGCTGTTTTGCACTTTGGACACTGGCACAATAAACATCACTTGCACACGCATTTCTGATTTGCCTGGGTTTGATTAGAGCCCCGCCACAGTTGGTGTCAGAAGTGGGATGGCTAGTCGAAACAGAGTGTTCGCCTTCCAAAGCGCACAGGACTGCGGTCTCAACGCCCTCGGGCACACCTGGAGGTGGCAGCAGCTGCAGCTGCAGATCCAGCATGGGAGACAGAGGAGGATGAGGAGGCCCAGGAGAAACCAGTGCCATCTTCATCACAGCCTGAAGATGGAATGATGGGTCTGATGAGGGAGTTTTTGGCAGGTCAGCAACGTAGAGAAGAAGGCTTATTGGCAGAACTCCGGGGACTAAGAGCGTCTCTCCCTGGGACAGGATGGATGGCTCAGCCTGGATCTCCGCCGCAGCCAGCTCCACACCTGCCTGCTCCACACACACCAGTCTCAACAACGACAGCCAGTAGCCCCAGAATGGGACTGCCCACCCCTGGAGGTCAGAGGTCGCTCTTCCATGGGAGTCGCATGGAGGTCACCGATGTAGCTGAGCCACCAGAACATGGGAGCAGACCAAGACTGGAGTGGAGACATTACAGTGAGCCCAAAATACCACAATATCAAAGTGGTGAGGACATGGAAAACTATCTGCTACGTTTTGAGCGGATAGCCAAAACTTGGAGGTGGCCGGAGGACGAGTGGGCTTGTCGACTTGTACCACTACTGACTGGCAAGGCATTGGAGGCCTATTCTGCCATGGATGAGGAAAGAGCCCACTGTTATGGGGACTTGAAGGCAGCCCTGCTGGCCAAGTTTGATATTTCACCTGAGACCTACCGCCAGCAATTTCGCTCCGCCACGGTGCCACCAGGTGAAAACCCCACCGAGACCTATCACCGCCTCAGAGGTCTCTATCGTCGATGGATACGGCCGGAGGAACACAGCAAGGAGGAGATCGGTGAGGCGATCATCATGGAGCAGCTCCTGCGTGTGTTTCCGTTCGAGGTGAGGACCTGGGTGAAGGAACACGAGCCAGCTGACGGTCTCACCACCGCCAAGTTGGCTATGCAGTACCTCAATGCTCGCAGGGGTGGACCTACGGCCCGGTCTGCCACCACATCCCAACGAGCACCAGCCCAGCCTCTCCTGCCCAGGCCAGCCAGGCGTGACCCCAGCCAAGACCAGCCAGGTACCACCACCTTTGCCCCAAACCAACGAGGAGCTGGTAAGGATCTTGTTTGTTTTTACTGCCAGCAGCCAGGTCACAAAGCCTCCGTTTGCCCGATTCGTAAGGCTAAATTTAGTGGAGCGTGCTATCCACCAAGGCTGGAGTCAGGAGCGGTTTGTGAAGCTCCAGGTATTAGGCAGCGGTTTAAAAATGTCCTGATCAATGGCCAAGAGGTCACTGTTTTACTGGACACTGGTAGCTTTATGTCCCTAGTCAAGCGTAGCTCAGTGGCAGTGAGCAGCATGGACTATAGTAAGCCCGTGGACATATTATGCGTGCATGGAGATCGTCATCCTTACCCGACTGTGGATGTGACTTTAACGATAGCGGACCAGCCCTACCTGGTAACTGTTGGAGTAGTAGAGAACTTACCTGTGGATGCTATACTCGGTTGGGACTTACCTGTCCTCCTCGACCTGTTGAATGAGAATGAGTCGTTGAGTGAAGCTGACTTTGGGGGGGATGGGGAATGTGAATGTCCTATGACTGTGTCCTGCCCTGTCCTTACCCGAGCTCAGGCAAAAGCTGGTATCCAACCTCTGCCAGACTTTGATAGTAGTCTGTGCGAGGGAGGCACCAAGGGCAAGGAAGTCTCGCCGCCAGCGGCGATTTGAAAAACAAATGTGGGCTGCTAAACCTGAAACTAACTCTCTTGTGTGTAACATGTGGCAAATGCCTGAAAATATTGTTGTGTTGCAAAGCCAAGATGAAACCCTAAAGCGTCTGTTTGCTAAGGTGGGGAATGAAACCAAGGGGAATTGTTTTGGTAAAGAAATGTTTGTTCTTGACCAAGGTGTGTTGTATATTGTTGGGGATGGGTGCAAGCGTCTTGTGGTTCCCCTTAGCTGTAGGCCTCTCGTCATGCACTTAGCTCATACAGTTCCGTGGGCTGGTCACCTTGGGCGCCATAAAACTTTCTTACGGGTCAGTTCACGATTTTATTGGCCCTCAATGTATACTGATATACAGCAGTATTGCGCCACATGCCCTACGTGTCAGAAAACGTGCCCGGCACGCAAATCTGACCGTGCCTTTTTGCAGCCTCTCCCGGTGATTTCCACTCCCTTCCGTAGGATCGCAATGGACATTGTGGGGCCCCTGGTGAAGAGTAGCAGCGGTCATCAGTATATTCTGGTCATCTCGGACTATGCCACCAGGTTTCCAGAGGCCTTCCCACTGAGAACCATCACTGCACCTGCTGTCCTGCGCGCCCTCGTCCAGCTGTTCTCTCGGGTGGGACTCCCTGAAGAGATCCTAACCGACCAAGGCACCAACTTCACATCCCGGCTCATGCACCTCTTCCAGCAACAACTGGGCATCGCCTCCATCAAAACCACTCCATACCACCCACAAACTGATGGACTAGTGGAGAGGTTTAATCAAACACTTAAACGGATGTTGCAGAAGTTTGTGGATGATACTGGCAAGGACTGGGACCGGTGGCTGCCATTTGTTCTGTTTGCCTATCGGGAGGTCCCGCAGGCATCAACTGGATTTTCCCCATTTGAACTTTTGTATGGCTGGGACGTTCAGGGGCCATTGGACCTACTCCGTAAAGAATGGGAAGGCAGGCCCACAGAGCAAAATGACAAAGTGTGAGTGGGCCCGGCAGGAGACACGCTACCTCGGCTACCAGATGGGTCGAGGGGAGGTGAGGCCTCAAGTGGACAAGGTGGAGGCTATCCTGAAGTCCCCACGGCCACACACCAAGAAAGAGGTGCGGTCCTTCCTCGGGTTGGCAGGATGGTACCGCAGGTTCGTGCCACAGTTTGCCACCATTGCTGCGCCCCTCACTGCCCTCACCACCAAAGACCAGCGGAACCCGGTCACATGGACAGAGGAATGTGAAAGGCTTTTACCACTCTCAAAGCCCACCTGTGCTCGTCCCCTGTGCTGAAGAGTCCAGACTTTAACAAGCAGTTCCTGGTTCAGGTAGATGCTTCCGCAGTTGGCCTCGGAGCAGTTCTGGCTCAGGGGAGCCAGGGAAGAGCGGCCCATACTGTACCTGAGTCGCAAACTCCAGCCGAGAGAGACCAGGTATTCGGCTGTCGAGAAAGAGGGCCTCGCTATCAAGTGGGCATTGGAGAGCCTGAGATACTACTTGCTGGGACGGGAATTCGATCTGGAAACTGATCATCGTGCCCTGACGTGGATAAACTCCATGAAAGACCACAACAGCCGTTTAACTAGATGGTACCTTGCTCTTCAGCCCTTCAGATTCACCATCCGACACCGCGCAGGCAAGATGAATGTTGTGGCCGATTACCTGTCCAGGTTGCCCCACAGTGTCAACCTTCCGAGAGGGAGGGATGATGTGACGGAGCTCGTCCGTCAATGAGTATTGAGCGCACGCGGTCACAAACGAACCCACGAACGCGCGCTGGCCACGCACACATACACCACGCAGACCTTTTCATTCACACTCGCTAATTCCCCGTTTACCCCGCTGGTTCACTAATACACACCCAACACACAACCAACACCTTTTTCCCGTTTTCCTGCCGCTTTTATGCTCCCAAGGGTGCACACTTGAGAGCGTTAGCTTGGGACATTCATACATGCTAGCACTTACTTACCTGTTTTTCTGTGTTGCCTGATGCTGCGCGTCTCAGCCAAACCGAGCCATAACTTCCTGGTGGTTTAAATGGGCGCTGTTCGCGCGCTGGTGCTGATCAGGTGATGCGCATTCGATAACCTGAACATAAATACCTATAACCGCCCTTTCAATCATCTTTTGTTAATTATTATTTATATACTGTTGTATATGGGAACAGCCCACATGTTTATGTTTCAACTGTTTGTTTGTTTATTGATTTATATTTTTGTAATACTGAAGCCCAATGGGAGGGGCCAGACCAGTATTTAGGGGAGCCATTTCAGGCCTGTATTCAGTCTGGTCTTGAGCAGTTACAGTGCAGGTAACGTTGGCTGAGAGCACTCTGAGCTCTGTGTTTGAGTTATTGACCAAACTGTGACTTTAGACTTTAGCCTTTATTGTTTTTGTACATTTGTAAATACATTTTGGATCACATCACTGTATATATTTTTGCACTTTTTGGCTGTTTTGCACTTTGGACACTGGCACAATAAACATCACTTGCACACGCATTTCTGACTTGCCTGGGTTTGATTAGAGCCCCGCCACAAGCATGTAACAGGCCCCACCCACATAAAGGGCCACACTCTGGACCTTGTATTTTCACTTGGCCTACAGGTGGAAAATGTCTCTGTTGAGGAAGTCCACATGAGTGACCATTGTGGTGTGCTTTTTGATCTCGTCACACACACAGAGCCACCCCCTTTTAATTCTAGGTCACAAAGACGTTTTATCACAGAGAGTGCTGCTGAGAGATTCTGTTCCCTTTTTGACCCAAGTCTTTTAAATTAATGTTTTGATGTTGATGGTTTTATGCACAACTTTGATAGTCACTGTGCAGCCATTTTAGATCAGGTGGCACCGCTCAAGTCCAACAGTGTGTCTCAGAAAAAGCCCTGTCCCTGGATCAATGAGAGCATTTTGAATCTTAGGAGACTGTGTCGCAAAGTTGAGCGCCTATGGAAACACAGTAAACTCGAAGTCCACAGACTACATCTGAGAGAGTTAATGTCCTCCTTAAATGATATGATAAAAGCTGCCAGGTCTGACTATTTCTATCATCTGATAGCAACAAATAAGAAAAATCCCAAAGTGTTGTTTGACACAATCAATTCCATTGTGTCTCCTACTGTCCCTGCTGCTCCTGTGCTCTGTAAAGATGACTCTAATGACTTTTTGCACTTTTTCATTGATAAGATCAGAGACATAAAGGATAAAATCCCACCATCTTTTTGCTGCAGTCCAACCCATGTTGAACCCCACTCCTACACCTGGTCTTCATTCAGACCTGTATCACTAGAGGATATCTCAGCAATGATGACCAAACTGAAACCATCCTCTAGCCCATCTGATGTCCTCCCCACCAGGCTCCTCCTAAACGTCTTTGACGAAATTGGACCATGGGTTACCAAAATGTTTAATCTGTCCCTGTCATCTGGTGTGTTCCCCAGATCCTTTAAACATGCAGTTGTGGAACCAAAACTTAAAAAACCTGGCCTTGACCCATCAGAACATAAGAACTTTAGGCCAATATCAAAGCTCCCTTTCATGGCAAAGATATTAGAAAAGGTGGTCTCCAAACAACTAACATCTTTCCTAGAGACACACAACCTCTACGACACCTTCCAGTCTGGTTTCCGGAAGCATCACTCCACCGAAACAGCTCTGCTTAAAGTATCCAGCGACATCCTGATGTCAGCTGACTCTGGGAAATGTACTGTGTTGGTTCTGTTAGACCTGTCCTCGGCCTTCGACACAGTTGACCACCACATCCTGATTAACAGACTGAGGGACATGGTTGGTATGACTGGTTCTGTATTGGAGTGGTTCTCCTCCTATCTTACTGGCAGGAGTTTCAGTGTCTCAGCGAACAACATCATGTCTGACCCTGCTGAACTGTCATGTGGATTACCCCAGGGCTCTGTCCTAGGACCAATCCTGTTTTTGTTGTACATGCTCCCCTTAGGAAGAATTGTACAGGAGTTTAGTGATGTCTCCTACCACCTGTTTGCGGATGATATTCAACTTTACTGCTCTTTTAAATCATCTGAGGCCCATAAATTGAGCTCTCTGGCCAATTGTCTGTCACAGATAAAGACATGGCTGAGTGAGAACTGTTTACAGTTAAACTCAGATAAAACTGAGACTCTCATTATAGCCCCAGATAGCGCCATCCCCTCTATCAAGCAGCACCTAGGTGAAATTGGCCAGGCATCAAAAACTAGCCTGAGAAATCTAGGAGTCATCTTTGATGAGGCTATGTCCCTAGAACACCACACGAAAAGTCTACTAAAGAACTGTTTTTTCCAGCTACGCAATATCTCCAAATTGAGAACAATTGTCTCTAAAAATGAGCTGGAGATGCTGATTCATGCTTTTGTGTCATCGCGTTTAGACTATTGCAACAGTCTATTTACCTGTTTGAACAAGAAGGAGCTGGCTCGCTTACAGCTGGTCCAGAATTCTGCTGCGAGGGTCCTGACGCGCACTAACAGAAGAGCCCACATTACCCCTGTCTTAAAATCTCTTCATTGGCTCCCTGTTATGTATTGCATAAACTTTAAAATTCTTGTGCTGACATTCCGAGCACTGCGTGGACAGGCTCCCCTCTACATCTGCGATTTGATCCAGCCTCATACTTCAGCTCGGAGCCTGAGATCTTCTGAGCAGAACCTACTGATGGTCCCTCGCACTCGTTTTAGGACCCGAGGAGACAGATCTTTCCAAGCTGTCGCACCAAAACTGTGGAATGAACTACCACTCTATCTACGATTACTGGACTCTGTTGATGCTTTTAAAAAGCAACTTAAGACATTCTTTTTTAAACAAGCTTTCTAGTGTTACAGGACATGGGGCTGTTATGACCAACTGTATCCTGTTATGATGTATGATGATTTTAATGTCAATGTAATGTAGGCCTACTTCTTATTGTGAAGCACTTTGTGACTATGTCTGGGAAAGGTGCTATATAAATAAAATGTACTTACTTACTTACTTACTTACAATTCCATTTTGCAAAATCACTGCCTCAGCCATTAGGCTACTAAAGTACTTAACCAAAAATCTATTGGTCCCAGAAGTACTACAAACACATTAAGGAACAAAGTTTCTCTCTACAACATTTAAACAGACTTTACAGTCTTTTGGTGTGTCTCATTCTGTGTCTAGTACTTATCCAGAGTCCATTACCATAACATCAGGTCAGGCCTGAAAAACTACAAAAATGATTGAACAGCAACAGAACATGTGAATCATTCAAATAGAGATATAGAGAAGGCTGGAAGACTGAGTGATAACTACTCCGTTTGCCTATCACCCAGCAAGGGCAAAATTTTGTCATAATGAAGCCTTACAACTGAAGGACTTGAGGTGGACTTTGGGTGTGTTGTGTGGTGTGTGTTTTAAGACCATTTACAGCATTTGTGAGTTAAGCTTTGTAAATGAGTCAGAAAACAGGAACAGGAATTCCCACAAATAGAGAGGCCAGTCGCAAAAACACCCTTGCCCAACCCTTTCTCGTGTTAAACAGTACTGTGATTTGTTGGCCTCTATACCTTGGTACATTACAAGTTCATAATCTTTTTTTCCAAATCAGCCCTGTTGGTGTCTGGGACTAAAAAAAACAGGACACTTTTTTGGGACACTGTTTATACACTGGCGTAATAATGGGAGTCCCAATAATGAGGCACTACAGTCACATAAATTGTCACATAATTTTGAAATTTGGCAAGAAGTATCCTGGCATGATGAGGAACATAACAACACAATATTATTGGGCCTCATACAATTCTGTTTTCAAATATGAAACAAATGATCTGCAAAAATATCTAAAAAAAATTAACATCCCCTTGACAATTTCTCTCCACAAATCATTCCAGCATGGTATAATTAGATGAGTTGTTCAAGTTTGAATAGAAAACCCCATTCAGTGTCTCTCAGTGAGAAAAGTATTGGCTGTCCTAAAACTCGCTAGAAGTCTCTATATGATGTAATTGTCTAATTTGCATAATTTACCATGTGCATGTTATTGTTATGGACGCTGTAGGAGAGAGGAATAATGCTGTTTTTTGTTTTTTTAACCATAAATAGCGGCTTTTTTGGGTGGAACTGTTAAAATGCTTATTATTTTTGAGGTTTTGAGTATGATTTTGACTTATAGCTCCGTCTTGCTGCTACATAATTTAAATCGGTCATGTGATTTGGATGCGCTGGCGTGTCCATGAACCTCAGAGGGCTAAATCTCACTAGAGTACTGGTAGCTACATATTACAATATTAAACATCCAGTCGCATTTTCTTTTTCTAGTTTAGTTGGCATTTTCAATACACACGGTGGCAGAGTTGTTAACACACCTGACTCATAGCAAGAAGGTTATGGGTTCAATCCCGTGTCAGCATTTCCTCCCCATGTTACCGTGGCTTCCTCCCACGGTCAAAAGACATGCATATATAGGTGAATTGGTGAATCTAAAGTACCCAGTGTCTTTCTCTAAATGTCAATGCAGTGTGAACATGCTGCACAAGTCCCAATGAAAAAACAAAACTCTCTACAGCCTATCCACTGCTCCAGTGTGCAGTGGGGAAAGTAGTCCCTTCAGCCCCCATCTGAGCCCCTCTGGAGAAAAAATCTCTGCCAATTGTTCAGCACAATTTTGATTTCATCTGGACTGGGACTTTTCCTATCTTCAACCCTCTGAAAGATGCCAACTAATCTGCTTTCCTCAACACTGATTGGTTGAGAATCAACATCTTGACATCTCTTTAAAATCAAACACATTAAAATGATAATAAAAGTCATTCAGTTCATTTGCAAAGACAAGATCAGACTTGTTTTCAAAAGTGATAGGGGCTTTTGATGTGTACATCCCCATCATAGTCTTAACTCCTTGCCATGCTGGGCAGGAATTTTTCAAAGATTAATCAATTTTGAATTTTTTTAGTTCCATTGTAACTTCCTTTTTGAGCCCTGTTTAGTGTGTTATGTGTCCTTGGTTAAATCAAAAATTCCTTTTGTTAATGATTGTTTTCACTGTTTTGGAGACCCAAGTTTTGTTATTGGGATAAATCAGTACCGTCTTCATGGGAATAAAAGATTTCTCGCAAAATGTAATATGTGCACACAGTGTCTGTGTTCATTTAAATCAGTGCATGCGTCTTTAAATATATTCCAGTCCATACAGATTTTAAGTGTCCCGAAGGCGCTGGATAGAATCATCCGTCCAAACCGGAATTCTCTTTGTTTTGTTGTATGTTTCTTCAGGACTGCATTGTAACACAGTACCAAATAAACTGCTCTGTGGTCCGATATACAGAGTGGAGTGAAAGGATTTATATGCCCCCTTTATGGAGCCATAACACAAGTCCAGACATTTTTAGTTGTGAGTAGTCCATGTAACATACTGTTGAAAGCTACTTAAAGACTTTTCCACTTTGCAGTTATTAAAATCACCCATAATGAGCATAGGTGCGTCTGGCGTAATCTGCTGAAGCTGCTGCACAGTGCTCCCTATGGCTCGAGTGGCCAAATCAGTATTGGCTCTGGTGTGAATGTACACAATGTACACTGCCATAAGTTCAATGTCCAGGGTGTATTATGCCTCTCTCACTACTACAGTATTACACCAGTTTCGGTTAATCTATAGACACATGCCTCCACTGAGTGGAGGCATGTGTCTCTGTCAAGCTTGTAGGGAACCCTGAAACCATCGTTCTCAAGATCAGTCTGTGAGTCCTGTTCTTTGAGCCATGTCTTGGTTAGAGCAATAAGACTGTTGCTTCTGTACTCCTCCACTAACTTAGTTATGGACTTTTGCTTTACAAAATCACGACAAGATGTTGGAAGACAAGAGGCATACTTCAAACCAATTGCTCTAAGAAGCAGCGGTATCAACCAATGCCTTGTAATGCTGCCATGCATTGGCCTCAGCCAGATAATCACAAAGATTATTTGGACTGGCCAAGTATGAAAGATTGAGAAGAGCTTACCTTGAAATCTCACAGGCAAATGGGAACCATCAGCAGTCGGTCACTCTGAATGAGAAGAACAAGGTCAGAGCAACACCTGTGCTCTGCTAGTCATCACAATAAACTTGAAAAAAAGGAGATTCCAAATATTTGAATAAAATGTCTGAATAGTTTATGAGTGAATATTTTGAACAATGGAAATGTTTTAAATGAAGTGTGTGACATTGCTTAACAGAGAGGATCACAGATCAGCTTTTTAAGCTGTTTAAGCCTGTCCAGAATCACCAGTGTCTGTTTAACTGGCTGTATGGTGCAGCCAGGGGTTAATTTCAGGCAGATCCAGGTGGATCAGTATCCGCAAACTGTCTTATTTTGACATTTAGGATGTTTCCCGGGACCCGGGAACATTTGGGAAAAAGTCACCCTTGTTGGGACTCGATCCCCGGTCCACTGCGCTAAAACCACCTGTTGTTCATACTCAACTAAACTTCTGTTAACTGTGCATCAATTCAGACTGGAGGTGTCTCCTGCTGATTCAGCTGTATAACACGTGCAAGTAAATACCATGTAAAATTGTAGTTTTTTTCAGTCAGCTTTGCCTGTATTTAGGACTCTTTTCCTTGAATTCAGCTCTAGATGTATGAGTTTATTGATGCTGTTGAAGAGTGGGCTGTGATTCTGACTGACAGTTCTTGTGCAGCGGGATTAGTAAGTTTTTCTTAAGTTTAACAAAGAACAGTGTGGGCTTTTACCGACGAAAGTGTCTATGCGTGGTTTATGGAGGAGTTATTGTCCCGAGGACAAGGAGCGTCCAGAGAGATTTGGATTGAAATAGGGAAGAGTGGCAGGACATGGCTGTTGTGTGGAATATATTAAACAACTAGAGAAGGTAAGATAATCTGCCATTAATAATAATGAAGTAGGCTACTTTAAGTTAATATTATGTAAAGTGGGCAATTTTAAAAGGAGGTGTAGATGAAGAACAGCATGGTTTTTGGGCATTTGCTTGTGTCTGGGCCTTGCGTTCCAGAAACTGTTATGACCTCACAGACCCTGGTTTCAAACCGCAACCGAGGAAAAGAATAATAAAGCCTAACATGAATTTGAATGTAAGTTCTTAGACAGACAGTGATCCGTATATGAAGTGAAACACCACAAAGTTAAACATAAATTAATGAGACATGATGACATTTATTGACCAGAATTAACAAACACAGAAAAATTATATTAATAAATAACAGGAGTATATTCATGGATTGAAACAATAAACCTTTCTTATTGAATGTGGGATATGATTTTAAGGGAATAAATAGAAAAATTACACAGTTTATGAATTTTGAAAACAGTCTATAGTTAAGCTAAATTTAAGTTAGATTTATGTTAAGTTTAATCTTTATCAAGTAACTGTGTAGATCTTACTGGAAGAGCCAAGGCCAGAGGTGAGAGGTCAGAGGCCTGGAGCCAGGAATTGTGGTGGTACCCAGGGGTCCAAACTTCTTGTTACTGCTGAGTTAGGTCCCCAATGCTAACTGACTGTTGTGGTCCTCTGTGGATGACTCTTGGAGGATCTGCTCTGGGTTCTCTCTGCCTTGGGCTGAGCTGCTGCTCGCCGTAGGTCAGATGTCAGGAGCATCCCCGGTCTGTGAGACGGGCTGCTTGATATCTGTGCCTTTATGGCCAGTTAAATCACAGTTAAATCAAAGTCCAGCATAAATAAAGTAGAGTCTCCTGGGAAAATTACCATTTGAAAAACATTCAGGGTTCTTTGTAGACTTTGAACAAAAAATGTATCAAAACATCCTTTGGACGGGCAGAACTTAAGTAGGCTACGCTAAAGACAAATACTCTCAATAACAAAATAACAAATAAACATGAACGAGTGCTCAGGCCTTGCCCTGAAAAATTGAAAACAAAGAGATGAACAAAAACTACTGAACGGCCAGACTGAACACTGAAAAACTCAAAACCTTAAGAAGAACTGAACACAAAAGATCAAGACTTGAGGAAAACTGAAAAAGACAAAAGACTGAGAAAGAACTAAAACTGTGAAAGAACAGCAAACTGAGGTGCCAACGCCCTCAAAGTTGTTTTAACTTTTGGAACTTACAGAGGCGTGTGTACGCAATGGCAGGAAGAGTTTCTTTGTCCAATTAGGAGGGAGTTAAAGATGATCTCCCGCCAAGGCTTCATATTACCACCTTCAAATATTGTAAAACAATTAAACACTCATTTATCCCCAAATGTATCGACAACATATGTTCCCAATAAAACAATGCATTCAAACATAAAACAATGTTTCTAAGGTCAAAAATTATAGTCCTTTAAAATGTACATATGTAATCACATATTTCTTTTAAATGTATGTACATGTATTTATATTGACAACATAATCAAGATAGACAAAGATAAGGCTTATCACCTTTATCAAGTCTTTTATTGGAAAGAAAAGTCTTTATTCATTAATGAGTTTTTTAAGTCTGTTAAAGTTAATCCTTCAAAGTTTATTCAAGTTTGTTTTTTTGGAAAGGAATGTAGGGATGAGGCACAGAAAGTAAGTTAGTGGGATATTTGTAGCGGCGCCATTCGAGCTACGCACAGATAATGTCTTTCGTCTGGAAAGGTCCTTCAAAGTTGTAAATCCGTCTGGTTTAAGCAAAGTTCACAAGATTATTTTAGCGTGTCTCCTAGGTCAAAAGGTTGTATGCTTCACTGCCAGTGTGTCTTCACTGAAAAATGTATGTAGAAGAGACAAATATATTATGTTTTAGGGCTGTACTGACTTATAGAAAATTATATAAAATAACCCATTTTTGCCAAGATATCCTCAAACTATAATGAAAGTGCAAAAGCTTTAGCAGCATCAGTCTAGATTTGTTTTTAACACTTTTAATTATCAAGAAATACAGTGCCATGAGTATTTGCCCCTTTCTCATTTTTCATTTTGTTGCACGTTTGTCACACTTAAATGTTTCAGATCATCAAACAAATTTAAGTATTAGATAGATAGATAGATAGATAGATAGATAGATAGATAGATAGATAGATAGATAGATAGATAGATAGATAGATAGATAGATAGATAGATAGTCTGGAAAGGGTTATAGAGCCATTACTAAATCTTTGGGATTCCATCCAGCCACTGTGAGAGCCATCATTCACAAATGGAGAAAATGGTGACCGTACTATCAAAATTACCCCAAGAGTGCAGCAATGACTTATCCAAGAGGTCACAAAGAACCGACAAGGCAAAAACAGCATCCATGGCAGAGTTCCCTAAAAAGGCACTCCTGACCAAAAAGAAAATAAAGGCTCATCTCACTTTTGCCAAAAAACACATCTTGAGGATCCCCAAGACTTCTGGGAAAAGATTCTGTGGACTGATGAGACAAGAGCTGAACTTATTTGAAGGTGTGTGTACCATCCAATCTGGAGTAAAAGTAACACAGCTTAATAGAAAAAGAACATCATAACAACTGTCAAATATGGTGAAGGTAGTGTGATGGTCTGAGGCTGCTTTGATGCTTCAAGACCTGGACGACTTGCTGTGATTGATGGAACCATGAATTCTGCTCTCAATCAAAAAATCCTGAAGGAGAATGTCCGTCCATCAGTTTGTGATCTCCAACTGAAGCACAGTAGAACAATGATCCAAAGCACACCAGCAAGTCCACCTCTGAATGGCTTAAAATAAACAAAATGAAGGTTTTGGAGTGGCCTAGTCACAGTCAGGACTTAAATCTGATTCAAATGCTGTGACATGACCTTAAAAAGACAGTTCATGCTCAAAAACCTCCAATGTGGCTGAATTGAAACAATTCTGCAAAAAAGAATGGGCCAAAATTCCTCTACAGTGATTCAAAAGACTCATTGCCAGTTTTCTCAAACATTTGATTGCAGTTATTGCTGCTGTGGGTGGTATAACCAGTTATTAGGTTACCTTTTCACATGGGACTAGTTAGGTTTGGATAGCTTTTTTCCTTTTACAAATAATCAAATCATCACTTAAAAAACTGCATTTTATGTTTACATGGTTTATCTTTGTCTAATATATACATTTATTTGATAATCTGAATCATATAACTGTAATAAATGTGCAAAAAATAAGAAATTAGGAAGGGGGCAACTACTTTATCATTGCACTGTTTGTAAATTTGTCTTTTTATTTCTAGTCTGGCAGTTTAGTCTTATCGTCATGGTTCATCAATTCCTCTCCATCTTTTCACTCCCTCCTTTCCCTCATCTGTCACACCTCTCACCACACCTGCAACCCATTACAATCAACCCAGCAGCCACAATCCACTTCTGCTCTGCCAGATTGTCAAATGTTTACTACAGTGATGGCAAGGTGAAGCTTCTTGAGTCCTTGAAGACTTCTAGCCAAATGGTTCACATAAAGGTTCATTTCTTGAGGCGTCATGAACCCCCTGCTCGTCAAAAACTGTTAAAGAGCCAGATATATTATAGGTAATTAGATCTATATGCATTTCGCTTTAGTCCATCAAATAAACAATGTAGGAGGAGATAGTAAAATAAATTGTGAAGGTTAAGAAAAGGGTGGTGACAAGTTCAATACAAAATGGTCACCAAAAAAAAAAAAAAAAAAAAAAAAAAAATTCAATGGTCTTGAAATTTGCGTGAAGTTTGGTGCGGTTTTGGTTATGTTTAGGAGGTCAGGTGTTCAATTCTTTCCTCCCATTCATTTATATCACAGATTTTGGATGTTCCCATGGCAACAAAGTTGCAGGTAGGGGTTGGTCGTCATAAGCATTTATGTTCAGGGGGCCATAAGGGATGTGTGTACCAAATTTTAGTCTTTTTGTTTGTTTTTTGAAGACATTTGATGCCCCACTTCAGTGGATAATGCTGAGCCGATTTGAGTTCATTCTGTCAAACAGCCTAGGACAATAGGACAAATTAGTTAAAATATGAGGAGTTTGAAATTTGACTGTGCGACTTCAGGCCAAGATGGCTTGCTTCCTGTTTGTCAGGGGGCAAAGCCCTAAAAATATTTTTTGTTTGTCTTGATGTTAAGAATGTGTGTACCGAATTTCCACTTAACATTGGGGCAATGTATTTTCACTTTTCAAGGGTGCACTGTTGAGACACATTTTTATGGGTTTGTAAACCTATTTTTTGCCAATCCTAAATTTTAGGCAAAGTTTGGTGAGTTTTCAAGCATGTTTAAAATCTGAGCAATTACAATAGAGCCCTCACTACCAGCTATGGCCCAGGCCTAATAATTAAATATTCATCCTGACTTTGACTCTTGATAGATGTAACCCTTCAAAAGTTGGATGTTGACTGGAAGAATTAGGCATTAAGTCTTCTTTTCATTATGTGGCTGAAAACAGAACAAAGAGTCACAACGACGAGAGGCTGACATGTTAAGTGAACTTGGAACATGAGAAACAGCCTTCTTTACCTCTTCTCTCTGTCAATTGGTTGGATGGCACAGCCAAAGTGGATTTTAACATTTTTCATGACAGCTCTGCCACAGGCACAAAGTGGCACTGCTGCTGGACTGGCTCTGCCCAAGTCCCTCCACAGATCCCCCAGCCCATTGCCTGCCTTCTTCCTATTTACTGCCATCTCCACGGGGGTCCCAGGAGTGTCAGCAGGGTAATTAAAGAGGCTGATTAGACTGACAGAAGGAGAACACCCAGGGAGGAAACAGACTTCTTTCCAAAGACAAACAAGAGAGTAACAAAGAGAATACAGCGCTGGAGCACAAATCACATTATGCAAAAGATTTTTAGGGCATTGTCACTTCAGTTAAAGGCTGACTCTCAGGGGAGACACCATCACACAAGTCCAAGATAAAGCTGTAGAGACACAGAGAGAGGTTATTTCTGTTACATGACACTTCACTTTAACATTAAGCAGTCAAGCACAAAATACAAACACATAAGAAAATAAATATGTACATGCAGTGAGTAGGACAACTGAGACAAATGCAAATAGTGCAACAAAATTACAATTGCGTTTTTCTACATATCATGCATAAATATATATTTTAAAACGTGCAAGAATACGTTACAATCATTGTCTATAGCTATAACCCACTGGTACTTAACCGTCATATTTAGTTAAATTATGTCATACTTCAAATTTAGCTGCTGACATAGATTCCAAATCTAATTCAGCAGCAGTTTTATTTGCAATGCATAGATAAACATGCATTCAAAAAAACACAATGACCCAGTAGAAACCAGTGCCACTTTTGCATGATGCTAAGGTGATGATACCTAGCAAAATTGCTTCAAAACTGGCGGCAGCGCTTGTGACCGTTCAAAGAATCTTAATTAGACATTAATTTACACCGATCAGGCATAGCATTCTGACCACCTGCCTAATCTTTTGTTGGTCTCCTGTCAAAACAGCCCTGACCCATTGAGGAATGGACTGTACTAGGTGTGCTGTGGTATCTGGCACCAAGGTGTTGGCAGCAGATCCTTTATAAGATGCGAGTTGGGGCCTCCATGGATCAGACTTGTTTGCCCAGCACATCAATCCGTGTATCATTTGTTTATTTGTTTTTCCAAATAAAACAAAAATACAAAAAAACATAAAAATTACCTGTTTTCTCGATATTCGTTTCCAAAACCAAAACAAAAAAAAAGCATAATGACTTGTTTTTCCAATTTCCGATTTTGTGCTCAAATGAAAAATGGAAAAAACGGATAACGAGTAAGGCCGAGTTCAGTGTTTAATTTTACATTTTTTGTTTTGTGTGACCAGCAAGTTCCGCAAAATAGTGCTCCCTCTTCATGCACCGCTATTTAGGCTATTAGGTCCAGAGCTCATAGATGCATAGTGCTCAACGCAAATTACAAGACAAAGTGATGTGTCTGAATCTGACTTATCCATCGGGGATGTTAGTGTGAGCCCTCACTGCTCCCACAGAGCCAGTAGCGATTAGATCTGGTCTGTTATCATTCTCTTAAGAATGCTTTGGTGAGGGCTGGAACTTGGCTGTAAATAAATCTGCTCTCAGAATCCTTTATCTTTTTTCATCTGCTTCAGTGGAATTAAAAGATTGATTGTAGCTTTTATAATATTTTCTCGATATAGCTGATATAGTGATAATAATAGGCAGCCGTGGCCTAGAGGTTAGTTAGTTGAGGGTTCAATTCCCACCACTGACAGGGATTTTGGTTGAGGGGGGTAAATGCAGCACTTAAATTCCACCACACCGCACCTGGGTGTCCTTTAGCAAGGCAATCGACCCCAACTGCTCCCTGGGTGCTGCACAGTTGCTGTCAACAGTTTCGGGTGTGTGGTGTGGTAAGTGAATTTTCCCATTGTGAGATCAATAGAGGGTTCTTAATATCCATCACAGTAAACACAGTAACAAATGTAAATTCTTACAGGATACTGGAAAAGCCTCGTATTAAGGGCATGATGCTGCGTTTAAGTGCACTCTGTTAAATCCAGCGCTTTTAGCTTTATACACATTTCTTTGCCACTTACTATTGAATCTTTAAAACAAAAAGGCCTAAAACGCCCCAACATTTGTCAATTACTGATTTAAAAACAAATTATTTTGAAAGGTTGAAACCAAAAGTTATGAAACGGCAAAAATGATCAAATCAAACAAATAATGTGTAACAGTATGTGAGCACTTAGTGCAGTCCTTCAGGGGCAAAAACAACTAAAGTTCTGTGCAAATGGCAATACGTCCAGGGTTAATGAACAACAGTAACTTAAGATGAATTTATGGGTCACACACAAAACAAAAAATCCAATAATGAAATATTAAAATCAGCCTAGCTCGTTATACATTTTTTATATTTTTCATTTCATCGCAAAATCAATAATTAAAAAAAAGTAGTTGGTAAATCCGTGTATCATTCATTCAATTGAAACCAACAATTAAAAAACGAGGAACAACACTGTTTTTCGAAATTCGTTTCTTAAAATAATATGGAAAAATCGAGAAAGGTTCATTTGTTTAATTTCTCATTTCCCTACTAAATAAAAACACGGAGCAAATAGATAATGAGCAAATAAATTTGTTTTTTCCAGTTTTATTTGGGACACGGGCTGGACACGTGGGTCACCTGGAAGTGGTTGGAGTTTTCATTTCATCTGTACTGGTGCCGCTCATGCTGGATTTTGGAGGATAGACAGGTTTATTTTGTTTGACAAAAGTAAGAGAATCAATGGCGGACTTAGCAAATTTGGGGCCCTAGGCAAACCTTTGATAGGGGGCCCTTCCTCACGTCTGCCTTAACGTACAATTGAGGTTGAGAGGTTCAGTGTGGATCAACCACGGTGTCGCTGTTTTTTGGTGTTTTTTTTTTAACTGTAAATTAAATTGTAGGAACCTCTACATTAATTTAAAGGAGTTACACTGGCTGAAGCAGCCAATTTAGACACTTGATTCCCATCAGAGAATCAGAAGACTGGAGATAGACTTGAGAATGTTTAATGGATCAAGAGTGGATGTGTAAGTGTGAGTGGTCTGAAAGAAACATATACAAAAGAAACAACCAGTAATAGTATATGACAGAAGCACATCATATTCAAATAGTAACCTAAACATCATAGATCTTGGGTTACATTTGTAACCTTAAGGTGCGCCACTGTGGCGAGCTGAGCTAATAATAGCGCTAGGGGTTGGGGCCCTTGTATATTGGGGGCCCTAGGCATTTGCCTACCTTTGCCTATTGGTAAGCATGCCACTGAAGAGAGTAACTCTCAGACCTGAAGACATGACAACAGATACAATATCAGCCATATTTCAGGTATATATAATTTATATTAATACATTTATGAGTTTATTATTTTAACTAGCTTAAAGGCCGCATGTGCTGTTACAGTTATCTCTTGGGGAGGGCTAATGTGGCGTTCAAATGATCTCAGGTGCAAGCGGGCCAAGTAAAAGTTTTTGCTTTAGTTTAAATCTAGTTTTAAATATACTGAATTCTCCTTTCTTTCTTTTTTTCAATAATCTTTGGAACTGGTTTTGAATCCATGGACAGATGAGCAGACATAGACTGATTGATGTAAAACAGAATATTGCCTTTATGTAAATGCTCTGCAATGCTTGATCTATAGTCTATATATCATATTTTTAGTCACTAAAATGCACTTTTTTTATTGCAGGTTTTTTGGATAAGCCAATATTCTCGACCTGCTCCAGAAGCCTTATTGGTTGCAAAAGATGTGTTGAGAAGTGGAACAAATACCACAACCACTGTCAAAAGTGTCAAGCTGACAATTTGAAGAACAGCATCCATGAGGTGGCAGGACTGCCTCAAGTACTTGCACCACTGGAAAAGTTATTGATAAATTAGACATGTAGGCAGGTGTGTGCTCTGTGAGCAATATAATGTTCTTCAACACTACTGTTAAAAATGTTTCATTGCTCCATTTATTCAGTATACCTCACGGTCACGTTTATCAGATGAAACAATGCTTCTTGAAAAAGCCTGTGTTCATGGTTAACTACCTTATCAGAAAGAAGAGTAATGTCAGGGAAAGTCTCTCCAAATAGCTGCTCAGCATTACATTTATCTTGCTCTGATGAAAATGGATCCAACCCAAAGGAAGACACCCAGGTTAGGGAAGACCTTAACTCCTGCATGAACTTGGCACCAGCTCCATAGAAATTGTAGATGGGCAATCAACAGCTGCGAGATGGTTTGGTACCCCTCTGCCTGAAATTTTAAGTGTAGTACAGTGTAATTCAGTAAGTGAATCTGTTTCATATGTTACTACAAACTCTACAGTACCTACAAACCCTACCTGGTATTCTATAGGCATTCCAGGACTGAACAACTCTGCCAAGTCCAACTTGGCTAACTTGACACACCAGACAAGAGACACAAAATTTAGTGGTATTATCCTTTCAACCTGAGGAACTCCTGGACCTGCAGGTGCACCAATACCCATTACAAAGGATAATTTACTTGATTAACCTCTGGCCAAATACATTCCACACAAAGATTTTGTTGGAAGGAAAAAAAAGACTTCAAAAACAAGTTCAAAATACAGGATACAACAGTATATTTAAAGTATTCACCCAAAAGAATAATGTTTACCCTTGAAGAGGTTGTCTGTACATAGAGTGGTCTGCTTATGTTGTGTCTGTGCTGAGAAAGCTTTTCTTGCATATAAAGAAAAATGTAAAACTCACGACCATGATCCACTCTAAGCTGGTCCCACATCCCACTGCTTGCAACAGCAGTTCTGAAAAACAATTATTTGGTTTTATACACACACTATGTCTTACATTTGTCTACAAGTACTGTCTGTATAAGATTAGTGATAGAAATTTTACAAAGAAAACTGAAAACTAGACCATCTAGCAGCTACCTTACTGCAATAATGTAGAGTAAATTTGTTCTTAATGTAGAATGTTTATTCTTGCCTGTAAACTTGGGCATAAACAACTAGGTTGTTCTGACATCGTGGCTTGAGCAACAATCTTGAACCATCACTAAAACCATCAATAGCCTAAACGTGTGTTGCTCCAAACATTACTAGTTTTTCATTTTGATCTATATGTAGTTTGTATCCCATTTAGTAATAAAATAATTGTTAATAATTATTACATATTATATATTATTATTATTATTATAATAATAATGTATGTATAGAAGTAGCAAGCATAAAGAGGACTGTGACTGTAGGTTGCACACTTGCACTTTTAACAAGTGAATCCTACAGTTTACTCAATCACTAATTTAACAAGTTAAATATATATATATTTGACTTTTTTGTGCAAAAAATGGTTACCTGACAGCATAGCTTGTTGTACGGCTGGTGTACTTCTGAGTATCTTTCCCACTTGACACTCTCCTGCCCTAACACCCGGCGAATTTGTCCATATTTTTTTATGAAACAAATTTCGAAAATAGCTGATGTTCCTTGTTTTTTTTTATTGGGAAAAAAAAAAAAAAAAAAAACGAATAAAGGAATGATATAGGGATTTTGTTTTTCGCCATTTTTTTTTCATTTTAGTTTTGGAAACAAATATTGAGATAAGTCGTTTATTTGTTTTAAAATTTTTGGTTTTACTTCCTCCATCAACTATTCATCCATCCATGGAATTTCTCCAACTTGGTCATCAGGACCCACATCCTGAGACCTCAGGTATGCCATTTTGCGTGTGCCTTAAAAAATACCAGCCATACCATTTCATGACAATTCATGACAGTTTCTGATTTACTGTGATAAAAGTTTGCCATGTTTAGTGATGGGCAGTGGCTTGCATGATCCACATTGCTGGCGGGCCTTCAAAAGTGAATTTTTGGTCCTGATCCTATATCGAGTACCTCACCAGTTCTTGTAATGGACAATCTAAACGCACAGAGCCGACTTAGTCAAGGCCAAGGCTTACCTGTCAGGAATGTGTCTAAGTCCTAGTGTTTATTTGTGTTTTCCACATTTCCTGTTTTATTTTCTCATTTGTCTTACCTCTGCTCTCGTTCCAGATTCACTTCCTGCCCTTGTGTGCGTCCCTCCTTTGTGATTGCTGGCCCCGCCCTAATGTGTTGCACCTGTCTCCCCTCTCCTGGTGTATTTAGTCTTTGTCTTCCCCTGTCCATGTGCCAGTTCGTCTTGTTACCTTTCTCAAGCGTTTCAGCTATTTTTTCCAGTGCTTCTTCTCTGTGTATGACCATTGATATTGGATTGTGACCTGCCTTTGCCTCACGCTTTTGGATTTTTGGAGTCCTGTCTGAGTCGTGCGTTTGAGCCATTACAGTGGACTCAGCCGACTCATTAGAAGTTGCTGTGCGATCTCAAGGGAGCCAAATTACTCACCATGAAGAACAATTATCCTCCATGGGCCATAGGATACGGGAGCTCAATGCCCGCCAAGAGGACTTCAGGAACACCATTGCTGCTCAAGTAAGCGCCTTGAACACTGAAATGCAAAAACTTTTGGGTCGTATGGACACTGTGCTTCCTGTTCAAGCCCCTGTTCCTGCCCCACTCTGTAGTAGAGATCTAGACACTGCTCGTACACCAGCCTCTACTCCCATGTCAGCCTCACACCTCTTGTGGCCCGAGAAGAGGCCAAATGTCGTGGAAACTTGACAAACCAAAATATGTAAATAAAATAACTTAACTAACAAGTTATGTAGTCTATTCTGGTATAAGCAGTAGAAGCAATGAATAAGCTGGTGTGTATTTTTATTTTGGCACAACTTCTCAAAAACTCAAATTTTGACAATTTACATTGGTATGTGTAGAATCTGCATCAACAAACAATTGTGTAGTACATACACCACCTCAGCTGCATTAAGCCTGGAAGTGGTTTGATGCGAATTAGAGACACTGGTCCACAAGGGGTTAATGATATTGACAAGTTTCCTAGGGTATCATTGGTCTCTAGGACTTTCCAAAGATTTTCTCTATCAACAGTGTCGAAGGCCTGTGGCAAACATTTGTAAAAAGAGAGAATTAGGTTAAGTGATAAAGTTAAATTGTTTCACGGCATCACCTCAAAGAGGAAAAGAATAATAAAGCCTAATATGAATTTGAATGTGAGTTCTTAGCCAGACAGTGATTGGTATATGAAGTGAAACAATCACAAACTTAAGCATAAATTAGTGAGAAATGATGACGTTTACTGACCAGAATTAACAACAGAC
Source organism: Rhyacichthys aspro (assembly GCA_036850595.1). Lineage (NCBI taxonomy): Eukaryota > Metazoa > Chordata > Actinopteri > Gobiiformes > Rhyacichthyidae > Rhyacichthys > Rhyacichthys aspro. The sequence continues at coordinate 1,083,840 of CM072152.1, forward strand.
GGCATTTGAATATGCAGATTGAATTAACAATAAAAAACAGGAGTATATTCATGGATTGAAACAATAAACCTATCTTATTGAAGGTGGGATATGATTTTACTGGAATAAATTGAAAAAATTTACGCAGTTAATGAATTTAGAAAACCAGTCTAAAATCTTTATGCCAACTCTGTATCAAGTAACTGTGTAGATCTTACTGGAAAAGCCAAGGCTGGTGGCAAGAGGTCAGAGACCTGGAGCCAACAGGAATACGAACAACATGAGGTGAAAAGAACACTCAAAAGAACTTGAGGAGAAAAGAACTCAAAAGAACTGAGGTGCCATCACCCTCAAAACTGTTTTATCTTTTTGAACTTAAAGAGGCGTGTCTACGCAATGGCGGGAAGAATTTCTTTGTCCAACTAGGAGGGGGAGTTAAAGATGATTCCATAAAGGCTTCAAATTACCACCTTCAAATATTGTGGAACAATTAAACACTCATTTATACGCAAATGTATCAGCAACATATGGTTCCAATAAAAAGATGCATTCAAACATAAAGCAATGTTTCTATGGTCAATAATAGTAGTCCTTTAGAATATGATATATATTATTAAATATTCACAGTTAAAACAACATTTCTTCAGGATGTATGTGCATGTATTCACATTGATGACATAAACAGGAGAGGCTTATCACCTTTATCAAGTCTTTAGTTCAAAGAGGTAAATGTCTTTTAAGTCTGTTAAAGTTGATCCTTCAATGTTTATTCAAGTTTGGTCTTTTGGAAAAGAATGCAGGGATGAGGCTCATATAACAATACAGATCATGTCGTCAGGAAAGGTCCTTCAAAGTTGTAAATCCATCAGGTTAAAGCCGTGTTCACAAGAAAGATATTATTTCAGCAGGTACGGGAAATTCCGTATGTTCCTGAGGTCAAAAGGTTGTACGCTACAGGCCTTTGAAAAGTCTGTGAACAACAACAACAAAGTGGGACTGATTTTGCTCCACTGCTTTTGCCTGTAGCTGTTGTAGCGTGAAGATCATGTCCGTGGTTCATCTCCCAGATCAAAAAATGTATTGACTTTCTAGTCTTTAGCTAATTGAGGATTATCTTAGCTAGAACTTTGCTCATTATGGCCAACAGTGAAATGCCTCTGTGGTTTCCACTGGTATAAGATAATCTTTTATTCTGTGAGTTTGTATGTTTGGAACAAGCCTGTAAAAGGTAAAACTGTAACACACATGTCACCGGGTGCATAGCAGTCTAAGAGCAGCAAAAGAGCAGCATTCTATTCTTAGGTGCTATAAGTGATGTGGAAGTGTGTGAAATGTTGCCTGTGTCTGGCAACCGTTCCATTGTGTATAGACCACAGACATGCCCCCCTTTTTTGAAAGAATGTAAAGGAAAGTGCTTGCTGTGATTGGATGCTATGGACCTACCTATACATGGTTAATGTACTAATGCATGACATCATAGTTCAAGATCTACTGGGTGGTCACACTGTATATAAGCTTGTGTCATCCTGAAATAAAGTTGAGAGAACTGACTGAACCATGAATGAGTTTTCTGCCTTGTTTTCTCAGTTGTCAGTCATGCTTTGCAGTTTCTCTTACTGTCTATGGCACCAATCATTCTTTATCCATCTTATCTCTCTTTGCACTTTGGCCTTAATCTCAGCAAAGGCAATCCCATTAGAGTTAAAGTTTTTCTGCTGATGTAGGTGGTGCTTTTCATCCAGCTCTTGCCCAGGATGGTCCCTGTGTTTCTGTCAGGGTCTGTTGTGTGGCAGTTGCAGGGGGCTGCATGGAAGAAGGGCCAGCAGAGACAGTGGGCCCTTCTTTGAATGTGGCACAGGTAATTGTGGAGGGGGCAGGGCTTTCCCTCACCAGTGCTGGTGCTAGAGAGTGAAGAATCCCTGGAGGCTGTGGGGATGCAGGTGGCTGAAGAGAAAATGGAGGCAGTCGAGTAAAAAGTGGCAGATGAGTAACAGTTTGCAGCGGAGGAACTGGTGGCAGCAAAGGGGGAACTGGTGGCAGCGAAGGACCTGGTGGCTGTGAAGGCTGTGATGATGTCTTGTCTTTCTTTCCCTTTAGGACCTTGGTCCCTGCGGTGCTTGGGGTTGGAACAAACTGTATGACTGTAATCCGACGTGGGAAGGACTGCTGGTTTGTGTGGGGCTGGTGGCAAAACTGTGGCTGAGATGGATGATGTTTTGGTGATAATGTCCAGGTCTTTAGTGGAGTGGAGATTTAGAAGCCTGGCGGTGTATGAACTCCCGCACTGTCTTGGTGTTAATTTTTGGGAGAGGAATGCCTGCATTAGTTAAGACAGCATCATTTATTAAAATCAAGTCCTGGATCGTCTCATATGCCTTGAGGATGCTGTCCTTCTGGGACTGGTCTGGGACTTGTGCGCAGCCACAGAAGCTTCACCAGGGTGTACATTAGCCGGTTGTGCTGGTGCATAGTAGTTTGCCATTTTAAGCTTCTGGACCACCGCCGCATCAACGAGGCTCTCCCTTTTTAGTCTGACAGTACAGTGTGTTGCCCCAGTGTGTCCTGTACAGCTCACCAAACTTTTGTGGCTGTTTGTCATGCTCCTCCACTGCATTCCACAAAGCAATGATGCAAGACCTCTGCTCTGTGTTTAGCGACAGCTTTTTCTCCGACTCCGCCAGATTCACTACTGCAGCGCAAAACCTCTCCAGCTTATCGAAGCCAGGGAAAGGGTTTAGAATGCAGACATCCTCCTGTAAAAGAAGGAATAAAAGCATTGGGTAAGCTAAAATTGTGCTGTAATATAATTAAAAACACACACACACAAATGTTTGGGAGATTGTTATGCTCTTTAAAGTGGCACCTAAACAAAAGCTACTCACAAAGTCCAGAGGCTGAATGTTGGATGTCTCACAGCTGGTCACAGATGTGCGGAGCGTCCAAGGTGGTGTCTCGGGACTCTTCCAGTTTAATCTGGTAGGCTTCATCTGGGTTAGCCTAGTCTGGCTGAACTACCTCTGCCTCTTGGCCAGGCCCATCACTCACAATGTCATCAAGTGAAAAGGACTCCCCAGTGAAAGCCTTTGAGACTGTTCCTCCCTCTCAGACATTTAGAATTGGGCACATCCACTTTGTTGATTGTGGTTGTCCGCGCCACCCTATACGTGGACATGTCTGGAGGGTCCTGGATGCATTCCAAATGACGCTGCTGCGCTGCCCACAGTTGATCAATGGCATCTGTATACACAGTCGTAAAAAAGAGATATTGTGTGCTACAATATGCATGTAGTATGTACAAAATGTGTTTGAGTAACAATAACATCATAAGAGGAAGCCCCTTTGTACCAGGGGTTTTGAAGAGGCTCACTCCACTCTCGTCCAGGCCCACCAGACTTTTGAGCTCCTCAATGGCCTCCTGGATGAGCCGGAAGGTCTCCTGAGCTCCCTGCGTGACCCTCCGGACGTGATGTTTCGGTTGCTCCCTAGAAATGTGATGATGCACAACCTCTTTGTCTGTCAGGCTGTTCATGGAGGCCGGATCCCTGGCCCTGACGTCACTGATGAGGAGCTCCAGGGAAACGGAGTCTGCTCAACCTCCTCAAGAACCTCACAAAAAACACATGAACCAACTTCATGAGCCACCTGTGTTTAACGGCTCCAGTGTGGTCCTTGTGTGTCTGCCCTGGAGTAAAGAGCCCTCTCTTTGTCCTCTTCTGACCACGTGATGTCGGCTGGTGGGATGCCATTGGGGTTCTCCCACAGGCGAACCCACCCCTAAAGTTCTGCCTTAATATATTTAACACACAAAAACATTAGTTGTGTGTTGTATTATCTATTTTATTATAGCTCATTTTGTTACTTACAGGGGTGTCACCCGAAAGTAATGGCTGTTTCATGGACAGGGTGGTCTCTGTGGGCTTACTGCTGGATTCAGACCTCCTGGGCTTGGGTGTAACAGAATGAATGAGGTTCTTCAGGAGGTTGAGCAGATTCCGTTTCCCTGGAGGCCACAGGAGAAGGAGGTGGCAGGTGAACTGATTGAGGAGGTTGGGAAACTCTTGGATCTGGTTCCTTGTGCTGTACAGTGTCCTCTGGCTGCTTTGTAACAGGCACCTTGGACTCAAGAGACTCTGACACAAGAAAGAAAAGAAATTACTACGGTTATATCATGACAAAACTGAAACGGTCTTTACTTATAATTTTTGCATTCTTCTAATCTTCTATAGACTGGCTTACAGCGGTCAGCTCACTATCCCAACCATGACGTTGCAGGTCTCTGGGAGGGCTTAGTGGTGCCATGTATAAACGATTTAGTTTCTCTGTTGCAGACATATTATATATTGTTTATTGAGTTTACTGTCATGTGCCCAGTATGGAAACATGGCTCACTGTACAATAAAAGTATTCCTTTGATGCCACAATGAATGCCAAACAATATGAAATCTTATGTATAAAGTAGTTAAATAATATCAAATAGCAATAATGGCAATTTGAAAAGGTGGCATTTGAAAAGAATACAATGCAATAGAAATATAAGCTATGCAGGAATATAAACTGTGCAGAAACATAAACTATATTATACTAAAGGTGTGTCATTCTTACCTTCTCTTTTTCATTTATATATTTCCTGAAGCTCCTCATCTGGACACTGGTGATGTGGGTCAGTGCAGTGTTTAGCCATCTTCGGACAGAGGTGAAGGCCATCTGTATCCTTTTTTTCTCCTCTTCCGAGAAATTGGTTGGCGTAGCCTTTTGGGAGGCAAACTGGCTGTACAGCTCCCACATCTCCTCAAAGGTGGAATCTTCAAACCCCCCTTGGCCATAGATACAACGGATCCAGGAGACTTGATATTTGGGGAAAACATTCTGCATATTCCCTGAGGAAATTCTTTATCCACTGGTTGGCCTGCTCCCCTTTTTTCAATGGATTGAGACATTCTGCTGTGTGCTTGTCCCCCAAACTGAAAAGAGATGCATAAACGTGTATATATATATATATATATATATATATATATATATATATATATATATATATATATATATATATATATATATATATATATATATATATATATATATATATATATATATATATATATATATATATATATATATATATATATATATATATATATATATATATATATATATATATATATATATATATATATATATATATATATATATATATATATATATATATATATATATATATATATATATATATATATATATATATATATATATATATATATATATATATATATATATATATATATATATATATATATATATATATATATATATATATATATATATATATATATATATATATATATATATATATATATATATATATATATATATATATATATATATATATATGTATATATATATATATATATATATATATATATATATATATATATATATATATATATATATATATATATATATATATATATATATATATATATATATATATGTATATATATATATATATATATATATGTGTATATATATATATATATATATGTATATATATATATGTGTATATATATGTATATATATATATATATATATATATATATATATATATATATATATATATATATATATATATATATATATATATATATATATATATATATATATATATATATATATATATATATATATATATATATATATATATATATATATATGTATGTATATGTGATTGTGTTGATCACTAGTAGCCTAGTATCTATGTAAAAAGACACCAAACAAAAGGCCAATAAACTGTGCAACAGATGATAAATAGCATCAGACAGATGCATTAACTTTTTTTAGCCACTATCTACAGGTAGCCCACTCAATAAGTACATTACACTCACATATTGTACAGAACGGGATAGCGTTTTTTTACATTGTTACAAAATAAAGTTGTGGAAAATAGCAAACCAGGATTACTTACTACTTCAGGTACCCCATGTCATTTTCAACTAAGCACTGGAACGGCCCATTCTCGTATTGGCTGAAAGGAAGCATCAGCCTCCCCAGGCAGGGCTGACATGACGGCTCACGGCCTTCCTTAGCCAAGAGCCCCTTGGCACAACCCAGTGCAGTGCCCTTACTCAGTAGCTCCGTTGGGGCCTTGGGAAACTGAAACTCTTTATCCTTGTATCGGTGAGCCTCTTTGGTGGCGAGCAATGTGGCTTGCTGCCAAGTAGGCGTGGCGCTGGGGTTGACAACACAAATAACGGGGGCCGCCGTCATGCTCATTAGCTAACTGTACGGGCCGCAAATAGCTTTGTGCCTTAGGCAGGGTACACCCTAGACCAGGGGTCGGCAACCCGCGGCTCTAGAGCCGCATGCGGCTCTTTAGCGCCTCCCTAGTGGCTCCCTGGAGCTATTTCAAAAATGTATGAAAATGGAAAAAGATGGGGGGGGCTGTATATTTTTTGTTTTAATATAGTTTCTGTAGGAGGACAAACATGACACAAACATTCTTAACATTTTCCAATGCTGTAAAAATGTGTATAATAAATATTAAATTTCAACATTTCTGTCAACAAAGATTTGCATCATAGCCTGCGACACACATTTCAGCGCGGCGCGGTGCCAGGCAGGTGGCTGTTGGAAACAAACCGGCGGCTCCGGACAGATTTTTTTTTTGGTCCAATATGGCTCTTTGAACATTTTGGGTTGCCGACCCCTGCCTTAGACAATGGCCAGTTAGTTGCAGGGCTGACACATAGAGAAAGACACTAACAGACAACCATTCACTCTCACATTCCTCCACTAGGGATACTTTAGAGTTGCCAGTTGACCTATTCATGCATGACTCCTCACAGAAAGACCATACATGTTGATATTATGGCCAGTAGAATCTGTGATTGGAGCCATCAATCTCTTTGGATATCCTCATTATTTTCCACCTTCTGGATGATTTCCTGCATCCTTTGTTTCTTGTGTTTAAAGTGCTTCTCCACCAATTCACAGCCCTCATCTTTGATGGCTTTCCCTGTCATCACAGATCAGGCTGAACCGCCATTTGGAAAGAACACATAAATGTACATTGCAATGGAGAGAGGAACAAAATGGCTCAGTAGGTGAGTTTTTATGCATTACAGGTCATTATACAAGCGGCCTGAGAGGCACTCAGCCACCATTAACCAAGACAAGGGACCAGTGGGACCACTTCCTGCCAGGAAGTAATGGGAAAAATCTGAAGTGCATGTTTAGGCCTGATGGTCTCAGATGTTCTGTTTGGAAATGACTCTGTAACACAGAATCCATTTATAATGCACTTCCCACCAGTAATTTACAGCTAAAGGCATCTGTGTGCTATCTTAAGTGGACCTCTAATGTATAACATTAGGGTCGCTGCATATAATATTTACTCATTGTGGACTGCTACAGAATAGATCCTGCACAAAGCACTGTATTGAAATCCTGCAGGGCGTCCTATGTAGAAGTATCATACCACAATAAACCCAAGATTTAAAAACTATTTTGTTAGAGTAGAAGTTTTGTTTCAAGTTCTTTTACTCAAATATGTTACAGTACAAGATATACTGTTGTCAATTCCTATATATACACACAGTAGAATCATAGCTTGAGGAAGAAAAGTAAAAGACCAAAAGTAAGAGTCTCTAATGCTCTGCTCTAACCTATACTGCATCATGCTTTTTTTTCTTTTTTATATATAGCAAGTCTAGGTCTTACCTCTTTACACTCCTTTTGGCAATGGTTGTACACCAGTACTGTACAAAAAATGGTTGGCAGAAAAAGTTGTCACTTACTGCATATTGTGCATTCATGATATTGTTTTCTTTAGCTCACTATCATGCCAAAGCTTATGGCTTAAAGCTTATCAGTTAGGCATTATGTAAACATAACCAGTAATTGCGCTTATATGAACCTATAAACTGACATGTAGACAATTGTAGACAAGTGGCATGCAGTGCTACTTTCTGTCTATGTTAGGCTACTCTTTTTTAGTCACAAAACATAACATAAAATATGGGATAACAGTGACCAGCGAGTTTATGTATTTTATGACAGATAAGATGTGAACACACACAGGTTTGATATTCATAAGATGGACATTAAATAAGAACACAATGTTCTGAAACGTGAATAACTATGTCTAGAAACCTATTCCAAAACATTGAGATTTAATTATTTTGTACCCTGGATAGGACTAATTATGTTTCAGTCATATGTACTACGCTTGTGTTTCCTCTCGGCTTAGAAATGAGACAGAAATCCTTACACCACCATTACAACTACTATCTGTCACTGTGGTGAATACATTATTTTATCCTTAAACAAAAACGATAATAGCTTAAAATTATATTACTCGCAGTGTTGCGACTAGCGTGTTATTAAATAACGCGTTACATCCACTGCGTTACTTTTGCGGTAACGAGTACTGTAAATAATACCTTGAAAGTAATGAGTAACTTAAAGTAACTGAGTTACTTTTGAAAGAAGTAACTAGTAACTGTAACTAAGTTACTAATTTAAAGTAACTTGCCCAACACTGATTACTAGTGCCTTAAAGGAGGTAATTGTGTCTGTTGAATATGCTTTTGAATGCATTAAGAGTATTTTCAACAGTTAGTAAGCATTAAGGAACCCATTGTTAACTTACCATTAGCCCAAATTTTAAAATAATTTTATATGGCATTTGTACTGTTAACATAATATAAAACCACAATCATCTCCATGCACAAATGCCCAATCAGCTGCTGGTGAGCAGAGTCTCAGAGACTCTCTCAGACAGGAGAGAGTGGATACACAGTTAAACACCAACCTTGGGTTCCTAAAAATGTGTAAATGTGTCCAACGTCAGTTGCACCATTATTGTTAGTAAACAATAGGAAAAAGAAAAGAAAACTGCAAATGTGTAAAATAGTGTAATACAGTAGTCAGAAATACACATTTAAGTCACACACAAAAATGAATAAAACAGTTCTTGGTACTACACACACAAATTGCTCATCGCCTGAATCTGTCATAAGAATATTCACGGTGATATAATGTGTGTGGTGTTTTTTATGACCAGTTGAAAACCGGTCATTGGCTTTTAACACAAAATGGGTAATTGCTGTTTCAGTTAGGATCACATCTGCACATTTATCCATGATGCATCACGCTTTGCCTCCTTTTGTATTCTTGTTTTGTTATTCGTGGACCAACAGAGACTGCAGTGAATACACACTAAAGGGTTCTATCAATTAAATTTAAAGGTCAGTAAAAGCCTGTTGGACCAGTAGTAACCATTTATCTAAACTTTGATGGGCTTTATGCATTGATGTATATTTCTGTTTAGTTATATTTTTTAAATTGGATAGATCTAAAGGCAGTTTATTTTACATGTTGGTACTGCTCTCTGTTCAGGTGTCAGTGTTGGGTAGCGTTACTTTTAAGTAACTCATCACTGCCCTAAGGCTTTACATTATTGTCTTACCTTCTGATAAAAGTAACACGTTAGAGGAGAGGTCCCCAAAACCCAGTCTATGGATAACTTGCTACCGCTCGCTACAGCTTTCTGGTTTCACTACTCTGGTCAGTCTACTTACTGTGTCATTTATAGAGAAAAGCTAACTTGTTTAAATGTTATCAAAGTACTTAGCCCTTAACTTGTGTATATTTAAGCAACTCTGAAATGAGATGGACCCAAAGCACAGTTGTTTTCTCTTATACTGAAGTGAGAAGATATTGAGGACCCAAAATCAGACTCAACTCAACCTTTTATTGACCAGAATTAACAGACAGCATTTGGAAATGCAGATTGAATCAACAATAAATAACAGCAGTACATTCATGGATTGAAACAATAAACCTTTCTTATTGAAGGTGGGATATGATTTTACGGGACTCAATTGAAAAATGGCGCAGAGGCGCCAAAAATGATAAATGTAGCACCACAGATAAATGTGAAACCTAACCATTAAAATAAAAAATGATTTAACTGTCTGTCCTAAAATCTAAATGTGATCATTATAATGTAATGACAGAGAGAATAATACTTATAGTTATAATAAGAATAGTTACTTAGCGACTTTGTCGCAAGAGTTAGCAGCTATTCAGACCGCCAAAGCACTTAGAGACGGCCCAGTCAGCGCACAGCAGTCCCTTTCAGCTTTAGTCAGGGCAGGAGATGTTTACTTCTCCATGTCCAGAGCGTAGATGTATCATTAGACCGGAAACTCACAAAGCCTCAGTCCCTCACTCAACTCGTCCACGCTAAAGCTAAGTTAAACATTTAACTGGCTAGCCCATCATGTCCTGCTGGTTAAAGAATGGGATGCCATCCCACATCAGCCTGTGACCAGGCTGGTGACCAGCATGAGGAGGGGGTGCCAGGCTGTTATGGCTGTGTATGGTTCTTCCACACGCTGCTGAGGCTCCTGTGTGTTAAATGGGTAAATTGTTCCATTAAATTGCCAATATGTCTTGTTTCTTCAAACTTCAATCATCCAATCCACCAAACACCAAACAAGAGCCAATGGCAGAATAAGCATTGGCAGAGAAGATTTGGTAAATTTTTCATGGTAGCAACCCACATGCTGCTCATCCCAATTTAGTTCCTTACAAATGTGGCACCATTTAAAAGGGAGAAATACACAGGCTTGATTTTTTGCCCAGAAGCAATGTTACAACAAAGAAATAATCTACCAAACACAAATTTGAAACTTATGTTTATATATTATTTTTAAGTTTACATGTATACATATAAAACTATCAAGTTCAATGGCTTATATAAGCCTTAAATAATGATGATTTTATAAGACATTTCAGGTAATCAGGTATACCAAAGCATTCCTGCAAATAGAGCTCCCAAAAAAGAGGCCCTCAACACCACCAAAAAGATATACACTTTGTCTGATTCAGAAACGGATATTGAGAATTCACAGGTAATTGTGAGGATAGCCACAAGTCTTAACCTTAATGTTAAGCCCGTTTTACCATAACAGTTCTATGTAAAATTAAACCATGTTATTAACACATTTTAATAATACATCAAAGTATTCTAATTCACTATAAGCAAACTGGAGCAACTGTTAAGAAATAAGTGTCATAAAGCAAGACAACTAATGCCACATAGGTGGTATTTAAGTAAAGGCATTACATTGTAAAGGCCCCATTGAGCTCTGGATCGCACGTTTATTCAATGCCATTTAATATCTCAAATAGCTTTCAGACATTTAAAAGACCATAACTTTGTTCCTGGGCCTATCAACTTGAAACAAAAACTGGCATGCCAGTTAAAGTCTTCTCTGCCAGGATAGAGCAACTATAAGGCTCTGTGTGAAACTGTTTGCTTCCTGCATCTGCGAAGAGACTTTCTCTTGCTCAACGACGTGTGTACCGCAGTCTACACACAAACCGAACTGTGACCCCCGAACCAACGGCTTGGTTTAAAACCGTGTATCGTTGCATCCCTAGTGTTCAGCTAAGAATTATCTTGTAGAATCTGCTGCTAAAGATTCAAAAGACCTGGGTTAATATTTCTGTACTATCTACAGATGAAATTGCGTGTCACATTATCATAAACAGTCGTGTTGTTTCAAATTTAAATTATGTAATTATTTTTTCTTCTTATTTCACAGATCCAAACAAAAAAGATGGCGACTACCACATCAAAGAATAATGTTGCCAGAAGAATTGTCGAACAATATCAACTTAACAAACTCAGAAAAGGGTCAAGGAACTGGAGGAGGAAAATACAAAATTAAAGGTGGAATAGAAGATGTTTGCGAACATTCAGACAGCAGCGACTGTTAGCCAGTTTTTGAATAATGCGCATGCGCAAGACCAGCCGACTCGTTTCACAGTTCTTTCCGAGGTCCTGCCTCCAAAACAACACGCACGCGCCAGAGACTAACAGACGGCGCTTCACAGCTGACTGGCCCCGATTCTCTCCATACAATGTCACAAACACCAGATAATACTCCCAACTAGCAGTTTTTAATATGACAACAAAACATTGAGCCTAAAACTTACCTGTCGAGCAGCGTATTCCTCGCTATGCCTTCAGCGCTCGCTATCGCTCAAACGATGCACCAAGAACAACTCTGGTTTTGGTTCTTCTCTGCCATCTTTTTCCTTTTCGCAGCCACCTCAAACATAGTCTTTCTTTTACAGTTACCTTCATCAGTGTTCTTCGCAGCCATTGTGTAAAACATTGCTAACGACAAAAAATATTAACTAGATATAAATGTAGCCTGAAGCTAACGAGGAGTAGCTAGATGAACAAACTAAAGCTAACAGATGGAGCTAACGCTAGTTAAACAGACTGCCCCCCATCTACACAAATAAATAAAGAGAAAAAGAAAAAAGGGAAATAAATGACTATGTGGTCCTGACAATGGAGCAGCAGAAAGGAGCAGTCTGTGCCTGACAGTGAAGCTGCACAGTGAGGCTGTTTAAAGGTAGCAACGCAAAAGCAGCTGTAAACAGAATACGAGAACGCACACGCTTCTGGCCTCACGTAGCAGGAGTGATTGACAGGCTGATTGACCAATAGAACACGCGATGAGAGCGTTTTTGATTGGTTAATGTTTTTAAGGCACCACCACTTCTACAATTGACATGTAATAAATTTTATTTTTCAAGACCTCTTATTTTCCGATGTCTTATATGCAAGTAAAAACAAATTTATAAAATATAACAAAAAATGTAGACAAAAACATCTTCTATTCCACCTTTAAGACATGAAAATGAAAGATTGAATGAAAGATGAAAACAATGATGATTAGAAGTAAGCTGCCAAACTAAAACATGGTGCTTGTCACAGCTGTTATCTTCCCTGGCTCTCTACCTGCCAGCCACTCCCACCGGTTCACCCCTCCTCACTCAGCCGCTGCTGCAGCTGCAGCTCATCTGCTAATCAGCCCTGAATGTAAGACTCACCTGTTCACACACACTCTGCCAGATTGTTCCTCTGCATTGTGCACGACTCTCCAGCGTTCTTCTCTTGCCTGATCTCCTGTTGCCGACCTTGTCTGTCCCCGACCTGCTCTCCTCGCCTGCCTCCCGGTAAACTTACCTGCTTTCTGTCTCTGACCACATGCTCTGCCTCGGCGTCTTTGGCATCGTCCTGCTCTCCCGGTAACGACTCTTCCGCCTGGCCTCGACTCACCCCCTGCCTGCTCCTCATCGGCGCCTCTGTTTCCTCGGACTGCTGCTCCGGTTTTGACCCCCCCGCTTGTCACGGACCGCTCCTCTGCTCTTCCCTCATCTGCACCTCCGCACGGCCAGCAGACTCTTACGGGCTGCGGACTCCTCGCTACGGCTTCGGCGACCACAGTAAGCTCCTTTCTCTCATTCCACGTGGCCGGGGAACCAAACTCGTTCCTCAGCCCTTCCCTGTGCTGTAGAGACTGTGTGCGGGCTTTCGGCCTGAAGAGGGACCTTAACGCTGTATTGACTCTTTCTGCTCCGCTCCCTGTTTGCTTTTGTGGCAATAAAGGTTATTACCAACTGTACCACTTCTCCTGTCTTCTGCTTTTGGGTCCAAACCATCCCCGTTACAGTGCAGTCTGGCCAAATATGGACCCAGTGGACACATCCTCTCCCCAGACTCGCTTAGCTCGGGTAGAGGGAGCTCTGCTACAACACGAGGCCCAGCTAGCCTCCAACGCAGCGGAAGCTCGACAGTCTGCTTCGGCTCTGGAGCAGGCGCTAACCTCGCTAGCTACCCAGGTACAACAGTTAGCAGCCACCGTGTCTCAGCAAGCTGTTGCCGCCTCGGCGCCAGCCCCGGTTTTTCATGCCAGTACTGCACCAGAGTCCTGGGTGGGGGCGCCAGAGCACTATTCTGGGGATCCAGACTGCTCCAACCAACTGCTCTATCCTGTTTGCCCTGCAGCCCCATACCTTGGCTTCTGAGGCAGCGAAGGTTGCCTTCGCCATCAACCACCTCTCTGGCAGGGCACGTCTGTGGGGAACAGCAGAGTGGGAGAGGGGCACGCCAGCCTGCTCTTCATTCCAGGCCTTCTCAGAGGAACTTCGTAAGGTTTTTGGTCCCATTTCTCTGGGTCCAGATGCCAGTGGAGGACTCATGAGTCAGAGACAGGGGATTCGGACAGTAGCCGACTACGCTATCGACTTTCGCACCCAGGCCCGGCTCAGCAACTGGAACTCCGCGGCTCAATGTGACGCGTACCTCAACGGATTAGCTTCGTACATAAAGAATGAGCTGGTCTCATTCGACCTCCCGGCATCCCTCGACGGATTGATTGAGCTGACGTCCAGGCTGGACAGGCGCATACAGGCGAGGAGAAGAGAGCTACGCCGGGAGGGAGTGGAGCATCGGATGTCCACCCGTCTGCGTGGGTCACCAGCTGCCCTCGATCCTCTTTCAGAACCCACTCCTGGGGAGGGGGAACCTATGCAGGTGGGGCGCACCAGCCTGACGCCAGAGGAGCGAGACAGACGACGCCGAGGGAATCTCTGTCTCTACTGCGGGCAGGCCGGACACTTCGTTTCCTGCTGTCCGTTAAAAGGGAGGGCTCAGCAGTGAAGAGGGGCATCGTGCTGAGCCGGACCCGGGACTTTGCCCCTAACTCGAGACCCTTATTTCACGTCCAACTCCTGTTGGCAGGGGGCTCTCATACCCTCGCCACCTTCATAGACTCAGGGGCTGACGTCAACCTGATAGACGAGGAGCTGGTCTGCCAACTGGACATCGATCAGGTCCCTTTGTCCAGCCTGGTGCCGGCCAGCGCTCTAGACTGTCACCCATCAGACCACGCCCATTCCCATGCTCCTTTCCGGCACCCATTATGAGACTATTCAGTTTCACGTCTTGAAGTCTCCCAACCTTCCGTTGATCCTCGGCTACCCCTGGCTTCGCCGCCATAACCCCCACATTGACTGGTCTACGGGGTCCATCCTGGGGTGGAGCCTCTCCTGTCATCGGGTCTGCCTCAGGGAGGCGGTCACGCGCCCGCCAGCCTCCAGTACCTGTTCAGCCTCCGACCTGTCCAAGGTGCCCACCGACTACTACGACTTCTGTGAGGTGTTCAGTAAGGCGAGGGCCACTTCCCTGCCTCCCCACTGGCCCTACGACTGTGCCATTGACCTCCTGCCCGGCACCACACCTCCTAAGGGGCACCCCTACTCCCTGTTGGCACCGGAAAGGGAGGCCATGGAGGCCTACATCAGTGATGCCTTGGCTGCCGGGGTTATCCGTCCTTCTTCGTCACCCGCTGGGGCAGGGTTCTTCTTCGTTGACAAGAAGGATGGCTCCTTGAGGCCCTGCATAGATTACTGGGGCCTGAATGACATCACTGTGAAGAATCGCTACCCTCTTCCCCTCATCGCCATCGAGCTGTTACAGGGAGCCACTATCTTCCCCAAGTTGGACCTCCGTAACGCCTACCATTTGGTCCGTATCCGGGAAGGCGATGAATGGAAGACAGCCTTCAACACACCCACCGGACATTATGAATATTTGGTGAAGCCCTTCGGCCTCACCAATGCCCATCATCGGCCAGAACCGCATGGAGATGGACCCTACTAAGGTCTCTGCCGTCGCCGCCTGGCCCGTCCCCGACTCTCGTAAGCAGCTGCAGCGGTTCCTGGGGTTCACCAATTTCTATCGGCGGTTCATTCGTGGGTACAGCACTGTGGCCGCCCCTCTCACCGCCCTCACCTCCTCCGAGGTACCCTTCCGCTGGACTCAAGCCGCTGAGGAGGCGTTCCAGCACCTGAAGGGCCGATTCAGTTCGGCCCCCATTCTCCTGGTCCCTGACCCGGATAGACAATTTGTGGTGGAGGTGGACGCCTCAGATGTGGGAGTGGGAGCAGTCCTCTCCCAGCGATCCGCTGAGGACCAGAAGTTGCACCCCTGCGCCTTCTTCTCCAGGCGCCGAGAGAAATTATGACATTGGTAACCGGGAGCTGTTGGCGGTGAAGTTGGCGCTGGAGGAGTGGCGCCACTGGTTAAAGGGAACCAAGCAGCCCTTCCTGGTGTGGACGGACCACAAGAACCTGGAATACATCCGCTCTGCCAAGAGACTGAACTCTCGTCAGGCCCGGTGGGCACTGTTTTTCACCAGGTTTAATTTTTCCTTCTCATACCAGCCAGGTTCCCGCAATGTAAAACCTGACGCCCTGTCACGCCAGTTCTTGTTCGGGGCGGAGAGCACCTGTAGCCCGGACACTATCCTTCCCGGTACACGCCTGCTACCCACACTCACCTGGGGGGTGGAGGAGTGGGTGAAGGCTTGCCTGGTAAACCAACCGGGGCCCAGTTCTTGTCCCCAGGACAAGTTGTTCGTACCTCAAGACTTGAGGTCAGATGTCCTGCATTTTGTTCCACTCCCCAAGCTCCCTTCGGCCAAGGAAACTGCTGAACTGGTCCTGCAGCCTCCCATCTGATGTGGTGTCTGATCGAGGTCCCCAATTCACCTCAGTATTCTGGCGGGAGTTCTGTCGACTAGGACTAGGAGCCTCCACCAGTCTGTCCTCCGGGTTCCATCCTTTGTCCAACGGCCAGTCAGAGAGGCTCAACCATGGAGACAGCGCTCCGCTGTATGGCGTCCAGGCTCCCCTCGACTTGGTCCAAGCTGCTGTTGTGGGTCGAATACGCCCACAATACGCTGAAGAGCTCCTCCACAGGACTCTCTCCCTTCCAATGCGCCTACGGCTTCCAGCCACTGTTGTTTCCGGCCCTGGAAAAGGAAGCCTCCTGCCCGTCTGTTGAGGCCTTCATCCGCCGCTGCCGCCAGACCTGGGCCCAGGCCAGGTCAGTGCTCACTTGAGCTGCGGACCGATACTCATCAGCTGCCAACCAACGTCGCTCCCAGGCTCCCCCTTACCAGGTGGGCCAGAAGGTGTGGTTGTCAACCCGGGACCTGCCACTGAGGGTGGAGTCCAAGAAACTGGCCCCCAAGTTCATCGGACCGTTTCCCATCGCAAAGATCATCAACCCTGTGGCGGTCAGGCTCCAGCCCCGTTCCATGCGGATCCACCCGACCTTCCACGTCTCGAAGGTCAAGTCTTTTCGGGAGAGCCCGCTCATGCCTGCCTCTGGACCACCACCTCCTCCTAGGATCATCGACGGGGCCCCCGCCTTCACGGTCCCACCGCCTGCTGCGCTCTCGGCGCCGTGGGAGGGGCCTTCAATACTTAGTCGACTGGGAGGGATACGGCCCGGAGGAGAGGTCGTGGGTCCCCGCTCGTCACATCCTGGATGCTCAGCTCGTCCGTGAGTTTCATCGCAGCCACCCTGATCAGCCCTCCTGGGGCTCCACTGCTGATGGGGGCGCCAATTTTGGGACTCGGTCCTCCTCCTCCGAGATAGAAGAGGGAGAGGGGCCGTCCGCAGGGGGGCTGGAGATGGAGGAGGCTGAGAGGGACTTCTCGGATGAGTTTTCAAAGTATGCCATAGATGTTATTCTCTTACTTTTCTATCTTGGACTATTAATAACTAGACCTAAAGTAGAGCCAGCAATAGCTTGACAGTGCATGAATTAACACTCGTACTCATTTTGACGGTTTTCAAATTTCTAATTACTCTCTAATTACATAGATCTTTGATGTTCCCAGAATCTTGACTTCCGTCAACATTGAGCCGCGCCACCACCCTGGTGACAACCTCGAGCAACTCCTCAAACGCCACATCAGGGCGGGAGGACCGCTATGAGGCAGAGGCAGCCAGGGAAGAGGTGTCATCGAGACACCTCATCTGGCCAGAGCGCAAGAGACAGAGAGCCCTCTGATTCCGGCGTCTCAGCCAGT
The DNA here is from genome assembly GCA_036850595.1 of Rhyacichthys aspro. Classification (NCBI taxonomy): domain Eukaryota; kingdom Metazoa; phylum Chordata; class Actinopteri; order Gobiiformes; family Rhyacichthyidae; genus Rhyacichthys; species Rhyacichthys aspro. The sequence continues at coordinate 1,101,564 of CM072152.1, forward strand.
TCCACACGCAACCCCCAGGATCTAAGCGGGGGAGCACCGGCCCGCGCCCTGTCTTTAAAGAACGCGAGCCGAGCATGTAAAACTTTTACGGGCAGCAAGTCACAGTGCTCGCACTCCCCCGCTAGACCAAGGTTCCTCACACTCACATTCACACTCATAACAGAAGTCATAATTATCCTCGTCAGAGAGCAACCTCTGACAAGGAGGCACACACCTCTTTCCACTATCCATAGTTTATTCTCTTTTTATTTTTGTAATGAGCCGTTCACAGACTTGACTTCTCTCACACAAGACACAAGTGATGCGGACTGAAGACAAACAGATCTGAGGACTGTTCCAGTCACGTGCCTTTTATACCCTCTGAGCGCAATCAACCAGGTGCGCCCAATCTCGCAGGTGCTGGTGATTGAGCAGAGGGCATATATGCAGGCCAATTCTTGGCGCGTTTGACACACAAGCTTCACAACCGGTCCAACAAACACTGTTTCCCATAGCGTTTGCTACACAGCATCGAAGTATAGCTTTTGAAAGGGAACAATGCATATCTGGTAGTGATGGCGAGATGAAGCTTCATGAAGCATTGAGGCTTTCCATCCAATTGGTTCACTCATGGGCCAAAGCTTCATGGTTCATTTGCTGCGCCATCAAGTGGACAAATAAAAGTAAAACAGGCAGAGTGGCTATAATGACACCATGTGAAGCTTTGAATTGTGTTTACATGATAATGCCAATAAACAAGTAATATACTTAATGTAGTGTCTGTTTTTATGACAGCAGGGACAGAGGGGGAAGTGGAAACAAATTAGGGAGAAGTTTGTGATTTGTCACTTGACTGTTTGATCGGGTTCGGGTTCTGGTTTTAAAATAAAGTGTTTAGATACCTTCAATAGTAATAAGGGCTATATAAATAAAATTGAAGGTGCTTGTGCTACTTGTTTTGGGACTGTGCTCGTGGTATTCAGGACAACATGTACAACTAAGTAAGGACAGCATTTTATTTGTTTTTATTCAAAAATATCAATTTTTCCACAGTGCTGGGACTCAGGCGGGTTCTTTTTTTTTTTGACAGTATTTCTCCTGCCTTGGAAAATACCCTTTCACAGGGAACAGATGAAGCTGGGGTACAAAGGATTTTTATAGCAAGTTTGTATGAATTTGTATAGGTCTGTTGATGTCTTTTCCAATATTCCAGAGGGTTCTGCAGTAAGCTGATATTTGGCTCTCCAAGGTACATCTGAACTTCCACAGTTGCATTGGCAGTGATGTTTTGGGTCCTTGTCTGCTGGACTGTGTTGTTGAAGCGCTGCCACAGTCTGCTACCTAAGAAAGAAAAGCAGGCTGTAACTTGTGACTGCATTCAATAACACAATTACTATTTATCCTTTACATGTAGTCGCAGGCTGAGAAGCTTCTGAAGTGTGCGTCTGTGATTATGATGATGATGAAGATGATGACACTGATGATGACTGCATGGCATTGCTTCTAATTACAGCAGCACACTCAGTTGTGAGCCTCCTTTCAGCCTCTGCTGAGTTATTGGGGCTGAAGAACCCTATCTTTTTGAATCTTGGATCCAAGAGCATTGCCAATGACATAATGCTCATTGACTGAAGCATGTAGAGCTTCTCCCTTAATTGGTGTCGGAGTGCTTCAACCATTTCTCTGCTCTCTGGAGTTTCAAGATTTCTTAAATCCTCTTCCTCCAGCGCTTGGTGCAACATTGTAAGGAGGGGAATTACTTTTGAGCCGGACACTCGCTTCTCCTCAGACAGTTCAACTGTGGTATCACTGAAAGGTGACAACCCTTTGAGACAATCTGATATAATGTCATATTCTTCAGACGTGAGTGGAGTAAGGTCAGTATGCAGGCCTGTCAGAGCTACAGGTTCTCTTAGGTCATACAAATGCTGGAGCATATGGTACTTACTATTCCAATGTGTATCGACCTCCTGAATTAATTTCAGTGCTGGCTGGCCCATTTGCTCCTCCACCTGCTTCAGCCTCTCCTTAAAAAAGTTAATAAAAAATATATTAATTCAAGTGTCACTGCAGCAGCAATTTACACAAAACAGTGTCATTTAGAATATTGCAATAAAACATAAAAATACTCACCTTTGCAGTGGTGCTACTCTTGAAGTAGCCCACTATCTTTCTGGACTTTGCCCGGATGTCAGACAACACAGGGTGTAGGTCCAGAGCCTTTTTTACAATTAAATTCAAACTATGCACACAATTTGTGTGACGCAAACGAAGATCCTTGGCACAAGCTCCCATATTTGAAGCACCATCAGTCACTAGGTAGGTGACTTTGTTTATAATACCCCATTCAGACATCAGTGCTATTTTAACATTAGCCAGGTTTTCAGCAGTATGTGTCTGGGGGAAATGCAGCACCCCTGAAACAACTGACTGCAAAGCAGTACTTGCATCAATGAAATGGCATGTAACTGCCAAATATGAATCAGTGTTTATAGAGGTCCACGTATCAGAGGTCAAACTAACAGAAGATGCCTGTGAGACCATGGCTTTGGCTTTCTCCTTAGACTCCTTGTACCTTTTCTCCACCATAACTTTCAAAGCCTAAAAGAGGAGAAAGAAAATAACTGAAATGGTGAAAAATGTTTCACAAGCTCACATCCACACCTGTCTTGTGGGGAGAACAAAGTTGGGGTTTAAAGCTTTAACAAGCTTCCTGAATCCAGAGTCCTCCACAATAGTGAAGGGCTGAGAATCCTCAACCACCATGTTCACCAAAGCCCCACTTACATCACTCTGTACTGAAAATGAATGCACTATTTGGTTACATATATCAATAAAGTAGTAACATGTAGAATATAAATTACACACGTACATTGTAATGTTTTTTCACGCAGGGCTCTGTAATGCCTCAGCATAGATGAGGTATTGTTGTTGTATCCAAGCTCTTTGGAACACAACCGACACTTCACCTTTTAAAACACCAGAAAAAAAGCAAGTAGAACAAGCGATGTGCGGTGTTGTCACAATTACTTATGTTAACTTGACTTGTTATTGCTATGTACTTACCTTATTAGGAGAAATCAGGTCAAAGTGTTCCCAGACTGGGGAGAATCTTCTCTTTCTCGCTGGTTCCATGGAGAAAAAGAGTCTCAAACCGATTCAAAGCAAACGTAGTGAAGGCAAAAATCCACAAAATGTGAGGGGAATCCATTGCGTTTCTCTGCCCCTTTTATTTCGAATAGCACACCGAACCAGTTCCTGAATCAGTCACGTGGTGTGGCTGGTTCGCGAGGCTTCGGATGTCACCACATACGTCATGAACACAAGCCTCGATACGCGCTTCACAACAATCTTCCTGGATTACTCGACACAGGCTTCAAAGCCTCGACACAGAAGGACACATCACTTATATCTGGTTTTCCCGAACATGGCTGAGCTGATCATAACATATGGTACACTTCCTGTGTCCACAGCAACTGTGGAATGTTCCTTCTCCAAACTAAAACTGGTGAAAACAAAACTTCACAGCCTTTGCAAAGAGGAGAGGCTGTCAGACCTTCTTTTATTGGCAATTGAGAAGGATGTTCCAATCAACCACAGTAGGTCATAGACATTTTTCGGGACATGGCCAACAGAAAGATACTGTTATGAAAGAGAAGAAAACAGAAGAAGCAACAAAAAATAGACAGACGTTTACAATTTTTTTATATACATTTTGATTTTTTAGTTTCAATGTCTAGATCAGGGGTCGGCAACCCAAAATGTTCAAAGAGCCATATTGGACCAAAAAAACAAACAAAAAAAAAATCTGTCTGGAGCCGCAAAAAATTAAAAGCCTTATATGAAGGCAACACAGGCTATAAGTGTATATTAGATATATTAGCCTACTATCAAAATGACTAAGTAGGCTACAAATACATAATGAGCATTCATGATTAAATGTTTCCCTGCAGCGCATCCTGGAAAGAATGACGCACCACATGACTACTCTGCTGAACCATATTTGGTGCTTTAAGTTTAACTTCCATTACAATATTAATGTCATCAGCTATCTTTCTCTTTTTCCCTTTGGGATCCATGGCCCATGACAACACCCGCCGGTTTGTTTACAACAGCCACCTGCCTGGCACCGCGCTTAAACGTGTGTCGCAGGCTATGATGCAAATCTTTGTTGACAGAAATGTTGAAATTTAATATTTATTATACACATTTTTACAGCATTGGAAAATGTTAAGTCAGCTGTCAGTGTAGCTTTATTACAGTACACAAAAAGCAGTTAAACATTTTACTCCTCTGTATAGAATTTTTTTTTCTCTCTCTCTCTACCCTGCCATGACCATACCCATTCTATCCATCTAACTTGTTTGTTTATTCACAGCTCTTTCTGTGCAGCAGCCATCTCTTCTGGAATCATCTCCCTCTATTGACTCCCAGCAGTCAGCTCGTGTTGGCTGTGGCCTCCCTCAGCAACCAGTCTGCTACAAACTGCCAGCTGCGACACAATGTGCCACTTCCACAGCAGCAAGTTTTGCAATAATTTATTTTTATTTGCATATGATGGTGTTTGCTATATACTATACTTGTAGCAAAGTAGCAACGATGCTTCTCTGTCACTTCAGAGTTGAACAAAGGAGCTACTCGACAGAGTGTGGGCGCACCGGCACACTTGTTGACAGTTTAGGAGGGGGCAGGAGTGGGCAGGAGCAGGCAGGAGCACTTCCTTTAGAGCAGTGGTTTGCCCTATTTTTGACGTCATTTCAATGTACGGCTCTTGGAGATTACTATAGCTCAACATAATTACTCAAACATGCGCGGATGAAACAAAACACAACTTTGGGTAGGTGTTTGAGGTAGAAACAACATTAGAACATTGTTAAATGCTCAAAAAAGTAGATTTAGCATAATATAGGACCTTTAACATGACTGAACAAATAGTAAAAACACACTAAAGGCTCAAACTGTTAAAACATACCAAAGGCTCAAGGTTATTCTCATTAGAAAAACAACATAATACATTGCTTGTTAATGTCATTTGCGTGTCATTTATAAAAGTGTCTCCACCATTGCCACGAATTGTAGGAATGGCCCCCCTCTTTTAAAAACAGTCGCTTTGCAAATCCTTGTCTGTAGTGACTGAGATTAGTTGTCATTGTCAAAGTGGTTTGCAAATACTAACAGGCTTTTTCTAATGGTGGCATGGATATTTCCATGAAATATAAAGTTTAAACAAGCATTTCTAAATTCCTCTGAGGCTGGAGGTCGATGAACTGAAATGTGTTGGTTAATTCAGCCAAGAACAGAGCATTTTAAACTGAGTAAAATTTTGAAATTGTTGCTTTTGGACTACAACTGCTTTAACAATAAACCAATATGGTGGATGTAACAAGAATGTTTGCTGGAAGTTAATGACCTTGGATGCAGCGGCGCCCCCAATTGGAATTTTACTGGCCACCCTGTATGTGTTTATACGCATGTGTAATGTGTTAGTTAATTGACACGTCCGTAATGTTATTAAACTAATTTGCAATGTCCGAGGGTCGGTGAATGCTCCACAAGTTCCGATCTCGCTCGATCTCTTCAGAAGAAGAAGAAGGCAGCAGGCAGGGCACTAGAGCAGCAACTACACATCATTCATCACCGAAACCTTTCCACTTTGAATGAACTAGTAAGTAAGTTATAAAGTGCTTTCTTGTTGCTTTTGATTAGTTGGTTATTATTGTTTTAAAAGAATTGTTGATTAACAGATGATGATGAACTGTTGGTTAATCAGAGGTCTGGATCAATACAACCACAATTACAACTCAGTTTCACTGGCAATTGCACCCTCTTGTGGCCAAACTAAAATAGGTTGTAGATAAAATTGCACAGTTTTATTAAATGTCTAAATACATACTCACAGATGACTATAAATATTCACTAAATGTGCATGATTAGAAAAGTATGAACATAAATCCCCAATGAATTGCACAAAGTCGGAAACTTTGGCTGCAGACCATTTTTTTTTCAAAGTCAATAGATTGCGGGCCCCAAAATAAATAAACAAATGATCAATTTGTTTGTTTAGATGTTAATGGCCATCTAAACCAGCTTAATATGCAACTGCAGTAGTGACAAAAATAACAGGATATATTTAAAAAGCTGTTAAAAAGCTACTTATTTATAAGTTACTACCATTCTTATTTGTCAGTCCCTGATAGACCTATCTCAACAAACTTTATTAGTATTTATCACATGCTTTAATTTGTTTCAATCAATGATTTGGCCTTTTTTGCTGCAAAGCTGGAATAGTAAGAGGTTTCCAAAGCCCATTTCACTTTTTTCATTTTCGTTTTCTGTAGCACAATTGCATCACGTCGGCTACACATGGGTTTCGTCGCTCAACAAGCCTCGGTCTTTTCTTCTATTAAATGATAAGACGTTAAACTCTCCCACAAGAAGCCCGATATCAGGCTGTGTCCTAAAGTGGAGCTCTGTGGAGGACATGGACAGACAAACGCGGGTGCACCATTCATGAGGTTCAGGCCTGAGATGAAAGGATTTTCGCAGGACTCAGGAGACTTGTACACCTGGTAAACTCGTACTTACATGGACTTTTGTAGCAAGGTTTTCAATTGAACTGTCCAGCCTCTGACGCCTCTTTATGTGTCTACAATCATCCACCATCCCCTACAATTAGTTGTTGATTATTTGCGACCCCAGACCCACACCACCTTAACCAAGAGCTATTAAGGAAAGTAAAATAAGTGCACCATGAGGAAAAAAAAAACAAACAAAACAGCCCACCTTCTCAGAGCTACATTGCACAAAGACAAGCAACAACAAGACAACTGAATCACTGTGTATACTTATGTTAAAATAATTCTCTGTTCATTAGAAATAATGCTATAAAAGTCAGACTCTGAAATAAATGAATGACTGACAGAATTGTCACTCAGATCCTTACCCAGAGCTGGGTAGGGGCAGCTGTGGGTAAGGGTCTGAGCACCAATTCAGACAGGTGGACAGGTGCAGTTTAGAGTCAAAGTATGTGTGTGTGTCAAAGTCAGACATAGAGAGGCATAAATAGTATATCATAAACTTTTTTTTTAGGTAGAGATAGGTTTAGCTTTGACTGGATGTTATCTTTGGCACTCTTTGGCATCTTTGTAATCAATCAATTTTCAAAATCATCTGACGGGCCAGAATTGTCCCGCAGGACAGTGGTTGCCGACCCCTGACATACAGTGTATTAATGCTATAACATGTTATTTACTTGGTTATTAATAATCTATATCGTAATTTCTGCAATACTGAAAAATATAAACACAGAATACCATACTTAAATAAATTTAAATGGCTCCTGGGTTGGCCACTCCTACATTTTCATATGGCCCAACCTGGCCACCCTAATTAAAATATTCTGCAGGCACCACTGCTTGGATGTTGAGTTATGTAGCAGTAAAGAGCTGACACTGCCTACACAACATTTTAACAAGATGCCTTGCTGGAATCCACTTGATACCCACCATATATAAAATGAAAGATATTTCATCAGTCCTGAGATGGTTAAATTTCAACTTTTGGGTGCTAGTAGAGTAAGTGATCAAATGAAGGTACCCAAGAGCATGAAAAGTGACTTTATGCATATTATCTCCCCTTTAAGGTAGCCCTGGTTAGGTAGAATAGATGTGTTTACAGAGTCAGCCGGTACTTCTTTTCTATCTTCTTCTTTTTTTTTTTTTTTAGATAATTTTTGGGGTTTTTTTTTCAGTCAGCTTGTACTTCTGCCAGCATGGCCATATCCAGCTATGAGGTCACTGAGTTCCAGACCTCAGTAGAAATAAAATGTGTCTACTATAAAATTATGTATGTATATGTTTTACTAACTCCTAACAATATTGAGTTTTACGTTGCGTTTACTCTGAAAAGGCTCATACGAAAACGTGGTTTTAGTAGCCATTGTTGGCCCATGTATGAAATTCATGTATTTTTACCATATTATACTATGGAGCCATGCGAAATGCACCTGTTACACATGGTGCAGGAGGTAGAAGAGCACACACCTCTTCTTCTGGTGGAGCTGGTGGCAGCAGTGGGAATGGCGGTGTTGGTGGTTTCTGTGAGGGCAGTGTAGCATACAACCTTTTGACCTCAAAAGGGACATACAGAATTTCTCAGACCTGCTTTCTTTTGAACATGGCTTTAACCAGATTAATTTTGAACTTTGAAGGGTCTTTCCTGGCGAAAGACGTTATCTGTGATTAGCACAAATAGCTCCACTATAAATTATGAGGTCCCACAAATTCACTTTTGGCACCTCATCCCTACATTCTCAGCGAGCGTGCTCATACGAGCATGACTGAGAAACTGGTTATCCTTGTTTATTTCACTGTTACTTTCATTTACCTATACCTTTACCTCTAACATGAAATTTAGCACAATAAAAGTTCAAATGTATCATCTATTTTTTATTGTTCTGTTCTCAGGACTTCAGCTGTGAAGTTTGAAGCTCCTGTGAAGGAGAGCACTAACAGGAACCAAAGGAGAAGTAGAGGAAGAACTGGATCAGTCTAGGAGGAGAACAGACTGAGGGTGGCCCAGCTGACTGCTGCCAGGACAGTAGAGATGCAGGTTGGTTATATATCTAGAAATAAGCTGCTTACTAATGGGCAAATGAAAAATGTTATTTGTTCTTAAAAACCTTTAACTGTGAATACGTGTGTACATTCTAAAGGACTATAATTATTGACCATAAAAAACATTGTTTTATGTTTGAATGCATTGTGTTATTGGGAACATATGTTGTTGATAGATTTGGGTATAAATTTAATTTTATCACAATATTTAAAGGTAGTAATTTGAAGCCTTAGCAAGAGATCATCTTTAACCCCCTCCTAATTGGACAAAGAAACTCTTCCTGCCATTGCGTAGACACCCCTCTCTAAGTTCCAAAAGTTAAAACAGCTTTGAGGGTGTTGGCACCTCAGTCTTTTTAGTTCTCTCAGCCTTGTTCAGTTCTTTGTTCAGTTTTAAGTTCTTCAGTTTTGCAGTTTTGTGTTCTTCAGTTTTGAGTTTTTCAGTGTTCAGTCAAGTTGTTGAATATTTTTTGTTTGTCTCTTTATCTTCATTTTTTCAGGGCAACCCCCAAACTCTTGTTTATGTTTCTATCCATCTATTTTCTACCACTCAATCCCGTTGGGGGATTGGCATTTCTCCTCTGAGACTTAACTTTCTTTATGCTGGACTCTTGCTGGATTTAACTGTTGTTCAACTGGCCATAAAGGCACAGATATCAAACAGCTTGTCTCACAGACCAGAGATGCTCCTGACCTCTGACCCACACCAAGAGCCATCCACAGAGGACCACAACAGTCAGCTAGCGTTGGGGACCCAACCGAGAAGTTTGGACCCGTTGGTACCAGCACCATTCCTTTTGGCTCCAGGCCTCTGACCTCTTGCCTCCAGCCTTGGCTCTTCCAGAAAGATCTACACAGTTACTTGATACAGAGTTGGCATAAACACTAAATTTAAATTATTATTATTTTACATTTTATTCCCGTAAAATCTACCATCACCACCTTCAATTCCTTTTATTTCCAAAATTTTAGATAAAATAGTTTTTGTTCAGTTAAAGTTGTTTTTAGAGGAGCATGACATCCTTGAATAATTTCAGTCCGGGTTTAGAAACCAGCATAGCACTGAGTCTGTACTCCTGAGGGTGTTCAACGACATTCTTATCGCGACTGACTCTGGTGACTGTGTAGTTCTGCTGCTGTTGGACCTGACAGCTGCCTTCGACACAGTGGACCACAATATTCTGCTCTCTCAGCTGGAGCACTGGGTGAGCATTCTACTTTTTCCCTTGAACATGCTTCCATTTGGTTTTGTCCTCAGATAACATGGCATCTCATTTCATTTTTATGCCGATGACAACTAAATTAACCAACCAATAAAGTGAAATGATCCACTTGCTGCCAGTGCACATTTGGACTGCCTTGGTGACATAAAAGCTTGGATGGCAAATAACTTTTTTAATTTTAACGACAGGAAAACTGAGGTGATGATTTTTGGATCCAGTGGTACTTCTAACAACCCTCCTATCAACCTGGGAGCGTTGGCACAGTATGTTAAACCGGTCGTCACAAACCTCGGAGTCAAAATGGGCCCTGATTTTAAATTCAAATAACAAATCAGCTCTGTCTTTAAGGCTAGCTTTTTTCAGCTGAGGCAACTAGCAAAAATAAAATTGTTTCTGACATCTACTGATTTTGAAACTGTCATCCACACTTTTGTGACAACCCGCCTGGACTACTGCAATGCACTTTATGCTGGTGTTAGCCAGACTGCACTTTCTCGTCTGTAGTTGCTGTAGTAATGCTGTTACTCGGCTTTTAACAGGAACACACAAATATGACCACATCTTACCGATTTTAGCTTCACTTCACTGGTTGCCAGTGCGTTTTAGAATCAACTTTAAAATACTTTTATTTTCTTTTAAATGTTTAAATGGCCTTGCTCCTTTCTGTCTGTCTGATCTGATCCATCCTTACATCCCGTCCCATGCTCTTAGGTCAGCTTATCAATCACAGCTTATGGTCCCCACAACAAAACGTAGACTTCGTGGAGACGGTGCTTTTTCCGTCGTTGCTCCAAAACTCTTGAATGAGCTGCCTTTAAACATTAGACTGGCCAATTCGCTGCTTGTTTTTAACTCACTTTTAAAAACGCACTTTTTCTCAGTGGCTTTTAACTCAGAGTGAGAGATGGCCATTTATTATCTTTCTGTTGTTTTAACTCATGTTCTTAGTTCTTTTGTGCTTTTAACATCAATTATTGATTAATTGCGTGTTTGTTTTATGTTGTTTTGACGTTTTGTTTTATGTCCTCTACAGTTTTATTGCATTGTGTTTGTATTTGTGCTATGTTTTTGTGTATTTATTTTATTGCTTGTGTACAGCACTTTGGCGATTGCACAGTTTTAAAGGTGCTTTATAAATAAAGTTGGTATGGTATGGTATCTCGTTTTGTGTCCTTATGGCAGCGGGGATGAAACTGTTTTTGAACCTTTGTGATTTAGTATGCAGGGATGTGTGCCTCCCATAGGGCATCAGCTCAAAGAGATGAGAGGTTTCAGACGTGATTTTTATTGCTCTCTGTGATATGCGTCTGTAGTATAATGTTTCAATGAATGGGAGGGGGTGGCCTGTGATTTTTGATGATTTGTCTATTATACACTGTAGTTTTTTGTGTGAATAACAGTTACCAAACCAGATGGCAGAGTTAAGTTTTATGCATTTACATCTATTTGATTTTATTTAAAAACTCATATTTTTTAAATGTATGCATTAAAATTAATTATAATCTGCATAATTTAATCAATTCTAAAATGTATTTAGTGTAATTAGTTAATACATACTAACATGGTTTAAATAATGAAAGTTGTAAAACAAACAAGATTCTGTTATTTAAAATGTATGTGATTGGTTTTCATAGAAGTTATGAGAAGTGAAATGGGGATATCGGAAACGATGTCCTGCACTTCCGCTGGGCGCCAGCACTCAGGCCCTTGTGGGTATTTGCAGTCGTCCATGTGATGGTAAGCAATCCGAGACATCCTACATCCAATTACTCCTAAATCTGTCCAAATCGTGCAGTTTATATCACATCACATCAATATCAATTCATTTATGATAACTTGGTCGTCGCGTGTACCGGACAATACCAGCGCCAGCTAGCATCATAGCTAATAAGCTAGCTATTTCGCGGCATCTTGGCTAGCTTGGTAATGCAGCTTGATACTTTGTTGCAGTGTTTTCCAAACTAGTTTTGGCGACGCGTAAGCCTTTTTTCCGCCTTTTTTTCGTGATGCGCGCTTCCCTGCTAGTTAAACGTCGCTGGCCATGCTGCCTTATGCGCTTAATTTCTCCGTTTCTTGTGGTGGCTATTACATAATTCTTCCGACTGACTGTCCGTGATAGGGAGTATGCTGCTCGTCTGTTTGTGTGTGTAAACATGGAAGCATGGATTCAATACAGTACATTGAATTGCATCAATGATTTTGACATTTTCTTTAAAGGTTGTCGTTTTTAGGAAAAGTTAGTATAGGTCAATGATGTAATGATTTTTACATAGTAAATTGAGCTATTCAACTGCAATTAACTAAACCTAAGAACTGAACAAGAATCGAATTGAGTCAAGAATCTGGACTCTAATATGGTGGTTAGCTAGTCAATCAAAAAATCAAAAACTCTTTATTAATCCCCTAGGGGAAATTGTATGTTAGTGTTAGCTTATAGAGTACTATATTTAAATACTGGCTTGGATTACAGAACTGGCTGTTAGATGCCGGTTTTCTTCTCTCATATATATATATTTTTTCAGATACCTAACTCTGGGATTATTTCTCTCATTCTCACGTCCTGTGTTCCCACCTCCATGTGGCAACATAGATTTTGTAAGTATAAGTTAAAAGATGTACACATCAAAATGTAGCATAGTTTAAATGTAGTTCATATAAATTTACAGTTCATGTGATGTTAAAATGGTTTACAATATCAAGCTGAAATGTTTAGAGTAAGCGTGTTAAAAGCATAAATGATTTGAATTACAATACAAAAAACTCATTAGGCCTACAATGTCTGATCTTGGACAAGGTTGGATGTGTGGGTATGTATTGTTGTACATTATGCACATTATGAAAAGGAGCTGGCTTTTTGAGTGCCTTTTTGTAACATCATGAAAGCTGTTAAACCCTAACAACAAACTCAAGCTGAAAGACAGTTCATTTTACAAATAACCTAATTGATTTGTTGTTCTTTGCCTTCATTCACAGGTGCTGTGTGAATGTGGCTGTGCAACTTGTGTGACAGTTCGTTATCTTCCAGGTATGGGTTACACATTCACAAGCTGGAAGAAACTTTTGCGTCACACATATCGAACACACAGCAAGTTAGAAACAGCAGGTCCTCAGTCCACTACGTTCTCATGTCAGACATGCAGGAAGAAAGATCACCGCCATAATGGCCCAGATGGAAAATGTACGTTTTTGTTTTTTTCTTTTTTTTGTCTAATCTGATAAGCATATGGTTTGTGCAACTCAGCTGTATGGTAAAGCTCATGTTAAATGTTTCAGATGTTTTTCTGGCCCTTTCAAAATTACTGTTTACTAAATGGGCTTAGACCTGTGTGAGCTTTATCTGAGTGGGGTAAAACAAGGTGATGGGGTGGTCAAGTAACATGGTTAGCCTCAGCCCCTGTGTTTTAGTGGAATCATATAATGTGTTTTTTTTTTCTCAGAATGAAGACATCAGCGTGAGGTGTGATTGTGTGCTGAGATGTCTGAGCATCTACCTCAATGAAGACCTGGGCACACTGGTTAAAGAATACGTGGTAAGTATGTCAGCCTACTGTCATTTGTGCCAGATGTAGTTAATTTCCATCCAGATCTGCCTGATTACATGTGGCGTTCATGAGAATAGGATGGTCATAAGGATACATTGACCTTGACCACCAATAGTTCATGATTGAGTCCAGTGGGTTGTTTGTTTAAAATGAGAAATTCCCACAAGGCAAATGGTGGTAGTGCTGTCACTTTGTAGGAAGTAAATCCACTTGGTCCAGAGGAGCCTGAGTAACTACTGTCCTCTCTTAGGCTGATGCAAGACAGCTCATTTCACTTGCATCCATCTCATTCTCATGAACGCATATATACAGTGCCTTTAAGAAATATCTTCAAATTAACACTCAGTTGGCCTAAGGATGAGCTGCTTAGATGTTGGTGGTCAAGGTTAGGGTCACACAACCCATCGTTATGTTCTCTTTATATTCCAGGACATTGACTCCAGAGAGGCTGAGGCAGACATTGCAGAGAAGACCATGGGCATCTACGCAGTCCGAGCAGAGGGTCATGGTCTTGATGGTCCAGGTGATGGATGCTTTGCTGATGTCGGTGTTGTGCTGGAAGGTGTGGAAGTTCTCCATAACCTGCAGAGTGTCATCCATGCATGCGTGATGCTTTATGGACTGATCTACGCACTCAACTTGAGCTATCCAAAAAGCCTTAAGCGTACCTTCGAGGTGTACCAGAAAATCCTGATGGACCTGAACTCAACCAAGCTTTCACCAAAAGTACAGGCACTGAAACTCAAATTGCTCCAAAGCCTGTCGTCACTCAAGTAAATATTTTTTTCTAATATTGAAGGGAAACTTGCCAAAATGCAATATGGTCTTGTTGATGATTAATTGTTAATAAAGCTGTTAAATCAACAAGGTGATCTGATTGTTCTTATGCATCATTAAGATTGTTTGTACTGAATGGAAAAGAATTACATAAATGTGATGCATTTTGATTAATTTATTTTAGTACATAAGCATAAATAACATGTAATTCAAACAACTATATGCTATTTATCTTGTATAGGTAACCTGATTATTATGCAATTCAAACAATATACTTTATGTATTTTAAATAAATACTCTCATTATTATTAATTTAGAGTAATTATACTTTATTAATACTAAATGCATAAACCTGAGGATTATGCATTTCAAATAAATAGGCTTTATTACATTAATGAATATGCATCATGTAAGGTTTATTTGGTAGGTTTGTGTTAAAATTATCTAAAAAAAAGTAAATGGGAATTTGTCATGTAATAAAATTACATAAATCTTAAAAGTTAGGGTTAAATATTTCTGTGAGTGTATTATTGATGAAGTGAATATGCTTTCGATTATGACTATGCAGAATTGAAGGAAGATGTTATGTCTGTCTTTTAATTTTTTGAGTTGTCTGAGGAGTAATAGTCTTTTATTGTTTTGTTTTTTTACATCCGAGTGCATTTTCCATTTGAGTGTGTTGTTGATGTGAGTAACCAGAAATGTGAAAGAGCCTGTGATGGTTATTGGGTCAGTGGAGATGAATATGTGGGATATGAAGGAAGGGTTGCGGGAGAAGTCAACAATCAGTTCCTGAGTCTTGGATGTGTTGAGTTGTAGGTTGTTGTTGTGTTGTGATAGTTGTGTCATCGGCGTACTAGATTATGGAGACTGAGATGTGGTTGGATGTGCAGTTATTGGTGAACAGAGAAAAGAGCCAGAGTGAAAGCACACAACCCTGGGGGCGCCCATACTGGGGGTCAGAGGTTGTGATGAGCCCATCCTCACTCCCTGCTGTCTACCTGACGGGAAACTGTGGATCTGAGCAGAGACAACACCAGGACAGAGAGATGGAGCAGAGACAACACCAGGACAGAGAGATGCAGCTGAAACAGCCACTGTTATATTATTTTTACCTACCACCATTGCAATAATATACTGCATATAATGTATCAAATTAAACATGAAATACAACCAAAGCTGATCAAAGTGCTTTTCAACACTGTGATAAAGAATGCTGAAATCAATAAAGTCCATAAAATACATTAAAACAGACACTGTTTAGTTACTGCTAAGTGTGAAAAGAATAAATACAATAAATCATCTAAATAAATGAGTCTTTAGCTTGGATTTATCAAGCAGCGGCGCCGTATCCTCATGCACCTTGGCACTCCACGCCTGTAACAAAACACCTGGCAGCATACAGGCTATATTTTGTACATGTTCCATACTGTAAATATTCAGAAAAAAATCATATATGTTGATTATTGATTATTAGGTTTTATCTTTCATTGTAGTTTCTTATGTGTAGCTAAGTTAATAATAGAATAATAGCTGTAAATCAACACACTATTAAAAAAAAACTGTGATGTGAGCAAGCTCTTTGAGTTTGAATTATGAATGCTCCTATCCAGATAACATAAAGGGCCACATCTTGCGGCGGCGCAGACGTGGTGCAGATCAAGACGGTGATATATTTGATATCTTGTGCCTGGTGCAGCCATCTTGGGCCCGTCTGCGTGTCTGCCCACACCAGGAGGCGTAGTAGTTTAAAAATGAGGCGTAGCATGTCAGAGGTAGGTGAGCTGGTTTCAAAGCAAAGTTAAAGCTCAAGTCAACGTGGTCGGTCTTTTAAGCCCATTATAAGTGAATACACAGTGACACTGGTCAGGTGCACACCCATGGACTGATCCAGGCATCATTAAATTCAAAGAACGCGAACGTACAATTATAGTTGCATTATTATTGTGCACATGCTCTGGAAAAATAGTATATTCCATTTTATTTCAAATATTTTTTGTCTAAATATTTTTTATGCCATTTTGATTAAGAAAAATCCTACAACAATAAAAATCACAAATTCACATTATTTAACACCATGTAAAGCACTGTAGAAAAAAAGGCAGCAGAAAATCTATTTTAAATAAAAACCTCAACAGTTCCAGGACTGTGCATAAACATATTGATGATATTATTAATGCTTTGAAGTAATATATAGGAGACCTACATCTTGACACAGTGTGACATTAAAGCAGAAACTAATCCACATCCTTCATATTCCATCTGATGTTCCATCTCTTGGAGTGTGGCACCTATCTGCACTGTCTGTGCATAAACTCTCCACTTGGCACAGAACCATGAGGGATACAGTACTAGTTTACCGCAAGCTTTCCTGAGTAATGACGTACCGCAAGATGAAGTCTAGTCCCTCTGTTTCCTGACATCCAGGAGTTTTCTCATACGCATGGTCCAAGAATAAAAAATGCCTGTTTTCTGAGCTGACCATGATCATGCAGCTCCCACGTGAATAAGGCCAATTAAGATGCGCACAGATAATCCAAGAAACACAAACAAGGTCAGCTTTACATGATGTGAGTAAAGGACAAATCAATGAGTGATTAGTTGAGACTTTATTCCAGTTTGATATATAATTAAAATGTCTAAAAAACACATTCAGTTTGTTCAATCTGTACTTAAAGTTAAAAAATATATTAAAAATAATACTTTGACCAATGGATGGATTGAATCCATACTCATTTTACTGATCTCTCCTTTCGGCTGCACTGGTGGAAAGACCTGTGATTGGTTTAAGGCAAAACACCTGTGACACATAAATCCTGCCTCTTTATACCTCCGTCTCCTTCATCTCATAATGGGAAAAAAATTGCTTTTGACACATCCCTCAGTGAGCTTCCGTCTCTGTCTCAGCCTGCGTTAAGATCAGGAAGATCAGTTCAAAGTGTGTGTAACTGTTTTGATTGTTTGATTCTATAAAGGCTTAATCCTGATGTTCAAGGCCACATGACAGTTCCTCCTGTTTTCTTTGAATGAGTGGCTGCGGGCCAGAATTGTCCCACGAGACAATGGTTGGCAACCCCTGCTGTACACATTGTAACTCAGGGGGCACAGTGGCTCAGGAGGTATAGGTAACAGGAACACACAAGAAAGGAGCCCATGCTATATACTAACTTATATGTTAACTTGTAGGCCTATATATTTAAGCAAAAAATTGGATAGACAAATGTTCATAGTAAAAAATTATTAATTATACAATTGAATAAATACACAATTAAAACATTACAAATAAACAAATACATAATTTAATACAATAAATCAGATATTGATCCCTCTGATTTTTAAGTAACATTTTATTTTATATTGTTTACTCAGGTTGGAGATAGAACCAGCATAGAAGATGGCTCAAGTTCAAGTATAAACAATTTTCAGCGTCCAAAGTCAGATGTTTACAGCTTAGAATGTTTTTTCTCTTACCACCCTCAGACAAAGTTTTTGAGTATATGTTTTTTTGAGACTTTTTTTATTCAGCGACAGCACCTCTGTAAATAGGGCATGCACACAACATTTCTATTGCTCCATATGCCCTGTAGACACTAATCAATATTTTATTGTCATTCACTGTGTCTACTAGTGATGTGTCAGTCATGAGCCGGCTCTCTGAAGCTCACAACTGGGAGCTGTTTTTCTTATCTTTTTTCTGTTTCTGTACAAGACTAGCCAGGTGTACAAGAGTAGCCAGGTTAGTGTAGATAGCGAAGGGAGTACGTATCCCAGCAGGGGAAGCAGCAGGTCAGACAGCCCCCCAGCGAGTCCCAAGCAGCTGGGGCAAAAGGATAAGTTTGCGACGGTTCACCTTGTTCACATTTCTAGCAGATTTTCTTCACTCAGTGATGCACCCGCTGAGGAACTGACTCTGGTAATTGGAGGCTCGTTTTTGAGAATGTTGAGAAAAGATTAGTGCGCCAGCGGCTGTAATTAGGCGTTATCCGGGGGCCATGTCATCATTTAACCACTGGTTAGCCGGGTGGTGTCCGGAAAACAACGTGGGCGACCATTGGAAGGCATTGTGGAGAAAACCTTGTTTCATTTGTAGAGATGGCATCCATCCTACTTTGGATGGAGCAGCTCTACTTTCTGTAAATCTGACAAATAGTTTAGGATGACAATCCAGAGTTGGGACCAGGACACAGAGTCACTGTCTTACATGCTTCTCTGTTTCTTCTTTAGGACTGTCACAACCCAAAGAGCCTGTGTCTGTCCCCTGAGTGCGCAGACATTGTTATAACTCAAACACAGGCCCCACCAGAATTTAATATCAATAAAAACACATCTAATTTAAATGCAGAGAAATGCTAACGATTTAATTAGTGATCATAAAATAGATTTACTGTCGTTAACAGAAACATGGCTTCAACAGGACAAGATTTCGGACCAGGATTTATCGTTTAAAACACACATTGACCAAGCTTGTAAAACAACAAAGCCAAAATTAGGAATATCTTATCTTAAAGTGATGCTGAAAAATAATCCATTTGTTACATGAAGGTTATACTATTGTAATTCTCTGCTGGCAGGATGCCCAAATAACTCCATTAAAAAGTTTTCAGCTCGTCCAAAACGCAGCAGCTAGAATACTAACAGGAACAAACAGACGAGAGTACATTACCCCAGTGTTAGCTTCCCTTCACTGGCTTCCAATTGAATTCAGATTCAATTGAACCCCTTCTTACCCTAGGTTCTCTCTCTCAGATGAACTGATGATATTATCTATATTCATATACATTTTTCATCTACCTATACTATTTGTCCTGGACGCATCTATTGCATGGCCTGTCTGTCCTGGGAGTGGATCCCTCCTTCTGTGGTTCTCCCTGAGTTTCTCTTTTTCCCAGCTGAGTTTTTCTCTTACCCTGATGGAGGGTCTAAGGACAGGGGATGTTGTCCTGTTCAACCTGTTTGACTGACATGTGTCAGTTTGAGGTTTTAGCTTGTTTCACACATGTATTTTTTTTTACCAGTCTTCAACACCTTCTTCAGCTATGCTAGAAGAGTGAGTCCAGAGTCAGGGCCAGAGTGAGGAGACGAGAGGAGTGCAGCTGTAGGACACATCCACAGCTCAGAGGCATGTGTTTATCTGTCAAAACTATATTATAACATACATTTATGTTTGTGTTGTAACTATAGTTTTATGCCCTACACCAGACTTTTCCAGGCTGACTCTAGAAGGATGAAGAACAAGAGGAAGAGAACACTGCTATAGACTGAACACTTCATCCAGACCCAGAGACAACATACAGTCCACAGACTGAACAGAGAAAAAGATCATGATCATGATGCATGAAGTATTTATTTGGTTTATTGTATTTTTATGTCATATTTTACATAATCATGTCAAGTACAGCTAATTAGAACAGGATTGTCTCGTTTTAATGTCCACAATACAGTAAAGGTATTGTACTTGCTGTACAGCTGTACTTGACATGATTATTTCTTGTACTGTAGAAATGAAAATAAAGTGTGTTGTGTAAAAACTGCAGAGCAGTTCCTCTGAGTGCAGCTGTGAACAGAGACAGTGGAGCAGTCCTTTACATCCTCAGGCTGGACACTGCGGTCTCTGTGAAGAGTCTCTTTCAGTGATGTAGTTGTAGGACTCTGTCTCATGTAGTAGGACTGTCTGTACATTTTACAGACACTGGTTGTAGGCTGTGATTGTAGAAATTCTTTAGAAGTTGTCCTGTTTTACCTTCTCTTTTCTTCCTTAATGAACAGAAAAAATAGAGAATACAGACTTTGTACATCAGTAAAATAACCACTAAACCACTGTGTGCAACAGCCTGTATATGTGTTACTGTATGTTACACTTTTATTCTCTATTTACACTTTCCAGACCCTTACTGTGATGTAATATGCCCTTGGTTTTTGAACTGGCTTTATTATTTCTGTTAATGTGTCCACTGTTGGTCTAATTCTAATAAAGCATTATCTTCTCCTGTGTTCACAAACCTGAGCACAGCACTGACAGAAACTAAAGTCAATTGTTTTGAGCAAAGCATTACCTGTTACAGCTTCTTTTATGTTCCTCTAATGGTTCACGTTCTGTCCAGTGCTTCATGGAGGGTAAAGGTCAGCAGCAGCTGGACACAAAAACAGAAGCTATAAATGACTGTAAACTGAGTTAATGCATAAAAATGGTAGCGGTATGTATACTACCGTATTTTCCGGACTACTTTTTTCCCACGCTTTGAACCATGCAGCTTATACAGAGATGCGGCTTTTCTATGAATTTTTCTTCAGCCCTCAGGGGGGCGCTCTAGCAGGAAGTGCAAAAACGAGACAAACGAGACAAACGAGGCAGATGTAGTACAAACAAGAAAGCACCAGTTTTTATTCTTAGCACATGCAACCCAAGACGCACAACAGCAAAATACGGTAATATTCTTACACCCTCACCCCCTCATAATGGAAAACAAATGAAGTGACAGTGGTTTGGTGTTCAGTAGTTTCAATGCTCAGGAGGAAGATGAATAGTGACTTCAGTGCACGGGAGAATGAAGCGACTTTAATAGTTGCGCAGTAGCGCTTTAACAGTGCGCAGGAAGAAAAAGTGACAGTGGTTTGGTGTTCAGTGGTTTCAGTACGCAGGAGGAAGAAAAATAAAGCAACTTGGTTTTAGTGCACAGGAGGAAGATGAATAAAACCATCAATGACTTTTCTGTTTTGTTTGATCAGCGCTTTTACTGCTGTGTTACAGGCACTGTTCGGAAACAATCAGTTCAGGTATATGAATAAACACTTATGGTACAAAATCTTTCTATGTAAATATCTTATTTCTCAGCCTGGATATCGGCGGCTTATAGTCCGGTGCGGCTTATATGTGACAAAATATATATTTCTTTTAAATTTTAGTGGGTGCGGCTTATATTTAGGTGCGCTCTATAGTCCGGAAAATACGGTAATTGACAGTTGTAGCCTATAAAACGGTGAAAACACAAAGCCATACCTTAGTGGCAGCTTTACTACATAACTAAATAAGCCATAGAAGTAAAAAGTAATTTATTAAGAGAAAACTACAACACTTACAATTTGAAGTTCTCTATTAGCACCGAGTCTGTTTGCGTAACTTTTCCAACAAGTGCACTCCAGCACAATGATTTATTGATTGATTTAAACATAATTTAAGATTAAATTCTACTTTTTATAAAGATGTTTATTTTGTTTGTCATATAAAACAAATAATACTGCTGTAACATTTCATTGCACTGACCAATGAAATTGTACTGTTTATAGTACTTACATCCAAATGGTTCAAATTTGAAGACATTGTTATTATTCTTTTTCCAAGTCCTGCCTTGAGTAGTTTCAACTCTTCAAATTGACTGGGTGTGGTTTCAGTCTTTTTGTTTACATGGTAAATGTTGAATGCAAAATCCAATATGTTGCTTTGCTATGTGATTATGTTGTGTTAGTGTGCACTGTATATGCGTATCTGTGGATCTTCTTTTTTTGAACATTCCTGGAAATTCTCTACAAAACAAAAAAAACAAAAATGTATATATTTTGATGGTAAAAAAGTAGTAATAGTTAATAGTTAACATAATCAACAGTGGGTGCTAAAACCTGGTCAAATCCTGTGCTATAGTTTGTTGAAAACTAGTAGAAGGCAGCGGCTGTGATTGCTGCTACTGATACTGTTGAGTCTGACCCAGGCTTTGGTTTAGTAGATTTATCAAATTCTGTCCTGCTGCACAAACATCTGGATATTCTGCCTGCTTATTGTGTCATAGCAAAAATAAATAAATAAATAAGATTACCTAGAAAAAACAGAAAACTTTAATAATTAAAAAAAAAAAGTTAAAAGAAACTCTGAACATGAGTGCACGCGTCGATACACATCAAGTTACAAAACTAAATAAAAAACATCTTTCAACATTCCTACCTGTGATCCATCACCTGCATGCCTCCGCTCCGCCATCCTCCGATGAGTCTGTTCGGTCTTCTTCTACTTCTTTAGTGTTTATTGCCACCTGCTGGATATGGCGCTGTCCAGTCTGGGACGCAGGCTGATGACGTGGCGTAGATGGAGGGATGCTCGTAGCAAACCTTTACCTGCCAATCATGTGACTCCGCCCCCATGTCAGAATGAAAAGACATTTGCAGCACAAAAGAAAATAAGTATCGCAAAACCACAGCAGACTGAGACACAGAATTAATTGAGTGGTGCAAATGAATTAGTGGGCATTGCAACATTGATTTTCGTTTGCAAAACTATGTTTGTTTTTTTATTACATTATTTTGGTTTGCAAATCTTTATTTTTTGGTTGCAAAAAATAATAATTTTTTCAATACACTGTTTTTGTTTGCAATCCTTTTTTTTTTTTTTTTTTTTTTTTGCTTGCCTTTTTTTTGTCAATACAAGTTTTTACTTTTGGAAAACTTTATTTAGTTAAATATATGTGATATTAAATTGACTCCATAGAGGTCACAGAAGGACTGGAGCAGAGTGAGCGGGGAGCAGAGTGAGCGGGGTAATGAGATAAGAGACAGAGAGAAACAGCACCAGGAAAGACACAGGACAATGTTAGCCAATAGCCAAAAGGCAGATGCTGTGATCTAAAGTATTCAAACTGTGTGAACATTCATTAAGTAGTCCTGCCAGTAGCACAGGCACAGATTAAGAAGCAGGGTCTCAGCCTCAGGTGAAAGTATATAAAGTAGTGACAGTAGCCTAATGAGAGTTTATGCACACCATACTTTATATTGGTGCCTTTAGTAGGTTTGTTTATTGATCTTATGGATTATATGCATGGATTTAACAGGTGATAGACACTGAAGTGGGATGGTCTCAGGTGAGGCATAGACCCATGTCAGTAAACAGTCTATTAAAAAAATAAATAAGGTCAAACTGTGGAATACATTTCTTTAGGAGTCAGAAGCAGTCCTGCCATATAGCTGGAGAGTGGTATAAATACACTAGTGTAGTCATAATCTGTTCTTGGCTTTCTGTATAAAACCACAGCCTGTGATGTCCCTACCAATGTACACACGCCCTTGCCTGGTGGTTCTGGTGGAGACACAAGCCACAACAGAAGATTGCATACCAAACTACAATGTACTGAACCTTACTATGTCATTTGATAGAGACTGCCTGCATATATGTCCACACTATCTTACCCTAAGGTGTTAAGTTTAAGCTTATGTCACCCTCAATGAGTGGGAGGGCAAAAATAACTTTCTCCATACCCACGCTCCGCTCCTCAGCGTATTTCTCCAACACTGACTGGTTTGTATAATCATTTCTATTCCTTCAGTCCATAGGGTCACTAAAGTTATCTTGATGAAATCAAATATCGCCCAGACTTTATTACCCTACAGTACTCTAATAGTATAATGCAGAGACTGAGGCACTCAATGGGTCTGAAAAAAATATATAAAAAGCCTTTGTTATTTCATGGCTATTGTTTCAGATTAAAAAACGCCAACAAATTTCAGTCTTTCTTGGCCTTCTTCAGGGCATGTACACACTAAAGGGAACAAAATGGCTGCCAGGGCTTTTTTGTATCTGAAGGTCATGTGACCAGGTCACGTGTTCAATTCAAAGAATAAATACATGTCTGCACAGTTTTACAATATTATAAATAGCAAGTCAGAAATAACAATTCATATTTTAAAGAAAGTAACCTCAGAAAAAAGTATAATTTAGCAGAGCAAGTGAAATAGAGTTTTATATTCAAGACAATCACAGAAAATGAGTAAAGTCTAGTTCATCATTTAGGCCTGGATATTGTGAGGCCTTTAGAGTATTTTCAATATGATTCTCTTTGCTGAAGTAACTTAAGTTAAGACACAAAACCAGTAAGCAGTTCTAACAAGTTTTATTGAAGTTGTGCAGCTGAGTGGTGTCGGACCGGAGCAGGTAAGGAGGCAGACAGGTGATGACGCAGGTAAGTAGGTAGACAGGTAATCATGCAGGTAAGTAGGTAGACAGGTAATCATGCAGGTAAGTTGGCAGATAGGTGAGTAGGTGGGCAGGCAGGCTGGAGACACAAAGAAAAGTTAAGCAAAAATATCCACAGATAAGTATTGAGCCAAATGCTGTTACTAACTGTTGTAGTTGAGCAGAGTGGCTCTGAAGCTGGCCCTCTAATACTGCTGTTGATTGTAGATGGAATCCAGGTGAGCCTCAGAGTAGCCACACCCAAACAGGTGGAGACACCCACTCACATACACACGGAAGACAAGACAAGACTGCAGACTATGACATTCACGTGTCCTGCTTCTTTGTAATCTACTGCCATACTGTATTGGAGGTTGCCTGTTTTGAAAGCATGTTTATGCTCAGCAAGTCTAGTTTTTAATTTTTGCTTAGTCCTTCCAATATACAGTCCCTCCAGGATTTCACAATGTTGCAATTGCAACTATTAACGCTAAATCAACCAAATTCCGCAAAATCAAATTTGCTACTTTGTCCAAACGCTATCTTCACTTTCTCGCAACTAACAGCTGTGATTGACCATTTCTGGCGAGTTTTATCACCGGAGTCGTCACAGGACTGACTGTCTGCAAAAATCCCACGAAGAAGAATGAGCCCACGTCATATCCTGCTTCCAGTGTTGCCAATCACTGATACGTTTAAGCTAAGTTTAAAGAGATAAGTTAAGTTTAAACAATGACTGGGATTAGTGCTATTGAACTACAGGGTACTGGTGGAGATTGGTCTACAGTTGGTCAAAGAAGGAGAGGAGGCAAAAGGGAAAGAGTTAAGGACTGAAAGTAGGGACTTTGAATGTTGGTATGATGACGGGTAAAGGTGGTAGGTGACAAGAGAGTGAGGGAACTGATGAATAAGGAAAACGACAGAGAGAGAAGAGCAGTAGAGGCAACTATTGTTGAGCAGGAGGTTGAAGTTAATTGGGCTTTGAAGAGGATGAAGAGTGGAAAGGCAGTTGGTCCTGGTGACATACCAGTGGAGGTATGGAAGTGTCTAGGAGAGATGACAGTTGAGTTTTAACGGAGATGTTCAATGAGGTCTTTGAAAGTGAGATGCAGCAGGTAATGTTGCTTAGGAATTACATAATTCTCAGGAAAAAGTTGTTTAAACCATTTCAGATGCTGTTCAATCATACTTCTCAGTCTTAATACAGTCTGCACAGATAAAACAGGAGCAAAAAGTATCTGAACTCTCAATTAAGTCCAAAACAAACTGAACATACTCATTTTTCTCTATAGTATTCAGCAGAAAAGTGTAACGCGGTAGGCTAGGCGGACTGACTGCTGCTGTTTTAAGTAACGACTAGTACTTTATAGCGATCAGAAATAGGTATCGGCAGGGAGTCACAAGTGGTGAATGATTGACAGACAAAGAATAGTTTCAGATAATGTATTGAAAATTATAATCACATTAATATAAAGGTATGCAGTAATAATGATCAATAATTGTATATTTATATATTAGACTGTATTATATAATGACAATATAAATTGTGACAATATAAAAGAACTATTCAACAAAATCAAATGAAAAACCAAATGACAATTTCATATACAGTTCATATACCGTTCTGAGGTTTGAGTCCGTGTATTTGATATGACAAGGGCAAGAGTCCAAAATGGGGGAATATGTCCATATGAAAAATAAAGAAAGGCCAAACGGGCAAGGTGGGATTATTAGGTGTCCTTGTGGTTGGGAAAACAACAGGGGGTTCAATTTCCTACCACAAGGTGTTGTAGGTAGCTCGCCATCAATTTAAGAAGGTTGTCATCAATGGGGGGGAAAAATCTGACCGTCGAGTGGATGATACAAGGCTCGATTAGGTTGATGCACAAGTTGTTTTATTGAAAGAACAAACAATTGGGACGCCGACCAGACCACGAACCACAGCCACAGTGAGCAGCAGCGCTGGAGCAAGAGGAAGTGACACAGGCTGCCCCGGAACTTAAAGAAAGTGGGGTGCAGCAGTGAAATAGTCACGTGGGTACCAATTAGCTCAGGTCACGTGGGTTACAAAAGGCATAATCTTCAGCAATATCAGCATTTGCCCTGAGGGCTGTTTAAGTTTGTTATCATTTGATGCTAAGGTACTGACACTTATAAGGCAGGGTTTATCACGTACATCTACTGGTGACAAAGGAAAACTCTGCATGGCTGAATTGAACACATCCAACTCCATCTGCCCAGAGAGGACAAGGTGTTTTAACACACACTTAATTTCCATTGGTGCACTGCCCTCAAGAACAATGTGCATTATGTCCTGTGGAGTTTGCTGAATGAGGTCAAAGATGGAAGATTGTCATTAGACTGAAAAACTGATCTAGAGTGATCCAACTTTCCTATCCATGACGTGTGATGTCTTTTCGTGCCTTCCAGGAGCAATTAAAAAGACCTTAGCATCATGGAGGATTTGGATGATGTTACTGTTTCAGTTCTAAATGGTATGTGTAGGTGTTGCTACATATGCTACATAATACTGATGTGTATTAACTGAATTATTGATTATGCATGCTGATACTGATCTCAGAAACAAAATGTATTACAGTTATTTTGCTATCTCAAAACCACAAGTGTCTATTTCGTTTTAAATTTAGATTTATTCTTAGATAAGAGATGGAATAACACAGACACAGCCATTGGACTTTTACGTTGTCAAGTTGATTAGTGCTAAATTTATAGGTAAAAAATGGTACATGGTTTTTAATTCTATAAGACTTGTTGATGATTTGACTTCGTTTACAGCTGCCAGCATAGAGGAGGCCTTACTCCACACCCTCAGTCGGGATGATTTAAGAGACCTTTTTCCTGGGCTAGAAAACTTTCTCAGGAGGAAACAACTGTGGGCTCTTATTAGCCAAGAGGTAAGTTTTTGCCTATTTGTTGTTTTCAAAAAAAAATAAAAAATAAAAAACCTAGCAGAACACATGCTGTGTCATGGTTTGTCTCCGCTTCCTTGTCCATGTTCAGTTTTAATTTGAAGTTCCATGTCTTGCCTTCCTGTGTTTTCCCTCCTGAGTACCTCGTGTGTCTCACCTGTATGCGATTGTCCAACCCATGTCTCATTTCCTCCTGTATTTGACCTCAGTGTTTTCCCAGTTTTGTCCTTTGTTGGTTCCTTTGTGTGCATGAGTTAATAAACTCTTTTTCTGTTTTGATTTTTTTTTCAAAGGATGAGAATACCACTTTACCAGACAGAGCTGGCCCTGATGAAACAGAAACTGTGTCATCACTTCAAGGATCACCTCCAGTATCCCCCCACACATCCACTCTTATGGTGAAGAAAACCCCAAAGAAGACCCTTCAGCTTCCTAGTCCTTCTGAATATGGATACTAATAACTAACTAATATGGAACTAGCTCGTAAGCACTATTTTGAGATGGCCCGCACTGGTAGAATCTGCCATGTCCAAAGAGCTGAGATGCAGGCTGGTGAGGAATCGTCACCAGCATGATTTTAATCTTGAGAGCAAGTCAGTAAGGATAGGAGCTCCCGTACCCTTCAAAGCATGAGGTCACTGCCATGGCTAAGACACTAGTTGTCACAGTTCTTATAAGGACCCAAAAACAGAGCACAGATGGTGAGTCTCAAAAAAAGGTTTAATGTAAGAATAAACGGATGTAATAGTTGTAATCTTGACAAAGAGGAGCAGGCGAGCAGGCAGGAAGAAACGAAGGCAGAGAAACGGAACCAGGAGCAGGTAGGCAGACTGGCAGACGGCACCTGGACACAGGAGAAGGTAAGTACAAAAAAGTACAAAAATACCAAGACAAAGTTGGGCCAAGTGTTCACTGACTAGTGGTTAGCAACAACGAACTGGCGAGAAGTGAATGAATGACCAGGCTTCTTGTACTGCAGTTGATGAAGGTTGAATTGGAGACAGGTGTGCCATCTGCCAAGGTCAGGTCACGCCCACTTTACACCAAGGTAAGGAGGAGACAAACATACAGAAGGGAGGGGAAACATACAGAAGGAAGGAAGACACCAAAAACCAGGAATGGATCCTGACACTAGTGGAGTATTATCCCATGCTACAGGATAAAGATGAACCCATCAAACATGCAAGTGATGACAATTTTAGCCATATTATTGAACAGTTAAATGAAATTAGTTATGTGATATTCAAAAAAAAATTTTCAATAAGTGACCACAGATGAGCATGTACAGTTATCTTCAGAAGAGGATTCTGAATGTGAAGTCCCCACAGAAGAGGCAGGGGCCCTGACCAGAGAGAAGCCATTCACCAAAAAGACGTCACATTGACTTGTCTCCAAGTGACCAGGGAGAAGATTATGATGCAGACTCAAGTGGTGGAACAATTATTTTGCCACCTGGGAGAAGTTCTGATGGCGACAGTTCAGGTGAGTGAAAAATTATAATTTTGGCAATAATGATGGAAATGAAGGCTAGGTAATACTGTCATAGTTTTGTATATAATGATATACTACAGGTATTTAAACTTCACATTGAAGTAATGATTAGGCTTTGATGTATTGTGATGTGACAGTAGTTTTCACTTATTTGATTCCATTGTGTTAAAATTAAAGTATAACACTCAAAATGTTATGTTTGCTGGCTCAAACCCATAGTATCATTCAGACGACATGTCCAATACCTGTTGCTGATTTGTATTTCCTGTTAGCAGAAAAAGATAGTCTGACAACACAGGCCAGGCATTACAAGACTCTACAGGAGATGTATAAGAAACCAAAACCCAACCAGGATGCTGTGCGCCAAATTCTTGAACTTGAGTTTGAAGCAAGAAGAGCCTTCATTGACAGTGACACTCTGAGAGAAGAGGATAGACCAGCAAAGATTTTGGAGGCATATCCATGTTTCAAAGAGCTTCATCATGTAAGTGATGCACTTGTTGATTTTGGCCTCTCCATAAAGCAAGCATTTTTGCAGATTTTAACACTTATTTGCATCACAGGTGATGGATGAGCTGCGGCGGATTCTGGATAAGAACAACAGCAAGTTCATAAATGAAGTAAAGAAGAGATGGGCCAACTTCTGCTCCATGGTGCAGTTTTATGGTGTTTGGAGGAAAGTGTTGAAGCCACCCATGAACCTGGGAGGAGGTAAGTCATTAAGTCATTTTTCTGTCTTTAATACATGTAGCTGTTTCAACAGACACAATTATTAGAACTATTGTTAATGCATAACACTGATTAAATTATAGCAGAATGACAGTGCTGTTCATTGCAAATAACTTTCTACTACTTGACCATAAAGCTCATCAGATGCTGGCTAACTTTAAA
The DNA here is from genome assembly GCA_036850595.1 of Rhyacichthys aspro. Classification (NCBI taxonomy): domain Eukaryota; kingdom Metazoa; phylum Chordata; class Actinopteri; order Gobiiformes; family Rhyacichthyidae; genus Rhyacichthys; species Rhyacichthys aspro. The sequence continues at coordinate 1,130,943 of CM072152.1, forward strand.
CTAAAACTTCATTTATTCTGTTCTAGTGGAATCCAACATTGCCTTGTTCAGGGCACTCCCCATACTCGTACCCTCACAGTCTGCGCCACCTAAGAAGATAGGAAAATGTCAATGAAAGTTACAGCTTGGTACCGGAACAAATCTGCTGTGAATTCTAATTATTTAACTTTTTCCACTCAGCTATTGCTTTTTTGTATGAAGTGGTCATGTCCCTCTCGTGTATAGCATCCAAGAGTACCTCAGTTTGGAGCACAGACAGCAATGTAGAGATACATTTAGGATATGTGAGGTGAAAGGTGTAATAACAGCCAAGGAGATACATCACACACTCATTGATGTCCTCTGTTGGAAATGTTAGCACAGGAACAGTTCCAATGGCCAGGATGCAGTTTGCTTCACTGACAATCACCACAGGGCTGATGAGTGGCCTTGACTGCAGGAAGATATTGGGCTCCTCTAATGACTAATGCAAACAAAATGATTAAAAATTATGACCACAGCATAGGTGTGAACTGAAAACACAATGCAATTTTTTTCTCACCTTAAGAATATGAAATAAGGCCTCACTTGGATGTCCCAACTTCTTTGGTAGAACCACAGCCAATGGGAACATTTCAGGCAAGGCTTTAAATACAGCAAGAGAACTCTTCACTGTTTAAAGAAAATGGTTTATATTTAAGCAATATTTTTTGTGATTATATTTTAATACAATAAAAATTGGAATTAATATTTACCTTGGTCTTGCACTGGTGGCTTTGTGAGCTTTTTAAACACTCCGTAAAACTTTGCCTGGTTATAAAATGTCTGCCAACGATTTTTCAGTTCAAGCTTGAAGACAAGGTTTCCTTTGTCAAGGATCCGCCCAAGTTCATCCATGACCTGCCATTAGGATGAGAACAAAAATATAATGGAAAACAGTTTCATTAAATTTCTCTTATTGCAGCTATTCTACATTTAACCATTTTGTAAAAAGGGTTGGGGGGGGGGGGGTGTACTCTCAGAGTGCTTTCTTGTTAAATACATATTTTCACTTACATGATGTAGTTCTCTGAAACAAGGGTAAGCCTCGAGTATCTTCATTGGCCTGTCCTGCTCCTTCAGTGACTCACAGTTGATGAAAGATCGCCTCGCTTGATATTCAAGATCCAGAAGCTGAGAGACATCCTTCATGTTGGGTTTTTTCTTGTTTTTATACATGTCCTGCAAAGCTTTATAGTGCCTTACTTGGGCCAGTGGGCTGTCTAAAAAAGAAACATATTTTTTGTGACTAATTTCAAATTTTGAAACTATCATTTGGTTAATTAAGAGCATCAACATTAAAACACACACATTCATGTTGAATAAGTTTTAGAAAGGTGCATTAAAAAAAAAAAAAGGTTATAATTGTGTCTTGTCTACAAGGCTATCTGTAAGATAATCTAATGAAGTATACCTTTATCACCCTCTGTAGATGGTGAATTGTCATTAATCACAGTTGAGGCATTTGGCAAGTCAAGTGAATTAGGAGATAACACAGAATTATCAGTTTCATCCGTGCTGGTTTCCTGGCTGCTCTGGAAGCTAAAGCTCTGTGGTCTTTTTCTTGAGGGTGTTGCACCTTGCTTTTTTTGGGAGTTGTCACATTTTGCATTCTTTTTAATAACAAACAAACAAATTACCAATGCTGAATCCTCAATCTCTCGGCTACAAAAATAGAGACTTACCCATTCAAGACAGCTGGCTGGAGATTTATCTCGCAACATTGGGTAGTATTCTATGAGACGCTTGGCCACGGCAGTCAGTTCACGAGAGCATGGATACCTGAAGTCATCTCCTATTGCTCTTTTAATGGAAATCATGCTTGTTACTGTATTCCTGATTAATATGCAGCGAAGCTCCTTTGACAGGGTGTACTCTCCATCTTCTCCAGCATGCTGTTTTTCATAAAAAGTGCTTCTTGCTTGCTCTAATTCTGTGTGTGTATAGACTTGCTGTCTACTTTTGTTCATGCAAAGTAGTTTTTTCCTTGACTACCATGTTCTGCCTCATGCTTTAAATGTTATCAAAGATAATGAGGTTCTAGCCTCTGTTACCTCCTGAGTACCTGAGTATTTCAGATTTTTGTTTAATTTTGCAAACATGTTATAATGATTGCAAACACTGTAAGGAATCCAGCTATTCTGCAAGCAATTTAAATAAGTGTTGGCAGTATTCTTTGTGTGGTTTTAATTTAGTATAAATGTGGTGTATTGATTAAAAGCTAATCACAACTCATAACTTGAATTAAGAATAATCATCTTGTTAAATTGCTCTGGATTTGTTTTGTTTTTTTCACTCAATTTGAGTAAGAAACAAAAGTGAAATAAGAATTGAAAAGCAAGTTTTGAGATTATTTGACTGACATACAGTACTTGGAATAAGTGTTTCACCACTTATATAAAAGACATTTCTCACTTGTCTCATGCGTGTATATGTTTTTCTTATTTCAAGAAATCTTACCAAGTGTGATTATCTCACTGCACTGGCAGATTATTTTACTTAATTTTAGTCTGAATCTGCTCAAACCAAGTATTTATTTCTTATATTAAGACCATTAATTTTTGCTGTGTAACTCCTATATTACTAATTTAATGCCTTTAATTATTTTACAAAAAAGAGCTATAAGAATTCTACACAGGACTGCCCCAAAAGAACACACCTCTGGGTTATTTCTGAAGTCAGGACTATTACAATTGAAAGACTTAATTGTTTTACAAACATTGTTACTCATGTATAAGGCAAAAAGTTATCTGTTACCATGTGGTCTGCAAAATCTATTTGTTGTGAACAGTGAATGCAGCAGAAGAAATTCTAACTTTAAATTACCTTTTGCAAGAACAACACTTAAACAAATGTGTATTTCTTTTGGTGTGAAGCAAAGGAATGCTTTGGACAACAACCTTAAAAACTGTTTCAATATTATTCAATTTAAGTATAAATGTAAACAAAACATGATAAAATTATATGTACAAGAAAAAGAAAATTACTAGAAAATTGTGTTTGACAAACTGCCATTCATAGTATTTTTGAATTGATCATAAGTGGCCATCTGTGTTAACTTTGTTTTTGTGATGAGAATGGGATAGGAACTGGATAAGGCTTGGTCTTCATCCTACTCCTGTTCTTAATGTGGAATGGCTTACATGTTGTAGTACATTTCAACTAAAAAGACAAATTAAACTGAAAAAAAAAAGTCACAACTTTTTTAGATTAGATGTCTTAAGGTCTGAAGAGAGATAGATGCATAAAATGCTAGGCAAATTAGAAAGAGTACTTAAAATATATAACAATTTTATGTTTTAGTTTATGTTTTGTTTTTTGTTTTTCAAATAAAAGTTTGGGTTATTGTCACAGAAACACAGTTGATGTTAGGCCATTGGTCCAATAGACTTCTTAGTTTCTTGTAAGATTCTCTGTGCCAAATTTCATATGTTTCCAAAAAACTACAATTTTCAGCCTATGCTTCACTCTGTCTGGGGCGTTTTTAAAGAAACATGACCAATATTAAGGTTGTGAGTTCAAATCCCGGCTGACTCAAACACCCTTGGCTGATTGTGGCCGATGCAAACATTGTCAGCTAACTGGTCTTTCTGTGAGGAGTCTGCATGTCCTCCCCGTGTCACTGTGGGTTCTCTCCGGATACTCTGGCTTTATCCCACTGCCCGAAGACATGCATGTATAGGTCAATTGGCAACTCTAAAGTATCCCTAGTGAATGAATGTGAGAGTGAATGGTTGTCTGTCAATATTCGTCTCCAAGTGTCAGTCCTGCGACGAACTGGCCACTGTCCAGAGTGTACCCCGCCTAAGGCCCAAAGCTGCTGAGATAGGCTCCAGCCACCTGCCACTCATTATTGTCACACTTAAATGTTTCAGGTCATCATACAAATTTAAATATTAGACAAAGATAACTCAAGTAAACACAAAATGCAGGTTTTAAGGGATAATTTTTTGATAACTAGAGTCTTTTACATTGCTGTGGAGGAGCTTGTTGTTTAATTGAGCCACACAGGAGGGTTTTCAAGCATAAACCGCCACAGAATCTCAATGGCTGCTACACCAGATGTAACTAGACACACACCTTCCATAAAGTTCAACTTTTGTCTCATCAGTGCACAGAATATTTTTTCAAAAAGCCTTAAGGATAAGTTTTTTTTGGCCAAAGTGAGACAAGGCTTTATGTTCGTTTTGGTGAGTAGTGGTTATTTCCTTGAACCTGTGCCTTGGATACCATTTTTTTCCCCGTCTCTTTCTTACGGTTGAGTCATGAACACTGACCTTAACTGAGGCAAGTGAGGACTGCAGTTCTTTAGATGTTGTTGTGGGTTCTTTTGTGACCTATTGGATGACTCGTTGCTGCGCTCTTGGGGTAATTTCGATAGGCCAGCCACTAATGGAATGGTTCACCACTGTTCCTTATTTTCTCCATTTGTGGATAATGGCTCTCACCGTAGTTTGCTGAAGTCCCAAAGCTTTAGAAATTGCTCTGTAACCCTTTCCAGACTGATAGATTTGCAAATGTGCAAAAAAAAAAGAAAAAACAAAAATCAGGAAGTGGAAAAACACTTTTTCATTGCACTGGATGTATAATGTATAGTATGGGTAGAATAGATATTTTTATGTAGTAAGCAGACATGTACCAAACATCACCACATGAAGGAGTAGAGTTACCTTAGGAGTTTTAGGACTTCGCACCAGGAAAGTCAGTTGGAACGCTTCTTTGGTCCGGATGGAATGCGGACTTTAATTTTGTCGCTTGGTTCGGATCGTATTTTCATTGCTCCTTTTTGATGATCACTGCACCCGTTGGCTACAAATGACGGGGGCAGGGCAAAGCAAAGACACGGATGCTGAGGAAAACCATCTTGGAGGTTTTGCGTACTGCACTTGTTATTTATTTTGTTGTTACAGCTACAAATCTGTGAAAATAATTTTGAATGTCAAGAGCAGCTAATTCAAAGTTAGTTTCACCACATTCTACTTCTTAGTTTGCAACGGCGAAGGCGTGCTACAAGACCGTTGCTAGTAAGAAGACATGCAAGTTTTTTCACTTCAACGCGACACAGTTCAGAAGACCGCTCAAAACCCCGCTCCTTCATCTTTTCGCTAAACATGGTAAATACCACTGCATTTTTGTGTGTTTCTCTAGCAGCTGCGCTATGTGTCCAAGGAGGCACTGCGTCTCCTTTTTGCTCCAGGTCTGTCCACAGCTCGTGGCTTTTAGCGTGACTTCTGCAGCTGTTTATTTACCATAATGCTCGGCTATGGTAGCTCGTAAACTCCAACAAGGCTGATGATGTTTGGAGTAGGGCCGGATCGGGGCCGGTTGATATCCACACCGTAACCGAACAATACCAGAGTTCGTTTGGAAGCGGACCAAGACCACCTCTTCAGATGGATCTTGGTTTGTTTGTTTAGTCCAGACCCCAGTTCGCATGAGTGTATTCACACCTGCGCACTTGGTCCAAACTAACATGGGAAACAAACTCTGGTCCATTTTAACCGGACCAAACGACACCTAAGTCACCTTGCAGACCAGTTTTCATCAGGATTTTCAAAAGTGGATGAAGGACAAAAGATGTTTTTTTTTGTTTGTTTGTTTTTGTTTGTTTCCAAATTGATGTTGGTTTAATGCGTTTGCTGATGTGGTATTCACTGTGTTTAGGAACCAACACACTTCATAACTCATTTGGAGGCAGTAAAGCTGCTGCAGTGAACATCAGGCCAGTAAACTGTGCCACATAAAGACCATTTATTGCAGCTGAGAATGTTAATCATTACTGAGAGACTTAACTTTACACTGCTCTTACACTGCTTTTCTCAACAAAATGATACAATTAGTTACACCGCTGGTTTGTGTAGAATAACGGTAACAATCAAGATTACACTATGGAAATTTCAGAAATTACTATAACATATAAAGTAAGGGCTGTTCCAAATATAGCAAACAACTTTAAAGCAGCCTTTCAAAAGGAAAGATTTAATTTAATTTAATTTAATTTAATTTAATTTAATTTAATTATTTTATTTTATTTTATTTTATTTTATTTTATTTTATTTATATAGCCCAGTTTCACAACAATTGCTTGCAAATACACAAACATGGAACAGTGGCGAACCGTCACAGGAAAGGCCAGCCAAACAAAATTACCCCAAGAGCGCAGAGAGGTCACAGTCATGCAAGAGGTCACAAAAGAGCCTACAACATCATCTAAAGAACTGCAAGCCTCACTTGTCTCAGTTAAAGTCAATGTTCATGAATCAACTGTCAGAAAGAGTCTGGGCAAAAATAGCATCCATGGCAGAGATCCAAAGCAAAAACCACTTCTGACCAAAAAGAACATAAAGTCTCATCTCACTTTTGCCAAAAAACATCTCGATGATCTCTAAGACTTTTGGGAAAATATTCTGTAGACTGACGAGACAAAAGGTGAAGTCTTTGGAAGGTGTGTGTCCTGTTACATCTGCTGTGTAATATGTATGTATTAAAATATTTTTGTTGTTTCTATCAGTCTTGGGTAACATAGGTTTTACTGTGTTTTTTTTATTGGACTATTTTCATTTAGGCCAAAACTATTTGTGTTTTTTGCTGTCTGATGGTGTTGACAAAAAAAAGGTGAAGACAATACAAAAGCACATTTTGTTAAAAAATTTCAAAAGCGTTCTTTGGGGGTTTAATTTAATGCTGTGCCATGCACAAAGTCGGTTTTATGATTGATCTATATTTAAAAATTAAATAAAACTGTTCTGGTGATGTGGAAAAACAATTTCTGCAAAAGTCTGTGCAGATGGACAATAAAGTTGATCTTATCTGATCTGAGAAGGTGGGATATTATTTCTAGCTTTCTGAGTTTTCTTTGTGTTAAACAAACATGGTTATTTTATATCGAACTTTGTGGTATCTGTCATAACTTCAGTTATTGATACAAAATGTTACTCCTGTCCTATACTCCATCTACATTATTTTATTTTTGAGAGAAAAAGTGATCTAGCATTGCCAACAGCCAGTGAAGGAGCAGTAGACTAAGTATCTCATGACATGGCGGACTGCTGCACTTAAAGTTCCATAGAAGTCGTAATATAGTATCTGCAGAGAGTTTGCCTGCCACACAGTACCAGTTCCCCCATAGCTGTATTGGAGTAAACCTGTTTGAAAATAGTAGTTTTCTTTTTTTTTTTACACTGGCAAAAAGTTGTTATTTAGTCAGTGGGAAATACATTTTATAAATGAGATCTCACATCACATTCAAAAATGCAATCAAGATTAGTGTAAAGCTCATATAAGCTTCAGTAATTAATGCTCTTCCATGCAAGACAGGCTTAATGTTCTACTAAGGACTGCAGTGCAAGCTTCAAGTAATTGCCTGACTCTATAAATCTTAATTTTTCCTACATGCCATGCTTTGCATCAATCTAAATAAGAAATGTAATAGCCATATAGTGGTGCTTTGTGTGCAGCTTTAACACAGAGGATTCTGACTGCACACTGAAGACATAATCACAAGGAATATTTGGTACAGGGTGTAGATACAGACAGACAGCTTGGGGAGCTCTCACCTCCCTGCCTGACTCTCGCTGTTTGTTACAGATGTGTAAACAATGCATAATAATCAGCATTAAATTATTATGTGTTGTGTATCCTGTCACACATAATTAACACCAAACATTGCAGCTGTAGCCGAAAAGGTGATTGTTGACTGTTCGCATGGTGCCTACACATGGCACTGAAACTGTTGTGGAGCATTGCCATAGATTAGTTTATACAAATGTAATTAATTAACAATACAGACACAATTATACAATTTTTAATTCTAATAATTGTTTTCCAGTCCTATTATTTGCACCACGGTTTTGCACAGTGTTCAGAATCAAATCATAAAGTCTTCACCATTTGCTCTTTACAAAAAACCTCAATTTACTGTTGATCATACAAATAGCCAAATAAATGATATGTAAGATGTTAGTAAATACATAATCTTACCTCTTATTTCTCTGAAGTGGAGTCTTTTATGAGAGGCCATTTAAGCCAATATCCAAATACTCTTTCACATCTACAATCATACTTTCATACCCACTCATATATTTATGCTTTTATTAGAATTTGAATATCTTTATTGTCATTATACATTTTACTAAACAAGATAGGAGGTGCTTGTTAAGCAGGCATCAGCAATCGTCCGCCTCTACAGTCAATGAAGAAATGACAAGGCTATTCACAAGGGGAGCGGACGCTGCAATCACATGGAGATGCTGCGATCACATGACATGGACAGGGAAAGAGATCGTGGCCAGAGGTTGCTAAACTTTTTTCAATTTGCGCTAACTTTCTCGTAAACTTTTAAACTTCTTTTGTTTATTTGTTTCCTCTTCAATACAACTTCTTTTTGCATACCTTTTTATTTCTTCAAACTCTTTGGATTACACATTCTTTCGAACTGGATTTATTTGAGGACTACATTGATGAAAGCTTCAACAGATTGTGTACAATGGATAACGGAAAAACGGCTACAAAACAAGGTAAAACAAACTGCACATACAGCAACGACAAAAAGCGATCAAGACCAGCTTCAATCTCAAGCACAGATACGCCACAGGAGGTACCTAACAACACGAACTTCACTGATATTCTCATTCCCATAGAAAATAAACTTTCCGCACTGAACAATAAGAATTGCACTAATTGAAATACTACATCAGGAATTCTAAGCACTACGGGAAAGTCTTGAATTCAGCCAACACCAAATTGATACCCTTACCCAAGAAAATAAAACACTCAAACAATCTGCCAAATCACTCACCTCACAACTTGCGTCCGTCACCGCTAATAGCAAAATAATGAAAGAATCCATCCTCGATTTACAAACCTGCAACATAAGAGATACTTGGTTTTTCACAGGTATTCTCAAACACACCAATGACAATTCGGGATTTTTAGTCAAGGACTTTATGGCTAAACAGTTAAAACCACCCTGCGAGACCGTTAACAATATCACATTCCACCGCATCCATCGTATGGGACAAAAAACCAACAGCCACGACCAATAATTGGTCATGGTTGCATCAATCTCAATCAATCAATTTATTGCTCACTTGTCAGGTTTTTTTTTACCTCCACTCGCTTGCATGCACACACACACACACACACACACACACACACACACACACACACACACACACACACACACGGAACATGGACTTGGCATGGACTTGGTTCACAAAATAAGACATTAAAAATACAACCAGATACATGTCTTTTACAAGTAACACACCTGCCCAAATCAGACCAAAATAAATCAATCTCATCGCAATCTAATCAAATCTTCTCTGCCAACTATAATACGAATTAAAGGGAAGTTGCTATTTTACTACATAAAAACAATCTTTACCCATAACAATACCATTGCTGACCCTGAAGGAAGGAATTATCAACATTTCAATAAACAATGAACCAATCACAGTATATCTATGGTCCATCCACTGCCCAATGATTATAGGAGGCGATTTTAATACAATAGTAAATCCAGCAATTGACAGAAACACTACTTCAACAAATAATCGAACACCACAAGGCTCTGAAACCATAAAGGAGTTGATGAGTGATTTTGGTCTTGTCAATGGTTGGCAGCTACAAAACCCATCAATAAGAGAATACAGATTTTATTCCCCAGTCCATCAGTCATATTCACGGATTGACTTTTTCCTCATCAGCAATTCTACAATTACCAATTAGCAATCACAAAATCCATCCCATTATCATTAGTGATCATGCCCCAATAACATTCACATGGAACAAAACTGGTCTATACAACCCCAACACAGGCACTTCAACACATCCCTCATTAATTTTACTGAATTGAATAATCTTATTAAAAGAGAGTGAGCATCCTTCCTAGAAATAAATGATTCCACAACGTCATCTCCATCATTACTATGGGAAACTGGGAAAGCTTTTTTAAGAGGCATTATAATCTCATACTCTACATACAAAAAGAAGAAAGAACAATAAGCAGTATTAGAAGAAAAAAAAAAAAACAACAACTTGAAAAGAAGAATTCAATCAATCCTACAGAACAAATACAGAATAACAGAAAAGATATCATTCTCATTAGAATGAAACTTTGAATATAAAAACTAGAGATCGACCGATATGGGTTTTTCAGGACCAATACTGATACCGCTTATTAGTGGTTAAGGAGGCCGATAACCGATATTTGGAGCCGATATTCATTTGGTGCAAAAATGTAAAAATTGGCGTTAAAATGTTGAATAATACAAACACTTAACTTCATTTAAATGCCTATAGCATGTTTATTTAACCAAACATATAGAAAATAAATACCTCCAGAAGTGCATGGAGTTCCTAGACTCAGAACCATCTCTTATTGTTGCTCCCATGCTGACTGATCATTGCATGTTTTGCACACAGCCTTCCCTGGTGTTGTTGGCAGATTGAAATACTGCCAGACTGCACTTTTAGACTTAGGTCCATCCATCTGTAAGAAGGGTTTGAAAAAAAAAAGAGAAAGTGTTAAAGGTGGGGCCACATGATGCAAGACGCAAAACCTCATTTGGCCAATCCTCATTTACTCATAGAGCCACAAGTCTGTGGAACACTCTTCCAACAGAATTAATTTCCTGTACAAATGTTAAGATGTTTTCACGCCTGACCAAACACTGGCTACTGTCCAAACAAACCTGTACACACTCATGAATTGTTGGGTGATAATGTGTTCATAATCTGTGTGGAGTTAGCATGTGAGTGAGAGAGTGAGTGAGCGACAGTATTTAGGTTTATTGGAAGTGTTTTTTAGAATTTGCTCGAGTGATTGTTTTTGTGGACATAATATGAATGATGTACTGGTAACATGTTCTTAATTTTTCATGAACCTTCTGTTAAAATCTATTGTAACATCTACCTGTCCAAGGACTACAGGTGGAAATTAGCAGCTCTGCTAAAACCTGGCACAAAACATATTTCCCTTTTGAGGTCAATGTATTGTTGTGCATGTCCTTGTCAAATAAATAAATTCAAATTCATATTCAAAATGCTCAACTCATCATGCTTAATTTATTACAGCATTTGGGAAGCCTAAAATTGATTTCATTATTAAATTTTATATTTTACCATGCGATAGCAGGGACCCTGTCATTCAAAACTATGTTACTACATTATTAATGATTAATATGGATTTTCAAAGTAATACAAAAATATACGCACTTATATTTATACATTTATATACACGAGTAAGCATTAAATGCAGTAAAATCTGCAAAAACAAAGCTTTTTTGTGCCCAATTTAATGAGGAAAATCTCTGTGAAGTGAAAGTGAAAGTGATTGCAAACTAAACTTGTTTTCTGGTCCTCCTTCTTCTGGATAAACAGTTGTATGGGTCCTGCACACATCTTTATCAATTGCTTTTATTGCACCATCTCGTATTTCTCGCGCATGCTCTTTCGAGCTGCTTGGGGCTCCGCTCCGCAGCGGATCTGAAATGCATCCAGTAGGCGCCCCACCAGTTACAGGGGCCTCAGCCTTCTTTCTATTAGCTACATGAGAGAAATAATATGCTAAAATTGCTTAATACTTAGCTCAAGTAATTATTTAATTAAATATAATCTATTATTTAGTCATGTATTGTGTTTCATTTTGACTTGAAACAGAGTTCTTCTGGCTCCAGAAGGATTACATCTTATTAAACAAGATATATGATATGTATACAATATTATTGTACCATTAAGAAAAGGGTGGTAGAAAAAAAAAAGTTATGCTTGAATATTAAACTTATGGGTGACAAAAAATGCTGAACTGTGAAATGTAGTCCAGTGGTCCTGGGCTGTTCACAGGAGCTAGAAGCTGGGAGATTCCATGCTTTTTTAAATGTAATGTTCATCAAGTACTGAAAGGTAGCTGGTGCATTGCGCATGCCAAAAGCCACGACTTTATATTGCAGAAAGTCATCTGGCGTAACGAATGCAGAGATCACCTTTGCGTGCTCTGTGAAAATGCTCTCTATGGAGCAGCGGAAGAAAGACACCAGCAGTTTCTCGCTCAGGTTGTTTTTGCATGTTGCATGTTGTGGACTGTCTGCTTACAAACTCCAGCGCCTTCAGAACATCATACAGAATGTCCTCTTGTCTTCTTTGAAGATATGGCAAGTACGTGGACATGTTAATTGGAACTCTAACCAATACAAGACTGACCAGCTGTTCTCCATTTCACTCTCTCTCCCTCTCACACTGTGTGTCTCCCCCTACTCTCCTCTCGGTCTCTCTTTTTCTCTCCCTCCTGCTCTTTTACTGTTCTCCCCTACTGTCCTCTCCCTCTCTCCTGTCTCTCTTTCTTTCTCTCATACTCACTTATCTCCCACCAGTGTAACTTCACACATACATCAAGTATAGGTGTTAAATTTGGTCTTAATGGGTTATTCTCAATTTTTTTTCTACAATGTAGTTAACAAAGTTAATGTAATTTCTGTCTTCCTCCATTAGCATACCTTGTAGTATATTTAGGATTGCTGTCCATGGAGAGAAAGAATGGGATAATTATTGTTTTTCTCAGCCAAAAGGCAGCTGAGGATCTGAGGCACTTAGTAAAGCCAAAGCCGGATGTCAAGAGGTTAGTCATAAAGCAGTGTATTTGGAAGCATGAATTGTTTTTGCTGTTGGGGCTGAGTCTAATGAGTAGAAGGGGGCATTTCCAACAGGTGAGGGGTAAAGGGAGAGAGGAGGTTAGAATAGGAAAAGGTTGGTCCTTTCTCTTCCCTATCGTCCTCCCTCCAACCCTTCTCTTACTCCTACTGTCCTCTCTTAGGCTGATGCAAGACAGCTCATTTTTTTACGGGCACTGAAAAGTTCAATCATTTCAACTTTTCAATGCTGCCCAGCACCCCCCCTGTTGATACATCACAAGGTCAAGTTTTGTCACTAGGTAGCAACACACAATGTGAGTCAGCTTGAGACTTAACAGGCTTGATGCACACACTCCACTACTTCCTGACTGTAAGACTGCATCTTTATTTCCTGTACCATACTATTGTTTTAAGTGATTTATCAGGTACACGTTGGTTGTGGCCAGGCTCAACTCAAACATGTGAGAACAAGACTACTACTTTAAAAGATGACTGTCAGATTTTTAATTGTTGTCACCTTGGCAGAAAAGTGCACAATATTCAAGAGTAGTACAGCACACCTGATTAATAACTTAACTTAGTGTATACAGGAAATAAAGATCTTCCTGTCAGGAAGTAGTGGAGCTTGTCCATCAAGTCTATCATCCCAGTGAGGAGGGTAAGAAGGAGAGAGGATAGCATGAGTGAGAAGGTTTGGAGAGGGTTGGATAGGAGAGGAGTAAACCTTACCCCTACAAGAACTTAGGAGAGAGAGGAGGTGAGTAGAGATGGCGGAAGGTAGAAGAGAGGGGGTTGGAGAGGCTTGCCTCCTTTCCTTCAACCCATTTTCCCTGCATCAATGAACAGTTTCTTATTTGGCTACTGGCTAAGCATTTACATCACAGGTTCAAATCCGGGCTGGGGCAAATACCAACATCCAGTGTGGGTCCTTAGGCAAGACCCTCCCTGCCTACCTCATACAATGATGAGATGAGAGTCAATAATACATAATACATACGAGGCTACTGGAACAAGACGGAAATGGGCGAGATGCGAGAACCTGGCTCTGTTGGAATGCTACTACTCCTGTAACCCTAGTCAGAGGGGTTACATGCAGAGAAAGTGAAAGTAAGGTGAATAAACTGGCTCAACAAGACTGGCTATGGATACCGACTCAAGAATGGGACCACCATCAATCACCTCCTCTACATGGATGACATAAAGCTGTACGCCAAGAGCGAGCGAGACATTGACTCACTGATCCACACAACCAGGATCTACAGCACTGATATCGGAATGTCATTCGGACTTGAGAAGTGTGGTCGGATGGTGACAAAGAAAGGGAAGGTAGTCCATACAAAAGGAGTCTCACTCCCAGAAGGAACAATAGCAGACATTGAGGACAATTACAAGTACCTTGGTATCCCACAAGCAAATGGCAACCTCGATGAGGCCACAGCCAAATACCTACAACGAGTAAGGCAAGTCCTAAGAAGTAGGCTCAATGGCAAGAACAAGATCCGGGCAATAAACACCTGCCAGTGATCAGGAATAATAAGCTGGCCAAAGGAAGAGATACAGACCACAGATGTTAAGACAAGGAAGCTCCTAACCATGCATGGAGGGTTCCATCCCAAATCCAGCACCTTGAGACTGTACACTAGCCGTAAAGAAGGAGGCCGAGGACTAGTGATTGTGAGAGCCACTGTCAAAGATGAAACATCCAAGATCCATAAATACATCAAGGATAAGGCCCCGACAGATGACGTGCTCAGTGAATGTCTCAGACAATGGCGAACAGAGGAAGAGGTGCTGGAGGTACCATCATGGGAGGACAAACCCCTACATGGGATTTACCACCGTCAGATAACTGAAGTGGCTGATTTCAAGAAATCCTACCAATGGCTAGAACGAGCTGGACTGAAGGACAGCACAGAGGCACTCATCATGGCTGCACAGGAACAGGCCCTGTACACCAGAGCAATAGAGGCCCAGATATACCAAACCCGACAAAACTCCAGGTGCAGGCTGTGCAAAGAGGCCCCTGAGACAATCCAGCACATAACTGCAGGGTGTAACATGCTGGCAGGGAAAGCATACATGGAACGTCACAATCCAGTGGCTGGCATAGGTTACAGGAACATCTGTGCAGAGTATGGACTGGAAACCCCAAGGTCAAAGTGGGAAACACCTCCTAAGATGGTAGACAATGAGCGTGCCAAGATCCTGTGGGACTTCCAAATCCAGACTGAGACAATGGTAATGGCAAACCAACCGGACATTGTGGTGGTGGACAAACAACAGAGGAAAGCTGTTGTGGTGGACATCGCAATACCAAGTGATGGCAACATCAGGAAAAAGGAACATGAGAAACTAGAGAAATACCAAGGCCTCAAAGAAGAGCTTGAGAAAGCCTGGAGAGTGAAGGCATCAGTGGTACCCGTGGTCATCGGGGCCCTCGGGGCAGTAACCCACAAACTGGAGGAGTGGCTAAAGCAGATCCCAGGAAAAACATCAGACATCTCAGTCCAGAAAAGTGCAGTTCTAAGATACTGCACAGAACCCTCAAGCTCCCAGGCCTCTGGTAGAGGACCTGAGCTTGAAAGGATGAGACCACCCGCTGAGGGTGAGATGGGAATTTATATATATATATATATATATATATATATATATATATATATATATATATATATATATATATATATATATATGTGTGTGTGTGTGTGTGTTTAGTTGGTGTTTTGTTAACTGCATTTTTTTATGGCAGGCCAAAGGCTTCATTGGGAAAAGAGCAGTTTCTGCAGTCTTCCCAGAAATCCCTCCATCTTAAAGAAGCACAGAACCTTACCCTCAGTGGAGAATCAACCCATAAACACATGAGAACAAGACTACAACTTTAAAGGATAATTGTCAGATTATTAATTGTCACCTTGATAGAATGTTACCAAGAACACAAAATGCATCCTTATGACTTTTATTTTCTTTTTTTTTCCAGACTTTTAGTAGGTGATCAAAGGTCTTAAGGTCATTGTTACCTTGAACTTGCATCCATCTCATTCTCATGAACACATATATACAGTGCCTCAAAGAAATATCTTCAAATTAACACTCAGTTGGCCTAAGGATGAGCTGCTTACATTTTGGTGGTCAAGGTTAGGGTCACACAGCCCATCGTTCTGTTCTCTTTATAATCCAGGACGTTGAATCCAGAGAGGCTGAGGCAGACATTGCAGAGAAGACCATGGGCATCTACACAGTCCGAGCAGAGGGTCATGGTCCTGATGGTTCAGGTGATGGACGCTTTGCTGATGTCGGTGTTGTGCTGGAAGGTGTGGAAGTTCTCCATAACCTGCAGAGTGACAGCCATGCATGCGTGATGCTTTATGGACTGATCTACGCACTCAACTTGAGCTATCCAAAAAGCCTGAAGCGTACCTTCGAGGTGTACCAGAAAATCCTGATGGACCTGGACTCAACCAAGCTTTCACCAAAAGTACAGGCACTGAAACTTAAATTGCTCCAAAGCCTGTCATCACTCAAGTAAAGATTTTTTTCTAATATTGAAGGGAAACTATGGCCAAAATGCAATAGGGTCTTGTTGAGGCTTAAATATTAATAAAGCTGTTAAATCAACAAGGTGATCTGATTGTTCTTATTTGTACTGAATGGAAAAGAATTACATAAATGTGATGTATTTTGATTTTTTTTTTTTTTTTTTACATAAGCATAAATAACATGTAATTCAAACAAATATATGCTATTTATCTTGTATAGGGAACCTGATTATTATGCAATTCAAACAACATACTTTATGTATTTTAAATAAATACTCTCATTATTATGAATTTAGAGTAATTATACTTTATTAATACTAAATACATAAACCTGAGGATTATGCATTTCAAATAAATAGGCTTTATTACACTATTGAACATGCATCATGTAAGGTTTATTTGGTAGGTTTCTGTTAAAATTATAAAAAGTAAATGGGAATTTGTCATGTAATAAAATTACATAAATCTTAAAAGTTAGGGTTAAATATTTCTGTGAGTGTAGTACATGGTGACGTAAGACACAAAATTCCTTCCCGTCATCTTCAAAACATTTGGTCTTGCTGAATGCTATAGCGAAGCTTGCGGCCTTAACGTTAGCGTCCTAATGTGGGAGTTTATAGATCTGGAAAAAGGCTTGTTCTCCGCTAATGTTGTGACTATAAAATAAAGTCACTTCTGTTTCCTGCCTTTTTTGTTTTACACGTGCAGATGTAAAAGAACAAAATAAATCAGTTAAATGGGTTTACGTGCACAAAGATATCGGACTATTGGGGAGAAATCTAGGTGTGTTAAACCGATTTCTCATAATCAGATAACTGCCGTTGTCAGATAAAGTCAATCAGATTATGATTTACATGATCACAATAAAATAAAAACTCCAGAAATCTGATAATGATCGCATTTTTGGTGTGTATGTAAACAGCCTCACTTTTGGAATTGAACAACTGAAACAATTTTACTTTTCCAAAACAGCGGCTTTATAGTCCTCCAATGGTACATCTTTACTATATTAAAAAAGTAGCCTTTTGCAAATATCATTGGGTTGTATTAATTCAAAGTACATTTTAATAAATCTATCAACAACCCTTCATTATTGGGATGATTAGATGTTTATGTTAACCCACATAAAAATGAATTGGGGAAAAAAAAACCCCACTATTCTTGAACCAATTTGCATGTGCAGCTTCTTTGTTTGATTCACTCGTGGAAGTTTCCATTCATGGACATTCTGACCTACATATAATACATGAATAAATATCTGATTTAAGCACTGAAAAACATCTGAAGTTCCTGTCTGTACAACTAATCAATTTGAACAGTTTTATCTTAATATTAAATTGTCTGCTATAAATCACATATTTTTAACAGATGTATGATTGTATAAATCTGACCTTACCTTAGGCATTATGAATTTAGAGGATACAATCAAGCAACTGGCCCACAGTTCTTTTTTTGGATTTGGAACTTGTTACACCAACAGAGCACCCTTTAAACTTTGAATGTATTTTTGTTAAATTAACTCCTCATGCAAATAAGCACCTAACCATAGGAAATATTTATAGACCTCCAAATTCTCCCTCAGAATCCACTGAATGTATACTGTCTACCATTAACTCTCTTGATCGTCCAGGAGAAATGATTATACTTGGTGACTTTAACAAAAACTGGCTTGACAGTGCAGCAAAGAGAAAGAGAAAAATCTATTTAACAGCACAAATCTTACACAAATCATTACAGAACCAAAAAGAGTGCACTCAACATCTGCAACTTTATTGGACTGGATCTTGGTTACACATCCTGATAGAATTGTAAAATCAGGGGTTTTACCGGACAGCTTAAGCGATCACTCAATTATTTTCTGTGTCTGGAAAATTAAAGCTCCATGTCTCCCCCCAAAGTTTATAAAAGCGAGAACGTTAAAAAATGTAAGTGTTGAAAACTTTTTTGATGATATTATTGTTATAAACTGGAATAGATTCCAGTTAATACCCACTGTTAAGGATGCTTGGGATTACTTCTATACTGAGATTAGTGAGGTTATTAATAGACACGCACCCTGGACAACAATGAGCGTTAAAGGTAGACATTTACCATGGATAAATGCTGAACTCATTCACTTATTTAAAGAAAGGGATAAGGCATGGCAAAAATACAGATCCACAAAGGATATGGCTGACCTAAACACATACAAACATCTCAGAAATATATGCACAACTCAAACAAGAAACGCAAAATCCAAATATTATAAAGACTTGTTAGCCGATGGTCTTAACAACCCCCAGCAATTCTGGAATATAATAAATTCCATAATCAATAAATCTTCAAAAAGCTCTATCACACATATACGGGTAAATAACGAAATTCTAAAGGACTCTACCTTGATAGTTGATGCCTTTAGTCAGCACTTCTCTAAGATTGTTAGCCGTAACCCTTCCTTCTCTTCCCATCACAATCTCACATTGCTCAACCCTGTCTGTGATTCCTCCTTTTTCTTTTCCTCTATCAGTCCAAGTGATGTTCAGGAAATCATAGATGGACTCAGCTCAAGCTGTAGCACTGGCCCTGACGGACTAGATATAAAATTTCTGAAAAGTGCATCTCATGTTTTATGTTTCCCACTGTCAGATTTGTTTAATCTCTCTTTAAGCACCGGTGAGGTGCCCGAGGACTGGAAATGTGCCAGGGTCACGCCATTGCATAAGGGTGGTGATGCCTATGACATGAATAACTACAGACCTATCTCCATTGTTAATTGTGTAGCCAAAATATTTCAGAAATACATTTTTAATCAGCTTTTTAAGTATATTAATGACTGCAACATTTTATCACCACATCAATCTGGTTTCAGGCCCAATTTCTCTACAACCACAGCTCTTTCAAAACTTACAAATGACATTATATCTGCCTCAGACAATAACAAACTTACTGGTGGAATATTTATAGACCTGACCAAGGCTTTTGACATGGTTGATCTTCTACTGGACAAACTTCATAATATTGGACTGTCTCGCAGTGCTCTCCTCTGGTTTAACTCATATCTTCATCACAGACAACAGTGTGTCAGTCTTCTGGGCACTCAGTCTGACTATTTGCTGGTTGAAAAGGGGGTGCCACAAGGCTCTTCTATTGGTCCTTTACTCTTCTGTATTTTTATTAATGATTTGCCTCAATTTTGTTCTAATTCTCAAATTCAACTATATGCCGATGACACAATTATCTACACTTCCAGAAATGACATTTCTCAAATTCAGACAACCCTACAAAATGACTTTGCTATTGTGCAAAAATGGCTCTATGCTAACAAACTAATACTAAACAAGAAAAACTCCCATATGATGTTGTTTGGCACCAGAGTCAAGGTCTCACAATCGGATCCCTGGCTCATTACATTTCTGGATGGTACACCTTTAGAGGAGGTAAATAAATATAAATATTTAGGGGTGTGGCTTGATTCACAGCTGTCCTATAACTTTCACATTGAATCTGTGAGAATAAACTGCATTTTAAGTCAACTTTATCACTCCATTAACTGTTTCACTCTGCAAACCAGAAAAAGGATTGTCTCTCAACTTATCTTACCCATACTGGACTATGCAGACGTCATTTATCAAAATACATCAGACGCTCAGCTCCATCCCATCAATATCATTTATAACATTCTGTGGAGGTTTATTTTAAGATGTCCGTACAGAACCCATCATTGCCTCATGTACGAATCATTAAACTAGTTATCACCCAAAGCTAGAAGGCTTTTTCACTGGTTACTTTTTATTTACAAATGTATTCATTTCAACTATCCCCCTTACCTTAAACAATACTTGACCCCTTATAGTTCACAGTACAACCTCCGTCATACAGACTCCATATTTTTCTCTGTTCCTAGAATACATAAAGAACTTGGTCGGTATGCATTTCATTATAAAGCCCCCTCTGACTGGAATAAGATACCCATTTCCCTTCGAACTATTTCTTCTGTTCATTTTTTTAAGAAATCTTTATTTTCTCATCTACAAACACACTGCTCCTGCTATTAGCTTTGCTGTGACTGGGAAATCATCATAGTTGGTGTTGTGATATATTTATGCATTTAAAAGTTATTTGCTAACATGTACATGTTCTGTACTAATAATGGACTTGTGTTTCTAGACTTGTTGCAAACAAATACTATACATACATTTGTATTTGGGGGGCGGGGGGTGTTAGGATGGGAGAGTTTTTTGTAATGCTTGGGTTTTGTCTGTGTGAATTTGTCTTTTCTATTAATGTCTGTACTGTATCTCTCTTACAATTTTTGTAATGTCTGTACTGTACAGGTTGTCCTGCAATGTTATTGTCTGGTTTGTCTCTTTGTTTGGGACCCCCTCAAGGGGCTATCCCATTAATAAACAATTTGAAAATGTTAATGAGGCGTTGGGAGCTGCAAATCAGTTAAATCACTTGAATGAATTCTATTCTCACTTAAAGCATATAATACACCAAATGAGTAATCCACAATTATGTGACCCATAGACATTCTGTGAACAGCACAGGCCAGCGTTCCAGTATCCTTTTGACAAAAGGCTGTTCTGCCACAATGAAGTTAAATATCCTATGTTCAATTAAAAGGACAAATAATACATTCAGTTACGATTCATATATTAACCATCACCCAACAATAAGAGCAAAAAAGCACATTAATTCATCAGACTGAGCACTGGGATGCTACAGTAAAAAAAAAAAAGAAAAAAAGAAAAAAAAAAAGAAAGATGAGCAAGACATTTTTACTAAGTAACACTACGTACTAGTTAGTCATGGTGTATGTTGAGGATTTTAATGTAATTTAATATATTGTATGTAATAAAGATTTAAAAGATGTCCACATTTATATGCGTGTAAACAGTGTGCATATATTATTTCAGCGAGGGTCAAATTTAGCACCACAAGAGATGTTCTTTTTATTTGTGTTACCAGGTCAATTAATTTAGTTTGACACACATTTGACGCCTCTTGTCCAAGTTTCTTTTACAAGCCAGTCCAAAATACATCTAATGAAACTGACTTTCTGACCTTTCGAACAGTAAAAATAAAGTTGAAACTTGTTACGTTGTTTTTAAGTTTGGCTGTTAAAACCACGTGATTGCCATGCACAGACTGCAACACCAACATGTTAGCAAACTCTACTTGGCTTACCTTTATGTCCCCCTCACGCAGATAGTTAATTACATCCACAAGTAAAGTCACAACAATATAATTAGTGATAACTTTACTTACTAGTCAGAGTCAGTGTTATTCCAGTCAAATCCAAGAGAAGCAGCCAGAAAAAACCTCCACTTCCAATTGCACTCAAAAGTTATGCGCACTGGTGAAGTATCAACCAAGTTTGTTGCTGCACATTGCCACCTAGTATACCAGCATGTGCATAGACCTAAAAATTAAATCAGTACTACTAACTCGGAAAGGTCGAGTGCATGTCATGGAATGATGGAATGATCACAAGTGTGATGGCAAAATATACATAATAGTAATATATAAACACAAATAAGATGAAAGAAAATGGAGAAATTAAGTTAAAGTCACTACTTAAATTTTAGTCAGTACGTTGTTTTCGTTTACAGTCTAGTCTGACCCTCTGGGAGAGGACTGTCAGGAAGTCCAAAATCCAGAGGCAGATGGAATTAGAGAGTCCTGGGGCCTCTAGTTTAGACTTTAAACTAGCGCTTTTACAGTCTTTATAGTCGTAAGAGCCTGTTTCCTGAGGGGGGTGTATGCTGGTGCTAGGAGAAAGGGCATGTGGTCTGACTGGTCCAGGAGTGGGGGCTGTATAGTCCTCTACCCATGTTTTACATCGGAGTAGATCTTGTCCAGTGTCTTTTTTCCTCTAGATGCACATTTCACATGCTGATGGAACTTAGGGAGCACAGTTTTTAATTCAGCATGATTAAAGTCCTTGGTAATAATATGCCCAGCCCCAAGATACTTTTCTTGCTGGCTGCTAATGGTGCTATGCAAGAGTCAGCTGTACTCTAGACGAGTAACAACACATACCAGAACAGCCATACAAAAACTGCTGCATCAATGCGTGCTGCCATCTTACACAAACCTGATGTCAACAAATAGCCCTTTTTTAGGAAGTAAAATTCATCTTTACCACTAGAAACTAGAATTAGACTAAACTAGGCTAGATTACATTTCTAGCCACATGTATTTCTTTTCTTGCAACCAAACAGTGTCCTCTGTGGATGGCGACCATGTTGAACCTCAGGACGCACAAAAGAAAACCTTTGAGTGGTATGCTAATTTCTTTTGATGACCCAAATGAAAAGGTTGTTTTCTTAATAAGTTAATAGTTATGGTTGCTTTGGCAAATTAAGGCTAGATAACTTATGATATGTATGTAATATGTGTTTGGGGAATTTTATGAGCAAAAAGCATATTTATGCCTGAGTCACATATAAACTTTTAACTGAGATCCTGTGGATACCCTAACTTGGCATTTAACAAATCCAAGATTAGGTTCAACAAGAACAGAGAGGAACCAGATCCTAAAAGTAGTAACATTGTTTAAAAGGATTTTTAACAAACACATCTCTGTACACTTTAAACTGGGAAACACACTCCGCCAGCGACTGGTCCACCCCAAGAACAAGATCCCTAACCACAAACAGAGCAATGTGGTCTATGCTGTTCAGTGCAGTGAGGAGTGCAGTGATCTGTATGTGGGTGAGACTAAACAGGTCCTTCACAAGAGGAAGAATCAGCACAGAAGAGCCAATCCTGGTGGTGAGTCTGCAGTACACCTCCATTTGAAAGAGAGTGGTCACTCTTTTGAGGACATTAATGTCAGGATATTGTACAGGGAGTCTAAGTGGTTTGAAAGTTTAGTAAAAAAAATAAATAAATGCATTTTTTTGTTAAATTGGAACAGGCCTCATTAATCAGAGGGGAAGGCTTATGGCACAATTTGCCTATTTACAACTGTGTGTTCAAGCCCGGTAGCATACAATTTTTGACCTCAGAGACATACAGAATTTCCTGGACCTCTAAAATAATATCTTTCTGGGGAACCTGGCTTTAACTCGACGGATTTACAACTTTGAAGGACCTTTCCTGACGAAAGACATGATCTGTGCTTAGCATGGATGGCACCACTATAAATTATGAGGCATCACAAACTCACTTTCGTGCCTCATTCCTGCATTCCTTTACAAAAGAACAAACTTGAATAAACATTGAAGAATCAACTTTAACAGACTTAATAATAAACTTAATAACAAATAAAATATGAATAAAGACTATGAATAAAGATGTTTTTGAACAAAAGACTTGATCAAGGTGATAAGCCTTACCTTTATCTCTCCTCTTTATGTTGTCAATGTGAATACATGCACATACATCCTAAAGAAATGTTGCTTTAACTGTGAATACATATGTACATTCTAAAGGACTATAATCATTGACCTATTGTTTTACATTTGAATGCATTGTGTTATTGGAACCATATGTTGTTGATACATTAGCATGAGATCATCTTTAACCCCCTCCTAGTTGGACAAAGAAACTCTTCGCCCCATTGTGTAAACACGCCTCTCTAAGTTCCAAAAAGATAAAACAGCTTTGAAGCCATTGCCACCTCAGTCTCAGTCTTAGTCTTAGTCTTAGTCTTAGTCTTAGTCTTAGTCGGGGTGTTTGTCTTTTCAGTTTTTCAAGTTCTCTCCTCGTCTTAGTCTTTTCAGACTTTTAATTCAATATTGATTAAATCCCTGCTACAGAAACTGTTTTGCTTAAAAGTCTACAAAGAACTTTCCAATTGGCATTTTTCATCTGAGACTTAACTTTCTTCATGCAGCACTCTGGTTTAACTGTGACTCAGCTGGCCTTGAAGGCACAGACATCAAGCAGCCTGTCTCATAGACCGGGGATTCTACTGACTTCTGACTCATGACGAGCGGCAGCTCAGGCAAAGGTAGAGAGAACCCAGGGCATATCCACCAAGAGCCATCCACAGAGGACCACAACAGTCAGCTAGCATTGGGGACCCAACTCTGAATTGTCATCAGCAGTACCGAGAAGTTTGGACCCATCGATACCACCACCATTCCTTTTGGCTCCAGGCCTCTGACCTCTTGGCTCCAGCCTTGACTCTTCCAGTAAGATCTACACAGTTACTTGAGACAGAGTTGGCATAAAGATTAAACTTAAAATTAAACTTAACTAAAATTTAGCTCTTTTAGACTGTTTATCTAAATTCATAAACTGCATAATTTTTAAATTTATTCTCATAAAAACACATTTATTGTTTCAATCCATGAATATACTCCTGTTGGTTATTGTTGATTTAATCTGCATATTCAGATGCCATCTGTTTGTTTATTCTGGTCAATAAACGTCAACATTTCTCATTAATTTATGCCTAATTTTGTTGTTGTTTCACTTCATATCACTGTCTGGCTTAAGAACGCCTGTTCAGATTCATAGGCTTTATTATTCTTTTCCTCTATGAGGTGGTGCCCTGAAACAATTTAACTTTATCACTTAACTCTCTCTTAACAAAAAAATGAAGAGCGTATAAAAGCCAAAAACTCATTACCCAGGCTGTGTCCTGTAGGAGCTTTGTGAGAGAGGAGGAAGGTGTGTCACAAGAGCTGGCTACATGGAATGAGTGAGAGTCTCTTTCTCTTTATTCACCGTGGCCAGTTTGGTCTGTGAGGTAAAGTGAGGAATGCAGTACAGAATGCCTAAACGTTTTTAAGATGTTTTTAAGACACTGTAATCAATGTGTTAAAGAGCAGTTCATTCAATATGTTATTATCATCATGCTATTGTATTAGTATTATTTGTCTTTATTTTTCTGTGGGAGAGTCAAATGTTAATTTACGTGGTTTGTGTGCTACAGCAAATACTTGTTTAGGATGTTCGTTCTGGAACTGATTCTGATGTGAAGAGGTTTTTATTGTGTTATTGTGTGAAGTGGCATGCTATGGTTGAAAGATATATTGAATGTCCTCTTGTTGATATTACCATCTCTACACTGATAAATATCAAAGAACAATGTGGATAATGTTGTGCTATAAAGTATTTAATGAGGCAGTTAGAGATTGTCAGCTTTATATGTCCAAACCAGCAGCTGTAAAAGAAAGGCATTTATACTAAGTGCCACAAACAAATGAGAGTGTTACATCCATCCAAGGCACAGACACATAGCTCTTGTTTATTTCAGTCCCTTGCTGCTTTATTGACCTGTTCCATAGTGACACTTTGGTGTTCAGATGGTGTGCAGTGTGGTGACTTAAATATTCTCTTCTCCAAGCATCAGTGTGGAAATACTTTACAGGCCTTTTTTTCATTGGAAGTGGCTTCTTAGATCCAGCTAACTCTAGCTGTTCACATTCTCAGATGAGATTAATGTGACCTTGCAAAAGGTTTTCTATCTTAATTAACATCATCGGTATTCATCCATGGCATATGGCTTAGCCAGATCGATCTGGTGTGGATTCCCTTGGTTTTTGCTAAGATCTGTGCATTTCAACAAGGGCTGTTCAAGGCCGCTGAACAGGGAGTTGGACTTTGAAGTGAGGCTTTAGCTTACAGACAGCGCATCTGGATCCATAGCCTTCCCACATGTTCATCACAAACCCCTCATCCTCATGAGCACAGGGAGCCTGCACCAGGGAACTCTGGGAGCTGGAGTTAGAAACTGTAAGCTCTGCACTTTCCTTACTATAGACCAACTTTGACTTGTATCCACGTTACATCACATTCTAGTAGACAGCCCCTTCACACCTTTTTTTTTTTTTTACCTTATAATATCACGTACCGTATTTTCCGGACTATAGAGCGCACCTAAATATAAGCCGCACCAACTAAAATTTAAAAGAAATATATATTTTGTCACATATAAGCAGCACCGGACTATAAGCCGCCGATATCCAGGCTGAGAAATAAGATATTTACATAGATTTGGTACCATAAGTGTTTATTCATATACCTGTACTGATTGTTTTCGAACAGTGCCTGTAACATGGCAGTAAAAGTGCTGATCAAACAAAACAGAAAAGTCATTGATGGTTTTATTCATCTTCCTCCTGTGCACTAAAACCAAGTTGCTTTATTTTCCTGCGCACTGTTAAAGCGCAACTGCGCAACTATTATAGTCGCTTCATTCTCCCGTGCACTGAAACCACAAGTCACTATTCATCTTCCTCCTGAGCATTGAAACTACTGAACACCAAACCACTGTCACTTCATTTGTTTTCCATTATGAGGGGGTGAGGGTGTAAAAATATTACCGTATTTTGCTGTTGTACGTCTTGGGTTGCATGTGCTAAGAATAAAAACTGGCGCTTTCTTGTTTGTACTGACTACCGCTGCCTGTCTCGTTTTTGCACTTCCTGCTAGAGCGCCCCCCTGAGGGCTGAAGAAAATTTCATAGAAAAGCTGCATCTCTGTATAAGCCGCATGGTTCAAAGCGTGTGAAAAAAGTAGCGGCTTATAGTCCGGAAAATACGGTACATGTAGTGCCGTCAGATGGGACTCCGGCTTCATATTACCATCCAGAGACTGGCATTTATTGGGGAAGGGGTGACACTAAACTGGCCATAGTAAAGAATATAAATGTGAATGTTTGTCTGTTGGTGTCTGTTAGTGTTGGCCCTGTGATTTACTGCTGACTGTCTGCTGCTGCACAATCACCTTCTGTGCAGAAAACAAGCTATTTTTCCCTGTGGTGCATTGTTACGTGAGGATAGCGCTGTGCTAAGCGGAGAAT
Organism: Rhyacichthys aspro; assembly: GCA_036850595.1. NCBI lineage: Eukaryota > Metazoa > Chordata > Actinopteri > Gobiiformes > Rhyacichthyidae > Rhyacichthys > Rhyacichthys aspro. The sequence continues at coordinate 1,157,867 of CM072152.1, forward strand.
TTACACACAGACAGTGCAGATGTCAGACCTGTCAGAACTTGGTCCAGGCCCACGGAGAGATGAGGGATGTGGATAACAGAGCAACATCAGTGAGTTTGGGTGTGTACTCTGTTTATGCGGAGAATCATGACCCACCTGGAGTAGGGTAGGACGCAGCAATGCTCCAAATTCACAGATCAAGCTCAGGCTCCTGAGCTGTCCTGGCTGTAGCATATTGTTTTTTTTTAAACTCAGAGTTTGTGCTTTTGTGCTTCTGTAAAGTGGATAGTTGTAAATAATGTGATAGGTTGGTAATTTTTCTGTAATTTGTAAGCATTTTCTAAGGTTGTAAGCCTTAAACATTTTGAGAACTATGGGCAATGGATTTATTTCCTCTTTATGGCGATAAAAATGCAACAATAATTAAATAAATGTAATTATGCCTCCATGCGTACGTGGACGTGCACCTGCCCAATGTGACTGTGTATTCACTTGCAATTGCTTTTAAAAGACCACACACTGCCAATTGACTTGTGCTTTGACTAAGACCAGCTTTTTGTATTGGTCTGTGCCACACCATGTGTCGTTTTTCAGACCATCATGCCCTATGACGATGGCAGAGACACAGGCAAGCACAAGACTAGGCAATATATACTGCGCATGTCTAATGTCATAACATGCCTCCTCGATGCCTTGACTCCTCAATGGTACCAGAAGTTAGTCTCCTTACGCCATCTTTAGTGCTGTCCCAATCTCTAATTGCTGCTCCGAGGAGTGAAGCAGGAAAAAGCCTTTGAAATAAGGAATAAGCAAGGATACACTGGAGCCTGTCCCTGTGTCGATAGATCTCCAACTTTCTGACAGACTACAGGCAGTAAGGGTGGACAAACATGTCTCACCCTCACTCACCCTCAGCACTGGAACCCCCCAGCGTTGTGTTCTGAGTCCCCTGCTGTACTCACTGTAGACCTTTGTGTGCTTACGACAGTGTGTGCTGTGGTGGGCCTGATCTCCAACAATTAACAGACGGCCTACCTAGAGGAGATTAAAAACCTGGAGACATGTTTCCAGGACAACAATCTCCTTCTGCACTTCAGCAAGACTATGGAGCTGAATTATCAGCCCCTCATTATCAATGGAACTCCAGTGGAGAGAGTGGACAGTTTCTGGTAGCTACGTGTTCACATCACGCAGGACCTGTCATGGTCCTGGCTTGTCAGCACCCTTATGAAGAAGGCCCAACAGCATCTTTACCATGTCAGACGCTTAAATTACACTTTTGAACTGCCCTCAACGATGCTAAAGACATTCTACACCTGCACCATTCAGAGCATCCTGATGGGAAGCATCATAGCCCTCCAGAGGGTGGTGCAATCAGCCGAGCATACCATCCACACCGAGCTCCCTGACCTGGAGACTATATACACCAAGCGGTGCTGGACCAAAGCCAGGAAAATAAAGAAGAACCTCAGCAATCCAAACAATGGACTCTTCTCACTGTTGCAGTCAAGGAAATATTTCCGCTCCTTGAAGGCAAACACTGAGAGAATGAGGAGGAGCTTCTTCCTTCCATTCAGACCCTCAACCAGAAGACCTAGTACCTGGACTTTCTAGACTTTTCTCTGGACTTCCATAAAGCAAACACTACCTCAGCAGACTGTTGCACGTGTAACCGGTACACCCCGTGTGTGTTGTTTCTCTTTTTCTCTCTCTGCATTGTGTTCTGGGTGTAGCGATAGACGATTGAGTCAGGATTGGGTTGACTGTCTTTACTGTCCTGTTTAAGATCACAAAATACAAAACCACTGTGAGTTGACTGTACACTCCCAGGTCCAAGACACCTCCCTCCTGCACAGCTAGAGACAGCATCAAAAGTGTACACAATACATTCCAAATTAACTGCCATAAAGCAGTATCTGAATAACATTCATCATTAATGACATTGTCAGTCACCCATTTTGCATTAAAAGTAATCACAATGAACAATGACAGAGCCGAGAACAGAAACATAGCTTTGTCCCCAAATATCTAACATAACAAGTTTACCACTGGCACACACAAGTCCTAGGTAAGATACCAAAACAAGAAATTAGATACACACTCGCACCGAGAGCAAACATTTCAATATCGTACCTGTTTAAGATCACAAAATACAAAACCGCTGTGAGTTGACTGTACACTACCAGGTCCAAGACACCTCCCTTTACAACAGACATAAGATGAAAAAACAACAAAAGGAATCAGTGCAAAAGTCCGTGAAGTGGCGCCGATTTAAGCTAACTTAGTTACACTGGAGAACATTTTCTCATGTATAAAATGTGAATTAAAGTGCTCGCCACGAACATCTCATTCAACAATTCATCAACAAAGGAAATATGTTTCTGGGCGTTATACGAGACAAACCCTTCATTTTCATCACATAAATCACTCGGGAGAACTGTTTTATATCAGGACCCACATTTCTAACGTCTTACCTCCTGCACAGCTAGAGACAGCATAAACCCGCTCTTGTGTGCGTCGGGATAAGGGGCTACGTTGTTTACGTCACTATGTTGTGTTCAGGTGTAATATACTCACAGCTTGGTTTACTCACAGGTACATGTATAACTCATGAATAACTGATTTGGTTAAAAATGACAAGCTATAATAATATACAAACTGTGAACATGTCTGAAATATATTTAAAGATACTGTTATTCCGATTATTTCTTCTGTTTGTTTTTTCTACCCAGTGTGGGTATAATGTATAATATTGGACAATATATTTATTTTCTTTGTACAATACTTTTATTTCTATGGCTCGAAATAAACTTTTTAAACTAAACTCTTTTTGCCTTGCTTGATTTTTTATTTTTTTTTGCTTGGAAATAATTAAGTTTCGGCTCTGTGATGTCACCATTGACATCAAACTATGGCGAGAGCGAAAAGCTCCACACTATTGTCGTCAGTTAGCACAGTGTCGCAATAAATCGAACCTTCCGTCTCTCATGCATCAAGGACATGCTAGAGTGCTGCCGTGTGCATTAATACCTTTTGTTTATATTCTTGTTTGTTGTTATGTGTTTCTTATTTAAAACCGATGATAGCCTAAATGTGGTACCGCGTGGAGTAATCTGAGTGACGGTGTTACAAGGCTTTTGTATATTTAACGTAATTACTGCCAGGTGAGTTGTGTTTTAAGATATTTTAGACATTTTAGACTGCTGGCCATTTTGCCAATTTATGATATAAAGTTGGTAAAGGTAGCTGACATTGTTAACATACAACAGCATTTTAAGCATGTATTTACATTGTTAAAGCAGCATGAAATAATGTTTTTCCTATTGCAATGGCAGCTCTCAGATGGTTAACAGCTAACAACTAACACAACAGTAATATGAGCTGTTTGCACATTATTATCTATTTTTTAAAATTAAGTTTGAAGCTCCCGCTTCACAGCAAGAAGGTCGTGAGTACGAATCCCGGCCGACCCAAAAAACATCATTGGCTAACTCTGGTCTTTCTGTGAGGAGTCTGCATGTCCTCCCCGTGTCACCGTGGGTTCTCTCCGGGATCTCCGGCTTCCTCCCACCGTCCAAAGACATGCATGTACAAAGACATGCATGTATAGGTGAATTGGTGACTCTAAAGTGCCCCTAGTGGATGAATGTGAGAGTGAATGGTTGTCTGTCAATGTACGTCTAAGTGTCAGCCCTGCGACGAACTGGCCACTGTCCAGGGTGTACCCCGCCTAAGGCCCAAAGCAGCTGGGATAGGCTCCAGCCACCCGCGACCCCACAAAGTGGGATAAGCGGTAGAAGATGAAATGAAATGAAAATGAAAGTTTGAAGCAAAAGCAACAGGTTACATTGATTAAGAGAGGCAATGAATAATATAAACTCTCTGTTGACCTCTGCTGGAAAAACTACAGAGTGGCGGTGTATATTTCATAACATACTGAATATACGTTTTGCAGTAGTAAACCTACATAGTTTCCCTCAACCATTTTAAGAGAATATTTATTCATTTGACTTGTATTTTATATTTATAACCAGGAATCACACTGAGATTGTTTTTAGGAGAGTTTGTTTTTTTGTTTTTGTTTTTTGGTAAAAGTACAAACCAGAGCACTGGACCTTAACATAATATTTACACTTGGTGGTTATGTCTTTTATTATTTTGCAGCTCATTCTATGATATTTGTGTCAAACAGCAAACGACAGACAGATCAGTCTGAGTGCGTGAGAGAGAAATCTGCCAAATCTCACACCATCTGAACACACACAGCTTTGATATCAACAACAACAACATTGATATCAAACAGTACACTTCATCTTGTAAGGTAACAAATCTCTTTAACATTTGAACTATTCATCGAACTATTCATGTTATAACAAGAAATCACCAACTCACCAACAAATTAGTCTTTTGTAAACAAAATGACATGGGGTATGCCATGTTTTTTTGCTGAAACTGTTGTGACATGCTCAGAAAGATCATCATACTTCTCCCAGCAAAGTAAGGTTCTTCTGCAAAAAGCTATATAATATCCAAGAGATGCTCTTGTAGGACCTGGAATGAATGCGACAACCCCTCGCAAAGTGAAGGAATAATTGTTCAGCTCCATGCTCACAGGGATTTCACACAGTGGATGGTTAGTATCTGAACCTACTTCAATGCACAGTAGTTGTCCAGGGAGGCAGCTCTGTGTAACTGAGCCATTGCAGAGATATTTCAATGATCTTTCACATAATCATCTTTAAATTTCCAGCAATCTGGGCACTCGTGAGGTGACCTCAGTGTAGACCATCTTCCAATGCTGCTTGGAGGCTTTTCAGCTCACCAGTTTTTAAAATGTCTACATTGACTGGCAAAAAAGAGATGGTTCTGGAAAATTTTGTTTCTGCTGCAGTATGGAGAAGAGCACTCGGATGTACTTGTTGCACCTGGGAGTTGTTTCATTGTTGCTGTGATTATGGTAGCAACATTGCAGTCTGCATTAATCTGCTTTACACCCTGATCTTAATTCACACTCAAAAGTTTCCAAAAAATGTTTTGCCCTCTTTGCATAAACTTCTTTTCCAACTCCTTTTGTGACAATGGTCTTTACCAAATCAAACATTTCATTTTTTGTGTGCTCTTTGTTTAGATAATGAGAAAATGAATCGCTGTCACAAAAAGCAGAGCAAAGGCACTGGCAGAAGGAATCAAAGGCACAGGTATTCATGACACTCACCCGTGATTTGTCAACTGCAATAGGTGTTGTCTGGTAGTTGCCATTTTTCAAGACATTAATTTTGTTTTTTCTTTTCAGGTTTGTGTCTGCATGCAACCACTCTGAGGAAGAGGTCAGACAGGTAAGACGCTTTTTTGGTGGAACACAGAGGCCTTTCCAATTTTCAACAGGTTCTTGTTCTACTGATTGTGGCATCTGTATTATGCTCACTATGGGTAGTTCTAGTCTCAGTCTTCTCATCCCTTGTCTCATGGTGCTCTGTTTTCTTCACTGGTACAGAGGAAAGTCTCATGCTACCCTCAAGATACTCAATGTGGCATATGAGAAAGCGATCTATTCGGATAGGGAGACATTCATGTTTGAAGAGGCCATGTTTTATGTTTTTAAACTCCGCTTCAACATTTGCAGAGCTTGCCGTGTTGTGTTCACTTTTGAAGTGTGGAACCATCACAGCTGTCCAAAGAGGAAGGTAGCATGCCATTCTTATAATATTTGGGATAAGCTCTGGATGGAAGTGTAGATTGCCACAAGGTCGTTTCAGTTTTTTGACAACTGTACCTGTTGCATCAAAACTAACAATGGCTTGTTTGGATTTACTTTCAAAAACTTGTAACTGAGATTGAGTCCAGTAATGACAAAAAAAAAACCATATCAAGGCCTATATCATGAATGCTTCCATTGTATGGAACACTGTATTTTAAAAGATGCAATGACAGGACTGGGTCTTTGTCCCTACACTCAAAAAAATGAACTTTTAATTAAGTACATTTTGTTGTATATACTCAACAAACTAAAATGTGTTTCAGCAATTTTCATGAAATACTGTCCATTACTAGTGTTATACAAAACCATTGAACAATTTCTAGGTAACACTGTTGAGTAAAATCATAGAAGTTTGTCATTCTGCAGATGTCGTACTGCCGTACTTCCGCGATACCTGCGTGAGCTGCCCGCCCAAACATAGACCACTGCGCATGCGCACCATCTACTTTTCAAAAAAAATTTCTGCGTTCGTATTTTCGTGTTTGTTCTCCAAAAAGCAGGTAATAAAACTTTTTTTCTTTTTGTAACCTCTGTCTTCTATGACATGTTTCGCAAATATTGTTAAAGAAGAGTACAGATACAGTGTTTAACCTGGTAGAACTTTGCAAACAGTTCAAATTCATGTTGCACGTGAATTTGAAAGTGAGACTTCAATTCAATCACTAAACTCCGTTTTCAGAGCAAATATAGGTTAGCGCTGTACTTAAGCACTCTGAGCGCCCATTTAGACCAAATACGGTAGAAAGTAGATTAAAGTAAAATGTACCGCATGGGCCAATCTCCCCCTGGACCCGCACTCGTTTAGGTGTGCGAGGCGGAGAACAGGCGGAGGTGCGAGCCTGGTGCAAAGAACGACTGAGCCCACTGCAGGAGGGGGAGCATTTCAGATAGGCTGGTCTAACTGCATTATGGTCTTTATCAATTTGTTATAAATTGGCTCACAAAACAGTAGTTTCAAAATAATTACATTGTTCAAATCACAGTTTTCAGTATCAAGTCTTTCGTTTCTATTCAGCTTTGATTACCTAAATTTGAGTTCAAAATGGTTCCTCAATTGCTGCACATTATTTTATTTTTTTAAAATTAATGTCAGTAACGTCTTATCCTTCTAGCATGTGCTTTATTTAAAGCATTTATATTTATTTGTTAGGGTCATGCAGGCAGCATGCCAGTTGTATTTGGATGGATGAGATAGATACTAATATTGATAAAAAGGTTTTTTTTTCAAACTTGTGTCATCAGCTAACTTTACTTTTTTTTATATGTAATGACTTGCATTTGATAAGCTGATGTAAGGTGAATTGCTACCTCGTTTTTCATAAAAATTAGTACAATCTCTGAACAATGTCTATACAATTTCTCACTAGGCTTAAAAATTTCAGATTATATATACACACTCACACACACAATTTGCAGTCACAAGATATAAATAAATAATAAATAAATAGACAATAATTTGTATTTGTACTGTAAATCATACAGTTGAATAATAAATATACTTTTCAAATACATAAATAAATATAGACTTGCACAGTCGTTATGCAACATTTAAATCATGTATGTACATTGTAAAAATTGTTTTAATTTTTTGTATATTGGTAGTAAAAAATGGCTTAATAAAAAATGGACCAAACCTTTCCCCACCGGAGGCTGGAAATTCTTCAGGACATGCCCTTCATAGCAGAATTTAAAAGCTGATGGCCAGCTCTCTTTTCTCCACGAGAGGTAACTGACTCAATTGTTTTTTTATAGAACACATAAGAAGTGTATATTTCAATTTAATGGTAATTTCCTATTTAAAAGATGTAAATATGAATCATAATGCCCATCATGCTAAATAACATTTGTTTTTATAACAGATAAATGCTGAATTCAAGCAGATTACCACAGTCCCACTAAAGTCCACGTTTATGGCCCAGATGGACAACAACACAACCAAACTGACGAAAATCTTCAGAAAGAAGGGAGGAACATTTGTGAGCTCACAGAAATCATGGCTGCAATTGATGAGGTTTGTGATTTGAATTTTAAAAAAATAGTTTATACTAGTGTTGTAAAGTTTGACTCGGCCTTGGTCTCGAACATGTTTTTACTCGGTCTTGTCACAGTCTTGGACATAGCGGTCTGGGCGGCTTTTCCTACAAATTATTACTTATATATATAAATGATTACTTGATTATTACTATATATATATATATATATATATATATATATATATATATATATATATATATATATATATATATATATACACACATACCTTCTTTAATACATACGTTTTATGATTGCGTTGTTGCCTGCTGTTGTAAGGTTAAGTTTAATCTTGGTCTGGTCTTGATTCTTGTCTTCGTCCTGTTCTGGATAGTGTTGTCAGAATACTAAAATTTTTTAACTTGATTTTGATACTGAAGAAAATACTCAATACTCCAGACAGTTATTGGCAACATTAAAACACATTATTATTACCTCAGTAAAAAAAATCTACTTATTCAGTGTTGATTAAGTGAGGGAGCAATTGCACCAACAAGCTTTAACTTACAAACTTGGTTATCTTTAGTCTGGTTCTTGTTGGTCTTGGCACTAGGTCTGCAATCCTTGTTGTGGTCTTGGTCCAAGTATTGGGTCTTGGTCCCAGTTCTTTTGATGGTTTGATTGTGGTCCTTGTAGTTCTGGGTGTTGGGTCTGGTGTCAGTTGTTTAAATACTGTGCTCTTATTCTGGAAGCCCCAATATATGTGCTATGTCTGAACCTGTTGTGCTCTAGGTTTACTTTGAAAATGTCAGTAAAGTTTTTCGAAGTCAAATTTGCTTTTATGGTTTACAGAATGACAATCACAATGAGGAGAACATGCACCCTGAAAGGAAGTGTTCAAATAGAAACATATGCTACTAAGTGTTAATGAACTTTATAAACTCAAAGTGTTACATTATTTGCACAAATCACAAAGACAAAACAACTAGATAATACTTTTTTCACTTTTGGGTTAAAGTGGTCTGGAACAATTAAGACACACACTGCCATGTGTTAATTGGGTGAGTGATATTTCAACTCAAATGATGTGCAAAATGTTTTAAATTTGTCAGAAGCAGTATTTTAACAACAGCTGTTGGTAATGTACTGTATGTAACAGTATATTTATACTAGATTGTATTAAACAGGTAAACTTGCGACATTACAAGAGTTATAGAAACATGAGACTATATGGAAGTGACACGTACCATTCCACTTTGGAAAATCCATTCCTTGTCTACTTCTCTTATGTTATTTTTCATTCAGTTGCCCATAGTATTGCAGCATAATTTATAAGAAACTCTGCTATACAACACACAATTGATATAATATTGTTTTGTCTTTTTTAGGATGTGGACTTTCTTGAGGCCCAACGTGAAATGGAGAAGACGCTCATTAGCATTTACATCATCAAACGCGAAGTAGACGGTGACTTTGACACGGCAGAAGACATTGGAATCATAATTGAGGGCGTTGCTGTGTTCCGGGATCTTTCTGATGCTGCCACTGCCGTCTCTTTGCTGTTCGGCCTGATGTACGCCTTAAACCTCAGCTACCCATCCTCCTTTTTCATAAAGTTGTTTAGAGAATAAGAATTGGGTTTATGTTCATTTGCACTTTGGCAATATATGTTTAACCACTTAAGAAATTAGTGTTGCATTTCTGCTGTACTTGACAGGGCGGTACAGGAAATAAAGGACCTTTGAAAAATATATTTAGCTGCTGTAATTTTATTTGATAAAAAATGTAACATTTGCACTGAAACTGCTTATTAAATGCAGAATTTTGTTGATAATTTGGGTGCTGTCTTAATTTCTTAAGTGCATTGATAAAAGTCAGATGTGACATTTACTTACAAAACCTTAAGTAACTTTTTCCCCTCACAAAACCCAAGTAAATATGACTTTGTAATGCACTGTATTAATAAGTATTAAATGTGAGTAAATGGCATAGTTAGTTCATATGTAAAATCAACACACATTAATAAATAACATTTACTGTCAATTTTCAAATATTACTAAAACCCTTAACAGGGTTTAGCAAGTAAATATTACTTTAGAGTATAATTAAGTATTAACCATGAGTAAATTCTACACATCGTTCAATAGTAGTTTCTATACGACCTTTTTAAATGTATTTTACCTAAAATTACAAGTAATATTTAAATACATTTTTCAAAAGCTCTAAAAATTTAGTTCTTGCTAATTTTTAATAACTATACATGTCAATAACTTACACAAAAACAATTTTTTTAAAGCATGTTTATTTACATGTTTACTTTCTAACACATTGGTAAATGTACCAAGTTCACACCTAACTATAGACCTTGACTCTGGACCCATCCAGATGATGATCCATTGCATCTTGAGAGAGAGAAAAACACTTGCGCTGTGCTGACTGAAGTACTCTGAACCCCCACAATGAAGATGTACTTACGTGTGCACTGGTAGAAAACTTTTAAGATAATTTCTTTGTGTTTTTTCGTTTATGCTGCAGAGAGAACAAAAACAATGATTAACAACAATTAATACGTATACAGACAACTAGATAGACTTGTCACATGTCAAGGCCCAAGATACTAAAACCTTTGGACACCACAAATTAATAATAATAATGCATTGTTTTTCACTCAATACTCAAAAATGCTTTACATACCATTGTTCAGTCACTCCTCAGTTACACCCAGCGCAAATTGCCAAAATGTGTCACAAGCAGCATGTTATTTCAACCTAGCCAAATAAATACAGTCTATGGCAGTCTATCTGTGCACATCCTACATGAGTCGGAATGAGTCATGAGTCAAGTTGAAATGGGCTGGATACAGAGCGACACTACTTCGCGCTGGGCTACAAAAACACACTACTGTGGTCTTTAGTAATGGCAAGTCAAGTCAAATGAAAAAAGCAAGACCCAGCAAATATAATGTTTCAAGAAGCCCCAACACGTGGCAACGTGACCGTGTTAACCAACGATAATCCATGCAGACTGAGCTAAATGCCTAAACCACCAAACTATGACAAAGCAGGGAAACACCCAATTATGTCTTTAGTAAGACTATGTTATCATTCAGATAAGTGGCAATGTAAGATATACTCACGGCATCCATGAAAGGAGGAGAACAAGAACGCAGGAGCAACGAGGCTTACCAGCTCAGCTTAGATTCTCACTCATCCGTGTAGAGCGCGAGACATGTCGGACGAGCGCATGGCGTGACGTCACCGGATAAACTTGAACTGTGAATTTTACTTACTGTGTTTTCGTTTGTGTAATATTGTAAATATTAAGTATGCAACGACAACGACAAAAGATGCAAATAATATTTACTGGTCTGAAAAATCACTTTTTTCAGTGTGACATAGGCCCATCTACTTAAAAGTAACTTAAATGTTATGTCAAGTGGTTAACTGCTTCAAATGACTCCGAGGACCTTGTTAGCTTAATATGGACCTAACCTGAGTAAATGATTCATATATTTAAGATAAATTACTTAGTGATTATGTAATTTTAAAGCAACAAAGTCATGTATCAGCTAAGTAATAGTATTCAAGATAACTTACTTAACCTGATTATGTAATTCTAAAGCAACCAAGTTATGTACCAACTAAGTAATACAGTTAAGTTACATATAGCCAAAACACTCATGTACATCTAAATTAACCGCATTGAGTCCATATTAAGTAACCAAGTATCTTAATATTTACTTAAAGCAGTTGTGTGGAACCACTTGACATAACATTTTTAAGTAAAACTGATGCTTTATTTTTTTGAGTATAAGCTCTTTGTCGCCCATCTCTTGCTTCGCTTTTCTTAATGTTGCCAGATTTGGTAGGTGGCTAGGCTCGGGGTCACCAACATCCATCATCTTGTAAGCCTCAGTGGCTCTTCATACATGTGCAGGTTTTCATCCTTCCCAGAGCTCTTTTGAAACACATGTTCTCAGATCCCCTGATAATTTACGTTTTGCTTTGCCAGTATGGAGGCTGTCATCAATGTTGCTGATTGTACATTTAAGCACAACTGGTTCATTAGACACGGGTATATTAACAGCTGTTATAGATAGCTGTGCATCACACTCTATGCAGTTCCCAATGACATCCAAATAATGTGTTGTAGCATTTGAATGAATTTTTGCTCTTCCGAATTTAAGAGTGCATGAGGTCTTGATATTTTTCCATATCTCATCATACAGAGTATGAGTACATAAACCTCGTTTCAAGATGTTGTATTCCCTATTTTTGAGTTGGCTGTCATTGTAAACAACCATTTTTTATGGGACAGACTGTTCTCAAATGCAATGTCATAGGACTGCTGATTTGTATCTGACCCTGGGTAGGTTTCTTGTGACCCATCACTTGTTTGATCTCCTTCTTGACCATTTGGTTCATTGCTGCCGAGCTGAAGGATTTGTAGGATTGTGTAGCTGTTTACTTAATGAATGAAGGGACTGCTATATTTTGTCCCTTAGTAATCTTTTCTTTAGTAGCACTGATGACATTAATGATGTCATCACTTCCACAAGCTGGTCTTCTTGGCATCTGATCAAAAAATAAATTATTTTTAATTACATGCCTGGGCCACACTATGTGTGAATAGTACTCTATCTTATCTATCTAATCTATCTGCTGGCATAGAGTGTTGAAGTCCCACCCCTTCTGTTAGGCCCTCATGGGACCCATCATCTGAAAATAAATGAATGGAAGTGAATAGAGATAATAAGAATCTACAAAACCTTATATAACTCTTCCTCCTCATGTTGAATTGTAATTGTTGACATAAAAAATCTCTTTAAAATTGACAAACAGAATATGTATGATTCATGTCATAATTCAGACAGGACCAGAAAATTATTTTTATCTTTCCATTGACTCCCATTCAGTTTTTTTTTTGGTTCGAAAGGTTGCATGGACCACAACCAGAACAATCGGACTTCACCACTGTATAGCCATATTATGCTTATTTAAAACATGGTAACATGCAGAAAATCTTATTTATATACTCTTTTTTATGACATGTGAATGTATTGCATTTTGACTGAACTCACTGAGTATGAATACACCTCACCATTTAACATGTGCTACTTTCATATGTTCATACTTTCTTGTAATTTCAAGTAAATTGTCTTGCAAATATGCTCTTAGTACATTTTCTGAAGATTTATGTCCGAGAGCACATGCTTACATTGCTTCAGTCACACTTCACAGGGTTCTTTCCTGTTTTGTTTTCCCACTATGCACTGCTTGGCGTAAATACATGTTTTTAAGGGGACAGGGGGAACAACAGTATTCAAGACACCACTTTTTTTATATATTTTTTATTCAAAATGAAGCATCAGTCCCACTACAGGTTTATTTTACAATGGCTAGTTATGTTTGAATTTTTCTTGAAACTTATTTTATTGCTGTAATATTTCAGTGACGCCAGCACCAAATCTGTGTTCCAGCGAGTTTGATTGCGACGCTGTGCAAACTGACATCACAATAGCGTGAGAACTTTTCCAACACACACTAGAGTTCTCTATTATGTCTGAGATGGATTTAATGTATTTCTTTCTTTTAGTTTCTTTCTATAACACAAAGTAAGCACAAACGAATGGCGCTGCAGTTGGTGCTATTTGGAAGACTTGGGATGGAGAGTGACGTCACAGCGCCGAAACTTTATTAATTATTTCCAAGCAAAAAAAAAAAAAAAATCAAGCAAGGCAAAAAGATAGACTTTGATTTGATTGATTAGTTTATTTCGAGCCATAGAAATAAAAGTATTGTACAAAGAAAATAAATATATTGTCCAATATTATACATTATACCCACACTGGGTAGAAAAAACAAACAAAAGAAACAATCGAAATAACAGTATTTATAAATATATTTCAGACATGTTCACAGTTTGTATATTATTATAGCTTGTCATTTTAACGGCACAAACCGGCACAAACCCAGCACAAACGAATGACACCGGTTTGGTGTAATTTGGACGACATGGGGTGGAAGTGACGTCATGACGTCACCGCACCGGAAAATGTTTTTGTTATAACTCGCGACCGAAAGCAGTTAGAGCGCTTATTTTAACGGCACAAACCGGCACAAAACCAGCACAAACCCAGCACAAACCCAGCACAAATGAATGACACTGGTTTGGTGTGATTTCATTAATATGGGGTGGAAAATTACGTAACATTGTCAATAAAATAATCCTCATCTCATATATCTCAGATACAAAACCAGCACAAATGTTCTTTTTTGCGGCGCAAATCAGCACAAACACAAACGAATGGTATAGTTTTCATGATATTTCATTTATATGGGGTGCCAACTTCACGGAGGTGATGGAATGCTATATTAAAGACTCCCTGGCTGCCGGTTTGATTCAACCCTCTTCTTCCTCTGTCAGAGCTGGTTTTTTCTTTGATTATTGATTATCGTGGCTTGAACGAAATCACTGTAAAAAACAGATACCCCTTACCTCTCATTGATTCAGCATTTGAGCCACTTCACGAAGCCACCATTTTTACAAAACTAGATCTCCGTAACGCATACCACCTGGTCCGCATCCATCAAGGCGATGAGTGAAAAACGGCTTTCAACACCCCCTTAGGCCATTTTGAATATTTGATTATGCCGTTAGGACTACAGCAGGAGGGCAGCCCCTTTAACCCAACTTACATCCACTTCTATCCCTTTCAAATGGTCTCCTGAGGCAGAGGCGGCATTCTCAGCACTCAAAGAACTTTTTGTTTTAGCACCTGTTTTATCCCACCCAGAGTGGGGCCGAGAGGCTCAACGAACTCACGCTGACTCAGGTAATGACCCAACAAATCGTTTGTTTGTTCCTAACTCTGCTCGTTCCCAGGTTCTCCAGTGGGCACATTCGTCTAAACTCACCTGTCATCCTGGATTCAGTTGAACACTTTCTTTTCTCAGGCAACGATTTTCGTGGCCCTCTATGAATCAGGATACCCGTGGCTTTGTTTCTGCTTGCTCTGTCTGTGCCTGCAGCAAATCCAGTCATCTACTGCCAGCTGGCCTCCTCCGCCCTCTCCCTATCCCCAGTAGGCCCTGGCCTCATATAGCTGTGGATTTGTCACTGGACTACCACTGTCACAAGCTAATACCACCATTCTTACCGTAGTGGACCGATTTTCCAAAGCTGTACATTTTGTCCCTCTTTCCAAGCTGCCAACCTCTACAGAGACTGCTGGTTCTCCACGTATTCAGACTCCATGGGATCCCCGCCGACATCATATCTGACAGAGGTCCACAGTTTACATCACAAGTCTGGAAAGTCGTCTGCCAGTCTCTAGGTACCTCTGTTAGTCTCTCCTCAGGATACCATCCGCAATCCAATGGCCAAACAGAATGAGCCAATCAAGGAATCCGCTTTGCGCTGTGTTACATCCCGCCATCCCTCTACATGGAGCACTTTTCTACCTTGTATAGAATATGCTCACAACTCCCTTGTTTTTTCGGCCACAGGTATGTCACCCTTCATGGTCACTCTGGGTTATCAGCCACCTCTCTTCCCAGACCAGGAAAAGGAAGTTGCAGTCCCCTCTGTCCAAGTGCACCTCAGGCGTTGTTGTTGCATCTGAAAAGCTGCATGTGCTGCATTGCGACCCACTGCGGTCCAGAATCAACAGATTGCTGACAGACACCGAAGACCTGCCCCAGGGTACCTACCTGGACAGAAAGTTTGGCTATCTTCTCGTGACCTCCCACTTCAGGTTGAATCTCGCAAGTAGTCCGGCTGAAGTTGCCACCATCATTGCATGTTCACCCTACGTTCCATGTATCTCTCCTCAAGCCAGTCTCTTCCAGTTCTTTTTTGATATTATGTTAATGGGGGGGCCGTAACGAGCCTGTAACAAGGCGGCCACTTTGGGGAAAATAACATCTCCTGTAACTTTCACAAACATTGTTGGATTTGGTTGGACCCACTGAAGCGTTTGTGCACATTAATGACCTGAACACAATGATATGCACTTCATAGGACTATCTTTAAAACTGGCTCTCCAGTGCCCCCAGCAAATTTATAATGGGGCCAAAAATTTAGTTTGTTGTAGAAACATGAAATTTGGTTCACACATCTGTTATGTCATGACGAACAAAAAAGCCAATGCTAAACCGCCCCCTATCTACAACCATGTTGCCATGGTAATGCTCCAAATATGTCAACAAAGTGAATGGGAGGTGAAAAAATTAGTTTGTCTTAGTCAGTGAATTTTGGTATACATATGCAACATGGAATCATGAGCAAAAAAGAGTGACCATGCCCAATCACACACAGGAAGGAGGCCATTTTGAAGTAAAAACTTTACCACTCTGTTTTTAGCCTTCATAATTTAACTCCTTAATTTTAATCTCCTCTTACATTTTTATCTGAGGGGCTTCACATTTTGTCAACATAATCTATAAACCTGTCCTAACCAAAGTTAGTCATTTGTTTTTTAATAAGGTTTCAGGTGTGGGTTTTCATCATGGTTACTTGCTTTAGAGACACATTTCACATTACAGTGAAGTTTGAGCTTTAAAACTACCTTTTAGACTAAGGTAGTTTAATGTGTGCTCACACATGCTTTTCATGCTTGGGGAAAAGGCATGCTGGACAAAAATATAAAGAGACAGAACAAACTTTTTAAAAAGGCAGGATCTGTTGTAGGCAGGAGCTTGGACTCAGTGGGGGCTGTTGTGGATCGCTGCACATGGTGGAAGCTGTGCAGCATCCTTGAAAACAGCAGTAACCCTCTGCACAACATCATAGCTGGTCAGACGAGCAGTCGCAGCTCTTTTCACAACCCTGCAGAACTGATCGTTTTAGAAGGTCATTTGTACCCACAGCCACAAGCACCTATGATGCCTTAGCCGGGGGGTGGGGGGAATCAACTGATTAAAGCCTTCCTGTCCACATGCACTGTTGCACTTAATGCTTAGCACTTCTTGGTCTCTATGATGTGAATGCTGGTGTTAGTGTATGTTTTCTTTCTTTATTTTTAAGTATTATGTGTATTTTCATTTTTTTATGTTTTTATCCATGATTGATGTTGAGTAACTGGGCAATGGAATTATCCTTTTTGAGATCAATAAGATACCTGCCTCCCTACCTACCTACCTATCTACAAATAAATGTATATAAATGTGATGATCGTTGTCAGCATCCACACTAGTCTCGGTCCTAAGCACACACACTTTTTTGCACATTTTGCTGTTCTTGTGCCTATCCTCTCTGTGGGTGTGATGTTCATTCTGGCCTAAGAATGTGTTTTGTGTGCCTTATAGACATTGCTTTCAGCCAAGTCCCATCAGAAAATAGGATCTAAATAAGAATCACTTTTCCCCACAAGAGTCCATTTCGGCTGGATATGATACACACAGCAAGTGTATGGTGAGGTGTTGTTCTTGATGTGGCCCTTCATTAAAAAAGAGTGTGATGCTTTTCTCTATCTTTGGGAGCCCCTCTTTTCAGCCACTTCTGCTTCATCTTTAATGTTTCCTGCTCCAGAAAAGAACGAGGTGCAGAGAAGATAAGCATGCCTGGCTGCACAAGTATAAAAGGCGGCTGAATGTGTTCTATTCACTTCATAAAATCCTCAAGCAATCATTCTTCCCAGAACATTAGCTTCTCGTTAGTCCAGATAAGTGTATCTGCAAAATTAGCAGGACTCCAGTAGTACAACAAACACAGATTAAATACATTTTCTGTATTCAGAGAACATTGCATGTCATTGTCTGTTTCACATTTCCTGTTCACAGCACTATGGATTTCTCTTGGTGTCATCATGGTGTGTGCTTTTTAAATACACAGTTGTAGTCATGGACAGTGGAGGAGAAGTTAAAAGCAATAGTTGGGGGCTAATTAATTTGGAAATGAGATCTCACTCCCTCTGGAGTAAAGGAAAAACAAAGTACAGAATTAACTTAATGGTAAAACTTACCAGAAGTAAAGTATCAATTTGTTAAAGCTCTGCAGCTCTTTTAAGAAAAATCTGATGTCTCTGAGTTTCACAGTAAAACGAACATTTCATTCCATTTTTGCTCTTTGGTTCACGCCATGACACAGTGTTATTAAAGTCAAGCCTCCATGTGACAATCAATAGCCATTTTCAGGACTAAAGTGTTAACAGTGCAAACATGTAATGGGTTGAACTCCAGGTTGAGCAGGAGTCAACTCAAAGAAACACAGACACAGTATTGACTCGCTAATGTCACACTCACTAAGGAGAACAAGACCAGAAAGCTTCTTGGTAAAACTCTGCTCTTGTGGAGATCTGGACCTTTGATGGCAAAGTTCTTTGACTGTGACATCTAGTTCACCTTTAAGGATAGTGAAACTGCTTGGAAAAAAATCTACCCCCAGTGGTCCATCACAGATGGTACGGTATCAAACAGTTGAATTGAACACTGCAAAGGTCATGGCTAGTGTGGAGAGATTCGGCCATACTTTGTATGTAGACCATATACTGCACATTAATAAGAAAGCCTGACTGCAACATAATGGCGCACTGTGGATGCTGAAGGAGTGACTTATATGTACAAGTGCAAGTGAAATGAAGGCCCACTTGACCACAATCAGTGTTACAGTATCTCATTTATATATCTCCAACAAATTGGAGTATTTAAGTTTGTAAGTAAGTTTGAGTTCAGTGCAGTACGCTATGGAACACAGTTTTGGAGATTCTTCTACAGCTGCCTTTTTAAAATATGTATGTCCTTCTTCTGTCTTTCTATTTTTCTATTATCATCATATCCAACAGTATCAATAGTATATTTTTAAAATATAGGGTTGATTGTAACAGTGTTTTCCATGTCTAATTTAAGTTTGGAGATTCATAAAATAGGTAATCTCTTGTTTAACCTTCGCCTTGTGTTAGGGTCAGTACCGACCCATTTTAGATTTTGAATGCATAAAAGTACCACATAGAATTTGTTTATTGCATCAAGGCTTTTTGACTTTGTCAGGAACTTCAATTAAAACAAAATAGAATAAAAAAAAATATTTTAATTAAATTATAAAATGGTCTGGTGAAAATTATGGCATTTGTGTTGTTCGGGTCGGTTTCGACCCAGTTATAATATAAGATTATAAAACAATAATTAGTTGCCAGAACTGAAATCATAGACCCACAATGAGCCAACAGCCCACAGCCAGCTCCTCTCCCAACAACTTGAGCTGTAGTTAGGGGCTTCTCTCTCTATTTGTTTGTCTTCTCCCCTGAACAAACAAAACAAAGACTGACATGCCCAGATATGTAAGGCCAATTCAGTTTACAGATGGTGACTTGCAGAGAACACATCTCTAGTTTGCAGCATCCAACAATAAGAAGAAGATTTACAGTAAGCCAAGCTCTGATGAAAATGAGGCAGAGGACACAGAACAGCATAGCGATGAAGATGAGCAGGTATCTGAGGAGGATGACGATGTGAAGTATCAATCAGAAGACATGGACACATCTAATGAGTCTGATGAGGACATCACTGTTGCTGAAGCTACTCCTGCTCCTACTGCTGAAACACTCAAATCCAAAAGTGGTAACATCTGTTGGCGTTCAGTATCTCCTGATGTACATGGCAGGGTAGCTGCTGAAAATGTCATGAAAATGACCCCTGGGATCACAAGATTTGCTGTGACTGCAATAGGTGACTTCAAGACATGTTTTGAAATGTTTCTGCCATTGTCATTGAAAAAAGTCATTATTGCTATGACGTGTTACTATATTTAATAACATTAAAATAAATGAATAAATAAATAAATAAAACAAAATAATTTTAGATATGTGTTCTAATACTACTCATTAATAGTCAGTTAACATAACAACCTTTTATTTATGAATATAATTCCCTTGACGTTCATTTAACCATTTTTTAAAACTGAAAACGAGTGGTATGCCATCAAAAGAATAGCTCAGGGGGTTACACCAAAAATTTTGAAACCAATCTTTTCATTGATAAGGAAGCCTAACAAGGTAACAAAGAGTTTAGAAACAAATGAAACCGTAAATCACTGTTTTTAAAGTATATTACATGACATGACCTCTGTCTGTCAAGGAAAATTTCTTCTTGTTGTTTGAGTGTTCTTGCTGTAAGCAAAAAGAGCCCTTGTGCTTTAACTTAGCTAAAAAGGCCACTGACATTTACAAAGTGAATGTGAAAGAATCAGTGTAAACTAAACACCAATTAGGATATTTCTACTCACACGACACTAATGGCAGCATTTTAGTTCTTAATAGTGAATTTGTCAGAGAGTATTTGGAATACTAATGCCACAGAGACAGCTGGTAGAGAGAGTGTGAGTGAGTCTTCTGGGACCCCATCCAAATCCACCCGTGGCTTGTTATGGCTCTGTGTGGAGGTAATGCAGGTAAGGGTAGGACGAGAGGTAATTAACAGTGGGCCCAGCCATTTTCCTGCTCTTGTGTTTGGGTCATACTCAAAGCCCTCTAAGAGCAAACCCAGTAATGGTGTAGGCATCATTTAACCCCATTACAGTGAGCCCACACATGTTTCAAAAGCAGCCCATCTCTCACAGTCATTACATCTAATTAAATTGGCCGTGGTAATGTGCCAGATGTTGGTGGGCCGTACACAATTTAAGGACAAGCCCTGTCAGATGAACATATACTCAGGGGAATGTGTTGTTTCAACATAACCCATTGTAGTGCTTTAAATTCTCAGAAATACCAGTAACTGACACACGTGGCTGTTAGTGAAATCACAGTCAGTATACTACTCACTCTCCCTAGCGTGTACTCCCTCAAGCATGACTGAGACGCCAGAGTATCAGCTGCATTACGGGACTTAAAGATTTACTGGAATCATGTTTACAGAGCAAAGGGGCATTGTGTAACTTTCATTAATTTCTAACAGTTACTGTGGCATCTGTGGCAACCCGGAGCATTAGCCTCATCATAGACTCTATCACAGGACTCTGGGAATAATGTTTACAGAGGAAGTAAGAAGTTACACTTCTGAAAGTTTATCATTTGACAAACTTTATTTGAGACTAAACTATTTTTGACTCTTGAGGCTGACACAGCAGTAAAATGGCTCTTGAGACAGAGGCAAGAGAACGACTAATGTTTGACATCAGTATGTTTTATAAAGCGTTTTTCATTTATTTATTTGTTTATTTTTTTAAGTGCTTATCCTTAAGGCCACACCCCTAAAACCAAATACATTTTTAGTTTAAATTGTGGGAAAACAAAAGCTTCACTTCTGGTCAGATGATCAACAGATGAAAATCACTTTAATGAACAGAAATTCATATATTTTTCCTGTATTTTGTTTTACAATAATAAAACAAATCACAAGTTTCTATATGTACATAATCTTTGGGATTTTGATTACCATACTATGATTATACAATACCACAGTTTTTTTTTTTTTTAATTATTAAAAAATATATAATTTTTGTTAATAGTTATGATTCATATTTACTGAGCAATATTTTTTTGAGATACTTTTTACTCTTTGGTATTGAAGTTTTCCAGTGGCGGGCCGTGCATTTCACGCTTAGGTCTTCAGTGACGTCCCACTCATAGTTGCTCGTCTGGAAATGACGGACAAACCCTTTTCCTTGCTGGGACAGGCTAGCTAGCACAGCACAGACCTCTTCTCACAATATCCAGCTTTTTGTGAAAGGCCCGTCTAGAAAATGGCGTGGAAAGTATATCTGCAACCAGATCAATCTCTTCTCCTCCTTCGGCCATTATGGATTAAAAATACAGCGATAGCGGTTGGCTCTCCGGGTTTGGTTCGATATTTTGCAAATTGCCACCTTTCAGGCTCTAGCAAGTGCTTATCCAATCACAGGACGCGTACATGTCCAGTTTAATGTAAGACCTTCTGGTTGGCCTTGGTATGCAGAATCGAGATCTGATTGGCTATTGGAACTGACTGTGTCCATTCACTTACAGTGCACAGGGGCCTGCTCTGTTGATTCATTTGCCTGACAACACAAGCTAGCTGAAATATAATTGGATAAAAACTCTACCATAATAAACAACATTGGAAGCCACTCAACTAAGTGGATATAATATGACATAAAGAGAACAGGGAATAGAGAATAATTTTGTTTACATATTTATGAAAATAAAATAAGCTGTTTTTATTTTAGAAAACTATTAACTAACTATCTTTGTTTTATTAATTGTGGGCATGTGGCTGACATAACTGTCCAGTGCAGAGTTGTGTCTGGGCCAGTTCAGCTGTAGGTGGGAACACAACCCCAGGGAGAAGACCAGGGGCCCGAGGGTCATCTGGCCTATGACGTCTTTGTCAGAGCTTCCCACATCCAGAGGTGCATGCTGGATCTGTGGAGGGCTCACTCATGCTCGCAGCTGACATGGTGCAGTACACCTCACCACCAATACAGTTATAGTCTGAAGGTATTTAACCTATTCAAAACAGAAACTTATTTGGAGACGTCCCTGTTAGTTGGTTAGCATCCCGTTTCAGAAGCACGTTATTGGTATTTAGCATTAGTCAACTGAAAACAAAGAATCAAAAGATATTTTACATGGTCTGTAATGATGTCTTACCTTTTAGAATAAAAAGCAGATCTTCGGTCTTGCGGCCGACTCTTCCCGTCTTCCCCTGGCGCCAGTCACACTACTGTTTGGCTCTGTTTGCGTGGAGTTTGTGTCAGTGTCTGGGTTGGGCTGTGTTGCTGTGCTGGAGGCTGTTCAGGATTTTTTTTTTTTCGTGTCTGCAGAGTCCATCTCATAACTTACGCGAACTAATGTCGCTGACTGTCATGACTGCCGTGCAGGGAAGTCCAAGACCAAGTAGATAAAAACATGCACGCCGTCACATCCACCTTGATTTTGCGGAAAATCCAGCCCGAATACTCCTCAATGAAAAAGAGGCTACAGGCTCATAGAGGCAACCATGTTGGATACTTAAGATTTCATTTTTCTCATCAAAGTATTGGCGGCTCACTAATGGGCACATAAAAACATAATTTATTCTTAAAAATCTACACATAGCCCCTTTAAGTCTAAACTTAAATGTAGAGACCATGTCGGCCTCTTTAACGAGAGCTGGGAGCTGATTCCATAAAACAGGAGCTTGGTAATTAAAGGCTCTACCTCCCATTGTACTTTTGGAAACTCTAGGAACGACTAGTAACCAAGGGTGTCCCCAATTAAGGATTTTAATAGTCAAATGAGATTCATAAAGCCTTGCCTATAGTCGACTGATAGTCAAATCGTCTGTGGAGGGAAATATGCCAGGGAGTAAGATAACTGTAGTAGCCGTCTTTTTAGCTATACATCCAAAAGTCAATTTAGAACCGGCTGAATTTTTTTAAATCACTTAATTCAATTAATAAAAATTTTCAGAATTAAATTAGAACAGAATATACCTCTTTAATAAATAAAAATCAAAACTAAAATTAAGTCAGAATTGTCACCTTTGACAACCCTTAACTAGAGTGCAGCCTTAGCTAAACATGTTCAGGGCATTCACAATTCAAACTCCTTGAATCGAAGCATTGAATCTTTGACTATTTGGGGTCAGCCCTACGAGCAACCCTGCATTTTGAGATTGAAGAGCTATATTAGGACAGTAGGGCACTATGAGGTCGCTAAGATAGGATGGGGCCTTTCTACTGAGGACCTTATAAGTAAGGAGAAAGATTTTAAACTTAATTCTGAATTCTATTGGAAAACAGTGAAAGGAAGCTAACACTGGGGTAATATACTCTCGTCTGTTTGTTCCTGTTAGTATTTTAGCTGCTGCATTTGAACCTCGATGTAACAAATGCATGGATTTGTTTTTTTTCAGCATCACTTTTGGATAAGATATTCCTAATCCTGGCTATGTTGTGCAAATGACAAAAAATGCAGTTTTACAAGTTTGGTTTATGTGTGTTTTAAACGATAAATCTTGGTCAAATATTACTCCAAGTCCCTAATAGTTGAACTCTACAGGCTAAACTAACACCATCTAAACTGACTATTTATTTATAGTTTATTTAATAGGGACAGACACAAAAAACATAGATTCTCCTTGAAGTAATCCAATGCATGTATCATAGTGTTTATAGCCAAGGCTAATTTGCAACACCTGTCCCTAAAAGGTTTTTTTATAGTTTATATTACATAAATACATTGTAGAAATGAACAGTGAATACAATAAAATGTCCAAAAACCAAATAGCACAACTAGAAAGTCTAGAAATATAAACATATTCATACACATGCAGACACACACACACACACACACACACAAATACACTTCTGTATGAGCCAGGATTTTGTCTGTTTTTTGAAGGTGGACAGTTTAGTTAAAGTCTTTATATCAGCAGGGAGCGAGTTCCAGAGGTTAGCTCCTTTCACTGAAAAAGCAGTCTGAGTAAAAGAAGTTTTACAAAATGGAACTTTACAGTCAAAATTACAAAGTGGGTTGGGAGCAAGTTTATTCAAACATTTTAATACAAGCTTCATGCGACTGAAAATAAAAAAAGATTTTGTGTTAAAATGTTAAAAAAAAACTTAAAATATGACAGTGGTGAAACCTAATGGGCTTTTTGTATAAAATTTTAAGGCATGATTATAAAGCCACTCAAGAGGCTTTAGGGTGGTTTGGTTGGTCTGAGACCAGACAGTGCAGTACGACAGCTGAGACAGAATCATTGTATATAAAAAGACATAAGCACATTCAAATATTAAACAGTTCCTGATCATCCTGAAACAACTTATAATGGCCTTCATTTTTAAAGACAGGCTTTTGGTTTGACTTTTAAAATTTAGCTAATATAATCTAATATCACTCCTAAATATTTCTCCATTTCCACTTGTTCAATCAGTTCACCTTGTATTTCAATGTTTAACATGTTAATAGAAAAGCACATGGATTTGGTTTTCTTTGTATTCAGTATCAGACAGGTTGTTTAGCCAAAGAAACACTTTCTCAAGACTTTGTGTTAATCTAGTGCTGATTAAAGCAGGGTTTTTGCCGGCCACATAAACCACAGTGTTGTCGGCATACATCTGAAGGCCAACTTGAGGAAGTTAATTAACATACAGACTGAAAAGAATAGGCTCCAGTATGGTTCCCCGAAGGATTCCTTTCATAACACATTGTTCTCGACCTTGTAGATATGTTTCAAACCATAAAAGAGCCTGCCTTGACAAATATATTGATGATAGTTTTGATAGGAGGAGGCTATAGTTTACAGTATCAAAGGCCTTCTTTAAGTCCAGGAATACTGCACCATTTTCCTTTGTCAAGTGACTGCACAATGTTTTTCTGTCTAAAACGGAACTGCTGTGGGTGTAAATAGTCATGTGTTTCAAAATGTTTCATTAGTTGTTCTGATGCAATTTTTTTTTTTCAACATTTTAGACACTACTGGGACTAGACTTTACTAGACTAAAAGGAATTACAACAGTCATTCACTTAATTGTGTTGTAAAACTTCATTCCAGTTTGTGTTTATTACTTCATTTTCAAATTTAGGTAGGTCTTTGTGGGGAATTATTAGTTTCATTTCTTTTTGGTAACTTTTATACTCATTTAGGCAATTTTTTATGCGAGTGGTTGAATTTATTAGTTGATAAAAATCAAATTTCAATGTTATTCCTTAAGTTGTTTCCTTTCCATATGATTATGATTCCATAAAACAGGAGCTTGGTAATTAAAGGCCCTCCGATTGTACTTTTGGAAACTCTAGGAACAACTAGTAGCCCTGCAGAACGAAGCGTCAGGACGGTACAGCTCTATGATGTCTCGGAGATAGGACGGGGCCTTCCCACTGAGGGCCTTATAATTGAGGAGAAGGATTTTGAACTTAATTCTGAATTCAATTGGAAGCCAGTGAAGAGAGGCTAACACTGGAGTAATGTGCTCTCGTCTGTTTGTTTCTGTTAATATTCTAGCTACTGCGTTTTGGACGAGCTAAAACTTTTCAAGGAGTTATTTGGGCATCCTGCCAGCAGAGAATTACAGTAATCTAACCTTGATGTAACAAATACATGGATTCGTTTTTCAGAATCACTTTTAGATAAGATATTCCTAATTTTGGCCAAAAAAAAAAAAATGCAGTTTTGCAAGCTTGATTAATGTGTGTTTTAAACGATAAATCTTGGTCTAATATTACACCAAGATTCCTAACAGTTGAACTTGATGACTGCTCATTAACTCTAGTATCTGTCTGTTAGATAAGATTTAAACCAGCTGAGAGCTGATCCAATGTCAGACTCTAACCTCTGTAACAGGAGACTGTGGTCTACCGTGTCAAAGGCTGCACTGAGATCCAAAAGGATGAGTACAGAGACCAGTCCATTATCTGAAGCTACTAACAGATCATGACTTTGACTAAAGCTGTTTCTGTGCTGTGGTCTAAATCCTGACTGAAAATCTTCAAATAAGTTATTGTCCTGCAGGCATGACGACTGAGGTTTATTCATTTAGATATACAGGGGTGAAACAGTCTAACATTAAAAGAAGTTTGATTGGGGACTTAGCTGTTAGGGCACTAATCTGCTCTGAGCTAATAGTGGGGGGGGGTTTATTTATTTTATTTTATTTTTTCTAATTGTGGTTATTTTATTATTGAAGAACTGGAGGAAGTCACTGCAGCTAAGTGTTAAAGGGATGCTAGGTTCTACTGAGCTGTGACTGTTTGTCAGCCTGGCTACAGTGCTAAACAAAAATCTAGGATTATTTTTGTTTTCTTCTATAAGAGTCGAATCTACTAGCCTTACGCAGGGCTTACTTGTAAATTAAAAGACTGTTTTTCCAGGCCTTGAGAGAATCCTCGGAGTTGGAGTGACGCCATTGCCTTTCTGATTAATGCGTGGCTTGTTTGAGGAGCCGGGTCTCTGTTTTGAACCAGGGTGAATCTCTACTATTTCTAATGACCCTCTGTTTTAGTGGAGCCACACTATCGAGAGCTGTCTGCATTGAACACTTCGCTGTATCAACAAACTGATCTACTTTGTTGGGACTGCTCTCTGGATTAACTGGAGCAATACTGGCTAATATTGGCGGAATTACTTTTTTAAACTGAGAAACAGTTTTATCAGATAATATTCTTCTGAACTGGGGTCTGTCCAGAGGAAGAGAGTAGCCCTCAAGCGTGAACTGAAAGGTTATTAAAAAAATGATCCTATAGGGCAGGATTTTTAACTTACTGATCTCTGTATTGTAGGTTAATATAAGGTCGGTGGAGTCTAGAACTAAGTGGGATAAAAAAATCTGAAAATCATTTAGAAACTCAGAATAAGTGCCTGGAGGACGGTAAATAACAACAAATAAAACTGTTTTTTGTTTTTTCCAACTGGGATGAGTGATTGACAGCATGAGGCTTTCAAAAGAACAATAGGACTGTTTAGGTCTGGGGCTCATTAATAAACTGGGGTGTTAGATTACTCCCACTCCTCCACCTCGGCCTGTGCTTCAAGGTGTGTGATAGTTTACGTGGCTGGGCGGGGTTGATCGAAAAAAAAATTAATCCTGCTGAAGCCATGTTTCTGTTAACGACAGTAAATCTATTTTATGATCATATGATGATTGTTTGAGTTATAATGGCATCTGCGCACTCGGGGGACAGACACAGTCTCTATGGGTTGTGACAGTCCTAAAGAAGAAACAGAGAAGTGGGTCCTGGTCCCAACTGTGGGTTGTCATCCTAACCTATTTGTCAGATTTACAGAAAGTAGATCCGCTCCATCTAAAGTAGGATGGATGCTGTCTCTACAAATGAGACCAGGTTTTCTCCAGAATGCCTTCCAATTGTCTATAAAGCCCACGTTTTTTTCCGGACACCACCTGAACACCAGCTTTTCCCCGTCCAGGGTTTGCCATAGCAAAGTAGTTCATATGAGTAGCTTAACAATGTTTGTATGCCCTTCCGGACGCAATTTCCTGCACCAAGGGCAGGTGTTTTAACCTCTTCACCACAAAGAAGCTCTTTTTTAAGAAAAGTAAGGTGCGTGGTGTAAAAAGATGTTCGACTAAACTTGCAGCCACCTCTTCTCCCACAAAGTTCAGTGTTCAGAATGCTTGTCCCGCTGTGTTGAACAGGCTGTCAGTGAAATATTAATCAGACTACATCAACGTGTCATTAGACTTTATGGCCCCAGTTGAGGGTCATAATTAGATTTTCCAGAGGCCTCCAAACTTTCTTTTATGTCCCACATTTAATGACTTACCACCTGTAGTCCATTTGAAGTGCTTTTTATTATCATATAAAATGAGCTACTGTCTGACCTGTGCACATATTAGTCTTTATTGTCATTGCAGTCCTTTACACAACAGCAGCAACAGAATACACTTTCATAAAAGAAATAGAATTAAATACAGAATAAAAAGGATAATATGTCAATTAAATGTGAAGTGTGAGGTAAAAAGTGTTAAGGTGCATATGTAAAGCGCAGTATAAGGTGCAAGTCAGTCTTAGCCTTCCAACTGGGCTTTTACAGCCCTTGTGAAGAAACTATTTTTAAGTCTTTGTGTCCGTGCCCTCATGACTATGAGCCTGCCAGAGGGGAGGATATCAAAGCAGCACTGTCCAGGGCAGGGGTGCCCATTACATCGATCGCGAGCTACCAGTCGATCGCCCACGCAAACTGAGTCAATCGCGGAGCCATCTTGTATCGCGCCAACCAAATCGCTTGAGTCGCGAACCGTGGACTCACCGGACTCTTGTGACCAATGATGTTGCAGCACTAACAGGTAGAGGCGTGTTTTTAATTTGAAGTAAGCAACTAGTGCTCTCTTCTCCTCTTTGTTATCAACATGGCTACGCCGAAAGACATTAGTGTTGACGCTGCTATCGAAACAGTTTTATCAGAAGTAGAGAGTATTTCTTCTTTGAAAGAAGCGCAAAGAGTGGCACGTCATATCGTTGCTATGATTGGCTAAAGAAACCTCATGCTAAGCGGATACTAGTCTCTTCATCCAATCAACACCAAGTTTTTGACAGAAGGCGCCTCCCTTTTGCAAACGCTTTCAACGGGAGCCTTCCCAGATGGTTCTGCGAAATAGACTATGTTCTGTGGAGCAGTTCTATCTGGCGGAGTCAGGTTACTACCTCCCTAAATACAGTGTAATGTCTTGCTCACATTCAGCGCTGGTTTGATGCAAGGAACGACCGACCGTCTGGTGGATTCATCATTACACAGGGGAATGCACACATGTAGCAACACGGGAGTTGGTACCTCATGAGTTACAGCAGAATAATATCAGTCACCAGGACCACACCAGCCGCATTTCGGCCACTTGTTTCCAGTTTCCGCGGTTGTAGCACACAGTGCTGCGGCGGCGCAGCAGCTCAGTGCGAGCCGACAACGAAGCTGCTGCCCGCCACCCACACACACTCGGAAGGAAGCAAGAGACTGAGCAGATGTAGAGGAGGAGACCGGTACAGCCATAATGTTATTATCCTATCTGTCCACTCTGTTTCCATCCTCCATAAAGTACTTTTTGTTAGATATTGAGCTAAAAGAGCTCACTTTTGTCTAAAGCTGAAGCCCTGCCCCTGAGCATTACCATAGAGCTCCTGTCACTCACCAAAATGATACAAATAATGTTTAAGAGCGAGATGTAATACTAATATGATCATTTTGATCAATATGGTTTTTGTGGTAATGACAAAGTAGCCAGTGTAAGTCCATAATAAAGCAGCTGCAGTGATGCAAGATAAAAGTGTTACTTTTTTCTTTCTTTCTTTCTTTCTTTTTATCAAGTTGAACATGTTCTTTTTTTATTATTATAGTCTAATTTTAGTGAACTAGTTATCAAATTATAGTAATAACCTCGATTAAAAGACTCTGCTCTTGCGCCCTTCAGAATCAGAATCAGAAAGATTTTATTGCCATTGTCAGTGTAGGTTCACAGACTAGGAATTTTTATCGGTGCTGTCGTGCAACATGAAACATAAAATACTGATGAATAATAAAATATATATAAATCTATAAGCTATAAGCTAAGGGCATGCAGAAAAAAAATTAAAAATAAGATGTAAAATATATATATAATTGAAATCTATAGGTAGATCTCTGGACCTTACTGAGTTTGAAAGTAGCTCGCAAGCCGATAAAGTGTGGGCACCCCTGGTCCAGGGTGTGTGCAGTAAGACTGATCTCTCAAAGTGTTAACACTCTTGTCCTAAGCCACCTGACACACCCACAATAAAGCCCTGCTAAAAAAATATAAT
Source organism: Rhyacichthys aspro (assembly GCA_036850595.1). Classification (NCBI taxonomy): domain Eukaryota; kingdom Metazoa; phylum Chordata; class Actinopteri; order Gobiiformes; family Rhyacichthyidae; genus Rhyacichthys; species Rhyacichthys aspro. Next base: position 1,187,764 of record CM072152.1, read on the forward strand.
ATTAATATGGTACCAGTTTGTAGGCAAGCCACACCTGTTGGTTGAGTTCTGAGCTTTGATGAAATTGTACTGCATTTTACTGTCACAACCTAGTTCAAATTCAGACGACTTTTTTACTCCCACCAGGGGCAATTAATTTGAGCAGCAAATAAGACAACAAACAGACATGAAAAAACACACAAGAAGAAAACACTAATGTAATAACTGTAAAAAAAAAAAAAAATGAAAAAAAAAATCCTGTTAATTTACAGTAAAGAACTGTCAGCTAGATTTGCCAGCATAAAGCTGTTATTCTACAGTGCACCTACTGTAACATGGAACAACAATTTATTACCGTAAACCATTTCACAGCACTGTGCTGTACGAAATATAAGATCTACAGTATAACACTATAGGTGTTTGGTTTCCATTATACTCTTTTAGTATTTTTACTTTACTCTCATAAACTTTATTACTATATTGTATTAAAATGCTGAATTGAACACAAATGGCTCGAACCAAAGATAGATTTAAAACATTAGGCTTTTATTAACTGTTTCCACTTTCCCATTGCAACTGAAAAGAACAAAATGCTCTGACTTCACATGAAAAGAATGCTGTGAATTTTCACAAATATGTGATTGCAAAACACAATGCTGGGTTTACATAAAGATTTGGTTGCAGAATAAAGTGCTGTGATTTCACATGAACACTGGTTTACAGAACACTGCACTGACTTCACATGAACGTTTCGTTGCAGAACAGAATACTGTGAATTTTCACAAAGATGTGGTTGTAGAACAAAATTTTGTTACTTCACATGAACATCTGGTATAGTTGCAGAACACAACACTCTGACTTTGCATTACTGAACAAACCCCCACTCAAAATCCAAAAGGTTCTTTATGAGGATGGCCACATGGGGATTCACAGTAGCAATCTTTTTTTGGACAAGTTTCCTCGTCTTCTTGGATACCACCTTCACCTGGCTGGCCTTTGTTCCTTGCTCAGGGTTCAAACCAATGAAGCGCCTGAAAAGCAATAAAGAAATATGAGATATTAGGATTGGTAAATCAAAATGAATTGCACTTAAGACTATTCTAAGATGTTTACTCATGAAAAAGACCCCTGTGTTTCATAATTATGACATAATGATCTCATTTCAGATTACGCCAATACCTGTGAAGGACTGAAACCCACCCTGTGAGGATTTACATTAAAGGTCCTATATTATACTATTTTGAACATTATACAGTGTATTTTTAATACATTTAGATTACCATATCACGTTTTGCAACATGAAACACAATAATTATCTTGTACAAGCGGTTTGGATGAGCTCTCATCTTGAGTCCAAAGTGAACGGTCTGATTTGGCGCTGTCACTTTAAGGCTCAGCTCTCCCGTGTTGGCTCCACCCACTCATGACGTCAAGCTAGCGCTCCGCTGGAAACAGACTGAAGTAAACGGCTTTGAGAGTAACTGAGCCGTATATCTTCGACCCAGAGTCTGACTCTGAGTTCGAAGAACATGAGCAAACACAAAGACCTCGAAGGCTTCTACAAGACGTTTCTGCTTGGTAAATGAGAAACTATTTATTGTGTATGTTTCTGTGGTGTAGCCCGTAGCATAGCGCGTGTTAACTGCTTCTGTTTATAGGTGCACATGTGGAAATTACCGCACTCCTAAGGTAGCTGGTGTGCAGTGTATTGAAAGAACTATAATAAAGTAGCCTAGCAATATGTAGAGCTATGCAGTAATACTTGTTAGTAATACATGTTGCTGACGGTAAGTAAGCTAACACAGTAGCAGCGATGCTTCTCTGTGCGTCTGAGCTGCAGAGCATGGCACTTGTTGACAGTTCAGGAGAGAGGGGCTGGAGGAGTGTGGAGGAGCACTTCCTGGAGAGGAGTGGTGTATTTCACATATTGACGTCATTGCGTGAAACAGCTTGTTGAAAGGACTGTAGCTCAAACTAAATAAATTACTTAAACATGTGCGAATGAAACAAAACACTTTGGGTATGTGTTTGAGGTAGAAACAACGTTATAACATGGTTAAAAGCTCAGAAAAGTCGATTTAGCATAATATGGGACATTTAATTATTAATATATGCAGGGGCAGCATTGTTAAGTACTGTAGGTGAGAACCTTTTAAAAACTGTGTGTTTGGCTTTTGCACAAGTTCTTTGACATACATGAATCAGACTGATTAAGGAACAATACTTGTCTCATGTTCTAGACTCATGTTCCATTGAGCTACAAGGATACATTCCTTATGTGACTCTCAGATAAATTAGTTTTTAATCATTCTTAATTATTATCCAACCAACCTTTTTTTTAATTGATAAAATAAATAAATTAACTTGGAGCAATTGAACTGTTAACTTTTTAGTTATTTGTGACAACTAATGCTCAAGAAAAGCTCAAGGCATTTTTTCCTTTTGCCTGTTGGCAAGGAGATGAATTACAATTGCAGCTTTACAAAGTAATTTTTTATTTATTTATTTATTTATTTAGTTAGTTAATTCAAAGTAGTAGTATCAAAGGCATAATATGCAGTATTTCCAGGCTAATGTCAAATGTCAAATCCAGGTTTTCTCTGGCTTTGTGCTATACTATGTTACCTTTGTTTAGCTCACAATTCCTTGAATAGGGTTCATCCAGCTCCTTCTCTCCTCCTCCAAAAGTACCACATGAATGCTGCAGCATCCCCTCTTTTTCTACAGAAACATAAAAATGACCTCAGAAAAATAACTTCATCATCATCATCATCATCATCATCATCATCATCATCATCATCATCATCACAGTCATTCATAACTTCTGCTAACCAGAGCGGTATTCCAAAAATGACATAATTACAAACTCTGAGTTTGTATTCTCTCTCAATGTACTACAGGCTTTAAGTTATATTAGTTATACACTAACTGAAGACCTAACATTTTAAATAAACGTGCTACATGTCCACATAATTTAGTAATCTAAATGGTGGTGAAATTAATAGGAATAGGAGAAACAGTAAGAGGTTTTAATTGTGTATTCCTAATTAGAAAACTGGGACACATGTTTGTTAATTTAGCAAATATTCATTTGATTCTATTGTAACATTTTATTGATTCTAACTCTGCTTCATAATTTGACTAATGTCTGCTTCAGATGTTGATCTGTAAGAGCATATAGTTTTTTGTTTGTTTGTTTTTACACCTTTTCTATCTCTGTTTATGCTTGTTTACTGTCTCAGTGCTTACCTTACATACCACTTATATAGCGTTTTCATGTTCTTGTTAATAACAAACCCACCTTTTGCACATGGCTTTTTTAAGATTTTAAGAATTGGCTGTAGTGACAGCATTTTAATTGGCCAGAAAACAATTGAGGTGGAACTTGTTGCTCCAGGCAGCTTTCATTGGCTCATATAGACTTAACTTATAGTCAGTGGGCAGGGATGATGGGTCCATAAGATGTCAATCATGCTGTTAAGTGTGTTTGCAACAGCGAGGCTGAAACAGACTTGATGTTAAGCTCTTAAGAGTAAAGTTTTAAGTTATGATAGATACGGTGCAACGGTAAATGATAGTAGCAGGAGTGTTTGGATTCACTGCTTCAGTGTGGAGCCTGTAGACTATTTATGAGTGATTTTTTCACTTGGCTTTTGGTTTAAGAACAGTAAGTGATATATATATATATAGTATAGTATATTTTATATATATATATATATATATATATATATATATATATATATAGTATAGTATATTTTATATATATATATATATATATATATATATATATATATATATATATATATATATATATATATATATATATATATAAAATATACTATACTATACTCAACTCTCCTGTCTGAATATACAAGTCTCTACTTGCTTCCATGGACTGAGATTATAAAACCAAATAGTCGTAGGATGTGCATGTAATGCCATATCAGAGTAGTGGTGTTTACCTGATAGAGTCTATACTTGTAGCCCAGTTATCTGTGGCTTTTGCCTTGACATAGAGGAAAGAAGCTGACCTGACCAGTCTGTGATAACTTTATATTTAGGTCCTAGGTGAACGGAAGAATAAAATTCTCTATCAGTACCTTCTTTATTTAAACGCTATCTATGGAAGCCCTCTTACTTAGCTTCTGTTGAAATGCCTTGTCTATGATCAGGTGACTGTAAATGTAACTCATTTAATTCCACAAATATAGTGTAAAACTGCATCCTCAGGTTGAACACTGCCGATGCACTTCCTGGTTATTGTGACGTCATGATGCTGACCACACCTTTGTAACAGGTGAACACACCTTCGGTACAGCCCTCAGTACAAGCTCACGCCCACCGGGGGGCAGTCACTGCTGCGACTGCGAAGAGCAGGGATATATATCCCTCAGAGGCAGAGACGTGCACAGATAGACCCCAGGTGGTTCTCCAGCACCTGCTCAAGTGCACAAGTGCCCTATGCCCTTTAAGTGCCCTTCTGGTGAGAGGTTTTTTTTTTATTATTATTATTAATTTTGACCCACGAATGAGGAATCAGTGGCTGAAAATGCCAAACTCCAACAGCTACCGTTACACCACACCCTTGTGTCTATCTGCCTCTCATCATGTGTGTTGCCCTCTCGCTGCTGGCTCTCACCGAGTCCCACCCACATCACGAGGTTCTCCTCTCTGTGAACAATAAGTTCTTATCACGTGTGATTGGCTGGCGGCTGCCACTGGTGCTTGTGTTTGTGCCGCTGAAAGCTATACTCAGTAATGAAGGATAGGATACCCATTTATCAATCAAGTTAATCCACAGAGAGTAAGTATCTCTAGTTAAATCCAAACTAAAAGTACTTTACTTTGCCCGTTTAAGTATAAACCCCGTGTTCAGGCTGAAGTGAGAGTGAACTGCAGCGGTGCAGTTCAGAAAAGAAGCTGCAAGTTTGACTAAGGTGAGCGTTCAGGCACTGCACACGCACCACGTTGGACACAAAAATAAGTTTACAAACTGCACTCTTCAGAAAGTGAGACCAGGTTGTATCTGAGACCACCACCTCTGTTCAGAGAAGGCTTTTCCATTTTAACAAAGATTTCTGAACAAAACTTTTTCTTGTTAAGAGACATACTTATTTTGATCTGTTCATGTTTAAAAGTTTAGAAGAACAAGCTCAGTCTACCATAGCTTATGATGTGTTCGAATGCTTTCACACAGCACAGTTCCAGAGTAATGAACGTGTTGTTCTTAGTTTGTTGTGGTCATGTTTTTTTAACTCGTAAGGAATAATGCCAAAGTTACTCTACCTATTTATAACTGCACCTGATTTCTCTAACAATGCCTTGTCAGCCCCTGCTTTGGGCTGAGACTGGGCTTTGAATTGCTCTGGTTCAGGCCCAGTGTCCACAGATAAACCAAGTCCCTCCAGCTCAGGTGAAAGAGGAGAATAAAGAGGGACCTCTCCGTCGAAAGATATTTGTGCCAATCTGACATCTGTCAATCAGTCACTGTGGGTCTCAGGTGCACTCTGTCTCTGTCTCTGCTGGGCTCTGCCCACTTTTCGCAGACACTTCAAATTTCATCTGTGGGTGGAGTTAAGCTCTGACCAGGGGTTAAGTGACCCTTTAAGTAGAAGCAAACAAGAAGGCAAAATGTGAGCTTCTTTCACTCTCCAGTCAGCACAAAAGGATTATCTTTATGGTATTATACATTCCAAACAATATTTACTTTACTTAAAAAGAACAAAGTAACTGTTATTTTTTCTCATTAAATTACTTTTGTAAAATTGTAAAAGTGTTCTGTAAAGACAATTGTCTGTGACACCCGTGTATTTCATCGGATTCATGAGTGATCCCACTGCACATGGACGTGTTTGTGTGGGGAGATTTAGCTGTGGAATTGTGAGTATGTGCTTACATGATTTTGGGCCCACTCTGTGTTACTATTTTTCAGATAGCATCTTCAATACCTGCCGGGCGTTGTCATCTGCGCTCACATCTGATAGCTCCCAGTAGGACAGTGGATGGCTACAGCTGAATTATTAATGACTCCTTCCTTGACAGTGCTCATAACTGCAGCTACCATACAAGCACAGCTGTTAAAATATCATGACAGCCCATGAGAGGGGTACCACATTAGCTCAGTCCTGACATCAAACGCTTTTGCGCAGTTTGACGTGGCTTTAGACCAGTGAATGAGAGAATTGTGAGACAATTGTGGAGCAATCTCTTGTAGCAATGTATGTTTTACCACAGTCACTAAGTGCAATGATGTGGGCACAGGATTACCCAATACAGCCACAATTTAGTGTGCTTATGATGACTTGATTTAAAAAAAAAAAGAAAGTTTGAAGGGGCACAAGGCAACTGGCAGAGCTCAGGAGGGGCCTGAGGTTGGCCTAGCCTCTGGAGGTCAAATTTTATCAGAAACTGACATCTGCTACTGGCCATATCTATTTACACAGTGTTCAGACAGCAGTCGTTAACTCTCTCCTTCTGTCCGTCTCAATTTGTCTACACACAGCATAGAGAGGATATGCAGTATGCAGCCATGTTCACTCTGTGCTAGGGTGGGTTTTCTTAAGGTACTCCATTTTCCCCCACTAACACTGAAAAATATGCACCATAGTCTCCAGTTAGTTACATGACCATTTAGTGGCACAAGATCTGGACAAGGGCCTCGGGCTTCCCACTGCTCCGTTGGATGCAATAAATGCAGAGAATTAATTTTCCCAAGGGTATAATAAAGAGTAATATGACAAAGCACAATAAAAACAACAAACCTAAACTGCTGGATGTCCAATAAAGAAAACTGAATGCTAAATGTCAGTCTCTGTACATTATTTGTCTTTATGGTGTTAAAAAAACTGTCAGCATTCAGCCCCAAAAGAGCCATTTTAAGCAAAGCCAGAACAGAGAAGCAAAGAAGGGACAGCAAAAGAGATGAACAGCCAATAAAAAAGGCCAGCTAAAAAAAACAGTGCAGATTTATGAATTTACAGTGAGAACAATGGAGACACGAATAAGGAGTGGAGCACTGAAGTTAGTTCTGCCGCTCAGTGTTTAATGGATGGAGGTTGAGGTTTCAGGTGCACAGGCAGTTCCCTGCACCACCAGGAAAAGAAACACATGGCTAACTATTCCTCACCACACAGCACCGCCCACAGAGATGCACACATTTATCAATTACTTTGTACCAGCCTGGGCTACTTCCCCACCCTTCCCAGAAAATAAGCTCTGTAGCTTTGAGCCTTGCTCACATGCACAGTTGCCTCCAGTAACTTTTACTTACTTTTACAGCCACGTACAAACAGCAACTTACAGTATGTATGTGATTGTTATTTGTAATTTGTCTCTAAAATTAAAGACATTATGCTATTTTGAAATAGTTCAGTTAGATCCACAGAAAATCAAAATCCACACCAAGTTACAACATACTTAAATCCAAATAAATGCTCATGCAAATTATCATGCATAGAAAACATGATAAGAAGTTCAGACAATAGATTTTCAACTATAGAGAGGACAATAGCCAGCAACAGTCAGACATTTACCATAATGTAGTATTTAATTAATTAATTTGATTAATCTGTAGTATAAAACCGGAGCGACTGCTCGAGCTTGATTGTCAATGTTTTATGGTAAGTTTATACCTCTATTGTATTAATTTGGCACGGTGACATCAAGCTATTGTTTTTAGCTTCATGTGCGCTGCTGAGGAGAAGCCGCCACCATGGTTTTACTCCTACACCAGCGCAGCAGAGAAACTATCTTCTCCTAAACCACAGGTGATCATACTAGGCCCCAGAAATCTAAGAGACTCCCTATCAGGTAAGGCCCCGTCCTATCTCCTCACAGTGTCGTCCTAACAGAGCCATTTTTTTTTTTTCAAAATGGTACTACTACTGGTTGTTCCTAGAGTTTCCAAATGTACAATAAGTTAAGTTACCAAGCTCTTGTTTTATGGAATCCGCTCCCAGCTCTCGTTAAAGAGGCAGACACAGTTTCAACATTTAAGGTTAGACTGAAGACTTTCCTTTTTGACAGGGCTTATGGTCAGGACATATACAATAGATGGGATAGCTGCTCAAGGCCCAGACTCTGGGGGAAGTATGGCACACTGTGCTTCTATCCTCTGGCTCTGTCTTCACTCTTATTATATTATAGTTTACGTTTCTGCTTAGTTCATTGCTATTTATAAGTTGTCCCTCTGTCAAACTCTCCTCTGGGAGAGCTCGCCATTAATCTGCACTTTGTTCACCACGTGTACAAACTGTCAGTCATTCTTTGAAACGCATAATTGGAATTATAAATGCCATAACAAGTGTGAGGATTCTTATTAACCAGCTTATCAATGTACCACTGTTAAGTAATGAGGAGACCAAAAATAATAAGAACTTTAATTATAACAATAATGATAAAACGAGGTCACTTAAGTAAAAGAACAAGACAATAAAATACCCGGGGGAAAGACAAAAAGACAGACAGAAAGACAAAAGTATGCTTTGATTAAAAAAAAGTTTTTTAAAAAAGTAATAAAAAATTAAAAAGCTAAAATGGCCAGTATTCTGCACAGATAAAATTCACTTCAAATAGACATATAAAAAAATAATCAAATTGAATTTGAAAAAATTTGTCCATATGCTGTAGGTTTTCTGTGTCCCCGCCACGTGGCATGCGTCACAGGGTGTATGCGTGCTAAATACAGCCTCTGACTTGTGAGGTCCTCCCCCATGTGGCGTGCATTCTCTTGGCATCCTCGGCGGCACCTTGGAGAAAGAGAGCTCTATTCAATGCGAGTAACAACACCGGCAAACAAAACAGGCTACAGCAGGCGGGTTATGGACATTCCTTTACCTAGCTTATTGTTAGCGCTGCACACTTCCACCAGCTCTGGTTCTGGTCCATAAGCAGTCATTTCCAGCTGCTCTGTCCTTACCACAGCGTCCTTGCACCTCTTCTCCCATCCATCCTTCAAACCTGCTCTGCTTGCTTCTTCTTCCTGCGAGCATCACAAGAGTCTTCCATACTTCCTGCTCTTTTTCCACCAGCTCCTCCTTATAAGGCCATCTCTTGTTTGTGACTGCAAATCAGCATGGACTTGGGGTGTGGTCAAATATAAAAGCTCACTTGTTCTCATTCTATTGCACTTTTTCCTAAAGTCTATTGCACATCTGCGCACTGTAAACCATAAAGTTTAAAAAACAAACAGCTAAAAGTAACAATTCTATAACACAGCAAACACAAAACAGAGTGCAAAGCATGTGTAAAAATTCAGTTACTGAAAAAATAGCAGATAGATATATAAAGTGCCACTGACATTTACATGCATGAAGCACATGCTACAAATGCTGCTGGGATAGGCTCCAACCACCCTCGACCTCTAACAGCCCTAAGCGGTAGAAGATGAATGAATGATTCTTTTTTTTTCTGCATTTGTGACATTCATTTTTATCGCTTCCCATGAATTTAAACTCACAGAAATTTGCATGTAAAATTCATTTCATTTTATTCATTCAGATTTTGTGCAAAATACAAAAATCTAAAAAGGGCCCCCCTGGAATCAAAAGTGACTGACAAACAAAATTCGGAGGTATGAACCATCAGGACGGTCTGAACAAAAAATGATATTGTAGCAGAGCCATGTAACCCAAAGGAAGTCTGCCACCTTTTAAAATAAGATAGCAAAAAAAAAAAAATAGCAAACTTAAAGAAACTTGTCCAAGGGAGTTTAACCTTGCAACACCTTGCAGCACACAAGTGCTTCATTAAAAGGCGTTTTGTAAAATATTAAATAGTCTTGTTGCTCAGTCCCTGGCCCTAAACAGATGTAAATGGGAAAATTGAGGATGGGCTCAACAGCGCCCCTGCAGAGCATAAAAAGATCATGTGACCGTGATCAAAAAAGTGAATGATGGTTGTGATAGGGTTCTTACTCCAAAGGGGGAAAAAATGATGTTCAGTGATTTATTGTGCTCATCCTTCCCACGGTGCAAAATAGTGTGGAAACAAAACAGTGGGAAAAAATTGTATTTACATTATTCCGACAGTCAGTGGATCTGTATTACCTTCTATGTAACCTGCTCTGGTACACATTACTCAAGTGCAGAAGAAGGCATTTTAAACACTGAGGCCCCTCCCCTCAGGTAATTAACACAAAATTGGCCATATCTCCACAATTACAACACATTCTTACTTTATAGAATTATTAAAAATACTCTACAGCTGTCTACAGCCATGTTGTCATGGCAATGCTACAAAATCTGACAAAGGCTATAATTCTAATTGACAGCTCTTCATAACAAATAAATCCTCTATTTACCCCACATTTGGCAGATTTCTTAAAGGCCACATTTTTAGATAGCATCACAGTTCAACCTCGGTACCAGCACCGGGTAGCAGCAGGCGTGGGCCAGTCATTGCTGCTTGTAGCTATATTTATGCATAATATGCAGCACACGTGCCTGTTACACAAAGTAAGCTCTACATGAAGCTAAGAAAGGCAGGCAGGCCAGTCCTAATATAGAAGGTGAAAAATCTAATGAGAACATTAATGCTTGTGAAATTACTTATTTATTCCACAGTCTGTCTGGAATGTGGGACTGCATTTGATAAAGGGTATAGCCATTTTTTTCCATATTTACCTTGTCTCTAGGGAGGCTGAGTGTCTCATTAAGGGTGGAATTTAAACGATAAGCAGGCTCAACTTTTAGGCATGGACAGTAGGTGACATAATAAGCTTAAGGACTTCAATTCAGCTCCTTCTTTCATCCATAATTTCTGGTAACTTTCCCTTAATTAATTCTCCTGGGAATACCCCCGTTTTTCTTCTAGTGCTTTAATACTGTGTGGATGTGCTCTGCTCTGCTGTGTACCCTCAACACTTCCCAAGATGAGAAAGCAAAATAAGTAACTGTACCCCAACAGATTTATCTCCATTTGTAACTTTGTTGGAATGTCACACTTCACATAGACTTTCAGAGGTGCTGCAGGGAGACCAAGCACACTGGTGTTTCCTATGGAGGCCATTCACTGTCTGCTGGAATCCTTCGTTTTTCCCTTTGGACCTCGAGGGCCTTCTTATTCAAGTCAATCAATCAATCAATCACACTATTTACGCACTTTTCATACACAGTTGTAGTACAAAGTGCCTTACATGATAAAACAAAGAAAAACCTTACCCATCCTCCCAATCCTACATACAAAGACTGTAAAAACGTAAGCCCTATTCAACACTCATACCCCCACACACACCTACACACACACACACACACGCACACACACACACACACACACACATGCGCGCACACACACACACACACACGCACTCACATGCGCGCGCACACACACACACACGCACACACACACACGTTAAAAGAATAACATGGTTGAGCATAGAGGAGCCAATGAGGAAGCACCATCAGCAGGAGCTATCTGTACTGGGGGAAGCTCACCGGCCACAGCCACCAGGACACTGCCACTAGGCCCAAGCACAGAGCACCAGGCCATCCAGCAACAGTTAGTTAAAAGCCAAATTAAAAAGGTGGATCTTGAGCCTTCTCTTAAAAACATGAATGGTCTCTGCGGCCCTGAGGTCCTGATTTTGGAAATCGTTAGGAGGCCAGTGCTGGAGGAGCACAGGGTCCGCAAGGGTTTTTATTGGTAAGCCTGCCCTCTGGTCTTTGTCAGGACACATACTACTGAATTTTGGAGAAGTTAGTTAGGTCAGGTAGGCCTGAATCAATAGGACTGGAGATAAAAGCATGCACTAGCATCTCTGTGTTAGCCCGAGAGAGAATGGGGCGGACTCTGGCCATGTGATAAAAGAGATAAAAACCTATTTTAGTTTCATTTTCAATGTGTGGAATAAAACTAAGCTCAGAGTCAAAAATTATGCTCAAGTTTTTCATTTGTGATGCTGGATTCCAGGACAAGGCTTGCAGTTTAGGTTGGAGCTTCTCTTTCTGGGCCTCAGGACCAATGACTAAAACCTCAGTGTTTTCCTTGTAAGCTGTTGGAAGTTCTCTGCCTTCCAGCATTTGATATCTAAAATGCAGTTAAAAATTGTATCCATTGGTCTTATGTTATCAGGAGACACAGAGATGTACAGCTACGTATCATCAGCGTAACTGTGAAAGTTCACTCCATGCCTTCTGATGACACCGCCAAGAGGGAGCATATGCAAATTAAAAAGTACAGGGCCTAAAATAGACCCATGCAGCATATCACATGTGACTTTATGGGTCTCAGAGGAGCATGTATCTATACTTATCATAAAAAAATCTGTCTGAGAGATTGGAGGTAAACCAATCATGCACAGTACCAGAAAGGCCGACCAGGTGTTTAAGTCTATTTAAAAGGACAGAATATTTAAAAATTCACTTAAAACAGGATCTAAAGGTTGTCTATGTGCAAATTAAAATCACCGGTTAAATAATCATAGTGTAAGAACTGTGGAATATTGATTAAAAAAAAATTCACTGATAAAAGCAGCACATTTCTTTGGTTGTCTGTATACTGTGATAACTTAAAATTGGGGGGCTGCTAAAAACGATGGTGTGGTGTTCAAAAGTGGCATAATTGTCAAATAAAATAGGTTTAGTGGCAAGTGTGTTTGTGATAGTTGACGCAGTGCCACCTTCTCTGACACTTCTGACAGAAAATGCAAAATTAAAATTTGGTGGGGAGGCCTCAGTGAGAACAACTGGTGCATCTACACTAAGCCATGTTTCAGTTAAAAATAAACAATCAAGTTTGTGGTCTAAAATCAAGTCATTAACAATAAAAGACTTGTTCAGCAGAGAGTGGACATTTAAAAGTGCTATATTGATGTATCCTGGTGAATTTACTGTGGTGGTTGATTTTTTGGAAGTGATCGGAGGTTATTTATGTTGAAGTAGGCCTGTTGATACATTTATGGGAATATCGATGTTTGAGCCACCGCACGAGTCTCCCAAACGTTAAGTGATCCCTGTTTAATCTTTTTATTTAATCTTTTCTTTGTAATATTAATGTTAGGGCTGTCAGTTTTATCGCGTTAATAACGCGTTAACTCAAGTAGTATTTGACGGCGATAATTATTTTATCGCACGTTAATCGCACGTCAATATAGCACTTAGATTTCACCCTCTGCACTTTCCGTACTTGGAGTACGGAAAGTGCAGTACTACCTCGGCGCGTTTGAGGGGGGAAAAACAAGTGCGCGGGAGCAGGACGTGAGCATGCGTCACATAAGCAGAGATGGAGAGCGAAAAGGGAATCATAAACGGCAAGTTTCTTTTCAAAGTCATGCCAGACGGCACTCTCGACAAAACCCGAGTTATTTGCAGTTACTGTCGTTGCGAAATGAGTTACCACCGGAGCACGTCAAGTCTGAAATACCACTTGTTTGCCAAACACTCAGTCAACACAGAGACCCAGGCTCAGCCAACTCGCCAAAAACAAACAACGCTGGATAGTCTGCCTCAAAAACGCATGGACAGCTCTACAAAGAAAAGACTAGCATCAGCTATAGCTAAATGGATATCTACCGCTTGCAGACCTATTAATGTCGTTGAAGATGAGGGTTTGCTTGAAATTATTCGCATTGCAAGTAACGACCCTACATATGAACTTCCCTCGAGAGCTACCACTGTGACCAAGGTACACAATTTGTACGAAGATGAGAAAGCTAAAGTGAAGAACTCTTTGGGGCAGACAAATGTACTGGCACTCACCGGTGACTATTGGACTTCTCTCGGTAATCATAACTACCTCGGGGTCACGGCACATTATTTTAGCCCGCAGTGGGAGCTACAGTCACATGCTTTGACTGTTATGAAAACAGAGGAGAGGCACTTTGCTGATGTATGCGCTGATCACTTTATGCACGTAGCAAGACAGTGGGACATTGAGCACAAAGTCACCACACTGACTACAGATAGTGCACGCAACATGATAGCAGCGGCCAGACAGTTGCCCTTCGACCATATGCCTTGCATCGCTCATAGTATCCATCGAGGCATCACAGTATCTTTGCAAAACAGCCCCTTTGACAACACACTAGCAAAATGCAGAAAGTTAGTGGGACATTTTAAACATAGTCCATCTAACACAGCAGAGCTGGAACAGAAGCAGATTGCACACAATCAGAAGAAGGAGTCACTCACACAGGATGTGTCTACAAGATGGAACAGTACCCTGGAGATGGTCAGCCGTATACTAAGAAATCAAGAACCCCTGAGAGATGCTCTGGCCCTACATCCAACTAACATCACCATGCCAACACCTGCTGAGCTGGATAAACTGAAGAAGCTGGAGGCAGTGTTGGGCCATTGCAGGTATTTATGTTTTTTAAATAATTTGTAATGATGTAATGATCACATTTACTCAACATTTAACAAATCTAATCTAGTGACTCTAAAGATAAGAGTTTGTATTTATAACAAGCTCCTAATCAGTGTTTTTCTCCCTGCATATTTACAGGTACATCAGTGAGTTTCTGGGAGGAGAGAAATTTGTTTCCTGCTCAGTGGTGCTACCAGCATTATGCCATCTGTCAAGAGTAATGGAGGCCTCTGAGGATGACCCAGCTTACATGGTTAAATTTAAGGAGAGCTTCACAACAGACATGAACAAACGCAAGCAAAAAACTAACATCACATGGCTGAGGATTGCAAGCGCCCTTGATCCTAGGTTCAAGGACCTTAAGTGTCTGAGCAAACCTGAAAGGCCTGAGGTGTGGCAGTCCATTGGTGCCTTACTCAGGGAGGAGGAGAGGAAGAAGCCTGAACAACCTGAGCAAGCAGAAACGTCTGAGCCACCTAAAAAAAGATCATCTCTCATGCTTACTCAAGAGTCTTCTTCTGATGAAGATGAAGACTGGATTGAGAAATGTGTGGAGCGTTACAAGGCAGAGCCCCCTATTGGCCTAGAGGACTGTCCCCTGCAGTGGTGGTCCAAGCATGAAGGGGCACACAGCAAGATGGCCTGTCTTGCCCGTAAATACTTGGCAACACCCGCTACATCAGTGCCATGTGAGAGGTTATTTTCACTGTCTGGGCATGTTGTTCAGAAGAAGCGAGCTTCTCTCTCATCTGAAAATATTAACAGGCTTGTGTGTTTGAGCAACTGGTTTACTGCAAAGACACAAAAATAAGTGTATCAGTTGATAAAAAAGTATATACACTGTAACCAAGTTACACTATACTACATGTGCATGTTATGTTGTAGTAGCTACTCCTTACTGTACGTTTTATTTTCATAATGAAATGAGTTATTTTATTTTTAAAATTTAAAAATGCAGTACCACTTTATTTCCTCCAATGTGATCTTTTATGTTTAAAGGTGCTGTAAGTGAACTTTACATGGCCAATGTACTGGTTACAGGTCTGTTGTTTTGAGCTATTATCTTTCAGTTTGGAAGTTTTCACATTGCATTGTGTTAATTTTACTATGTAATGTTTCATTCAATTCATTATGCCCATCTACTTTGATTTTTTTGGGCCAGTGTTTGACATGTTTTTATTCAGATTTCTGAATAGTGTAAAAAAAAATAAAAATAAAGTTTTGTATAAAGCAGCATGTTTTCTACCCTTTTGTTTTAGTAAGCAAAACTTTAAAATAGGGTTTTACAGATTAATATGCGATTAATTTGCGATTAATTGTGAGTTAACTATTGACAGTCATGCGATTAATCGCGATTAAAAATTTTAATCGTTTGACAGCCCTAATTAATGTTAGTATTGACGATGAAACAAACATGTTAATAATATAGCTATAGTGGCAACCTTACACACCATACCAGCTCTGAACCTATATGTTTGGTCAGTGGCAGAATAGTACGCAGAGAGAGGCGGGAGCTGAATCAGGAAAAGTCGTCTAAATTTGTTTCTCAATTTTCGTTTTTTTCCATTATAGTACAAAATCGTTTTTTTGATTTTGGTATACAAGAGCTGTTCACCAATTTTCTTTTTTTGTTTCAGAATCAGAAAACAAAAAATGTTTTCCACTTTTTATATACCATAACAAAACAAAAATCAAATGGCCAGCAGGTACACGGACCTCCATTCAACTTCCATATGTATACGGCTTAACTTGCTTAATACAGACTTTACAGTCTTTCACCGTTCTTACTTCACTAAAGTGAAATTGGCAAAGATATATGCTACCTCTGATTATGGATGTCTAAGCCACCACCATTAGTCACATGTTTTGGTCCTGTACCGCTTTAGACTGGGGTTTTATTTTTGAAAAGTTTTTCACATGTACATAATTACATAATTATAAATAAAGTCTACAAAAAAAAGCATACAACAGTATGGGCAAGAACAAGCCCTCCAGGCCCTAGGCTATGAGTGTTTATGGAGTGTTGTTACATTACTTACATGGCTGGCAGAGATTCCCACTATGCCCCTGTGTGTATTTGGCTCGCACCACTCCTTCACTTGTCTCATTTCCCCTTCCATACAGTGGTCAACACCTGGTGTCTGCCTCACTGGTGCTGCTCCACTTCTTTGCTCTCTGCCACTGCTTGTCTTGCGTGGCCATCCTCTCTGTGCCTTCATGCCCCTCTGCTCCTGTGCGCCGCTGCTCTATGTGCCCCGTGCTCTGGTGCTGTCGTCTGTCCTAGTCAGCTAAAAAGTGTTGCTGGTATTTGTGTTACTAATCAATGACTGGGGTAATTAGCAGGTTACACACATATGATAAAAACAGGAAGTGATGCAGTGAAATTAAAAATACAACACACTAACTGTGCCTGTGACTTTACTGTTTTGTTTTTTACTGTTTTGCTACCTGCAAGTTATGTTTTCCCTATGGCTGGGCATGTTAGGTCCTTGCCATTTTGGTCATTATTACATGCATTTTGTTTATACACAGGCAGGGGGTAGGTCGGGGAAGGCTCACCCACTACTGTTATTATAAAATAAAGGTAAACAAATATTCTGGATCACTAACCATTAACCAGAATATGAGCATGTTCTGATTAAGATACTGCCATGTAAAAAACATTTTTCAATTACCTCTGATTAAAGCCACCCTGTGAAACTTTTAGCCCATCCCTCTGATCCTGCAACAGCACCATCTCATGTCTTCTGAAACGTTAGGGTCATTTTAGTGTATTTTGTCCCATTATGACTCTGCTTGGGACCCGTGTATTGATCTATTTTCTTTGTTGTATGTGTATTGTAGAGAGCATTACTCACGTAATCTCTCACCATATGCCACCATCCTGGCGAGTGGAACACTATATTGGAGGTTTCTGTCCAGCTGAGGGTGCAGTGTCAGTGAAATAGAAAGGATACTACTGATACTGATCTCATGTCCAAGAACAATCAAAATGAGAGTGAGAATATATATCTTTGAGCTAAAAGTTACTCTGGGTGGCTTTAAGGTCATGTTCAGAATAAGCAATAATCGAAATCGACACCTTGAGTATGCAGATCTTAATCATAAACACCTTAATCACACTATGGCCTCTTCTTAGAATTTTTAATGCTGTTACCAGGGCGATGCATGGTCTACGTTTCCCAAGTGGGGGTAAAATATGCCTATAGGCCTACATGAAATACAATAAATATAAAAATGTTATGTTTTTGTAAAATGTAAAACACGGATGAACAAAAAATAAACTGCATAAACTATTTGTAAAATACAGTGTATTATAGGCATATCTAAAGCATCTCGTCAGAGCTAATGACATCCTTGTCATAGAATTTTCCTAATTAAAAATATGAATTTAATTGATGAAAAGGGGTATTAAAATTGCACACAAAAATCAATGTTTTGATAAAGGCTTAATGTTGAAATGGTAGGCTACGTGATTCCCATTTACATTGCGCTTAGTCAGTTTTGCGTTATTCCTTGCAGAGTTGTGGTTTGAGTTTCTATCTCTTCCTTAAGTTTGTCCTTATACCTTTCTTTACAGGTAGCCTACACTGTATGCTACGTGCTGCACCCCTTTCTCTCGTTTCTCCACTGTAACACCTGGTTTAGGTATATTAGTCCCCAATGATTAGGACGTGGAGTTGAGTGAATTATTTCACAGCTTATAGAACAGGGCTGCTCAAAAATGTGAGATGAGGGGCTCTCCATTGGTGCCTGTGCTAAACTTTTGGTGGAATACACGTTGAGTCCTATTCACAAGAGACAGAGCCAGTTGAGCTCAAAACTCAGCGCCAGCGACTGTAAGGCGTCAAATATGCCACTTTCATCTGTAGTTATGCTTGAATTGGGACAATTTTATTATTTCAGTTTGATGGAGATCAGAGTAGTGCCTCAATGCCCACTCAATGACCAATGGGAGTTATCACCACGTACGCGACTGGTTCCAACATCAGCCTAGAAAATGACACCTACTTGGGCTAAAGTCAAAGGTAAATGCTCTTGCTGTGGTTATTTATCTTTCACAGATAATTATTGGTCAATGAGTATTGCTGTCCACACTGTTGTGCCAAGCTGTGAAAAGCTGATTTAATGTGTCTTGTTTGGTTTCTAGAAACTGAAATAACTTAATCAGGTTACCTTTTTCATAGAAAAAAAAAAAAAAACTTTATTTATTTATTGATGTGCAATACGATTTATTAGGGAACTTCTGCATGCATCTCTCATCAACAAATAAAGCAGGAAAGGGTTCACATTACAGACCAAAAGTGTGGATAAAGATAAGCTATTGTGCCAAACATCTGAAATAATAAACGTGCAAGAAAGTTTGTTCATTGGTGCTGATATAATGTTTTGGCAGGAAACAGATCTAAAGGATGACGCATAAAGACAGAAGGATAGTGGTTGGGACAGCTGTATTATTAAAGCTCCTCTACATACATTAAGTGTACTACCATTCTAATCCATAAAGGTATTCCTTTTAGACATCACAAAACCATTTCAGATAAAGAGAGCAGGTGCATAACATTAACTGATGAAAGTAATTCAATCCTTTTGACTTTAGTTAATATATATGCCCTAAAAATTGACAACTCAAGACAATGAAGTGGGTCTCTGATCCTTTCAATGGTTATTATTGAGTTAATCGAAGGTGCAACTTGCTACTTAAACTAATGATTGCAACCATCAAAACTTGTTTACACAACACTGCTCACACTGAGCCCATTACTTTACAGCAGGCCTATTCAAGAGGCTCAGAACTGGCCTAATTTCTATGCATTCACCAATTTGCAAAACTTTGTGTCAATTGCGAAGTTTATACAGAAAATAGAAGATTCAATAAAGAATGGGCTGATTGTTATGTACACATGGCCAATGCACAAGGTAATACTATGTGCTTGGTGTGTTATGACGTCTACTCAGTTATCAAAGAATATACAGGTGGAGGCACTTCAAGACTACTCATGCAGCAGCTCAAGTTTCCACCAGGGTCCGAGGCTCATCGGACAAAAATAAAAACACTGACTGAATGATGAGCGAAGCACTGAAATCTTCTCCCGTTCCTGTGATCAACAGCAAAAGGCCACGGCGGCATCACTCTGTATTGCATGGATACTCACTAAAAAGAAAAGACAAAAGGCAGAAAGGAATGTAAGCTAGCGGCTGTCCAGGAGGTGGTAAGTGATCCCAAAGTTAAGGACCAGGTGATATGTTCTATCAAGTCTATCCCTCTGTCAAATACGGATGGATGTTTTAGCCATGGACGAAAGACTCTTATTACTTATGTGAGGAAAGCAGAATACATCTAGCCTGGCCAGCCAGACCGACTTTCTCATTGTATTACATACAGAGAAAGTTAGTCTGGGATCGCCCAATCTGCCCCCGATTTCTGCTCCGGCTCTTTCTTTCCAACCAATCGTAGCGAGGGAGGCGGGATTTTGTTTCGCGTCATATTGAGCGCAAGAAAACAGTAGCAGGTTTCGGTAGCTTACAACGATCGAAATAAGCACTAAACTCGATATTACACCCTGTGTCCTCAGATTTTTCTGACAAAAACAACAGAAGTCATTCACCATCACCTAAGCGTCTTCTCTCTCGAGCCATGCTGCTGTACGCTGTGGTTTGTTGACAACTAGAATAAGTTTCGCTTTCCTTACGTCACATCTGTGGCTTCTCTGATTGGTTTACTCAGCGAGCGTTAGTTCTGCCCATGGTCCTGCCTTGAAATCCTGTTTAAATCCAGCATCTCCAGACTAACTTTCTCTGTATGTAATACAATGAGAAAGTCGGTCTGGCTGGCCAGGCTAGAATACATCTCCCTGGCAGTGGATGAATCAACGGACAATTCGGATGTAGCTCAACTTTGTTTGTATGTGCTTTTTTTGACGGAGATTGTTTCAAGGAGGACATACTGGATGTAATCCCACTGGAAGGACAGACAAAGACAATGGACTGGACTTGGAGCACGTTAACCTGCTGGTTACAGTTGGAAGGAAATTATTACCCTTCTCCGTCAGTGCAAGCTGAGACAGTTCTGACAAAAAATGCTTAATGTGAAATTTGCTGCAGAGATGTGTTTAAGCTATATTCTTTATCATTTAAATGGGCATACCTTGTGACTTCAGGACAAATAAAATAAAAGTGTTAAAAAGGAAAATGATAATACGATTATACGGGGTGGCTTCAGGAAGAGCTTCCATTCCTCCTGGGTTGCTGCTGGTCTGAAGCTCTGCCACCACTGGCACACCACCCATTCTGTAGCTTACATACACTTTCCACTGACTCTGAATGCCATCGCACCACTGACACAGATTTCCAAACATCATATTGTAACATACTTTCCTTACAGCTAATTTGGCTCAATCCAGTTTAATTTGTTTTAAGTAATTACATAAAGGCTGTATTAAACTTGTATTAAACCTAATTTTTGCCCGATGTAAGCTCATTTTTTACAACTGCTTGAGCCAGCAGTGTGGCTTCGAGTGGCTGAATTTGTCAATTAGCCTCTCAGTTTGCCCCTCTAATAGGGCCCATTTGCATCGAGCATTAGGCTAAGGCTAGCATCTTTTTTCTGGCACTTTTAGCTCTGGACAGCATTTTTGAGAGACAGGCATCGCTTGGTTGAGCTCAGTTGTAGTAGTAAGCTAACACGCCAACTGGGAGTTTGAAGGTTGAATGTTGGAAAAAATGAGATTCTACTGAGATCAAACAAGTCGACGTCTTGCTTTTCCTTGTTTTGACACTAACAAGAGTAATGGGCCAACTGATAACAGTAGAGGCAGCAAAATAATCTATTACCTGTGGGGTAAGGCCCAGCCACCCAGCGCTCGCATGTGAGCGCCAACCCCAGGCCTGTCTCCAGGGTGGGGTGTCACTTTATCCATAGGGAATTTTGAACCGCTCTTTGTCTGGCCCGTTACCCCCCCTCTAATGAACTACAGTTCCTGCTTTGTTATGTTCATAATGTTGTCATGGTGTAATGGCACTCATCCCGAGGGGGGGAAGGTTGGCTGTCCGCACAAATACCTTGGATTTACTGTAATTTATGTGCTGCTTGATTTTAAGCCACTAACCTAAATTAAAAGGTGCTGACCATTTAATTTAATTTTGTAATAAAAAAAAAAAATCATGCCTATCAATTTTTGATTAAATCATTAAAGCATTTTTTCATACTGGACCAGTTTGTTCAAGGTGTAAAACTATATTATCTATCTAGTAGATTAATCTACTGTTCATTATCACATTAACCATAAATTAATTATTAATTATTAAAAATAGAAGAAAGAAACACTATGGAAGTGATCAATTGTATAATCAATTATTAATTCTTTTAAATGCTGTAAGTCTAAGAATGTCTATGGGCTTGACATAATTTTTTTCAAATTATATAAAGATTCATTGGTATTATCAATTACATATTTGATAAATTTATCGTTCCATATTGACCAATCAGTATTCTTCCTAAAATCTCCAGGGTTGCTGAGAAACGGGTACCAAAACAATTAAACACACATTTAAATAATGGCTACACATCCTTGCATGCAATGAAGTTTGGGTTTCGCAACCGCCACTCTACAGAATCAGCCAACTGGTCTTTCATAGAAGGGTCAAAAGTTTGCTTGATAGAAACTTCTGTGTCAGGGCTGTATTTTTAGATTTTTCTGGTACAGTCATATTTATCCAACAGGAAGCAATGTGTGTCTGTTTCTGGCAACAAATTGCCCTACCATGACTGTCCTGTAGGGATCCCACAAGGCTCTATGTTGGAGCCTATATTATTTACCATCTACATAAACGGGGAAATAGATAGGGCAAGTGATGCGGTTGTTTTCACACGTGCAAAAAACACCCAAGAGGCATCTCTAATTCTAACCTCAGCCATGACTCAAAAGCAAAACTTGGAAGAAGGTTAAGTTAAACCTGGCTTGTTTGTAGCATTTAATGCTAATATGCCCATCTGATTTACTCAGTAATCATTGAGCATGAACAAAAATCAACGGTAACACTCCGACTTTACAAGTTAAAACCACATGACCACAACAAACTAAGAACAACACATTAATTAGTCTGTGTTCAAGTGTGAAAGCTTTTGAACACATCATAAACTACAGTAGACTGAGCGTGTTCTTCGAAACTTTTTTACAGAATGAACAGAGCAAACTAACAGAAAAAAGGGCCAGTGGCAGCAAGACTCAAAGTATGTGTCTCTGCTGATCTAAAAATGAGTGAGTTCATCTGTAAACACTGCTCTACATGTTTTTTTTTCATCTGTACGTGTGTCACTCTGAGTGACCGTGTTCAGTCGCTGCAGTGACCTAGTTCTGACAGAGACCACCTCAGGTGGGCGTGAGCTTGTACTGAGGGCTGTACCACAGGAATTGTTACCTGCTACAAATGTGTGGTTAACTTATATCATGACATCACAATGACCAGGAAGTACGGTTGGCATCATTCAACCTGAGGAGGGCAGAACTTGTGCGGTTTTACACCATATTTGTGGAATTAAATGAGTTTTACAAATTTTGTCAAAAATATGAACTGTATTACTAAAGCCCCATTTATACAGATCATCAGCTAAAAAGGTTTTAGGGTTTAGTTACCCTTTAAACACCAAGAAAACAGTCTGCATAATGTTCACAAAACAAGCAAAGTGAAATCAAGCAGACCAATGTGTTTCGGGAAGGGGTAGAACTTGATTTAGTGCTTTTTTTTTTTTAATTTCCTTTATTTTACCAGGTAAGATACTCGTTGAGATTAGAAATCTCTTTTCCAAGAGCGACCTGGCCAAGAGGGCAGCAAAGACATAATTACAACAATATTAGACAAACCAACAGTCAAACACAACAATACATACAATATATATATATGTACATACATACAAAAAACAAAAAAAAAACAAAAAAACTTCAATAATAAAATTGTGCAAATTCTAAAAGCAGTCACATCGACCAATAGTATTCACTTCACGTTCCTTTACAATAGATTTAAATTCTCCTAAAGTAATAAGTTCTGGTTCTTGATTTAGAAGTATCTCGGACTGACATTGGATCCAACATAAACCTATAAAAAATGTAAAAAAAAAAACATGGTAAGACCTTTTATGACTGTAAATGCTCCTCGGATGTTTTTACACTCAATGATATTTTCTCACATATATATTATATATTAAATATCACAACCTGGTCACTAGCTGCTGGCACAACAATTAAACCAATACAATCACATTTTTAAAAAGCCATAAAGTTTTTTTTATCATTTCATCACTGCAATGTCTGACAAATATCAATTAATGAATTTTGATAATTTGGTTCATTTTAAATGTGTGTGTTTTATATATAAAGTGTAACATGGACTTGCCCCACCTTCTTTGAATTACTTTATTACGCTGAAGTCTGGCAGTGGGATTGGCATCAGGGCCATGACTCGTGGGGACTGTGAGGTGCTGCACCACATTAGGACAAACTGTGTTCTCAGTGAGAGGAAGCAAGTATTGGAACAGCCTCCCACTTTCAATAAGAGACTGTTCAACTTATGAAACGTTTAAGAGATATTTGAAAGAAACAGTGGATACAATTAAAACAAATCTGTGACCACTTGTCTTTTATTGTTGTGTCTCTTGTGTTTTTTTGTATTTTTGTCTATTAATTGTGCATTAGTCTATGTTACCTGCCTGGGGACTGCTGACGGAAATGAACAATTCTGCTACAATCAGGCATGTTTACAGCTGTGGCATATGTAACAGATGTTCATTAATGTTGATGTTGTAATTGTCCCTATTAATTAAATAAAAAATAAATAAACAAACAAATCCATGTAAAATGCATAACAGTGCTTTCCTGTATTTAAATATGAGGTTATTTTTACAATGCAGCATTAGTAAAACAAATACAATGTTCAGATGGACTAGAAACTGCAAGAGAACTTGTACAAAAAAGAAACAAGAGACAGTACCAAGTATAACTATTACTGTATCAAACCTCAATAAAGAGACAGAAGATTGTGAAGGTAGGAGCTCCAGTAAAATTGTGAAGAAGCAGTGGCTTTCTTTTCAGAGAAATGTGTGGATTTGTACATGCCTTTTAATACCTTGATTTTTTTTACCCCAAAGATGACCATTTTACTTTTTTTTTTACTTACTTCACTACTTAAGATGAATAGATACTAATGTGATGGCATCTGGATGTAGGTTTGAGGTAAAGATGCTTCACCCCTAGGACCCCAAAGGACTTTGTCAATTCTGAGTTTAACAGCAAAAAGAGCAGCTCTTGGAGGTTTCTGTCCATGATTCTACTGATCTCATGTCTTAGAACCATTACATGATAACGAGAATGTATATTTTTGGGCTAAAGTGCTACTGGCTACAAAGTTAAGCAGGGGAGCTTTAATACATCAATTAGGACCCAGCGTTTCACTATAAAATTGTAAAACAGTAACTCAATTGCCTGTCAAATAAACAAAGCTTGCTTCTGAAAGGCAGGTGCTGATGCCCACAGCTTTACAAACAGTCAAACATAGATTCTTTCAGACACACTGGAGATTGCGTTGATGCAGGACGCATCTGATTTTGGTGTCTTACATATGAATGCTCCCATCTGTTGCTGATTTTCAAACTTCATACTTCCGTAGCGTATAGGTGTACAAACAAAACCATGCATGCACATGTGCACACACACAGCGTCATACCCATCTTGCTAAACAGATTGCCTGTGTTCCTGAGCATGTGGGCTGGGTCCACTGAGAGAAGTCTCTTTGTGGTGATGGAGCATTTGTGATGCCTGCTGGAAAACAAATAGCACTTCTTTGTGTGCACAAACATGGGTGAACAAATTCCAATTACAGTAACAACACACCAGTCAACCGAGACACCCAGTCATCTACTCCATACACAGACTTGTGTGCTTCTTTCTCTTCATGCTGCAGGACCATGCTTTGACTACATACCTTTAAATGCTACTGAGTACAGTATTTTAGGTTTTGTGGACAGCTCATGTGATGCTTAGATGGCTTCCAGTTTGGGAGTTTCTGAAGTTAGTGTGTACTTTTGCTTTCAGTTTGAAAGAGGAAATTGTTCAAATCAACACTGGGAAACTTTCCAGGATCTCAATACATTTCCTATAAAAAGTGTGCAGTGTAGTGTTATTCTAACAGAATTTTGGCTGTGGCATGTTTTGACATGTCTCCTGCCCACCTCGGCTAGAGTTAAAGGTAGCACAGAAGGCCAAAGAGATGATAGTGAGCCATTATATAGCAAGTATGATATACTTGTGCCCATGTTATGAGCATAAGGAACAGTAATCCTGTGAGCTATTCCACCATTGTTAAAAGTTAAGGTTTTAAAAGGTTTTATGTTATATTGTAAGGAGAACTTGTAAATAGTGGATCAAAGAAACAGAGAAGGTGCTAGCAGTTCAAAGAGTTTATTTGGAGACAGCCAAAAAGTGGAGTAATAAGTGGAATAATTTGGTTTGTCAAGGGAGCCAAATGATGAGCCTGGAGGTAGAGAACATGAAAAACAACTAACGTCAAAATGTTATTCAAGTTAAAAAGTTTTCTAAGTCAAAAAGGAGCCAAGCAGCAAGTACTACCACGGTGGGTAAACTGATGATCTGGCAGAGTGTTAAAGACTGGACAAAGTCTTTATTCTGAGTTGTGGGTCTTGTCACACTTTCTGCCCAGCTCCAGACAAACCACATAACCACAAACAGACACAAGAGGGAGAAGGACACATGACAGAACAAAAGGCACGAAGAGAGGGCCCGACATACATAATAACTGTCATGTGCAATACTGAGACCTGAGATCTGTCAGTGTGGGGTTTTGAGTAGATACAGTACAAAGAGCATACCCTTTGTATCCATGTCACAAGGCATCATGTTAAACAGCCAGATGCTTTTCACTTGACATATCCATCACCAAAGGGACAGACCACTGTCTGCCATGTCTGGGCTGTCACAGCCTCTCGCAAATCCAGAGACAGTTGGGCCGCACGGCCTGGAATCAGCATGATACATGTCTGTCCTTGGGGAATCCTGTACAAGCTGTTGTGTAATTAATGGACAACACATCAGTGAACACAGAGTTTCCTCATATTCATGTCTATACTGGAAGTTTAGGACTTTTTCTGCTTCCACTTAAGCACTCACCAACTTTCCACATCCTAGATGATTTACCCAGCTCTTATGGGAGAATACTGAGACATACCCCAGCCAGCTGAGAGACATGATCCCCCTTTTGTAAAACTTTTTATTTTATAAATTCAATTTAACTTGAAGAAGCTTATATGAAATAGTTGTGTGAACAAAGTTTATAATATAAGTAATAATAATAACAATTATTATTATTATTAGTAGTAGTAGTAGTAGTAGTAGTAGTAGTAGTAGTTTAATATAGAGTAATATAGAGTATATATATATATATATATATATATATATATATATATATATATATATATATATATATACATATATATATATAAAATGATGCCTTTGATAGAAGGAAGAGGTGCAGAATTACAAGATTGCACCTTGTTTGCCACTGTCTCGGAATCCATTAGAATGGTGGAAACAACAATGCCATGAGTACCCCCTCTTGGCAAAACTTGCAAAATGGTACCTTTGTATCCCAGGGACAAGTGTATCAGCCGAACGTATGTTTTCAACAGCTGGAGATATTGTGAGTGCTCAGAGGAGCTGTCTAAAATCCCAGCATGTAGACCAGCTCCTGTTTTTGCACAAAAACATGTTTGTTCCCAAGCACTAGCTTGAGTTTCATAAAGTACAAAAGTAGCAGTTGCTTAAGTATTTCAGGTTGTTAGCTGACCTAACTAGCTTCCCTTTTTTGTTTTCTTTTTTTTTTTTTTTTTTTTTTTTTTGTTTTTTTTCCCCCCCTCTCTTTAAATTTTTCCCCTTTTTTTTCCTTTTTTTTTTTTTTTTTTTTTTTTTTTTTTTTTTTTTTTTTTTTTTTTTTTTTTTTTTTTTTTTTTTTCTTTTTTTTTCTATATTTAATACGAATGCACAACGAGAATATCACAGTCCAAAACCTCTATAAAAAATTTAAAATAATTTTTTTAAAAGACAACAATAGAAAAAAGAAGGCATGGAGTGAAATAGCTGAAGCTCTGGGATATACTGGTGAGTCTTTTACTTTTACATGGAAGCTTAGGACGTGAACCCAACCCCTCCCCCTAACCCCCTGGGGTTTTGTGGTCTCCCCGGGAGACCTCCCCAAAACCCCCCCCCCCCCCCCCCCCCCCCTCCCAAAATCCCCCCCCCCCCCCCCCCCCCTCCCCTATAAGAGAATAAAATAGTGGGCCACTAGAACAGTTACACATAACCTTGTGTACACTTTTGTGCAATTGACTTTGTAATACGCCTGCCTTCTCCGAGTCCGTTTTTCCTTTGCACTTTGGAACAGTTACACAGCACTTTATATTGTTTTATGTGCCTTTGCACTCTTCTTCAATAAATGTCAGATTGGCATTTGGTTCATTACTAGATTTGTTATTTCATTTATAATGTAGTATATACCTCAACTTAAAAGAGAAGGGAAATATTGCTATAATCACTAGTATCGAATCGCAATACATATCGAATCGCAATACGAATCGAATCGCAATACGAATCGAATCGCCACTGAAGTATCGTGACACGAATCGAAACGTGACAATAGCGTATCGTTACAGCCCTAATATTCAGTATGTGTAATGTAATGTTGCTGCTGCTAGCTTACCATGATCAAGCTCCTCATCTGATTCAACTCCATGGTCAACCCCAACCAAGCTTGTATTACCAAAAAAATCTGCACACAGGCAGAGTGCCAGTGAAAGTGACTGTTAAAAGTTCAGCCCAGATTTAGACAGATTTGTGAACAATATTTCAGAGAAATAGGCCTTTTTTGTATATAGCAACTCATGAAAAATGGGAGATGGGAAGTGTTGCGTTTATATTTTTGTTCAGAGTAGTTAATGCATTTGTCTGGGTATGCTGAGGATGCATGGGGAATGCTGAGGCAGTGCATAACAGAGTAAATAGAGCAAGATAGAAAGGCTGAGCAGAGCGAGTATGAAGTGCTAAAACTACCACCAGTTAAATGCTATATTGCTTACATAAATTATCAAGGCAAAAATTGAAATTGAAGGCATGTACGCTGCTGAAATTCAGAAATGTAGGCTGAGGTGGACCAGTAGCGAAGCCATGAGCCAAGGTGATGTATTAGACCAGGACCTAGTCATGGGGGTCCTATCGCGGTGATAAAATAAGGATTTTTACTGTGACTTGAATGGGCAAAATGACCAGCAAGACTATGATAATGTTACAGGCGCTGTTTCCTTGAATTATTTAATTACTGAACTCATCCATATGGAAATGCCAGTCTGAAAAGCACAGTCTTTTGATGGGTCGAAATTCCATGAAGGGGAAGCAATTCTACTGTTCTTGAAAAATAAAAATGCAATCAAAATACTCTAAAGAGGAGCGAGATGGCATGGGGGAGAAAAAAATCTTGGCAGAGGAGGCATATGAAAAACAAAAGGGCATCTGTCGATAGAAATAGGTGCGCTTGAAGTGCTTTCACCAGTATTGCTTGAAGGTTCTGCGATTAGCTTGGAAATGCAAGATTATGATGCGAAACTGGATACCAGCAGTAGTTATGGATGAATGGAGGTTAAAATGCTGAAAAACCATGCAAAAAATGCTACGTAAATTTAGCAAAACATAAAATGGGATATAATAAAAAATTACATGATGGCTTGAGGAGGAGCGCCCTTTATTGATTAATGAATCATTAAATAATCATTAAATAATTACGCTTTGTCTTTGCATGAAAAGAGAGGGACTCATTGACTGGGAACAAAATTATGGAGCCAGAACGATCTCAGTGAAACGTTGGCACTGAAAACAATTTAGTAACCAAAAAATAAAATGTTGGCATTGAAAATTTTACATTCTAAATTATTTTTCATGAAAATAAAATTATAATATTCAAAATCTTGGTTGATGTATATTTTTCAATAATGATGTTTTTTATTACAATGACAATCCGCTAAATTTTAGTCGATATGTGTTTTTTCAATATCAACATTTTTATTTTTTTTAATGACAATCCTCTCATTTTAAGTCAGTGGTAAGTCCAGCTGCAGCTTCCAAACAAGTAAGGGCTTTTAATTATTAATTAATTAATGATTCTTATTATTCTCTTATTATTCTTTTTTTGTTAATTATTAAATAGAGGTAGACAAAACATATGCTAAAGTTGCAGGCCATTTTTTAATTGAAAAGGAAAGGGTTGAAATGTTTTAACTAGAATGTGCAATTTCTATTATTACCCAGCTACATAAAGCCTATGAATACGCCCTATTAAGGTTAAGAGCTATAGGTATATACATAGGGAACTTACATGTACACATCGTGAATCTGCCATTTAAGCCAACTTGGGTCTGCTCATGCGACTGCGGCAATGCTGCTCAAGGCCGGGGAAGTTTTTCTGGTAAACCGGAAGAACAAGTTGAAGAGTATGACTAAACAAAAATAAATATGTAGGTTATAAGAAACCTGGCTGCTCTGAAAAACTCAAGACAGGACAGTATAGGAGACTAAAATGCGGAACTGTGCATGTGCGGGAAGACAACCAAACAACGAACATGGTGGTAGCATCGACAGCGAATATCATTTGTGAAAATGCTTCAAAACTGGGGACCCAGCTGTAATTAACGAAATTATACAGCTTGTCCATCAATAGATACCCTTTTTCTGCTTAACACTGGTTTTAGTGGACTAAAACCTCTGACTTGCTAATAATAGCTAAATACTTAGCTAAATGGATATTTCTAATTTTACCAGGTTTGGTCTGACCCCTAGTTAGTATGACCTAATAATTATTAATAATTAAGTCAAGTCAATCACTTCTTCATATCGTCATCCAGTTCCCAAAAGAGAACCATTAAAAATACACTGGTAACAACTTGTATACCTGGTCATCTCCTCCTGCACCGTTTGCCTCTGTGTCTGTGGTTGTCTTTGCAGTTCGTGTGCCTGTCTTGAGTTGGAAGGCTGTGTAATGTTTTTTGTTAGAACATTGATCAGACCTTGGGCAGCAGTTATTACACTGGTCTCCAAGTCCTAAGGAAGAAGAAAGAAAGTTAAAGCAATGAAGTCGCTATACCAAACGTGCTAAGTGCTAATAAGCTGAGACTAGAGGCAAAGGCTAATCAATACATAACACTAGCAGTTACTAATGGTTACTAACACTAGCTAACAGCCTGTTAGCTAGCAACTGGTTGGGTTAAAACTCGTTTTTGCTCATATGGTTTTGCTTGCATAAGCAAGGTAGATACTTGCTAGCTGTAGTTAGCAAGTATCTAGCTTGCTAACTATAGCTAACATCAGCAAAGAAGCTAAAAGTCCAACTTTAGCGTATGTTTTGTCTACCTCTATTTAATAATTAAAAGAATGGACCCTTTTCACGCTGTCGTCACACAACGGAAGGAGCAAAACGCGGGTAAGTTGACTTCCAGTCCCATTATTTTCCGATATGTTGATCAGGAAAAATAGTTCAATCGACCTGGAAATGTAGTGTTCATTTTGCTAATTAAACAAGCAGGGCCATCCATGTTTTACGCTTTCATGACTGTCCCTCAGATAAGCAGCTACGATCTTAATGGGTGAATGCAATCAGAAGAGATGAGAGCACCACATCTAAAAATTCTTGACTTGGGAAGAAAGCCGAGCCGACAGTCAACATTTGAGCGAGCCGGCAAAAGAATGGGCGTTACTGTGAGATCAGGTGTGCTACAGGAGATTTAAATGACGAGCGTTTAAAAACGCTGTATTCTGTCTGTCTGTTTCTACTCGGTCACATTTTACTTTTACAAATATTTTATTTATAATCACTGATGCGTTATCTGATGATCATAAACACAAAAAGAACATAAGCAATATAATACAATATCAGACTATCTACCAAAATATTTGTAAAAAAAAAATGAAATCAGTTTTTTCGAGAAAGTCGTGAAAGCTTAAACATGGATGGTTCTGCTTGTTTGATGAGCAAAATAAAACACTACAGTGACATTTCCAGGTCGATTGAGCCATTTTTCCTGATCAATATATCGGAAAATAATGGGACCGGAAGTCAATTTACACTGCGTTTTGCTACTTCCGGTTTCGTCACGCACAGTGTGAAAATGGTCTATTGTTCAAAACCATTCACTAATTGAGTGCACTATATAGTCTTCCATATAGTGCAGCACTATATGGTGATTGAGGGGTTAGGGGCCAGGGAGGGGATTCACACTTGTCTTTCCTCTTCCATGGTTCGCGCTGTCCTCTGCACTCTGTGTGCACTCTAATCTGTCCGGGTGGAGCACAAACTCGCAGTTGGGTTCTGTCCTTTTATTACCACAACAGCCCATTGTTTTTGAAAAGTAACATTTAAAAAAAGATTGTTTTTTGTTTTTATTTCAAATCAATTCGAATCGTAAGAAAATTTAATTGTGATTCATACATGAATTGATTTTTTCTCCCAGCCCTAGTTGGCAGGCATTCAGGAGAGCGGTCGTTGTGGACAACACCACATTACAGAAAAATACGGGTTTCTTTGGACTAATCTAAATGGACCTCATTGCAACTAATGGCTGCGTGATAGAACATCATACCAATAACAGGTCACCTTTTTGAATGGACCTTTGCATAGGATGACCAAAACCTATTGCATTAACAGTATCTTGTATCAACTGGGAGTTTTTTCTTATGAAAGATTTCCTGTACAATATCACAGAACAACAGACTAGCGTTTAACTAATTCAACTTATCTCTACTCAAAACGCACCAATATCTGTGGTTGGTAAATGCTTCAGCTTCTACAATTCAGCAGCAAAGCTTTGCCCAACAAATTTATGCAAGTCCTTTGTTTGACACTGGCTAGTGGATGGTATAGCTAGATCTTCCTGCTCTACAAAATAAATCCTCACATAAACACAGTTGCACGCAATTTTACATTTAAGCCATACAAATGATATTTGTAGTCTACAGGAGAAAGGAAAACATAACATTAAGGAGGTCATTTGTTTATAATGTTATCAATGTTAAAACACTTTTATTCAGTTCACATAGCACATAGCTTTTGCACCATAACATGCATCTTTACGCACTGCAATATAAGCATTGTTAAGCACTGCAGCTCAGAACCTTATCAAAAACTGTGTGTGTTTGGTTTTTGCAAGTTCTTTGACATACATGAATCAGACTGATTAATGAACAATACTTTGACTCATGTTCTGTTGAGCTATAAGGATACAGTCCTCATGCGACTCTGAGACTTTTTTAAACCGTATTTTAATTATCCAATCAACCTTTTTTTTTTATTAATAAAATAAATCAATTTTATATTTATTAGTTGTTAAAGCTGAGTCAAATACTTGTACTTTTATTCTTTAAGTACATTTTAAAAACTTAGCAATCCCTTAAGTAATTATTTTAATGTGTTACTTTTACTTGAGTACATTACAGTACTTCCTCTACCACTGTGAGTCAACATTGCATGCCTGTTATGCTTCAGAAACAACACTGTAAACGGACGAGCCACCGATTCCCCTTTTATCTGGTGTTCAGAGCAGCTTCGAGGAATAAATATGCAGATACAGGTTACATGGGAGTACACTTAGGCAGTGGTTCCCAACCTCGGGGCCCAACCCCTGCCAGGGTCGCCTGATTATTTCAGGGGGTCCCGAGATCATAGGGGAAATTCTACAACAGGAGTTATCAAAGTCCGGAGTCCGTATCCGAATGGCGACAACATTTCTCTTTGGTCGAAGTCAAATCCGTTTTGTTTAGTCAGTGGTATATTCACATACAATAGAATGTCAGTCCAATTCTTTCCTGTTGCCCTGTTCTTACTCGCATTTTGCTCACAGAGTAGCTATGATCACTCTCAGTCCATTAATTTTTCCATGCGTGCAATGCCACAAGCTCAGAGGACCATGCTGCGTGTGCCCGCCTACCAGAAGTCTTTGAGCGGCCAGGGAGCCAGCAGCCAGCACAGATCGCCAGGACAAAGCAATTCAGAAGAGAAAGGTAAGATTTCCTGTAAAGGCCGCTTGGTACTGTATGAGCTCTGCACTTCTTAATAAATGGTAGGACTACTGCTTTCTTGATTTGCCTCATATCAGAGACAAGTGCTTGCAGCTGCTGGTTGTGCGTTTACGGGGCTGCACACAGGTAGACACGGCAGTCTGCTTGGTCACCTGCATGGTGTTAAGCTTCTCCTACTACTGGTCTTTTTTTTTTAAAGCAAATGCAGGGCAAAACATTTTAAATCAACCCCATTTAATTAAGGAAGGTTATTAATAAATCATTAAAAAGTAAAATAAATCTAAATATAGGCTATAGGCCATGTGTCAGCAACTTTGGCTGGTTGCGGGCCAGTTTTTTTTTTCAAAGTTAATAGATTATAGATAGAGATTATAGATAGATTGTGGGCCACCATAAAGTATCTAAAGCCCCAAAATAAGTAAATAACTGATGAGCTGGTTTACATGGCCATGTTGAGGGAGGGAATGAGACACCTGGTGTTTAATGACTTGACAGTCAAATAGACCTCCTGAGTCCCTGAACATTTTTTTGCACTTTTTGAATTTTATTTTTGCATAACTTTAGCTGTGTTCATGCAAATGGTATAAAATTTGGCCACGTTTTGTATTTTAGGGTGAATTTTTATTTTTGATGTTTTTTTGGGGTTTTTTAGTAGGTTTTAATAAACCTATTAAAAAAAATTCTATGCCTTGAAAAAATATTGCTCGACCTTAGTCCCTTCAGTATTTTTTTGCGCCATTGACTCCCATTCAAAATGTATTTTGCAATATGGTTTTTGTTCTGAAGGGTTTTTTTCATCCCTTAATGTTTCCATGGCAACCATTAAAAACTTTTTTTTGTGTGTGTGTCCAAGGGACCCAAGTGAAGCAATTGTAAAAAATGTCTTGTTTTTTTTATATTTCCAGACTTGGCTAATATTCCCCCCAAAATTCAAATTTGAATATATGGAATGAAAGAAAAATAAATAAATAAAAAATAGTGTGTGTGTTTTGTTCAAAAAAACACAAACAGGCTTTAATTGCTCACACTGGCAATTAAGAGGTCAAAAATTCAGAAAAATCTTTAAAATAACAAACATTGGTTATGTATGGTGAGGACTGAAATGAATAATGGCATTCATTAATTCATGAAAAAAATATGTTGACATATAATATTTCTATGTGACAATGCTTACCACATTACTTAAAAATGGCTTTGTACAAAAAATAAAATATTGATCAGAATCAGTGTTGCTACCAATTTTTGACACTCCCAGGCTCAGATAATACTTTTTCAGACTTTAATCGCTAAAACTGGCATTTAAGGGGTCAAAAATTCAGAAAAGTCACAAATATCTGATATGTATGATGAGGACTGAGGTTGATGATTGCTTTCATAAAAAAGGGAAAAAATATGTTGACACATTTCTCTGGCATTCTTTAAAAGAGACATTTTTTTGTGTCATAGGGACTCAGGTGGAGCACAAAATGAAGGGACCCTTAAGGGATAGATAAGCACATTTCCTAATTTTTTCTCCCACATTCTTGCATGGGACATCCATAAACATCAGCTAGCTCTCGTCTTGTTTCTGGAGACAAAGCTGACATTTTCTGCTGCGTAGCTCTTTACTGTTTACTGTTTTGTTTTGCACCATTTGACTTGGCAGTAGTTAGGCTATTCAAATGCGTCCATCCTTTTCAGTTCTAAACCTTTAGTTTTAGTACTTATGTCACTAAATACTGTAAGCTACGCCCTGCCACACAATCACAAAATTGCAGCTCAAATATCCAAAATCTCTACATTTGTAGGGGTCTGCTTACTTTATATTTAAAACTAGTACAGGTAGTTACATGGTTTGCACAATGAAGACTATTAAATAATAATCCCTAAAATTCAGCTTTTGAGTGAAATGCAAATATGCAGACCTTTGTCCACCATGAGCACAACAGAATAATGGACTGCTGGGACTATTACTCTGTTTAACTATGTACTGTTTGTAATTCATGGAAATTTAAGCTTCAGCTTAACCTAATGAAGTTCTTTCAGGTGAATCCTTTGAATAGTTCATCACAATCTAAAAATTACACATAGAACATAAGAACTAAAAATTGTTTTATGTGCACACTTCTTAGCTAATACTTAGCAGTAGTTTGCACTCCGACACTTTTCTGATCTCCTCTGGCTATAATTACTGACTGGATCAATCTTTATGCAGATCTATTCTAATTTCTTCAAATAATTGCCATGAAAACATGACACCAAGCTGTCTGTCAAGCTGACAATAGTTTCCTGGAGACTCCCCACCCTTTTAGTCTTTTAAAGATATGTCTCCTCTGTCCCAGTCATGCAAATCAGCCACAGACAACAATAGGGGTTTTTAAATATATTTAAATGAAATTGAAATGTATTAAGATGAGCAGTTCTGCTGCCTGCAAGCCAAATCACAGTGATTGCTTTGTGCATTCATGAGGAGATGTGTGTTTCCTGCAGCCTCAGAAGAGATGTGCAGTCAGTTTCTCCCTCCTATGGTCTACCGGCAGGCCTGGGCTTCAGGACTAACACAGTATCTCTGCAGGCTGCCATGTCTGCACACAGGCTTTTTCTAAAAATGGATTGTTTTGTAAGTGGGCATACTTACCCCTCAGAAGGACTGAAAGCCATTCTAATGGTCCCTATTGGCAGGGAAGAAGCCAGCAGAGTAGTTCAAAATGTGTGACTTTGAATTGTAGCATTTGGAAAAAGAGAGAATTAGGCTAAGCGAAGTTAAATTGTTCCGGGGCACCACCTCAAAGAGGAAAAGAATAATAAAGCCTAATATGAATTTGAACGTGAGTTCTTAAGCCAGACAGTGATCTGTATATGAAGTGAAACAATCACAAACTTTAGCATAAATTCATGAGAAATGAGGACCAGAATTAACAAACAGACAGCATTTGAAAATGCAGATTAAATCAACAATAAACAACAGGATTATATTCATGGATTGAAACATTAAACCTTTCTTATTGAAGGTGGTGATTTTACAGGGTTTTTACAGGAATAAATAGAAAATTCAAAATCAAATCAAAAACACTTTATTAATCCCCTAGGGGAAATTCAATCTTGGTGCTCTTCTAATCTTCATCTGCAATAAGACTGATTATTCAGTCTTATGGCGGTCGGGAAGAAGGAGTTCTGGGGGTGTTGTCACTGATCTCAGATGTCCACTGTCTGCTCTTTGTAGTTCAAAAGCTGAATACATGGGATGGTCCATGTTGTTCAGTATAGC
Source organism: Rhyacichthys aspro (assembly GCA_036850595.1). Classification (NCBI taxonomy): domain Eukaryota; kingdom Metazoa; phylum Chordata; class Actinopteri; order Gobiiformes; family Rhyacichthyidae; genus Rhyacichthys; species Rhyacichthys aspro. The sequence goes on from CM072152.1 coordinate 1,224,415, forward strand.
ATCCATTCTGTTGAGTGTCCGTTGCTCCACTACTTCAACCAGAGTCTCTAAACTACTTCCTATAGTTGAACCAGCTCTCTCTATTAGTTTTTCAAGTCTCCTACGATCTCTTTTCCTGAGACTGCCCCCAACAGACTGCAGCATAAAAAACAGAGTTGGCCGTTACCGCCTGATAAAACATCTGCAACAGTTTAGTGTTTACATTAAAAGACCGTAGCTTTCTTAGAAAATATAGCCAGCTTTGGCCTTTCCTATACAGTGCATCTGCATTTATGGACCAGTCCAGCTTGTTGTCCAGATGCACTCCCAGGTATTTATAGGTGGACACTATTTCAATATCTTCTCCACTGATGGTCACAGTTTGAACTGGGGGTGTATTGCGCCTAAAGTCAATGACCATCTCTTTTGTTTTGGAGGTGTTTAGAATGAGACTGTTCTCTTGGCTCCATCTATAAAAGTTCTCAATAAGACTCCTGTATTCCTCTTCCTGTCCATTTTTGATGCAAGCCACTATTGCTGTGTCATCAGTAGTATTAGTATTTTTGAATGTGGCAGGACTCAGAGGTATAATTAAAATCAGTTGTGTATAATGTGAAGAGGAATGGAGCAAGAACAGTGCCTTGAGGAGCCCCTGTGTTGCTAATAACAGTCTCTGAGACACAGTTCCCCAGCCTGACATACTGAGGTCTACCTGTCAGGTAATCAGAGATCCACCTGATAAAGGATGAGTCTAGCCTTTTTTGATGTTCTTTGAAGTTGCTCAGGGTGGCACAAGGTTGAGATTTTTTGCATATGTGCCAACCTCGGCAGTTGCTTACATTGCTCTCTCCCTTGTAGCACCTGGCTATATGGACAAGCCTAGCTATGGTCCTCAAGAGTAACGTCCAAGATGAGAATGACTCAAAACGACTTGGGTCCAGAGAGTCGGTGAGTCCAGTTGTACAAGATGTCACAGTGGGGCAGATTTCTGGGTCAAATTCAGCATTAATTAGCTTGAAATATAATTCCTGTTCTTCTTTGTAACTGTCTTGTTCTAACAGGAAATCTGGTCCTCAATCCCAGCCAATGCTTTGATATCCAGCATGTGGCTTACATGCTGGATATTAAAGCATTGGCTGTGGGGACGTAGCATATCAAAGCATAAGTCTGTGGGGACGAAGTTCCATTGTTCAGAGTGGGAAGATTATCTAATCCTTTGAACCCGGTTACACACATACACATAAAACCTTCTGGACTCATTTCATATGTACCCAAGGACCACCTTGTTTTCTGTAAAGAACCTCACAGAATCAAGTGGAACATCAATCTCCTTTGAGATGATTTCTGCGATTTCCATGGCAAGAACAGCCGCACAGAGTTCTGGCCAAGGAATTGTTACTTCATGCTGCGGAGCAAGTTTGGCTTTGCCAAGCACAAATCCAAGTTCACTTTTGCCACCCGCTTAACATAAGCTACAGCAGCGGACGCTTTAGTAGAGGTGTCACAGAATATACAGAGCTCTCAATTAGTTGCCCCGCAGAAGGGTATGTAGGTGTGCCTCCGTTGGATCTTTAAGTGTCCCAGATGTTTCAGGGAATCTCTCCACGTACTCCATTCTTCAAGCATGTTTTCTGGAAGAGGGTCGTCCCATTCACAGGCTTCTGTTGAGAGCTCCCTTAGCAGAGCCCTGCCTTGGATACAAACAGGAGCTGCAAACCCAAGTGGGTCGTACAAGCTGTTTGTAGTTGACAACACTCCTCTGCGAGTGTAGGGTTTCTCACTGCTGGACACCTGAAAGGTGAATTCCTCTGTGGTGATGTTCCAGCTTTTGTATTGGTCGAGATCCTTTAGGCCCCTTTGCTAGGTCTTCCTTGGGGAATGCCTTCATCACAGTGATATCATTAGATGCTATTTTGTGCAACCTCAAATTGGAGCCAGCTTCTGTCAGCCATTACTCAACATGTGTTACTTACTCCCTCTCTGGTCTTTTTTACAGTTAACACCACAAACAAAGAACACTTCAGCACCTCCTGCTGGCAGGGAGTAACCACTACCAGCACAGCACCAGTGTTAATTTCATTGACAAATAGTTTTCGTTATAGTTTTTGTCAACAACATATTTTTGCGGCTGAAAATGAAACAAAATCTCCAAAAAGGAGCGCTCCCATTGTTCGACACCAGCTAGTCACATGACATGCTGACGTATCCCAGGGACTCTAAACTCCAGCCGTGTGATTCTCTCCTGGCTTCATCCTAAAGTTACGTTTGTTACGTTTTTCACTGTTAACACCCTATACCACATCTCACTCAACTTAAGCATCAGTTGTATTTTTGTATTTCTGCAAGAGTTTAGTCGGTCCATCGTAGAATGTGTTTCGTGTTCGTTGTTGCTAGATAGGCTGTCTCTACTAGAGAGACATGTGTGTGAGTTAGAGGAGCTAGAGCAGCGAAGGCAGGGTATAGTTACGTTAGATATGTCAGATACGTACAGTTAGATGCAGGTCTGACAGCAGTCCTGCTAGGGTTAGCTCAAGTTGTGGCTCAGCTGCTGCAGAGAGTGTGGGCAGGGGCAAACCTCCAGTTGTGCACCCTTGTTTGCGGTCACCCTCCCCAAATGCGAACCGGTTCTCCAAATAAATGAGTGCATTGCACATCCCCGCCGGCAATGCACTCTGGTGATAGGGGACTCCACAACCCGCAATGTTAGACTCGAGACGCCAGCCATTATCCACTGTCTACTGGGGCCAGGGCTTCTGATATAGTAATATAGACATTTACCACAAAGAATCTCAGCAGGTCAGGATTAGAGACCCTGCAAGACAGGATAGTGTGGGTGTGGAGACGGGTGACGTTGTAGCTGTTAGTTCTCTGGTTAGGACGTAGTCCTGAACACCTCTCTGTTTCTTCTCTTGGAACATCACACCCCATTGAGACTGTGTCTGTCCCCTGAGTGCCAAGATATTTTCAGTACTCAAACACAGGCCCCTGTAGGAACCTAGTACCAATAAATAACACACCTAACTTAAATGTAGGGAAACATTCCAGAGTTATCAACTGCGGATTACTAAATGTTAGATCAGTTTTGTCTGAATCACTACTAGTTAATGATTTAATTGGTGATCACAAAATAGATCTAATGTCTCTAACAGAAACGTGGCTAAAACAGGACAAATATATTAATCTAAATGAATCTACTCCACACAGTGATATAATCATACACACTGAAGCACAGGCCGAGGTGCAGGAGTGGGAGTAATCTCAGGCTCCAGTTTATTAATATCACTAGAAATAGCAGAGTATCACCCTGGTTTAATACAGAAACTTGTCACCCCAAACAAGCCACGCGTAAATTAGAAAGGCAATGGCATCACTCTGTCAACTAATAAGCAAACCCTGTGTAATGCTAAAAGTATTACTCTACATTGATAGAAGAAAATAAGAATAACCCTAAATTTTTGTTCAGCACTGTAGCTAGGCTGATGAACAGTCACAGCTCAGTAGAACCTACCATTCCTTTAACTCTCAGCTGCAATGACTTCCTCGAGTTTTTTAATAATAAAAACCACAATTAGAAATAAAACAAATCAAATCCATTCCTCTAATAGCTCAGAACAGATTAGAGCACTAACAGTTGAGTCCCCAATCAAACTTCCTTTAATGTTAGACTGCTTCACCCCTGTAGATCTAAATGAATTAACTTCAGTCGCCATGTCCTTTAAAACATCCACCTGTATCTTAGACCTGATCCCTTCTAAACTCCTGAAAGAGGTATTCCCCTTAATTAATGAGTTAACCAGCGTGGCAGTGAAGACTGAAGGGCTGCCCTTCTCATCCGGAGTAGTGTACCTGCAATCTCTTCATGGTTTGCATTGTGAGCTCCTTGAGCTAGAAGAGTAGATATCCATGCATCATAAGGTAAGATAGGTACAGCAGTTTTTTTCATTAAAAATCTGAAACCTTCCTCCACAGACTAAGAGTCCAGTTTCTGCATCTCTGTACACAGCAAGCCTGTTGAGGGTGGTGTCTTGAAAGGCTGCATTTTCTTGAGCTGCAAGAAAGAGATCTATCTGCGCATCCTCACACTCCCCGACAGTAAGTACAGCTCGTTTGGTTTTGGACTTTTGGATCTCTGTTGAAGGAATTTCCTCCCACTTTGGCTTATTTGAAGTGGGGGCTAAGTTTTTGGTCAGCAGCATTTTCCATTTTATTGCAGCTCTCCACACCCAGGCAATGACTCTGATCAATTTAGTCAAGCTGCTGAACTTCCTTGTGTCAATGAGTTCTCTCACTGCAAAACCAGCAGGTGGTCTTCGGAATTGAATCTTGGATTCTCTTCCATTTGGACTGCTTTTAAGTGCATCATTGTAGTCTTTCTCCTCTTTAATTGTGACAGGAGAACTTGGGCCTGCTATAACAGAGGACACACCACCTTTGTTCTTCCTAACCTGTGACCTGGTCAATGCTGCTGAGAAAGACTTCCTCTGAAGTCTGTCTATGCCTTCTTTGGCATATGCTGCAACTTCTTTGGCAGACTTTTTCGGCCACTGTTCTACAGGTTGCTTCAGGAATTCAGGTCAGTTTTGCCACACAGAATTCTCCTGGAGGTCCTCTGGAGCTGCACCTCTCGTCATGATGTCTGCAACATTGAGGTTTCCCGGGATCCACCACCAGTCATCACCAGATGTGGATTTCTGGATTTCTCCAACTCTGTTCGCAAAGAAGGTCTGATACCCGTAGCTGTCCCTTTGAATTGCACCCAACACAGTTTGACTGTCCAGCAGATGGAGCCATCGTTCAACCTCCATCCGACTGTGCTTTTCAAAGTACCTTCTGAGTCGAACTGCAAAAACAGCACCACAGATTTCAGCTTTTACTGGTTCTCCCTTCTGGTCAAGTGGTGTGAGCTTTGCCTTGGACTCAACCAGTCTGATTTCAATGCTTTCCTTTGTCTCCCATCTGAGATATACCACAGCTCCATAGCTCTGGTCACTTCCATCAGAGAATGTTACTCCCCACGGCTTTTTATCCAATTGCCTGGTGTGAGGCTTCTGTGGAAGGTGATTTGGCTGAGGCGTATGTATTCTTCGAACAGCTGGATGGCTTCCTCCCTCAACTTTTCAGACAGTGGTTTGTCCCAACTATCTCGGGTCGAGCCGCTGCTAGTTTCTTGGAATGCTTTTCTTACTAAAATAGCACCCTTTTGTTTAGCTGGTGTGACCAGTCCTATTGGGTCATACAGGCTAGCTACTTGGCTTAGCAGTTCTCTTCTAGTCAGTGGGCTAGGAGTTTCCTCTCTCACCTCTTGTTCAAGGAGATTTTGACCCATTCGCATTTTCTTCTTCCTCTTTGAGAAATTGATTGAGGTCATTGGGTAGGATTTGTCACTTTCAACAAGATATCCAACCCCCAGGGCTTTGTTGTCCCCTTCCCTCATTTGGTTTGGGAGAATAAGCACTCTGTCTGACAATGATCCTGGCTTTCCAGGCTCATGTTCCTGCCTCCCACTTTGGCCTGATCGGACCCAGGGCTTGAGGAAGAATCCCCCTGCTTTCAGGATCTCCTCAACTCTTTTGGTGATCTTGTCCAGCTTTTCCAGGTCATTGTGGGAAGTTAGGACATCATCAACATAAGAGTCCTCTTCTAGGATCCTGCGTTCCTCTTCCAACTGAGCAAACATGGGCAGCTTTGCCGTCTCCCTCATGGCCAGCTGTGCGATGCACCCTGCTGGACCATTGCCAATGTTGACTCTGGTGATGGCATACTCTTCAATCTCTCCATCCTCTGAGTCTCTCCAGAGAAATCTGTGGAGATGCATTTCCAGATCTTCCAACCACACGGAATTATACATCTTTTTGATGTCACAGAGGGCAGCGTGCACACCTCTTCTGAACCTGAGTAGCACTGCTCGAATTGGATTGAGGACATCAGGCCCTTTCAGCAAAAGGTCGTTCATGCTAAGTCCCTTGAACTTCTGGCTGCTATTCCATACCAGACGCACAGGTGTTGTGACAGAATGTGGATTTGGTGCCACCAAGTGGCTGACATACCATACAGGTCCCTTCCAGTGGGCAATAATGTCTTTGGTGAGCTTCTTTGCTGCTCTTCTTTGTACCATTTCATGGACTTGAGCTCCATATGCTACTCTCCATTTGGGTTCTTTCTTTAGTTGCTTTTATGTCCTCAGAAAGGTGGCCTCCACTCCACTCCTATTGTTGGGTAGAGAAACTGGATCTTCAATCCATGGGTACTTTGTGTCCCAGTGTGGTTCGATACTGTGAGCATCTGCTTTAACATAAGTGAGGCCTTTTCTTATAATTTCCAGTTCTCTTTCTTCACTTAATGTCATTTCCTTGCCTCCAGGCTGACAATTGCCACATCTGCATCCTCCACACTTTGGCTCGCAAGCTGCTCCAATACTATCCCATCTCCACCAGTCAAGAAATTCTCTTCTGCCAACTGTATTTTTGGTTTCAGCTTTGAATTCTTGTGTTTCAGTGAGCTCTTGGTACTTCACTGCAGTGGTTCTCATGGATCAGGCAAAGTGTGTTTCAGATGTGTGCGCAGCCATATCCACTTCCTCAAAGAGATTCGGGTGTGCTCCACCAACAGTTTTTCCTAATGGGCCCTCCCATAGGACAAGATCTCCAATCACCTTCGCTCTCTGTGGGGCGAGTCTTCCTTCACGGTGACTGATGAGCAGTTCAATATGCTCTGGTCTAGTTAGATCTTCCAGGGTAGTTTCTGGGAAGAACTTCTTGAGTTGCTCTGGTCTGATTGCTCTGTGTACTTTGGCAATTTCTTCTAAGCCATAGCAAACAAGCTCATGAGCTCTTTCTGTACCTGTGGGTGTCTTGACCCTCATTCTTAGTAGGTACCTTTTAGTCTTGACCTTCATGGCCATTCCTCCGACCCCATAGACGACCAGAATGATTTTTTCACTGCGCAGATTTAATCTTCTGGCAGCTCTGTGGGTAATGTAGTTAGTGTCTGATGCCAAGTCTATAAGTGTTCCAATTTTCTGTCCTGCATTGGCAGTTACATTCATCAGCATTAGAATGACTGGTAGCTCATGCAGTGCACTTGACTCCATCACTCCAACTTGATTCTTATCAGCACAGTGTGATTTTGCAGTGGTGTTGGTGAAAGCTCTCCTAAACTTTTCCACCATCTCTGGGGAGAGTTCAGACACGAATTTCTCTTGCTCCTCTGTAAGCTTGTGCCTACGCACACCTGACTTTTGTGCTCTGTCCGCTTCACTCCGCTTGAAGTCTCCTCTCCGGCAAAGAAAGAAATGGTGGTCTGCAGAACTCCCTCTCCTGCAGTCCTGGTTTCTACACAGGTAAGTATCCTTACATTCACCATCATCCTCATGACATAACAGGCACCTCTTGCATGCTCCCAGTTTTTCCACAGCATTTAACTTTTCACTAGGCTTCAGTTCTTTAAACTTCTTGCAAAAGAAAATCTTTTCTCTGTGTTTTTCGTCTCCACAGACTACACATCCACCCTTTCTTGTGGATCGAGTTGAGGCATACTTCTTCTCCAGGTAAGCTTTGACTTTTTCAGGCTTCTCACTCACCCCAAGCTGCTCTAATCTCTCTAGAACCTCTTCTTGAGTTTTCAGGAACTTGAGGAGACTATCAAAGTGATTGTCTGGTGTAACACCATTTGCTGGGTTGACCATGAATACAAGCCATTCCTTTTTCATGGTATTTGGTAGTTTGCTTTCTATAGATCTGATGACCAGAGGATTCTTGAGGGCTCCTTTCTCATCAACGCTGTCCAGGAGCTGAATCTTCTTCGCTTCAGCTGAGCCTATTGGCTCCCCCTGCCTTTGCAGACTCTCCCAGTCTTTCCTCCATCGATGGAAGTTCCTTTTGAATCCATCAAATTTTGGCAGGCTGGTAGGTTTGATTTTCAGTACTGGCTGAGGAGCTGGCTGGGGCGTCTCAGGACTTATACCTCTCCTTTCATCTTCCACAATTCTTTGTGCTATGAGGAATTCTGCCCTTCTGGCTTCAAGGTTGTTATTGAGTGTTTTCAGACCCTTCACTCTGTCATCCAAACTTGCCTTCTGCTCCTCTGGAATCCATATGTCCCAAACTGTAAGGTTTGCAGTCGCGTCTTGGACTAGTCTTTTTGCACCATCCAATCGTAGCTCATAGCCATCTTTGTTCACAGCAGAAACTGGAATTGCATGGACTCTTTCACAGGCTGCCTCTGCTTCCTGGATTGCAGACTTCACCTCATTTTCCCCATATCTGGACCAGAGGTTTAATTGGACCGTCTTTCTGACTTCCTCCAGTCTTGTTTGGCAATCCTCTATTGTCTTCTCCAGATCTGCCTGCTGCCGCTTGTCCAGTTTAGCTTCTTCGCCCTCCTCTCCAGCTTCAATGTCTGCCAGTAGGCCCGTCCTGTAATCATCATTTGCCTCAATGACAGTCCTTGCGTGAGAAGTGAGCTTTTTGAACTCCTCTTGCAGTTCATTCTTTGTCATGTTTCCAGCAGCCCTGCTCAGGTAGTTGGCTTGCTTAGTGAAGGTGCCCCCTAGCAATTGCCCTCTCCTGCTTCAGCTGCTTCACTGCCTTTCCGAGCACTTCCTCCGCCATTGCTATGGGTCAGTTTTTTTTCTCTGCGTCGACAGCCCTTCAGTCTTCACTGCCACGCTGGTTATCAACTGTCAAGTTATGTAGTTTGCTCAGCTCTTGCCCAAACTTGAAAAACTGCCTGACAACTCAAATCTTTTCCTCTTCTTTTATTTAGGTTGAATTTGTACAATTAGTAGGCTTGTAGGTTGATAACCTTTAAAGAAACAATACAAACATTCAATTATTAAAATAATATTTTTGAATTGCAATTAAACTTAACAGTTTCCAAAGACAACAACTCAAATTGGATTAGAAATTAGAAATTTGCACATGAAGTATATTAATATTTAATTTAAGCTTAAATTTAAACAGCCTAAACAATACAATTTAAATTAAATTCATTGGATTCAAACATAAATCCAAACCTTAAGGTCTCTCAGTACAATGATTTCAATAACAGTTCAACTTTTCAATTTACATTTGTGTTCCAAAATCCATTTCCCTACTAACCAGTTGCGTCTTCAGTAGCTTGACCCATGAACTGAGTTCTTCTGTGTTTTAGTTGTTTGGTCAAAATGCCAGTATAATTTCCTTGGTGCCTGCTGCCAGTGTGATTCCTTTGTTCACAAACTTTTTCCATGCAGATGTGCAGGTCTTGAGGCTACTTTCAGGAAGTGGTGCACTAACACCCAGTTCTCTCTGCCCCCTGCAGGTTTGGAGACTGGGAGTTGAATGCATGTCTAAGTGAATGAGTTGACTTTGAGTGGTTCAGTGTGATTTGAGATTTGACGCGACACTGTTTTGGATATTATAAACACTTCTTTGGAAACAGGCTACGTCCCACAGTCTTTTTAATCTGCAGTGATTAAACCTCTGTTGAAAAAAACAACCCTTGATCCAGGCGCCCTAGACCTAAATCCAATCTTCCTTTTATTTCAAAAATCCTCGCTCTGTGGTCATCTGCAGGATAATACTTTATTTGGAGATTTTCAGTCAGGATTTAGACCACAGCACAGAAACAGCTTTAGTGAAAGTCACCAATGATCTGTTAGTAGCTTCAGATAATGGACTGGTCTCTGTCTTAGTCCTTTTAGATCTCAGCACAGCCTTCGACATGATAGACCACAGTGTCCTGTTACAGAGGTTAGAGTCTGACATTGGAATCAGAGGATCAGCTCTCTGCTGGTTTCAATCTTATCTAACAGACAGATACCAGTTTGTTAGAGTTAAGCAATCATCAGCGTGCACAGTAGTTGGAGTACCATAGGGTTCGGTCCTATACTTTTTACATTATGCACGCTCCCTTTAGACCAGACCTGGGCATTTTAAGGCCCGGGGGCCACATCAGGCCCTCGACCCTCCTCTGTCCGGCCCTCAGGAGGCTTGTGTCAGAAAAGGAATTAATGCAGGAGTGTAAACCATATACAGAACAGAATACAAACATAATACTTTTATGGTGAGGGGAAGCTGGAATAGAACCTTATTGTTAAAAGTGCCTGGTAAATGTTGAGGATAAATTCTGATTTCTTCAGGCCTTGTTTGGAAGGAGCTGTTATCATCAGTGTTTCTGCAGGAGACTAGACTTAACTTCAGTGTTTTTTGAGTCATTTTCTCAGGTGTCAATAACATGTTGAGCCAGGCCTGGTTTTAGAACAAAATGGAAAGAGTAGATCTTAAACAGAGGATGATATAACTGTTACGCTGGCATATATTTGACATATTTTTGCTTATAGTTTAAACTTTAAAGAATATGTCTTTTTATTAAGCGTGAGTTGACTGTGTTGGCCCGGCCCTCCACAAGAGTCTCAGGTTCTAATGTGGCCCTCGGAGAAAAATAATTGCCCACCCCTGCTTTAGACAATATAATCAGAAAACATGGAATTAACTTCCACTGTTACGCTGACAACATCCAGCTGTATCTATCGATTAAACCCAATAAAAATAATCCTATAGACAAATTAGAAGCGTGTGTGAAAGACATAAGGACCTGGATGACGTTAAACTATCTTCTCCTAAACCCAGAAAAAACTGAGGTGATTATACTAGGCCCCAGGAATCTAAGAGGCACACTATCAAACCAAATTGTCAATTTAGATGGTGTTAGTGTAGCTTCAACTGTCAGGAATCTTGGAGTTATATTTGACCAAAATTTATCATTTAAAACACACATTAGCGAAGCTTTTAAAACTATAAACTGTAAAAACTTATTGTCGCAAAAAGATTTGTGCCTGTGTAAATAGATTTGTCTGTAATATGATGTGTGCGTATCAGGTTTTGTGTGTGCGTATCAGGTTTTGTGTGTGCGTGTTACGATTTGTGTGTGCGTATCAGGTTTTGTGTGTGCGTATTACGATTTGTGTGTGCATATTACGAGGTGTGCGAGCGTATTTAAATTTGTGTGTGCGTATTACAATTTGTGTGTGCGTATTACAATTTGTGTGTACGTAAAATGATCATATTGTAAAAGCAAATAAGCTAAAAAGTTCTAAGTCCTACGGACAAAGCTCTAATTACACGCAATACTTTTGCAACAGTCCTGCCATGTCAGATCTGTGTGTCTGTTTCGATTCGTCTGTAACTAAAATTTAATTTGCCCTGAGTTTAGACTTACAGGCTGTGGACTGGTCGATGAAATGAGGTTCTGTAGGCATGGAGGCAGAATATACTGTTTAACTCTAAGACCTAAAGTCTCGTTAAAATATCAGATAATATAAATTCTGATGTGCTGGCAGCAAAAAGCATTTTGTAACCGTAGCAGATGGCTACTTTGAAGCAGAGGGCAGCTTATATCTCGCTGCTGCCATCTGCTGGCAGCTTAGTCAAGCAGTCAACCCTCAATATGCTGTGGGGCAAAATCGAACTATTTTTTAGAGTGTCTTTATGAGACAGGCAACGGCTATCTCTGTGTGTATTACTGCTAAACGGTTACAAAACGCACACACAAAACCTGATACGCACACACAAAACCTGATACGCACACACAAAACCTGATACGCACACACAAATCGTAACACGCACACACAAAACCTGATACGCACACACAAATCGTAACACGCACACACAAAACCTGATACGCACACATCATATTACAGACAAATCTTACAAATATTTACACATGCACAAATCTTTTTGCGACAATAATAGCCCCATAGCAGGGTGCCAAAATAACTCCTTGAAAAGTTGTCAGCTCGTCCAAAATGCAGTAGCTAGAATACTAACAGGAACAAACAGACGAGAGCACATTACTCCAGTGTTAGCCTCCCTTCACTGGCTTCCAATTGAATTCAGAATTAAGTTTCAAATCCTTCTCCTCACTTATAAGGCCCTCAGTGGGAAGGCCCCGTCCTATCACAGAGACCTTATAGTGCCATACCGTCCTAACAGAGCGCTCCGTTCTCAAAATGCATGGTTACCAGTCGTTCCTAGAGTTTCCAAAAGTACATTGGGAGGTAGAGCCTTTAATTATCAAGCTCCTGTTTTATGGAATCAGCTCCCAGCTCTCGTTAAAGAGGCAGACACAGTCTCTACATTTAAGGTTAGACTTAAGACTTTCCTTTTTGACAGGGCTTATAGTCAGGACATATACAGTATACATATAAAGGTTGGCCTACATGATGAGGAAAGATTGACACACTGAGCCTCTATCTTCTGGCATTACAATATTATTTACATTTCTGCTTAGTTCTTTGCTGTTCACAAGTTGTTGCTCTTTCTCACTCTTCCCAAATGTCCCGCCCGGTGTTAGATGTCCCAGAGATGACTGGACCTTAGCTGTGGCCCATCTGTGATCCTGTCCCAACCCCTGGACCCCTCTTGACCCCAGTTTGTCAGATAAACTGAGATGCTGAGACTTAACTTTTCATTCCTTGTACATAAAATGGACTATCTGTCATTGAAACATCTGTTGCATGGCCTGTCCGTCCTGGGAGTGAATCCCTCCTTCTGTGGTTCTCCCTGAGGTTTCTCTTTTTCCCTAGCAGGGTTTTTTGAGTTTTTCCTTACCCTGATAGAGGGTCTAAGGACAGGGGATGTTGTCTAGTTCTGCCTGTTTTTGTACTTACTGTCTTGCTTGTACATTTACTGTCTTTTGTTTTTGTGAAGCTCTTTGATGCAATTGTTGTTGTGATACTCGGCTATACAAATAAAATTGAATTTAATTAAATAAAAAGTAATTAATGAGAACAAAACGAAACAAAAATGAACAGACAGAGACAACATCCAATCAAAAGGAGGAGGAAACGGAACCAATGCGATCAGAACTCATTTTTGAGCGTCGCAGAAGTGATGTTAGAAGGGCATTAAATATCAAACAATGTTCTTGCTTGGGACCTCAATACCAGCGGTATTCAAAACATTGAAAATGAATTAATTATAAGATATAGTAGACTAAATTCTTATATTTAGTTGACTAAAACTAGACTAAAACTAATAAGGATTAGACGACTAAATTATGACTAAAACTAAATTGCATTTAAGTCAAAAGACAAAAATTTTATCGTCAAAATTAATTACACAGAGCACAGTGGTTTTTGCCCTCCAGGCTATTATCCACAATCCATTACGCTGTAACGTTTTTAATGGACAGGACTTTTGTGACCCTTGTGCACTTAACACTCTTTACGCACTTTTATAAAATGTACACTTCGAGGAATTCCTTAGGGCATAGAACAAGTATTGAGACAAGGCCATGGTCTCAGTCCCACTGCCAAAAGCTTCTCATCTTCTCCTCACCTGTAACATGCCCTGGATAGCACCATTGGTTGGAGCCCTCCTCACTTATTTCTCTCACTTATCTTTAATTCTTTATCTGCTCTTATTAGTGTGAATCCATTTAAGCAACATATGAGTCCAGAATGTTGTTGTTTAACCTGGACTCCATGAAAAGTAAAATTCTGCACTTATAATAGGATTTTTTGTTTGTTTTTTAAAAGACCCATCTAGTTCAGTCGTATTTGTCAAGGTGTTCACATATCCCATGCATAGACAAATAATAAATCTAGTAAGAAACATTTTTAAAAAATGAAATAAAATAAAATCACTGGTTCTCTAGTTTCACAAGAAACTGTGAAAAAGTGTTATTAGTGGAAGGGTGAGAGGTGAAGGGTTGGAGCTCATCTAAAATTCTAATTCAGATCTGTCTTTAAATTATTAATTTCTGAATTCCCCACTCTTTCCTTATTAGATCTCTGTATGCACTGGTATGGCCCTAGAGCTGCACAAACTGTGAAGGTGACCACTTAATTATTCACAGCCCTTGAATATGTCATGAGGCCTCAGCAACAGTTATAGACCATTAAATAATCATTGTATTTCATTTGTGTTAAACTCTTGGCACGACTGAATTATTTAGAACATAACTGTTTTAAAAGGCTTAAATAATTTGCTGTGAGGCCATATAGTACAGTTCATGCTGGCAACAGGGTCCCCACTGCAGTGTGCTCAGATTAATAGGTGACAGCCTTAATCAATAGGACTATGGCTGAGACTATTCTTCAGATCTGATAAAAGAACAAAAAGTTTAAAAGCAATCCTGCTTATTGTTTTAGCCCAAAAATATATATTCTCAAAATCATTTTGATTTTTCTCAGACATGAGATCAGTAGAATCATGCCTATCTCACTGACACAGTACCCTCAGCTGGACAGAAACCTCCAATGTAACTTTCCCGCCACTTGGACAACAACATATTTTTTATGTGAGGGATTACATGAGTGGCACACTCTACCACACTACGCACATAATAAAAAACATAGGCCAATACACTGGATACTAGTAGTCATTCTTGTACAAAATACACTAAAATTACCCTAAAGTTCAAAAGACATGTTCTTTCTATTGAACTTTTTAAATCTTTACTTTCTGGACCCAAAGACCACTGACTGGTCTCAGGTCATGCCATCTGGCCCTCATCCAGGGACCACGTCAACTCCGCCAACACCACCGGCATCCTCTTAGGCCAGGTCTGATGCCACCTACCTAATTGAGATTTTTAATCTTCCCTTCATTTATGACCTAAATATAAAGTTGTCACAGACTGGTCAGGACCTTTTCTTCTCTCTATGTCCAGGCCACCACAAACAGATAACTCAGTTACAGTTAGTGCCTGATATGGCGGCAATCCATGAACCCGGTGGTGGACACCGGAACTAAGGGATGCCGTCAGCTAAAGAAGGAGTCCTATTGGGCTTGGTTGACAAGCAGACAGTGGCCATGGTGGTTGTGCAGGCAAAAACTTGGGTCTGGGAGGAGCTGAGTGAGGCCATGGAGAAGGACCATCGGTCAGCCTCAAAGAGATTCTGGCAAACCGTTCGGTGCCTAAGAAGGGGGAACCACCATTCCACTAACGCTGTTAACAGTGGAGGTGGGCAGTTGTTGACTTCAACATAGTTTGATGGTGGAAGGAATTCTTCGAGTATCTCCTCAATCCCACCGACACATCTTCTACTGAGGAAGCAGAGGCTGGAGGCTCAGAGGTGGACTTGTCCATCACCGAGGTTGTTAAGAAGCTTCACACTGGCAATGCCCCTGGGGTGGATGAGATCCGCCCTGAGTACCTCAAGTCTCTGGATGTTGTAGGGCTGTCTTAGCTGATACGCCTCTGCAACATCGCGTGGAGGTCGGGGACAGTACCTCTGGACTGGCAGACCGGGATTGTGGTCCCTCTTTATTAAGAAGGGGGACCGGAGGGTGTGTTGCAACTGCAGGGGGATCACACTCCTCAGCCTCCCCGGCAAAGTCAAAGGGCTCATGGGAGTTTGCCCAGACTATCCACATGTGCTTTGTGGAACTGGAGGCATTTGACCATGTCATACTCCTCTGGGAGTATGGGGTCTGGGGCCCTCTGCTAAGGGCTGTCTTGTCCCTGTACAACCGGAGCAGGAGCTTGGCTTGCATTGCTCGCAGTAAGACAGACCTGTTCCCAGTGCATGTTGGACTTCAGCAGGGCTGCCCTTTGTCACTGTTTTGGGGGAGGGTGTCTGGTTTGGGGACCACAGGATGTCATATCTGCTGTTTGCAGCTGATGTTGTCCTGTTGGCTCAATCAGGTCAGGACCTTCAGCGTGCACTGGGACAGTTTACAGCCGAGTGTCAAGCTGCTGGGATGAGAATCAGCACCTCCAAGTCCGAGGCCATCATTCTCAGCCAGAAAAGGGTGGCTTGCCCCCTTCAGGTTGGTGGAGTGTTCCAGCCTCAAGTGGAGGAGTTCAAGTATCTTGGGGTCTTGTTCATGAATGAGGGAAGCATGGAACAGGAGATGGACAGACAGATCGGTGCAGCTTCTGCAGTCATGCGGTCGATGTACTGTCCTGTTGTGGTGAAGAAGGAGCTGAGCTGTAAGGCAAAGCTCTCGATTTACCGGTCTATCTATGTTCCAAGCCATACAAGCAGCCGAAATGAGTTTCTTTTGCAGGGTGGCTAGACGCTCCCTTAGAGATAGGGTGAGGAGTTTGGTCACTTGGGAGGAGTGGAGAGTAGAGTCCCTGCTCCTTCACCTCGAGAGGAGCCAGTTGAGGTGGCTTTGGCATCTGTTCTGGATGCCACCTGGACACATTCCTGGGGAGGTGTTCCAGGCATGTCCCACTGGGAGGAGGCCCCGGGGAAGCGCTAGGATATGCTGGAGGGACTATGTCTCTCGGCTGGCCTGGGAACGCCTCGGTATTTCTCCAGTGTCTGGGGAGAGGGAAGTCTTGGTGTCCCTGCTTGAACTGCTACTACACGACCCAGCCCCGGGTCATAATGCTTATGATGTTGATGTTAGCTAATGTTATATTAATTGCTCTGCAGACAAAAATGGGACTAGAGCAAAAAGTCAAAGCGCTACCGTGTTCACACAGTAAAGGTAGCCAAAGACTACAGCTACATCCCTTGGCTGCAGAGTGAAATTTTGGGGAATCGTCGCCAGTCTTAAGGGGGACTGCCAAGAAAGAGGAGTCTAAGACCAGATGACCCTTGGACCCTTGGACTTCTCCCTGGATTTGTGCCGCCATCTACAGTCAAATTGGCCCAGACACAACTCGGCAGGGGACAGGTGTGTCAGCCACATGCCCACAGTCCTTACCTTTCTTCCACAAGGAACTGTTATGTAGGTGTCAGGCACCCGCGGAGAAGTCTAGCCTGTTTTTTATTCATCAGCTTTACATAATAATATCAAGGTGCATTTATCTACAATGCTTAGACATGTTTGTTACTTGTCAAACTATGTCTGGATGTCTGTCATAGTAAAGTAATGCCAAAATGACACCAATGCTTATTCTCTCTCTCTCTCTCTCTCTCTCTCTCTCTCTCTCTCTCTCTCTCTCTCTGTCTCTCTCTCTCTAGGACATGACTTTGGCCATATATGTGCAGCAATAAAATAAGATGCAAACTTTATTATAAATATGTAAAGAAAATTATCTGTGCAAATAAATATGTGTATGTAAAAAAACACTGTAAAACTTGCAAATAAAAAAGATGAGGCATTTTTATATGTCTGTTTTTCTAAATTTACTCTTTATGGCTTGACAATAACTTGTTGTTGTTGTTTAAAAATGTTTAAAATGTTTAAAAAAAACAAAAACATTTTACATAACAAGTTTCAAAGGAAAATTTCACAGCAGGGGCAAATTCTTAATTCATTCTGAAGGGTGATTCTTTGTACCCAACATACTTTCCAAATGGGTCTGGGTATTTATCTCTAATTCGCCAGATGCAGCAGACATCCATGCTGTTATGAAAAATACCAATACTCTCGGTTATCTGGGTCTTGGCTGTCCTGAAGTGCCAGGTTATTTGTTCCATCGTTATCACATTCCATGTCCAATGCAGGATTCATCAAGACAAAACAGTTCTATTTGAGCCTGTTCTATTTCCCAAAAATCTGAGTAGTGGTCCACCATTATCAGACAGTCTTTGCCTGCCTGTCTGTATAAGTCCATGCTGAGGATTTGCCATGACCGTATGGGGAGGGCGTGTGACATCATTGTCTCCTGCTGCTGTTTGTGAGAGTATTCATTGCATGCAGAGCACTGGCTTACAAAGTCTTTCATCTCACCCTGCATGTTAGGCCAGTATAATGTGTCCCTTGCTTGCCTGTAGCATGCCTTGCCCTCTCTGTGACTAACATGAGTTTTGAAAAGCACACCATCCTGCACGCTAATCTCATCTCTGATTGACCAGTACTCTCTGATGGCTATGGGTGTCTCATCCCTACAGCTAGAGACATGTGTCCTCATCTGTGTGCTTTCTTATCTGTGCTGGTTGACAGTGGTAGTAAGACTGATATATGTGTTCAGTGATTTCTTGTGCCCTCTGCAGGGTGCATATGGAATGGCAGCTGTATGCATCAGCAGGTGTCTTTGCTGAAACTGTGGCTCTGCTAAGAGTGTCACTAATGTGCATGTTAGGGCCAGGTTTGTACATTACCTGAAGGTTGTAGTTTTGCAATGTAAAGCATGCTCTGCAGTCGTTTGGGTGCACTCAGAAGTGGCTTGTTAAAGATGGAGATGAGCAGCTTGTGATCTGTTTCAACTGTTATCTCATCCCTGCCATAGAGATAATGGTGAAAACGCTGACATGCAAACACAATGCTCATGCACTCCCTCTCGATTTACACATATTTCTGTTCAGTCTCTGTCAGTGCGCGGGATGCAAATCCCACCGGCTACCCATTTGGTAGGAGGCAGCATCCAAGACCCTTTTGCTAGCATCGCTTTGAATATTGACTGGCTTTGTTACATCGTAATACTTCAAAACTGGTGCTGCTGTTACCAGTTGCTTGATCTCCTGCTCTGCTGCCTCGTGTTTTGGCAGCCAATAAAACAACACACCCTTGTCAAGTAGTCTATGCAGCAGCTCACACACCCCTGATAGGTGTGACAAAAACGTGACAAGGTAAGTTACAAACACTATGATTCTCTGCACCCCTTTTGTGTCAGTTGGGTGAGGCATGTCCTGAACTGCACTGATTTTTCAGGGTCTGGCCGCAGACCGTTCACTGACAGGATGTGTCCATGAAACTTGACCTCTTTGTATTTGAACAGCAACTTCTTGAGACTCAGTCTCAGTTTGATCTTCCTGCACCTGTCCAGTAGTGCTTTCAGTTTTGTATCATGATCTATTATGGGCTCTGCATCAGTGTCCCCTAAGCTGAGAATCAGTTTGTGATCTGCTATGAGCTCAACACTGCTGAGCCCCACCAAAAGTTTGTGTTGCTTTCCAAAGGGCAACGTTAACCATCTGTACCTTTCCCACGAAGTCCAGCACGTCGTCATGTAGCTGCTCTTTCTGTCCAATTTGCACTGCAAAAAAGCATCATGTGCATCCATAAGTGTAAAAACTCATCTTTTCAACCCCCCATTCAATTTTAGAGTGGCGAACATTTTTTTGTCCATTTATTGCTCTAATACTCACAGCTGTGTAGATGTGGTTTCAGCGTGCTCATCCTCACTATTTGTATCCTCAGCTGTGTTCACTCATTGATCAGGTGTCTTCTTCAAGCACACCTTTGCAAAATGGTTTTGTGTCCCACATCGACGACAGACTTTGCCTTAAGCAAGGTGGGAGTTGCGTTGACGTTTGTGTGTAACGCCACAGTGTTTGCATGCAGTGTCATTGGCCACTCTTGATGCATTGTCATGGGGCTTGTCTGAGCGGTATAGCAGTGGGGGCTAGCGGTTGCTGCTGACGCCTGTTTGTAGCACGGATGTTTTCAAGTGACTGGCTCCTCTCTTAGTTCACCATATTCACATGATACCGCCTTTTCTCTTAGTTGTGTCACAAATAAATCAACTGGCTCACCTTCGTCTTGTTTGCAATTTCCGAAAATGTATTTTTCAAACATAACATTCCTCTTCGGCTTGAAGTAGCCCCCTTGTTGTTCCACGGTGAGGGTCAAGTTGTGTTTGTAGATGTTGCAGCATTCACTGGCCATCACACACCTCAGTGTCGCTCCGGGGCCTAGGAATAGTCCTAAAATTGTCCAAGTTGTTTGCTACATCGCCAGTCCGCTACATCGCCAGTCCGCTTCATCTCCTCAGGAGCCGGGATGTTTTATGCCGTGGTGTCGCCCATAAGCTCACAGCAAGTGCTAGCTTGAAACTTTATTTAAAGGAAATAGCCTCAACCAGCCCTCAAATTTTGTCTTCACAGCGGCAAAAGTGCATTCCCAGGCCACAGGCATAGTTGTACTTCTGACACCATGTTTGTGATATAATGAAGACATACACCAGATGCTCGTCAAGTTAGCTCCGTAAGTCTGTATTGATATTAATGTGCTTCATACAGAATGCAGTTGCACTCACTCAATACTTGGACTGTACCATTAGCTGAACACTAAGGGGGAAATCCCTCAGTCTGTCCTCCTCTCTGATGGTTCCAGCTCTTGCTCTTCCTCTTTCCCTCCCCTGGTCTCATCCTCTGCCTTTTTATCTGCATGCACCTCTCCCCCTACCTCTCCCCTTTGCCCTCCCCCTCTCTCTTCTAGGCTAGGCAAAGACTCATATCCCATCTGAAATAAGTTCACTAACTTTTCTTATCTTGCTGAGATTCCTATGCAAACATTGCCGGCCTCAGTGAAAGCTATGTGAGTTATTGATGTAGCTGGTTAGCTAACATTAGCTTTTTTTTTCCACAAACGTTACATACGGTCCATAATATATCATGCAAAGTTTGCTCTATCTGCTGTATTGGGCTGAATCTCCATCTCCGATGTCTCAAGAGTTTACTTTACTCCTGAAGAGCTGAATATGTTTTACCCCCAATAAAGTTTCTCAAACAATGCACGTTAAGAAGTGTAACTTGTCTTACGTTCTCTGTAAACATGATGCCAGAGTCCTGTAACACAGCTGAGGTGTCAGTTTCTCAGTCATGCTTATACGAGCTCCCTCTAAACTGCTGTAGTAATCCCACTTTTGAAAAAGAGAAAGAATCTCAACCCGCTCATTTTTAGTAACTACAGACTAGTCTTCAAGCTTCCGTCAATCAGTACTGTCAACTCAATTAATGCATGAAGATAAACAACCTATGTGACGTTTATTAATATGGCTTTAGATCCGACCAGAGCACTAAAATGCCTTGTAAATGACCTCCACAATAACACAGGCTCTGGCAACCTTTAAACCCTCGTCCTCCTGGATTGCAACACCACTGATCATCATCTGCTCCACAGACTCCAGACCTGGGTGGGGCTGTCTGGCCCTGTTTTAAACTGGCTTTCTCAGTTCTCAACTCAACAGATACTTCTTTGTGTCCATTGGTAACTTTACCTCAAAGAGGCTGCCTGTGATCTATGGGCCTTCCTAAAGCCAAAGACAATTAGAAAGAATATGCAAGAAATCTTGGTTTCATCTTTGATGCAGATTTTCAGTTTTCATCATCATATTAATGCTTGACCAGGTCAGCATTTTTTACATCTACAAAACTCTTAGTATCGCTGTCAACACACTTTCTTCATGAGTGACACTCCTGCAGCAATCTCTGCAAGACTCATCCAAAAACATTAAAGTTAGCTCTCAATGTTTAGCTCAGTCTGAGCTCACAGTTCTGGAGCTTATGTGAAACTTTGTAATGACTTTGCTGCCTCTCCTACATTAAACGTCCTGATTTATCATAGTCATCCCCTCTTCCGACACTTTTAGCTATTTCCCTCAGGACGAAGGTAAAGACTTCCCTGTGCTCATAAAATATCTACAAAAAGTCCTTTGACCCACCTCCAATTAAAGAGTAGAATCAATCAAAACCATCTTAGAGACTGCTCCTTTGCACTTAGCACTTTATTTTAAACCAACCCCTCTACTGTTCATCTTCCACTGTGTCCTTATCTATTATTTGTTTATTAATTTGTTTATTTATTTACTTTTTTACATATTTTATGCTCATATGGATTGTGTGTGTGTGTGTGTGTGTGTGTGTGTGTGTGTGTGTGTGTGTGTGTGTGTGTGTGTGTGTGTGTGTGCGTGCGTGCGTGCGTGCGTGCGGGGGGGGGGGGGGGGGGGGCCTGTGTGTGTGTTATGGAATGTGTATTTCTGAAAGCCAAATTTCTGCCCTTGTTTATACATGGGGACAATAAAGTTGAATTTCTACACAACACATGCACAAAGGCAATGTTAATATTAATACATTAATTGAGTCAATGAAGGATTTGTTGCACAGCCCAAGACTGCCTGTAATGTGTTTGATAAATAAAAATGACACTTTATTCTAGACACTTTATCCTTATTTAAAAGGCCAATCGTAACTTTCAGATATATCTAACAGTTACTGACCCGAGTAGCCGTTAGGGAAATTGCAGTCAGTGTCCTGCTCGCTCGACTGTGCATGCTTGTACGAGCAGAACCAGAGCATCTGCCGCATCACAGGACTTTATTGTAGATTTACTGGCTTCATATTTACAGAGAAGGTAAGAAAAGTTACACTTCTGAAAGTTGATTTTTGACAAACTCCATTTGAGAATATACTATCTCAAGTGCTGACAGTTAAGGAAACTCTTGAGACATGGGAGATAAGAGAACAACTAATGTTTGACAGCGGCATGTTTTCAGCACCACACAGCAGTTGGAGCAAACGTTGCATGATATATTATCAACTGTGTGTAACGTGTATGTACGTAATGTAAAAAAAAACGTTAGCCAACCAGCTATGTTAATAACTCACGTAGCTCTCACCAAGGCACTGCAGTATTTGCACAGTCTCAGCAGGATAACAATAAAAGTTTGTGAACTTACTTCAAACCGGATACTATGCATGATGTGTTATTATTATAGTTATTTTGCTGAGTCAAATGTTGGAGCGTTTCCTTTTTTATTTGGTCAACTAAATGTCTAAACAGCTGCACTGCTCCTAAACCTTGTGTAACACATCCGCGAAAAACACCACAGTAAAACAAAACTCGCCTCTTATTTATTATAGAAAAAAGCAAAATCAATATGATGTTTGTAGGTACTATTACTGTGCTAAAACTCTTTTTATTGCTAACATTCTTTGTTTATGTGGTCAAAATCATGTCCTAGAGAGAGACCGACAGACAGACAGACAGACAGAAAGACAGGCAGAAAGCAAGAGAATGAATAAGCATTGGTGTAATTTTGACATTCATTTATTTACTTTATTATAGAATATAATACAAGGGTCTGAAGGGTAACAAACAAGTCTAAAACATTGTAGATAAGTGCACCTTGATATTATGATGTGAAGCTGATAAATAACAAAACAAGCTAGACTTCTCCACTGGTGCATGATACCTAAACATAACAGTTCCTTGTGAGACTGTGGACATGTGGCTGACAAACCTGTCCACTGCAAAGTTGTGTCTGGGCCAATTTGGCTCTAGGTGGGGACACAACCCCAGGGAGAGGACCATGGGCCAGAGGATCATAGCTTCCCACATCCAGAGGTGCATGCTGGCATCTGCTGAGGGCCCACTTGTGTTTGCCACTGACATGGTACAGTACACCTCACATACACCTAAAATATACTGATTTTAGAGTCTAAGTTAAAAGGGAATGGACTATACTCTGAACATATCTGAGTTAAAAAGTTGAATCTAAAATACTAACTGAAAACAAACTTAACTGTCAGATTCCCCTGCAGTTATTGATTCTGATGGTGTGGCAATCCTGTCTCTTTTCTTGGTGTCTTCCACTGCCTACCATTTAGTTGTTAGTCGGCTAATATACAAATGAATGCATACGCACAGCTAATCCCACTTCAAATGTTTAATCTTTATTCCTCACCTCTTTTTTTATTAAATGTCATACTTTATCACTGTATCACAACTGAGAGACAAGCGGATGTGTTTTGTTTTTTTTGGACCTGTAAACTGGCATGAAATGAATGTAACTACATTCTGTCTAACAGAAAGTTATGGGGTTAGTGTCATGGCTCGTTTTATCTGGTAAAAGTTATTTAGTAAAGGAGCCAATGTTAGTGTAACTCCAAAATGCCACACATTAGCTGCTTTGTGAAGACAGCCAATAAAACAATTTGAAAAACCTCGGGAATCAGGATCATAAGACAGTTGAAGCAGGCTATTGTTATTTACCATTAGACAACTGAAAACAAAACATCACAATATATTTTACATGGTAACGATATCTCACCTTTTGAATAAAAGGAGAGCCAACTCGGGGTCTGTTTTATCCCCAAATCAGATCTTAGTTCACGCAGCCAATGCTGACTCATTGCGTAGAGTTTGAGTTGGTGTCTGGGTTGTGCTGGAGGCCATGTAGGTGTTTTGTTTTTTGTTTTTTTTGTTTTTTTGTTTTTTTTTTTTGGGGGGTTGACCTGCAGTCATTCTCAAAACAAACACTAATTAATGTCGCTCGCTGTTATGGCAGTCATGCAAGGCCCAGTAGACGCGAGTGGGCACTACATCACATCAGGCTTGATTTAATGAAAAATCCAACCTGAATCCTATCCAGTGACATGAGCCTACAGGCTCCTAGAGGCAACCATTACAGTTGCTGTTACAGGTCAAAACAGATTCCCAAGCCACCTCAGCTGGCTCCTCTCAATGTGGAGGATCAGTGGCTCTACTCTGAGCTCCTCCTGAGTGACTGAGCTCCTCACTCTGTCTCTAAGGGGGCACCCAGACACTCTGTGGCAGAAACACCAATGGTCATGACCATAGGTGAGAGAAGAAATGTAGATAGACCTTGCAGTTCAGCCCCTTCTTCTCCACAACAGACGCATCACTGTAGAAGCTGTGCCTATCTTTCTGTGTATCTCTCATTTCATCCTTCCTTCCCTCACTCATGAACAAGACCCCAAGATACTTGAACTCCTCTACTTCTCCTCTACTGAAGGGGACAAGCTACCCTTTTCCGGCTGAGAACCATAGCCTCGGACTTGGAGGTGCTGATTCTCATCCTAGCTGCTTCACCATCAGCTGCAAACCGTCCCAATGCACACTGAAGGTCCTGGTTTGATGAAGCTAACAGGACAACATCATCTGCAAAAAGCAGGGATGAGATTCTGTGGTCCCCAAACCAGACCCCCTCCAGCCTATGACTGCGCCTAGACATCGTGTCCATAAAATTATGAACAGAACCAGTGACAAATAAAAACCCTGCTGCACCGGGAACAGGTCTGACATACTACTTGGAAAGCCAACCAAGCTCCTGCTCCAGCTGTACAGTGACATGACAGCCCTTAGCAAAAGGCCCCAGATCGCACACTCCCAGGGCTCCCCCCACAGAATGCTACGTGGGACACAGTTAAATGCCTTTTCCATCTCCACAAAGCACATATAGTATATAGGGTATAGTAATGGTCCAGTGTCCACAACCGGGTGAAAACTGAAATCTTCTTCCTGGACTGCAGGTTTGGACCACCTCCCTGATCTGCCAGACAAGAGGTACTGTCCCTAACCTCCATGCGAGGTTGCAGAGGCATGTCAGCCAATACAGCCCTACAACATCCTAAAGAAAGACTAGAGAATATTCAGTGCGATTGAGGAGTATTCCTTCCACCGTTCAATGATTGAATGATATTGGATTGGTGCAGGTTGTACTAGTGGCCAGAGGAGCTTCTACCTGGAGCCAGAAGGGAGCTAGGTACAGGAGCCAGATGAGGCGCTAGCATGTCCAAGCTAGTGGTCGGAGGAGCTGAAGTCACAGTGGTGGTGGCTGGGGGAGGAGCTAGCATCTGCAAGAGGCGTACTGTGCAGGAGCCGGAAAGCTGAGCATCTTGGTGTAGAGAGAGGAGGAGCTAGCATTTTGGTGCTAGTTGGAGAAGGAGGAGCGAGCATCTCCGTGCAAGTGAGCAGAGGAGGAGGATCTAGCATTTTGGTGCTCGTGGGTGGAAGAGTAGGAGCTAAAATATCGGTGCTAGTGTGAGGAGAAGTAGGAGCTAGCATCTTGGTGCTACTGGCCTGAGGAGCAGCTAGCATATCGGTGCCAGTGCCCTGAGGAGGTAGGAACTCAGTGCTAGTGGCCAGAGGTGAAGCAAACATCTTGGTGGAGGACCTGGAGGAGCCAGCATCTCGGGGCTAAGGAAGGACGTACAGAAAACCTGGCAGCCTGGTGCCAGTAGAAAAAGAAGGGGCCAGAACAAAATAACCTGATCACACAAAGAGAGAATTAAAAAGTGGGAAACAGAAGAGAAGGAACCTGGTTACCGGTACCCTTAAACAAATACAAGAAACCAAAAGTTGAAATCAAAGTATCAGGGAAAACATAGGAAAAGAAACTGGCAAGCTAGTGACTCTAACAAAAATAGAAACTTTGTGACATAGGCTTTAAAAAGGAAAATATTGTTTATACCCTTATGACATAAAACAAGCTTATTACCCTTCACCCTCCATCATTCACAAAAACACTGAAGTCTGTCAAGCTTGCAAACTAGTGTCTCTTTTGTCAGAGCAATATTTTTTTTTTCTAATAATGTATTTGAGAAGCTGCTTGTTCATCAGCAACTTAAGGGCTATCAATATGTTTTTCTGTATTTGCTCGGTTTAAAGTCATTTACAGCTTGTTTTTGAGTCCAGCTGCTGTCGATAGCGACATGTGTCCTTCATGAAACACTGACACACACTGACAGTATGTGAACTGTCAGAGGGACATAAACTGAGCTGGTAAAGCCTTGTCCAAAACATTTGACTGGGCTGTGCTCAGGTTTGTGAAGACAGGAGAAGATAATGCTACATTCAAGTTAGACCAACAGTAGAGACATTATACACAAATATTAAAACTGATCCGTGCCTGTGTTCTGCAGCCTCTCCACTCCTCACTCTGACCTAACGCTGGACTCACTCTTCTCCAAAAGCAGAGCTGAAGCTGGTGTTAAAGACTGAGAAAAAAAATTATATTTGTGAAACAAGCTAAATTTCTGGTAGAAATAAACAGGACTAACTGTATCTGTCTGATTTATCTCAAATGTATGTTGTGAAATGTTTTTACAGACAGCACCAGCTGCAGTGTCATGTCTGGTAATAACAATAGCTACTGATTTATTTTGTGGCTAATGGAGACAGTACAGAGACAAATGCATTTTTATGTCTTTTTACATTTTTTTTTTTTTTACAACAGACTCACGGTCGATATTTAGCTTCCTTCAGAGTTCACTATGTATTGAGATTAGTAGAGATGAATAAAGGCTGTGACAAATACATTTCTCTTTGTCTCTACATGTTAGTAATCTAAAAAAAAATAAAAAAATAAAACTCTAGCAAATTGTAAATGCTTTTTTCCGAAGTAAAGCATTTGTACATTGACATTTTTAACATTTCAAGTAGAGGTGGGACATATACGGTAATTTAAGCTAAACATTTTAATTTTTTTTTTTTTTTTTATGGTATTTATATTATTTGCAGCCCTAGTGTGATCCATGTCAGGTCCTCTGAGATCTGCACACTGAGGTACCTGTAGCTGTTGACTCTCTCCACCTGGGTACCATACATAAGTGGTAAGTTTTCCCCAGTGAGGCACATGAGACACACCTGCAGCCAATAGAGCTCATCAACCTGGTAGACCTGTTAAGAAATCACTTAAATAGAACCTGTCTGACTAAGTGAAGTAGGCCAAAAGATCTCAGAAAGCAAGACATCACCCTGCGGTTCTCCCAGCGCCAGGAGGCGTGGTCGTCTAAAAACGAGGCGTTGCGCAGGCAGGTGAGCTGGTCTTAAAGCACAAGTCAACATGTAGTTTTAAGCCCATTGCAAGGGAATACACAGAGGCAGTGGGCCTGTGCACAATCCAGCTTGATCTGCGCGTTATTGTTGTTGTTAGAACCTGTCTTACTCCATGAGGGTCATGCCTCTCGCACAAAGAACAGTGCAGTCTGGTTTATAATCCACATCCTTCATATTCCATCTGATGTTCCGCGTCTTCCTGGAGTGTGGCACTTGTCTGTGCCTAAATTCTCTGCTTGGCACAGAGCACAGTATAACTAGTTTATCGTAAGCTCTCCTGCATAACGACGCACCACGAGATGAAGCCTAGTCCCACTGTTTCCAGGAGTTTCCAGTGATGTCACGCATTATGCATGCAAGTATATCGCTGGCCAATATGGCACCCAGACTTTTGACCTCTGATGTGATAGGAACCAAACAGCCATCAATAGACATAGTGAGGGGGTTGGGATTTGCTGAGAGTGGAATTTGAGCTGATCAGGAGGATTTCACATTTATTGCCTTTGAGTTTGTTACATGACAAGTGGTGATGGTCTGTAGACAGTCAGTGGAACAGGAAATACTGGAATTTGTGGAAAAGCGTTGGGTGTCATCGGCATATCAATGAAAATTAATACCAAAGTACGGAAAATATTACCAAGAGGAAGGATGTAGATGATGAACAAAAGAGGACCCAGAACAGAATCTGGGCAAACCCCAGGCAGTATTGGTGATGTAAAAACTGTCACAGATATATGATTTGAACCATTGTTATGCAGTGCCAGTGACCCAAGAGCATAGGCATTTCTTGCTGTATGCAGACTATGCAAATGCTAAATTAAAATTACTTGTCTTTATCTGTAGATATCTCATGTGTTTATTATACTCCTATATCAGTGGTCACAAACAGGTGGACCTTAAGAGGCATTGGTCAGGACCGCAAGACATTTTCCAGGATTACAAGAGCATGGAGGTCCTCGGTCATCCAGGACATATTCAAGAAAAGGTTTTTTGACAAGGCATCTGGACGTAGGTTTGAGGTGAAGACGTTTCATCCCTTAGCCAAAGAGTTAAAAAGACTTTGTCAATTCCAGAATTGACCAAGTCCCTTTAACTCTTTGCTGTGATTATTTCCTCCATTTTTTTAACAATAAAATAACCACAATTACAGATACAATAAATCAGATCCACCCCTCTATAAGCCCAGAGCAGGTTAGTACCTTGTCAGTTGATTCTCCAATCAAACACATTTATACAAACATTTATAATGTTAGACTGCTTCACCACTGTAGACCAAGCTGAGTAAACATCAATCATTATGTCCTCTAAAACATCCACCTGCATCTTGGACCCAATCCCTTCTAAACTCTTTAAAGAGATCCTCCCCTTATTTAATTTAATAAAACTATTTTGAATATTATATATTAGTCCTTTTAGATCTCAGCACAGCCTTCAACACCATAGACCACAGTCTCCTGTTACAGAGGTTAGAGTCTGACATTGATATTAGTGGATCAGCTCTCTCCAATTTTTTTAGAGTTAATCGACCTGAATGACGTTAAACTATCTTCTCCTAAACCCAGAAAAAACTGAGGTGATTATACTAGGCCCCAGAAATCTAAGAGACACACTATTAGACCAAATAGTCAATTTAGATGGTGATAGTCTAGCTTCTAGTTCAACTGTTAAGAATGTCTGAATAATATTTGACCAAGATTTATTGTTTGAAACTGTTAGAGAATTTTGGGATCTATTGTAAGGTTGTGATGCCCTGAGCCTTGGGCTCTGTCAACAGATAGACTCAGACACCTGCAGGAACATGTCTCCAACCTCGAGCCTAATCAGCAGAATAACAACTGAATAACATCTCTTTTGTTATTGTACTGTTTGCGTATTGACCTTCTATGAGGTATTATAAACTCTGACCAATGGAAGCATTCAGCAGTCAGACTTGAATGTTCAATACTACGATGTGTTGACTGTTCAACTGTTTCTGGGCCTGTATGTGATGGTAATAAACTTCTCCTGCTGACATCCAGACTCTCTTCAGTCCTTTTATGTGGTCCACTACTTCGAAGCTCTAAGGCAGTAACCCAATTCTCTTACAGAAACACCAATGAACCAGGCTTGTAAAAACTGTATTTTTTTCACCTGCGTAACATAGCCAAAATTAGGAATATTGATCTAAAAGTGATTCAATGCATTTGTTACATTGAGGTTAGAATATTGTAATGCTCTGCTGGCAGGATCCCCAAATAACTAATCCAGAACACAGCAGCTAGAATGCTAACAAGAACAAACAAACAAGCTCACATTACTCCAGTGTTAGGCTCCCTTCCATTCCATTCCAGTTGAATTCAGAATTCAGTTCAGAATCCTTCTCCTCACTTATAAGGCCCTCAGTGGGAAGGCCCCGTCCTATCTCAGAAACCTCATAGAGCTGTATCGTCCTAACAGAGCACTCCATTCTTAAAATGCAGGGTTCCTAGTCGTTGGCAGGATTTCCAAAAGTACAATGGAAGGTAGAGACTTCAGTTACCAAGCTCCTGTTTTATGGAACCTTATGGTCCAGACCATAAGCCATAGGGCTTATCAGGATATATTGATGAGATAAGCTGCTCTAGGCCTAGACTCTGGGGGAAGTATGACACACTGAGCTTCTATCCTTTGGCTCCGTCTTCACTCTTACTACAATATAGTTTACATTGCTGCTTACTTCATTTCTGTTCACAAGTTGTCCTGCTGTTAGACGTCCAAGTGATGACTGGACCATAGCTGTGGCCATCTGTGATCCTGTCCCAACCCACGGACCCCTCCTGACCCTAGTTCCTCCCACTTAGATTAACTGTTCCTCTGGATACTATCATGGACTATATTCATGTTAAATTTTCATTCATTAGTACGTATGATGGACAATTTATCAGTGACTGTCCTGGACACACCTTTTTGGGCATGGAGGGTCTAAGGACAGAAGATGTTGTCTGGTTTATCCTGTTTGTATATGTACTGTCTTCTGTGTTTGTTCAGCCTTTTGAGGCAATTGTTGTTGTTAAATTGGGATATAGAAATAAAATTGAATTGAATATAAAGTCAAAGAGATGCACCTCAGGGTCCATTCATGCTGTGATGGCAAATCATTACAAACATTCACTGACATGATGGACAAAGAGGAAACATTTATTTCATCAGAAAAATATAGCTCCTATGCTCTGTGTCAACGGTGAATGACACCACTTTATACTTCAGGCTGGGTTGCTGTTATAATTATAGAATAAAACAAAGACTGAACAAGCACTGGACAGTTATCATGACAGCAATTAAAAGAATCTAGCTCAGATCGAAGTGAGGGCATCAAATAATGTGGGGAGTTGTGCTTTTGTCTGTTAACTTTATTCCCAAGTTTTAGTCGTAAGTTACTTGACTTGTTTGTCTTGCATACTGTATATGGCAGTATGCCCGCACACCCCATTGGCCAATTGCATTAGACCTGAACCTTTAAGAGGAGAGTCTGTCACCTGATTTGACCCTTGGGTCACCTCTGACGTCACCCGCCATCTGGGAGCAGTGCACTGAGCATGAGCGCTGTATTAACGCCGCCAAATCACCTAATATTGGCTTAGAGCTCGGTGATCAGGCTCAGCATTGTGTGCTACAAGTGACTTCCAGCACACACAAGGCGTGCATGAGGCTCCACTTCATGAGATATTTCCCGGCCCATGCTGCGTGCAACTTGTTAAAGCTCCATGCGTGACGTCTAGGCTGGGGAGGCCACTATCAGTGCTGGGTCCTCCCACGCTATTTGAGCCTTTTGGGAGGTATTGTCTCCTCTTCGCTACATATGATTCAGAATATTCCATGCACTTATATCAAACTCTTAAATTATGGAAACTGCGCGGCAGCAAGCCTCCCCTTCTTCTTGTCACCTTCTCTTCACCGCCACTTCCCACTTCGCTTCATCCGTGTCAGCCCTTTTGTTGAACTATTGAGTAGTTTGTCCATCCAAGGAAATTCACTGTTTGTGGTGGGACTCGTGGACCTTCAAATACACCTTCGGGACTGACACTCAGTAACGACCTGTGTTTGGAGTAAAACCTCTTCTTAACCCTGGTATAACTAAAGCCTCAACTCACTACAACAGCTGGTGGGGTAATTAACTATTTCACCTCTGGATCTATTTTTGCTGTTGCTGCAGGTATTGGCCCGGTATTTGTAATGTCATGATAACATGCTTTCATTTGAAGGTATGGGTATGTAAATGTGAATCGGATTTTAAACAAGCTTTATTTTACAAATGTATATTTTTATAGTTAAAATTGAACTAATTAGAAAACAATAAAGCTTGCTTATTTTTATATTTCTGTGTCTCTGGTCCACTCAGTTTGGTGAACCTGTGTTGTTCTTAATGTGTTCTGGGCTAAATGTATATGGTCCATTTTCCCTGGTATTACATCCAGTTTTTGTGGTTTGTGTCAAAATTACAATTTAATTTTAGTCTCATGCCCTTAGAGCCACGACACATATTTGACCTAATTTAGACTCATGAACGGAGGTAATTACCTCACACCATTCATCTTCATTTGAACCTAATGTATATATGAATGAACGTAGTTCTTGGCAACAACTAATGCTAAAGAAAAGCTCAGTGCATTTTTTTCCTTGTGCCTGTTGTCCTCAAAGTAATGACACAGAAATGAATTACTATTTTTTTTTTTTTACGGAGTATTAAAGGCATAACAGCAGTATTTCCAGGCTAATATAAAATCCAAGTTAACTCTAGCTTTGATTAAACTCTAGCTTATTTTCATATTTTGTAGCATTTTCCTTTCTTCCGTGAGTTGTGTTTGGTGAACGCTACAATCTCAAAAACATCCCTTGCAGGTAAACAAACGGAAAAATACACAGATTACAGTACACTTACACCCACATACCAGCCCAGACTAGGGACCCCCAAACAGTATCTAGCATAGGGCCCCCACAGATCTAGAAATGGACCTGCCCCAGGCCAGCCAAACTTTCAAGAAAAATGTAATGTGAGATGATGTCAAACGTGGCACTGAGGTAAAGGAGCAGTCAGTAGCTTGAAGGAGGTCGTTGGTTATTTTAACAAGTGTAGTTCCAGTGCTGTGTTCACAACGAAAACCAGATTGGATTGGCTCAAATGTTTTTTTGTTTTGTTTTTTTAAAGATTATTCTGGAAATGATTTGTGTACGTTTAAGCAACCTGGTGATAAAGGAGAGGTTTGAAATTGGCCGATAAAAATCAGTGGGATCTTAAGAATGGATGTGATTGTTTTGCGTGAAGGTCCCTGTCTGTTAAAACAGGAGAGAATGGGGTGCCCGGTGGCTCAACTGGTAGAGTGCATACCACATACTCAAGCGACCTAGGTTCCAATCTGGCTTGGGCATGTCTCAAATTCATTCCCTTCTCTCTCAACATGTTCCCTGTCTGTCTTCACTGTCTCTGTCAAATCAAAAGGCCAAAAGGATGTGTGGACTGGACAAAGGGAGCAGGAGATGGTCATGAGGACATGATGAGGTCAGAAATATGCTGATTTGATGTGAGTTGGAAGCCTGAGAGGGTGGTGATTGGTACAACATGTAAGTTATTAGTCCAGGTACAGTCAAGTTGAGTCAATGGAGGGGTGATCAGTTGTTGTGGGTTGTGTTGATCTTGCTGTGTAAGTCAAAAAAAAATTCCATCACACTCTGTGATGGAAATAAAGTAGAAGGTGGTTTCAGGTAGCTTGGTGAGTCTATTGACAGTGAAGAATAGTATTCTTGTATTTGATCCTTGGTAATTGATGACATTGACGTAATATGCAGATTTGTCGATCTGAGAGCATTTTTGTACATACATACATTTTTTGTATATATGGTCACAGTACAATAGACGGTGAATGCCATGCCCAGTTTTCTTTGATTGATGTTCTAGAATGTCTAGATGGTAACCTTTTTGCTTAAATAAGAGGACATCGGAAGTGAATCAAGGGGAGGACATTACAAATGTGACAATATGGGTGCTTAAAGGAGTGTCCAGTGCAGAGGGTAGAGTATTGTTGTATTTATCAACCAGATCAGCAGGGAGGGGGGCTGTGCCTTTGCGTGTGTGTGTGTGTGCGAGTGTGTGTGTGCGTGTGTGTGCGTGCGTGCGTGTGTGTGAATAAAATAACAGACAACAAAGAAAGGCAGGAGGTAGAGAAAAGGATAGCTTTACTACAAAGAAGGCGTCGCTAGCAGAAGTTCAACATCTCATCATACACGCATACATGGTTAATATAATTGACTTATTCTTGAAAGATGTACCTAAAAAAGCAGTTATTTTGCGTGTTAAAGCAAACCTTGTACATACTGCTCTAGTGAACAGTTTAACAAGATGCTAATCCAAAACTGAGAAAAGCTGAACAGTATGTGTCATTATAATACATTAGCCAGTAGATTCTTGACAATGCAGCATTTTGAAATGGACACAATAAAAAGTGTCAAACTGAATCTATGTCTTGTGTTACAATTAACAAACAATGAGACGTTGGACTCAGAACATTGTGCACAAAGCAAGGTGAAAATATGCATTCAAGATTTACATAAAGACTTGTTTGAGTTTGAACAGACAGACACTTACTTCTGCACCACTTCTCTGCTTGGTGAATAACAGAAGAAAAGAAGAGCTGCGTCGTCAATGTTGAAGGAGACAGAAACTGATGGAAGCCTTAGTAAATAGTTCAGCTTATGGCAGGAGCACCTGTTTCTATTTACATCATCTAAAGCCTTCCTTTTGCACAGAACAGATCCAAACCGTGGTCAACAGAGATGCCATAGAAGTATCATATATTCCAATGTCAAGGTGAAGGGAAACACAGAGTGAAGAATGATTCGTGTTTGGAGTGCAAATATAAGTCAAAGCTACATTAAAAGGTGCACTGCAGGCTGAAAAAGCATTAGTGCCATCTGCTCAGTGGATACAGACTTGTGATAGATAGCATTTTGGAAGGTTTTGACCATTATTTACAAAGATATGAGATTTTAAAACTGCATTTAAATAGTTTAAGCCAAATAAATAAAACAAATTTTCTTTGTTGGGGAGTCATAAATCTGAAAAATAACACAGAACACTAATACAACATGAGCAGCAGCATAACAGATATAAATGAGCATTTGTAACATACCAGTTGCTACAAAGATGTTAATGCCCCCAAGATTCTTTTGGCTATTTCTGACATGAAACAACAAAACATCAAAACACGTATAACAATTATTATTAAATTAAGGGCTAATATATTAATACTTTTCACATCATGTAATAAATAGAAATATAAAATAAATATTTAAAATACAATGGAAACTCCCACTGATAACTGCATTGAAGGCTAGTCACTCGGTGAAGCCTGGAGTGAATGGCAGCGTGTACACTGTCCAGTGACAGTAGGAAAGAGTGGATGGATAAAATCTGACATTACCTTTGAAGCTCATTGTCAAAGTTAAGTAAGCGTTAAGCATGATCTAAAAGTTAGCTGTGTCTAGCGTCTCATTTTTATGGCCAAATGTCACATATGTCTGTGAACAGCAAAATTAAAAGCTCATGAACACACCAGGCCCTTAACTCATGTGAGGGTCACCTGAACGCAGCAGCAGTAACATGTACAGTATTGGCTGTTATTTGGCTAAAAATCTTGTTAACTGAGCTTGTTTGTTTACACAGACCTTACGAGAGAGACATTTTGTTAAGGTCGTTGTGACCAGTGGCTAGTTTTTTTGAAACCCCAGTTTTTGTAAGAGCTTCCAAGCTAGCCTCTGCAAACCTAGTTCACTCATCTTTACTGTCAATACTACCACCGCACAGTGTGTCTCAAATCGCATACTTCTGTCGATCACTTTTTTCTGCATTACATTACAAAACAGTAGGTGTACTAATGCAGTGCAGGATCACAATGTTTATTCTTCATTCTTCTATATTAAAAATGTCTGTCATAATTAACACAAGACTCATACTTTTTTTGTTCGTTGATTTCCATGCTCATTGCGTAGGAAATGTACATTTATTACCAAACACAAGTGTATATTTAATATCAAATATTGTTTGTTAAAGTTGTGTTGCTGTACCTAATATGATACGATTGTGCAAATTAGAAAGCAACACAAAGTGGGGATTCACACACCACTATCAACATCATCATTTTCAAATATGACTCTACCTCTTCTACCTTATAGTAGAGATGGAGGCAAATGAGGATAGAAAGTGTACATACATCAACATGTACATCAATGCATGCTTACTTCTTTAGGCCTATAACTTATGAGTACACCAATTGAATGCAAAGTGTCATGCATTTCTCCATACGCGAGAGAGAGCTCAAAATTGTACACCAATAGGAAGTGCAAAAAGCAGAAGTATGTGAATTAGGACACACTTGACTTCACTTTGATTCTAGCAGCCAAGCTGAGGCTTATGGTGTATTTGTAATTTTCCATGTGAATTTCCTGTATTTTCATGCACCATTTTTTCAGTGGGGGTTTTAGCTTGATTGCTTATATTCAGTCAAATGTTCACAATTTTGTCTAAGACCATAACTACATAGACCATGAAAAAACTATGTATTAATATGGGAAAACATCTGCACAGTGTTAGCTGCAAAGAGATTAGTAAACTAATTCATTATGAATACAGTCTGTAGAAAGTAGAAAACAATATAGACACTTAACACACAATGTCTAGACACTTAATTGATTTGATCTTCCATCAGACAAAAGCAATGTCAAAAAACAAAATGATTACCTTCATAAGAAGTCCTCCTTTTATTGACGCTTTTCTAACTAATTGTGAGATTTCTGGAAGAAAGTAAGAGTATTACTTAGTTGGCTTCTTTGGTTATGTAAAAAAAGAGACCAAATGTCAAGCACCAAACTATTAGGCCTACAACTGTTATTCTATTGAACAGCTGTTTTCATGTGACATATGCAGCATTAGCCTGCATGCTAACTCAATAATACACATTTTCTCAAGCAAAGCCAAGTCCCTCTTCCGGGCCATTTATCTAAGTTTCTACCATGCCCCGAATTCTATGACAGATTTGTTATTAGCAAATGGTGCTTGTTGGTTGTGGCAGAGCTGACCATGTTAGTGATCATGGCTAGTTTTCTTAAAACCACAGCATGAAAGGCAAAGTGAATGTAAATGTTAAAAATGTGGGGGAAAAAAAAAACAAAATCGCATCCTGACCCCCAAAGCATGATGACAGTGATACAGTGATAGTGCATAGTTTGCAGGGCACTAAAATGTGTGCCAGGATTCAGCAGGACTCACTACCAGCTGTGATAAAACAGAACCTTTTACTGCCTATCATATCAATATGATAAACATATCTGCCAGCAGTTTGCTGAGTTGGATGGTAGGAAGCGGATATATTACAGGCAAAGGTCAGAGGGAGGTCACTGAAGGGACAGCAGGGACACTGGCCACAGACAGAGCAGAAAAAAAAACTAAATAGTGCCAAAAGATTGCTATATTCCAGCTGCTGCAAGGCACACCCGGATTCTGTGAGGAAAGCCAGCACTGTCCACAACAGCTCAGGCTCAGTGTGTGAGTCCCGTTGCCCCACTGCATGTCTCCAGTTGATTTCAGTTTGTGGTGTGCGTCCCTTGTGCAGCAGTGGCCTATGCCAGTGAGTAGATAGCGTTGACCGGTGAGGTAGCCTCAGAGCTCTCATTGCCCTCTGTCTCATCCTTGTCCTTCTTGACTGTGTACTGGCCGATGAATGAGCCATCCTCATTGAACTGTCCGTCCCCTCCCTCACCATAGTCCACCAGGCTATCATCGCTCTCCTTCACGTTGCCGTCCAGTGATGTCTGACTGCCCTGCAGGGGCTTGTTGTCCTCATCGCTGCTGTAAAACACAAGAGATGTCAGGACTTGAATGAACAATACCAAAAGGACTTTTTTTGTTATCAGCAGAGGTAAATAAAGGATTATTAGCATTGTTAGCACTGACTATTGACAGTAAAAAGGAGTGACTAGAAGTCAGGCCCCTTCAGGAAGACCCCATGGAACCCCAAGTCAGATACATTTTTAAAAGGAAGTAACTGGACCATTTTTGATTCCCTTCATGTCGTACTGTGGAATATTTTATGGAATACACAAGGGATGACTTATCCACCACTTCAGTAAAAAAACAATGTATAAAGATAGATTGCCTTCTGTATATTTGCGTATACTCTTACTTGATAGATATAAATGACCAGATCTCATGATCTGGCAAAATTAGTATTTAAGATGAATCTGTGTATCATTTGTTTTGGGGTTTTTTTTAGTTTTCTTCCATTAACTCTTCCACCTCCTCTTCCAAAAACACTTGTTTTCTCAAAATTTGTTTCCAGAACCAAAATGAAGAAAACGGATAATAACTAATGAATTTCTTTGTGTGAAATCAGCCTCCCTCATTCGTTTTTTCAATTTTTCATTCGAGCAATTGGACATTGGAAAAACTAGTCGTCATTTTTTTCCATTTTGGTTTTGGAAACAAATACTGTGAAAACAAGTGAACAACAAATGATACATGGATTAAGATGCCTGTACCACTTTTAAATTGTCTGTGTGGTAACACTTTGGTTTTCCAATGGAAGTAAGATATGGCACAGGAATGATAAGACACAAAGAAGAAAACAATGCCATACATTGCAGCTAACACCACCACTATGCAAAGACAAATACAGAACAACCACAGCGTTCAACCAGCCTGTAAATAGTGTAAAAATCTCGTCTCATTCTTGTGAACCCTATCTCGTCTCGCATCTCGTCTCGTGGGATTTGTGTCTCATCACACCCCTAATATAAATATATAGTAAGGAAAAACTAAGTCAAATGCACCAAGCTCAAAACTATTGTTGTGGAAAACTGAAAAAAGATTTCACAAACATCAAGTGGTATTTTGCTGCCTTTATGAAAAGGCAGCAGACAAAAATGACAAGCATAAAAATCATGAAGGAAATCAAAATGTAGTTTCCTAGTAGACTTTATAGAGCCAGTTACCATATTTACAATAAGGTCAAAGTTCAGAAATGATAAAGCACTATGAATGCAAATGAAATTCAACAAAGTATTACATCACGCAAAAGCAATAGGGGCAGAAGTATAGCAGCTACCTTCCTGCTCTTTATTTTCCATAGCCATGATTTTACATTCTCCAATTGGCTCTTCCTAATGTGAATAATGTGAATAATAATCTGAGGAATAGTATTACTATTCTCTACATTTACATGTACTATATTACAAAATATACAAATGTAGGCATTCATTCCATGCTGACCATAAAGCATTGCTGCTTGCTGCATGCATCAGCACAGGTAGGAGAAACACAAATTTGAGTTCACACTTTCCTCTGGAGTTAAACCTCTCAAACAGGCCTACAGCTTTATTTTTCAGACCCACTCCTTGGAGCACTAAAACTACAGCTGAAAACCAGAATGGAATATAAAAAAACATGTACATTACAACAGGCTTATGTAATGTGTTGAGGCTGACTTAAGGATGACAGCTGCATTCAAGTGTCAGTGTCAGCAAGTGTTAGCAGTCAGTGTATTTGAACTTTTCCAGGCTAAAGCGTTTAAATAGCACATGCACCCTGCTTCAGAATGTCAAATCAAAATGGCTGACAACAGAAGATAATCCATTATATTCCAATGCTATTTATTTTGAGTAGCTTTGGAGTGCAAAAGTTTTCTTTGAAATTCAAAAAATTCTCTCATGGCATTCACAAGCATGTTCCCTGGTGTCAGGGCTTGGCTCAGATTTTGTAGTACCTCATGCACACAAAGCACAGCAGAATTATTTTTAATAATCAAAACCCACAAGGCTGTTAATTTGTTGACCCATGTCACAATTAGATGAATTGGATCAGAGCCTGATTATGTGCCTTTTACACAGAAACTATTCTCTAAGTATCAGTGTAAATGCCACTGATATCAATGTAAATTAAATACATTATCCATAATTTTTAATATGGATAAAAAATACCAGGTGAAGGATGTTGGATGGACTACAGGAGTATGTGATTGTATATATAGGGCTTTTCTTAGCTGTATTACCCTGATAGATTTATGTGGATGCAAAAACAAACATGATTGTTACTTTAACAATAAACAGCTACAACAGCACAGCTGTCAGCTTTCTTGAATTTGCAGAGAAGATGGAGAGTGCACATCCTAAACAATCTCCATTGGCTTCAATCTGTCATTTGGAAAATATAATTTGGTTTTATTTCAGAGTAGACTACTTATACTACTTGATAAGCTCTTCTTTTTGTGTATCTATTTGTCACATCACCTGACACACACCACGCCTGCTTTTGCTGCAGTTAGGTTTAACATTTAAAATCCGACCACATTGAATTTTTCTCAAACAGATCGAATTATTTGTGTTTCACTGTATACCAGGATTATGTGTCTTTCTGTGCCTCAGACGTGCAATGAAGTCACTTCCGTCTCATCTCTATAAACTGCTGATAAACAATCATTAAGCTATTACATGTAGAAACTGATGACACTCATGTCTTCGCTCTGGATTATTAAATATTCAAATGAGCCATGTGGATTACATTCAGGTTTTTAAAGCTCAGATTTACCAATCTCCTCACATTTGCATGGCAGGAAGTTACATATTTAGCAGCTCATACTGTCACTGATCAGCCCTGGTAGAGACTGTGGTGTCAATGAGCCAGAGCACTGTGAGAGGAATTATCTGATGGGCAGTTTTCCAAGGACCACTGTTGGAAAACATTACTTTAAAGATCAGAAAGTTTCATAGGCACCAGCATGCTGAACATTCATGAGCCAAGCCTCAACCTACAGTAGCCACTGTAACACAAATATTTTTAATTAGTTCATTAAAATGTTAACACTTAGGGATGGCTTTGTTGGTTAAAATGCAGTGCCGTTTTTAAATATGTATATAAATGGGACCCAGATGTGACCGTACCTTTCACCCGACCTTTGGATGAATGTGAAAAAACAAACAACAAAAAAACACATGAGTAAAGGCATAAGAGATTCAGACATAAACAGATGACAAGCATACATGCACTATCTGAGAGTTACAGGCCACTTAGGCCAAGTATTTTCAATTCTCCCAGTTCTACTATTGTTTCTGAAAAACAAAGCTTCCAATTGTGTAGTTTCTTTTTCTTCTGGAACACTTAAGATGTGTGCTACTTTACTATAATGACAGTATACTGCTTTCTCCATTCTCTTATTGCTAGATTTAAGTCTCTGTTCAGATGCTGATCTGATCATTGTAATATGACAATGCAATACTGAACACTGCAAAATTGCTATTTAACATGCTTAAAGACCCAAGGCCTGGCTCTTAACTGTTTGACATGGATCACTTACCCAGAATTCACAGGGTAGGTGAGTGGCACTCATGTCACTCATTCACCTCACAGTACGGTTCAGTTCAGTAGGGTAACCATATTTTCAAACCAAAAAAACGGAACGCATTCATTTTACTGCAAATCCAGTAACAGTACATTAAGAAATGAAAAGAAATCAATACAATACCAGAAAATGTTTTTTTAAAAAACTTGATTTGATTGTTTTAATTAGCTTCAACAGTTTTTAATCATTTAACTTCCATGAAATTCAACTTTTCTACCATGTTTGACAGAAAATTTACACTTACAGCAAAACACAGCTTATTCATTACTCAGTACTTTTCTTAGATCATTCTTGGAGCTTGTTTGTAAATCCCGACTTTCTTTTCGGCTGATGACAGGTCAGTGAACGCTGGAGAAGTACCGCTAAGCAATAGCCTTGTGCTTGAGATCCAATCATTATTGAGCTACAGACCGGAGG
This sequence comes from Rhyacichthys aspro, assembly GCA_036850595.1. Taxonomy (NCBI): domain Eukaryota; kingdom Metazoa; phylum Chordata; class Actinopteri; order Gobiiformes; family Rhyacichthyidae; genus Rhyacichthys; species Rhyacichthys aspro. The sequence continues at coordinate 1,265,402 of CM072152.1, forward strand.
AACACTGTTAATCTGTCTGTAGTCTACGGACAAATGAGTTTCAATCACCATGCACTGCTTTGGCTTTATGGCTGGGTAAAAAATCAAGATATTTGGGACAGGAAGAAGGCAAAATCAGGACTTTTCAGTGTTTTTGTAGATATCCACCAGGACACGGAACGGGGGGCTTAAAATCAGGACTGTCCTGGTTAAAACGGGATCTATGGTCACCCTAGTTCAGTATGGCACAGTTTGGAAAGGCTATCTGATCTCGCAAGTGTTCCATTCAGAGATAACCGGACGTGATGTCACAGGACTGGAGACTGGATGTGACATCACATCTGTGTTGCTCTTAGGTGACTACTTAATTTAAAACTACTCTGATTTAATCGGTTGCCTGTTAACGTAGTCTTTTGCAACTAATTGTATGCTTGATCCATCAAGCTCCCCTATTTGAACAAACCATTAATCCCTTCACTAACATTTTATTGTTAGCTTTGTCTGTTAGCTGTAAGAAGCTAATAGCTCATAATAGCTTCTCCCTCTGCATTTACTTTTTCTCCTTTTTCTTGCTCAGTGCGCCATATGTTTAGTTACAGCTCTGCCTCATTTAGCAAGAGGGAAACGTGTATCAGGTGCAGTTTATTTGTAGTTCTGGAGGACTGGCTAACATAGTTTGAGTCCGCACAAGCAACTGGGCATAAAGAATAGTGCCTTAGTGGCTGTAGTTAGGTGTTATCAAGGGGTCAGAGCCGGATTGGAAACAGGGTACAGGCAAATTACTCTACACGGCGGTAATGATGTTCAACGTTGCTAGTCAGAAGTCACCAAAGTGACTGAGCTTCGGTGTGTAACTTCGCCAAAACTATGTCAGATTATGTAATATGCTCTTGCCCTCTTCCTGATTTGACCACTGATGAAATGTGTAGCTGTATGAAAAAAAAAAAGGCTAATAGTTTAGAGCAGGGGTGGGCAAACTTTTTGGCTCAAGGGCCACACTGACTTTTAAAATCTGAAAGACGGGCCAGACCACTAAACTATAAACTAGTATTAATTACATTAGAAAACTTGTACCATTTCTTGCACAGACTAGTTAGTATAATGTTTCATGGAAAAGTGGTGGCTGATATTATGTTCTTTGAAAACTGCAACAGTTTTTTAGCAAATAAGACATATGGTACTGCCTGGACTTCAGTCAATAATCTCTGTCAAATATCTCTGTCCACATTAAAAACTTGTGTGAATGGAAGTTTTCTGTTTGTAGATATGATGGTTGCTTTAGCAAAAGCACAAGGCATTTAAGGAATATGGCCAAATATATACTGTCTTATATTAAATTACAAATACTTTGTAAATGCTTGGCAGGCCGCATTACACAGCTCAACGGGCCGCATGTAGCCCCCAGGCCTTAGTTTGCCCCCCACTGGTTTAGAGTGACAATCCAGAGTTCGGACCAGGACACTAAGTCGCAGTCTTGCACGCTTCTAGGTCTGTCACAACCAGAGACTGTCTGTCCACCAAGTGCGCAGATGTCATCATAACTCAAACATAGGCCCCAATCAACAATAAATAACACATCTAACTTAAATGTAGAGAAATGTAATGCAGTTTTCAAATGCGGATTACTAAATGTTAAATCGATCTTTTCAAAATCACTATTAGTTAATGATGATTTAATTGGTGATCATAAAATAGATTTAATGTCCTTGACTGAAATTGGCTTCAACAGGATGAATATATTAGTCTAAATAAATCTACCCCACCCAGTCACAGTCTCTGAGCGGCTGGGAAGCCAGCAGCCCACCGTGCAGATTGCCAGTACGAAGCAATTCGGGAGACACAGGAAAAATATTCTATATAGGCCGCTTGGTACTGTATGAGCTCTGCACTTCTTAATAAATGGTAGGCCTACTGCTTTCTCGATTTGCCTTGTATCCTGAAGTGGAGCTCTGTGTTGGACGAGAACAGATTCCAGTCCCGCACCATGCGTTATTACGCACCACATCAGGAAGGCTTGGGTCTGAGATGAGCTGAGTGCAGCTGAATTGTTTGTGCATGAGGCACGAGAGGAGTCACATAAAGACTACACTTACGTTTACAGATGTCTTTTATTTTCTCAGGACTCAAGAAACTACTGCACCGGGAGAAGTCGTTCACTGTTGTGCCAAGATTTTGAATTGAACTCTCCTGCCTCTGAACCCTCTTTATGTGTCTACAATCATCCACCATCAGTTTGTTGTCGATGGCCCCAGACCCACACCACTTTAACCTGTAGCTATTAAAGAAAGTAAAATGAGTAAACTGCACCAATTTGTACTTAGACAGGTGCAGTTTAGAGTCAAAGTAGCCTACGTGTGTGTCAAAGTCAGCAACGGATATGCATACAGGGTGGGGGTTGAGGACCACTGAGCTAGACCACAGGCTCCTGTAATGGAGGTTAGAGTCTAACACTGGCATTAGAGGATCAGCTCTCTGCTGGGTTAAATCTTATCTAACAGGCCGATTCCAATTTGTTAAGCACACATTAAAGAGGAAGTTTTCTATATTTAAGGTGGGACTTAAATATACTTTCCTTTTAATAGGGCTTATGGTAAGGACATATACAGTAGATGAAATAAGCTGCTCTAGGCCTAGATGCTGGGGGAAGTATGACACACTGAGCTTCTATTCTCTAGCTCTGAATGACTTCACTCTCATTACAATTACAACATTCCTGCTTATGTAACCCACGTAAAATCACGTCCAATTTCCAGTCACCACCTTACTGTGGCGGGATGAACTTTCTTTAAGTTCCGGGTCAACCTGTTGCACTTCTTCCTGCTCCATGGTTGCTGCTGTCTCTGGCTGGCGTGCTCTGGTCAGCGTTTTGGCTATTTGCTACAAAAATACCACTCAACAGCTTGAAATAAGTCATGAGTCTTGATTAATGACAAAATGAGTCATTTATTCCACTTGTTTGTTTTAATGTAAAATGCGGTGCCGCGGCCACCCATTCAAAATCCCTATAAGCTAATGCTAAGCTAGCACTGCTAACACTCTGATTAGCAGTCTTATTTATTAAATGACCGTCATCATTTTGTTGACTTTGTGGCCGAACATTAGGCCAGTACTTCCAGTGTACATTGAATCATTTTTGCAGTTTTGTCCGTTTTGTATGTTTGGTTTTTTTTTTTACTTTTCAGGTTAATGCCAAAACGTCCTATGGCAATTGAATTAAATTGGCTTTGAACTAAATTGATAATTGACCCTATTGCAACATATACAAACAATTAGGTTTGTTTATTGAATATATAATTGTTTGTGACCATGTATATTGGCTTTATTGCTAGTTGAATTTATTTGTAGATAAATAAGTGCACTTTACTTTGATTTTGAATCAACTTGACAACTTGAATGATTTATTGCAATGTTATCTTTAAGATTACTTGGTTATTTACTATTGGTTTGAAATATAGCATTAATAGCATTATTTGTTTAATATTATTATTTTTGGATAGCAGTAGAAAACTGTTTAATTTAATTCACAGTGAATTCTAAATTGTGTTTTTGATCTTGTTTAGGTCAGGTTTTTTATACCCCTGATTACCACGTTCAAGACGGCGAGCTACCCAATCACACTGCATCACAGGAGGAAATATCAAACCTATTTTTTTCCCCCTCTACGGATCTATTTTCCTTATTCACAAAAAAATTTGAAATCAGGAAGAGGGCGAACAATTTTTCATTGCACTGTATTAATTTTCAAACATTCAAAGGCAACAGTGCCTGTAACATTATTATAGTTCGCATTTCTTGTCCATTTCGTTTCGTAAAATTTACACATAAGTGCATTTCGCATGTAATTTCAGCACATCCCTGGCAATCCCTGCCAGCTATCTCTATGTAACATATAGCACTCGCTCTCATTCTCTTTTTAAGTACTATATCTCAGTCTTTGTCTCTCCCTGATTGCAGTCACTGCTATAGCAATCCATGCAACTCAGCAACCTCCCCTGTCTGGTAAATGCTAGCTGCCATAGCAATCCCTGCATCAGTGTAACTCTTTGCTTCAGAGTCAGTCACTTCCTGGTCTTATTCCCCAGCACTTTTCTATCTCCCTTGTGCAGTCCACTTTTGGGCAGAGAGGGACTTGCCAAAAATATCTACTGTGCTCTTCTCCTAATCTCCATCACACAGCATCTCTCCTTCTGGGGTCTAAGTGCCAAAGTAACAATTCCAGTATATATATATATCAATGCATCTATTGTCTGTTTTTGTCTAAGTCTCTCCAGACTGAAATGCAATAGTTTTAATTCACAAAAAAAAAATTGCCTTCAGATGTCAACTCTAACAGCAGTCAATACAAAAAATTCAGTGTGTTGAACAGTGTTCTTTTTCGTGCATACAAAAGTTTATCACAGGAATAAAATTAAATGATTATATTTTGGTTCTGTGTGTATCTTAGGGTTCTCCGTATCCCAATCAACAGACAGAGTTGTTTGGTCCCAATGCAGGGGAGGCCTAGTAAGAAGGTTGTGGTATGCTTATATATGGACTTGTTCATACCCATTTTGCTGCAAGAAAAGTGTGATACCAAACTGAACTGAACCATACCACTGGGGAAAAACAGGGCTAAAGGAGTAAAAGTTAGATTCTCTTTCACATTAATTGCGCCTGTGTCCTTTCTTCAGCCTGACCCTCCGCTGCCCACTAACAGTCCCCACTGTGAGGCCACCTTTCCCTAGTTCACACATGCACAGGCCGCAGACAGGCATCAGGCAGAAGTACCTGTTCTCATTCTCGTTCCTGACAGGGCCATTTCAGCGTGAGGAAGAGAGAGTATGAGATGTGAGCAGACAAGACAAACAAACACACAATTCAGGGTTAAGCTTCAGGGAGGGCCCAGAGGGTGGATTAGGGCTGAGTAACTCATAAACCTTTACATATATTTCATATTGGCATAATTGTGAACACGGACCTATACAGAGTTAGGACACACATCAAGCCATAACAGACCCTATGGCACATATTGTAAGTGGTGTAAAAGGCTATCAGTGTTGTGTCAATTAAATGTACATCATTTATACTTTAGTCCGAAGCAAACAACATGATTAGACTTGACTAGACAATGTCTGTAAGTGCCAAATGCAGAGACACAAGGTTAAAGACAGTGTTAAGTTTTAGAATTTAGTGAGAGTAAAGGGAGCTGACTCATTCTCTTCAGAAGAATGAGTACAGAGTTCAGTGGAACCTGGAAAGAGCAAAAGACACATCACTCACCAGAACATACCAAACAACACATCTGCAAACATTTTATGTACCCTCTGGCTGGTGAATGAATGCGATAGGTTTGAAGACATGAAGACAGAACACCTTTAAATATATGTTCAAAAGTACTTTTTCTATCTGTCAATCCAGAATTACGCAGCGGACATTCAGTATATAAATAATTGCTGGTAAGGTTTAGGTTAGGTTAGTTCTAGCCTTCACAGAGCTACTTTATTGCTTTGTTGGCTTCTACAGTTAGTGTATGCATGCTCACTGCAGGTATACAGTATATCAGACATCAGCCTGTGATATGCCTAATGTGCAGTGAGGGCAATTTGTTCTCATGTACTTACTGGTAATCAAATGATCCATCCTGGTCTTTGTGGTCCACGGGGTCCAGAGGAAGATCTTTCTTATCACGCACTGAGGGAAAATGATATAAGTGCCATTAGAGTACAATACAGTGAGAGTCTCAGGTTGATACAGATATGTACTGTACATCATGTTTGCTGGAGTGAGTTTGGCATTTGTATGAAATCAATGAGGTTATTTTGTTTATTGCATGAGTAAAATTTGTGTGTACATTAACTTGCACCTAATGGTGCACTTAAGGATAGCATCAGGAATAAATACATCAGAGGGAGAGCACATGTGAGATGTTTAGGAAATCAAGTTAGTTGTTCAGAGAAGAGGGAGTGAATATACATCATAATCATCATCACTGTTTATTGGTGATATATAAAGTATATAATTGTGTAATGATCTTTTTCAATATAAATAAACTACTAAATAACTTTTACTTCGGCCATGTCCAACCTTTTTCACAAAACTCAGTGATTTGATTTGATTACCTATGTTACTCCAAAACAATGTTTGTTAACTGTTTATTAATAAAGGGATGAGCACACATGTATGAGGTGTGTTATTGCCAGTATGAATGTTAACTCTCATTATTACACTCTCTTCACGCTTTACTCAAGGTTAGTTGGATTTTAAAATCCCAACACAACACCTACCTAGATGTTTTTTGAAAGCAGTCATGCAAACGCCACCTAGACATAGCATAAACTGCAAAAGATTAACATAAGTGGGACCTCTGTTCTAATGATGATGAATGTTATAAGAGGCCTCTGTAGGATTCAACTGTAAACTTTATAGGTGAAAATATTTGCTCAATAAGAGCTTTAAATTGAATTAAATGACACCAGTATGGCAGGTAGGGGTGAATCTAAAGCCCTTATTTGTTTAAATCCATAGTTTTCAGTCACGTGACATGTTCGCATAGGACAAAAGATTTTGACAGCGGCTCACAGTGGTATTCCCAAAGGGATTTTAAAGTGAATATTTAGATTGCCTTTAACAGAAGTAAAACACACATTGGAACACAAATGGCAAGTTTGTGCTGATATATGGGGAAATGCAACCAACACATGGATAGACCCTACTATTAAATTACTGAAAAGAGCCATTAGGCCAGTGAGAGACTGAGCGACTGATTCCAGTCCACTGACTGGAAACATTCTGCAGCTCACACAGAAATTACATCAACTGCCTAACTCTCTGTGACACAGACTGAAGGGAACACTGTGCCATTGAAGACAACCAAGGCTGCTTTTAGCGACTAATAAAACTTTTATTCTTGATATATTACTTAAAAATATTTATAATACATCTTTATTTTATTAATATCAGATGTCTTACGACCTCTGGCCTCCACCTCCCCTTCACTTTTTTCACACTGTGCTGAGCCCTTTGTTTGCTGTAGTTGTCTGTTCAAGTCCTGGCCCCGGTTGGTGGCCTGTTCTACTGTCCTGCCACTGATTGGCTCTTGCGTGCCACCTCTTCTCTGCACCGATTGGTCCAGGGCCCCAGTCCTCTGTGCCTCTTTGACACCTACTTTTGTGGCAATTGGTAATCATCATCAACAGTTTTAATTTTGGATTTGCAGACTGTAGACTTAGTTCATTTTTGCATCACAGCATACTTCCCTTAGATATTTAGAAGTTGTTGGTTTTTTTGTTGTTGTATTTTTGTTTGGTTACTTAGTTTAGATTTAGTTTATTTTTAATTTTTCTGTACTTTCTGTACTTTAAAGTTATATTCTAGAGCCTCTTCTTGTTATACTTCTTTCTTTGCTTTACCAGTGTACATTTGTTCACTTTTAACACACATTCATTTTAAAACAAGCTAACTATTTTACATCTTGGTTTTATGTTGCTTTCCTTTCAGAGCTGGGTCACAACAAAATATTTGTGGTGGCTCTAACACTAGGCCGTGTCTTTGCCTTCCATCAGGACAAAGGCAGGTTTAGTGGCATAAATTCCCTCTTCTCTGGCTTTTCTCTCTGTACAAACACAGTACAGACTTGTCTGTTTGTCATTTTGGCCACTCTGGTAATAATCCACTCCCTACATTGATGGGCAGCGGAGGATGGGCAGTTGTGTTGTGCTCTTCAGAGCAGCGGTAATCTGGGAATGTCACTGGATGTGAAAACTATGGATTAAAATACAACTACAAGTAGTATTATCCCACACAAAAAAGTTTCAAGGTAGTGCCAACCTGCACAGTAAAACAATTACTAAGACCATACAACACACATAAAATATTACATATTACAGTCCTCTGTAACAGGAAATGTATTTCATATTTCTTAATGGGCCATGTGTACAGCAGCACGAGCTTACGTATCATTTTGTTTGTTATAGGCTGTATGAAGAGCAATCTTTTTATTTTCCATTTATCAAGTGCTTTTACCAGACTATTGAAAAACACTTTTATTTGTTATTTCCTGCCCAGACAAATGTCTCTTATTGCTGTTATTCATGCCTTTATGCCGTTAATTCAAATTCATTTAATCACACCTGTTTTAAGGCCGCCGGATTTATGAACAGATGGGTGTTGCGTACAATGGGATTGTTTTTTTACCCATTACGTTTCATTTATCTAAACTCTTCTATAAATAACTGGAAAACAAACAAAAAAATATGCACAGCCTGGTTATTATTTCAGTACTGTTCATATAACCTACAATATTTATATACAGTATACTGGCAGAGTAAGTGTGTTGCAGGACTCACCTGGGTACTTTCCCCCTCGACTCCTCTTGATGAAGCAGACAATGAGGAGGATCAGAATGATAAGGGCGATGGCACACATCAGGCCAATGAACCAACCTTGTGTGGCTATGTCCACTTGGTCCATGTAGGCTACAAACAACACACAGGGCAAACACAAAGGGGCAGGACAGGGGTGGGGCATAAACAGTGAGAATGTTAGACATAGTTTATGAAGCAGCGTTCATATAAAACCTGGCAGTAGGCTCGGGTTTACTGGCAAATTTTCCCATCATGCCGCCACTCATGGGACAGCGTAATGTACTTTAATAAAAAAGAACAGAATAACATTATCAATGAACATTTGCATCAATTGTGTACTTTATGTACCAACAACATTTGTCTATTCCAAGATTAGACATTAAGACTCCAAATAACGGCTATGGCCTACACATACACTTGACAGGAGCCCAATTCCTCCATCATTTACTGGACGTGGAGGATAGGATAATGTCTCCAGAGCTTCTGACAACTTCTGCACTTCACCAAGCACTAATCCCATACAGTATGGCATGTGTGTGTATAAAAACAAAAAAGTAGAAAGGACATTATAGGAGATATATGAAACAAATCACCCCATTTTACAAATGATTCAAGGTCAGACAATATGCCACATCATTTCATACAGGCCACTGCTGTGGCATTTTTGGAGACATAGAACTCCAGCAAAGGACTATCTTCTTAATGTGAACAACATCTTGTAATCATTATGAACACTGTGATTGTAACAGACAAAATATCTTGCTCAACATTTGAGGAACAAGAAGATAACAGACAGAAAGCAACAGGTCTTTCAAAATGGTCGGGCTCCATTTTGGTTCTGGTTCTAGTAGTGGTTCTCAGAACAAGCCAAAAAAATTGAACAGATGTATTTCCTTAGTCATATACTTTTATTTGACTGCACTGCAAAACTGCAGGTTCTAGATGATTTTGAGAATTTTTTCTATACATCTAAAGAAGAGAACATTTGTACTATAGTATTGTTGAGCACTATGTAACATATGAAGAGGTAGCCATAGCACTATGTAACATATGAAGAGGTAGCCATAGCACTATGTAACATATGAAGAGGTAGCCATAGCACTATGTAACATATGAAAAGGTAGCCATAGCACTATGTAACATATGAAGAGGTAGCCATAGCCTGTATCAGACCTAGCCAATGGCCTAAAGTTAGTGCTATATGTAAACATCATGTCTCTGATGTAGTCATTCACAGTTACTATAGGGGGAAAGAAAATATATTTTGGTTGGTTGGTTTCTGATGGTTTCTGGCTCTTATATCACTCTCATAGTCTAACAGTTTTATTTTAAGACATAAAACAAACACATACTGTATGTCTGTTATTAACCAGGGTACACATATGCTCATGCATGAAACAGAAAGACTCACCCAGCTTAGACTGAGTTAAATCATATGAAGAGCCCAGGCCACCAGTCAGGTGACCTACTGTCAAATGACCATTACCTGATTTGGTCTTAAAGGTGACCAACGGACTGCTAACGCTGTTCAGCTCATGGGAGTAAACCCTCAGGTGGTACTTGGCGCCTGCGATCAGATCCGCCACTGTTATGGGGGGCTGCTGTTTCACCTGGACTTTTTTCACCGTCTTGTCGCCTTGGAAACACAGGAAAGGGGCCAATCACACTCTATGGGGTGTGGCCTTTGTTCCACAACAACAGCTGTGCTCACGAGCAGTCACATTGCTTTACTGTTTTCAGTGACAGCAGGGTTACTGATATCAACCGAGACTGATGCAGTGCCCATTCCAGTTACAGATATTACTAGTTCTTCAGGTCTAGAAAGAGACTATGTTTTATCATTTTAAAATGTTAATGTACAAATCTACTGTTTTTTGCAACTGGTCACAGCTTTTGAGTGAAATCACTCTGTTTTAGTGACTGTCTCTTTAACGGCAACGTGGATCGCCTTGAACCCAACTATGCTTTTTTCTTATTGGCTGAGTGTATTCATACATGAACCAATGATATCTTGAGCTGGCGCAACTACAGCGAGCCATTTCAGGAGCTGAGGGTAATACAATTTTTAGGAAAAAAATACTGAAACCATCTTTGGTATTACTGGAGTGGTTCAGACAAACATTTTGTTTTTTATCTTGCATATAAGATATACAGAATATAATGAGTTACTTCTGAATGAGGCAAACCATTGCTTGTCTCGATGTTTTCAGACCCATTCCTGTCCATGAAGTAAAGCTGCGCCTTTCTGGCAGAAAGACGACTCAGTCATGAGCAGTGAGCATGACTGTATGAATGTCACAAGGGTTCAGCTCAAATACTGGCATAATGCACCATGCTATCAACAACACTGTGATCCAATTCAAAAGAGTTCATTCCAAAGCCATGCTGTAACAGTGTCCTCCAACCAGCCCCAAGAGGACAGGTTGTATGAACCGCAAAAAATCCCGCACACACTGGATGGAAGTGTAAGTGTTTTAGATGTTCATATTCAACATCTGTTTCTGGTCACTATGCAAAACTACAGTTGGTACATGAATAGTTCATTGAAAATTGACTGCCAGGTACACTACATTCTACAGCATGCGCAACGCTAAGATTGTTTTTTGTTTGGTTCATTGACAGTACAGTAGAGAGTAATTTAGTTTAGCATCATGCAACATTTCAGAAAGCTGTGGAAGGTCACCCAAGAATTCAGTTCAGTATACATGAAAAATGCTAGTGAAAAAAGTTATCTGCCACTAGCTACTACTGTCTCTATTCCCCACATTATGACCAACATTAAGACATTAAATGTGGGTTCACTCTAAATTACTGTCAATGGTCAAAGCTTATTTGGAGATGAGCGGGGGTCAGGTTTCAGAGACTCCATGTCAGCCCTCTCCTTCAGAATCCTCTTTTATTTGATTTATGTATAGACATCATTAAGAATTGTCTGAGTACATAAAACATACGCAACACGCCATATGAACAATGCAAAGCATCTCTAGTGAATTAGCGATGGACCCCAGCAGTGGTGGGAGGTGGGGGTGGGGGTGGGGGGCACATTAATGCGTTCAGGGTAAAAGCAGCAGTTATGGAAGCAGCACTGGTCAAAATGAAGAGGCAATGAAAAGCAATGCAGTAATTGTGCCAAATTCACAGCGCATTCACAGGCAACACAGCAGTTGTGACAGAAAGAGAATGAATGTCAAGAAAAAAAATACACTAAAGCTGCAATCCTGATTTAGCAAATATACTCAACTCAAGTGGTCAATAACATACAATGTGTCAAATCACTGGACACACAATTAAATTATTCTTAATTTATTTATTAATTGATGATAGTTAGACTCATTACAAGACCTTACAAGCAGAAGCAGTCCTCATCAGTGGACGCTAACTTAGCTTGCCTACACATGTGGGTCCACAGTAAACAGATCGGCTCTGTGGGCTCTGTGTTACAGATGTCTGAACTACGGCTGCAGAGAAATAACGCTCTTCAAACACTCTTCTTCAGTGGGACCGGGATTAGGTCTGACGGTACTCAGGGCAGACATATACATATAGTCAACATATATGATGCGTTTACTACAGAAGTCTGTGTCAGAGATTTTTTTTCTAAATCAGTGTTGTTGATGACGTCAACTAAACGTTGCAGCCCTACTCTAGAGTATTTCAGAGATTGCCCTCTGCTCAGGCTCTGCATGTATAATCTGCAAGAACTTTTATTTGCTTGACTCGTGGCGGGTTGAGTCTGCTTTCTTACTGTCCAGTGTGAACTCTAGCACGAACTCGCTGCTGCCGGCCGGGAAGTTGTGTCTCCAGCTGACATTAGCGTAGTTACTGTTAGGCTCCACCGTCAGATTCCAGATCTCCCGCCCCGAGACCACTACACAGAGGAGGTGAAGGGGCAAAAAGGGCAGAAAGGGCACAGTTACCACAACCACACACAAACTTTGTTTGGATGTATGCATGGTGCTTTTACCAAACATGATCAATTCAAAGTGAGAAGCACCTAAACCAGACCTCTGGTCTGGAGATGGATGAAATGCCAATTCATCAGGGTTCCCACTCTTTTCTGGGCAAACATTAGATGTGAAAATCAACTTGTATAACAAACACTAAAGACCAAGACCGAAACAATTCTAAATTGGGTCCAAATGAGCCTAAAAAGAAAGCAAAGCTGTCAGTAGCTTCTACATTTAATTTGTCAACAGTTAATATATAAGCAACTGTGAACATTACTCTTCATTGCTTCACTGCTTTTCAATGTTTTCTCATTTTACTTTTCCTATTACACACTGCTGACACCATCAGCTGTGCATATACAGCAGTAACTTCAACACAAACTGCTTTGTTTTGTATTGCTGGACTAAGAAAAAAGCGCAATTCTAAATATATTTCACTTGTGTCACAGAAACATAGTGAATGCCCCAATCAAACCAAATCAATCATGTCTGAAAACTATAAACTTGTCCACATAGAAGCCTTACCAAAATGATGATAAAAATGTCCAGATTTATTCATACTTTTCTTGGAAAAGATGTGTGGGAAACCTGTAAATGGATGAACTAGTGAACGCATGCCTCTTTATTTGTAACACTAAATACTAAAGGACTTGAAAAACCATTTTGTCAAATAAAAACTCTAGGTTCTCACTTCCTGACCAGGAGGATAGTTGCAGGCTACATCCCAATATTCTGCAGCAATGGTCTGCTGTTTAGAGCAGGTGGAGCACAGCACATCAGAATGTAGCCCTGGTGTATTGTCCTGATTCGTCAGGTGGGAGAGGCAGTAAAAACCACAATGGGACAACAGCATGTACCCAACACATTCTGATCGGTAAGCCTGGAGGGGCCCAGTGCCTCGGTCGTGGTACTGGCTGTGGTGGTGGTAGTAGTTGTAGTGGTTGTAGTAGAGGTCGTAGTAGGAGGGATGGGGCTAATGGTAGTAGGAGGAGGAGGAGTAGGAGTGAAAGCTGAAGACAGGGAGGCGTCAGTCTGCTCCACTAAAGAACAAGGTCAGAGAGAGCACAGGGTTAACACAGCACATAGGCCTGGTTAGGTCATCAGTACAGTAACATTACAGCCACAAAACATGAGACTGCCTGATTGTTCCTCCCAGCCTCAATAAAACGGACACATTTGACAACATCCACCCAAACACATTGGTATATTACTTGTAGTTTAACTCCCTTTTTGTGTGTTTGAATACTTGTATGTCTTCCACAGAGCCCAAGAAAAAATTTCCTTCATGAACAAATTGATTCAATTCAGTTACCAGTTACACTGAATTGTATTGTGTTCAGTCAATGTCTGGTTCAGACAGCTTTTCCAGGGTCAAGAACTTTTAAGTCATATGGATGTTTTACAGATATATATTTAAATACTTATTGGGGTCAGATGGGGTCAAAGATAGTCTCTTTTGTTGTTGAATTTGACTTAGATGTGACAAATTTAAATAATATGATTAAACAACAATAAAAACATGAGAAATCTCAAGGGTTTCAAGCACCTATTATCATTGCACCATTACTATAACAAACATGAAAACAGAATTCCAGGGCAACCAGAAAAGAATTCATAGTTTTCAGTTATGTGACATTCAAAATGCACTGGAGGGCAAAAGAGTTCTGTGTTACAGCGGCTCCTCACAGAAGACTCAGCAGACGTGGGTTAATTTCCCTTCGGTTTGAAAAGTGTTTAGACTTTAACAGCAGTAAAACACTCATCTGAACACAAAGTTTTGACTACTTGAGATTATACAGCAAATTTCACAATGTATAGGGTGACGATACGTCCCAATTTAGCTGGGACAGTCCCAGTTTTAAGCCTATTGCCTGGTGTCCCAGCAGATATCTAGAAAAAACACTAAAATGTCCCAATTTTGCCCCCTTCCTGTCCCGAATGTCCCCATTTTTAACCAGTCATAAGGCCAAAGCAACACTGTTGCAATTCTGTAGTTCACACACAACTAAAAAAAAGTACTGCTGTCCACTCTGCTTCCTTCCTGTTTTATTCTCATCAAATCTGTTGTTTCGGTCAGTTAGGCTCTGTGTTTGCCCTCCATCAGGACTTAGGCAGGGACAGGGGTTAAGGGCATAAATCCACTCCTCGTTATTTTGTCCATTTGGTGGTAGTAAAACAACTATCAGCAAAACGATTAATAATTCCACTCTCTCCACTCGTATATGTTTTTTGCCCTCCAGGGGAGCATTAGCCAGAGAATGTGACCTCACATGAAAACTATGAATACTGACATTACTCTCAAGTAGTCTGGACAAACCTTAAAGTAAATGGTTTAGGTTTGTCTCCACATTGACCCTTGGTAAGAGGACTCAGGATAAGGCTGTACAATGGGCAACTATATAAAAATGCATAACGTATCTATGGATCATCACTATATTAGGAAGACTAAATAACACATGTGTACACATCTTTTTCTGATTGAAAATCCGTGAGGTACAGTCCCAGCCAAAAAAAAAATTCAATATTCAAACTATCCAATATTAACTATTGGACATCAGCAGTGTGGTGTGGAGAAATGGAGACTGACCAGGTGAAGAGCCAAGCATCTTACCTGTAGGCCCACACAAGAGCTCAGGAGCAAAATAAATTAGGGCCCATTGAGAACTTGCATATGCAAATGACATCAGCAAACATATAAGGTCCTGTTCCTACTCAGGATCTAGGCCCGTCTTGGGCACATGCACCCCCATCCAAAACATTGCAGCACCACCCGGTTACTGCCCTGAGTGACAGTGGGAAGAAACAAAAGCACAGATGCTGTGAGGCAGATGAAAGGCATGCTGTCAGGGATTGATTTAGGGACAAGAGGCCATAAGTACACAGACACTTTGTCCCACATCATCATCACTCATTCATTACTCACTAAGAAGCACGTGCTGATACCATGTACTTAGTATAGAATGACAACAACTCATTTTCTTGATGCTGTTACTTTTGTCATTACTACCACACAAAAATGTGCCACTTCAGAGGCTGCTTGTCACATGGTCCTGTGGCAGTGTAAGTATCCCAATTACCTTACATCAAGAATGTCCTTGGTTTGAATCTCTGGCTGGACAGAGTAAACTCTGTGTAATTAGAATTTTTTTCTCTGGGTCCCCAGATTTCCCCTAACACTAAACATATGTACAGCAGGCACCTTTTTTGGGCCAGTTTACTGCAGTTACATAAATCTTACGCATGTATTGTTGTGCCTAATATTTATATATTCCCGCATACACACGTATACGTAATACACACATCCAAACACACACATATATCCCTAAACACCCATATTAAATGTACAAAGCAAGAAAAAAGAAAAGAAAGACATTAATAAATAAAAAACAATAATTAGAAAAAAAAAGATGTCAAGTGCTTCCCTTGGTTGTTGTTTTTAGTATTGGGTTTTTTAGATCTATAAGTGTTGTATTGTACTTGTCTTTAAGGGTTTAGTGGTCTGTCTTTAAATTTTATATTTTAATCTTAAGTAATTCTCCAATTTCTTAAAGTAGGTGACCCACTGGCCATTTTCCTCTCATTCTAAGTAATTTCTTTTACCTGTTCAATTACATTTCTCCACTTTTGTAGCTAATTTTTAGTTTCTAGTTTAAGAGCACTTGTCCACAATATTCTCAAGAGTTATCCTCTTCTTGCAGTTTCTGTCGGGTTCTTTCCCAGCATTATATTAGAGCAATCAATATGAAAATCCAGTTTCAGCACACACATTATTTCTTTACATATTTCTTCCCAATAAACTTAAAATGGGACACGACCAGAAGATATGGATGTAATTTATGTTTTTCTCCACAATCTCCAACATTTTGGATTTTTCATCATTTGAAATTTTCAAGCAAATTCTCTCCAAAACTGAGAGGCTGTATTTATGTACCAGTACACTTATATTTTCCCTGTCTGTGTGAGATAACATTACCCCCAGATCCTCTTGCCATTTTAACTTTTCATGTAACTCAGCTGCTTTATAATGTCCTTCCAGAATATAGGAAAGTGCAGAAACTTGATGCTTGATGCTTGAACATTTACACCAGGGGTGTCAAACTCAAACTAGTGAGGGGCCACAATAGAAAATAAGAATCCTCTCAGGGGCCAAAGACTGTGACACTTGAAACGCTTTGATTAAATTTGGAATGTAAAGTTTCATCTTAATTTGAGTTTTAAAAGGTTAATTTTAACTTTTTTCTTTTTTGCTTTCATGGAAACTGGTTTTAGTTGGATCTGAACAGGTTTTAGTTGGATTTGAATGGATTTTATTTGGATTTAAACAGGTTTTAGTTGGATTTGATCAGATTTTATTTGGATTTGATCAGATTTTATTTGGATTTGAACAGGTTTTAGTTGGATTTGAACAGGTTTTATTTGGATTTGAACAGGTTTTAGCAGATCTGATTCAACTCCATCTAAAACATGTTGAAATCCAAATAAAACCTGTTCAAATCCAGTTAAAACCTAGTGCCAAATATATCACCTTCTAAAAGCATGGAAGGGCCACATAAAACATGGCAAAGGGCCACATTTGGCCCCCGGGCCTTGAGTTTGACATGTGTGATTTTCAGTCATAATTCTTAATTCACCACTGTGTGACAGGATGGAACTTTCTAACTTCTAATTTGTCAATATCTAAAGAAATGAGAGTGTGGTAAACTGTCTTTGTGGTGACATTTACATAAATTTTGTTCATCAAATGACATGTAGAATTTCTATAGGTGACAAAATTTCACTCTTAATGCCTCAGACTTACTAATTAGTTTAAAACCCTTCCCATCCAACTTTTCCTTGTTTTCACAACAGCCTACAGCCTTTCACTCAGAAGCAACAGGATTGATTCACGATGAACCGTACAGTGTTTAGCCGTGGAAAGAATGACCATTCAAATCCAGACATCCAGCAAACCTTCAACAAGTAGCCTCAGCATCCACATGCTGACATTTCTAGTTTTATTTTGTTTTGTTATTGTCTAAAGTTTTTGTCTCTAGAGCAATTACCTTTCCTCTCATCACTGATTTACATGTGTCCCACAGTATTGGTTAGATATCTCTCAACTTAATTTCCAAGTAGTCTGATATTTCTTTGGACAACTGTTCACATGTCTCTTCATTTATTATGCTAGAGTTTAATTTCCCATGAGACAGTTTTCTCTTACCTAAACAGTCAGCGTTTCCCTTGTCAAAATATGGACCTCTTGTATTCTACTGATGTCTGTGGTAAAAGTAAATGAATTAATAAATTCTTGAATATCCTCACAGAGGTTTTAGATGCATCTAAACATCCATATACACATTGTAAAAATTAAATATCTAACCGTCAACCTGGCCTTATCCTATTATGAATCTGCCTTCCTTGTTTTTATTAAAAAACTTTTTTTGAATGTATTTCATGAGCATATTCTCTTTGTGATTTGTTTCTATAGTACTCAGAAAGCTTCTTGTTTACTTTTTAGTTTATAGACTTCATATTATAGATAAAATGATACAGATATAAAGGTATAATACAGAGTTATAACCATGGACATGCCTTGGTTCATCCACAGTGAGTTTAACATACAAATTTCTGGTCCGTCAGCCATTTTTCCAATTTTTAGCACAATGCTGAATGCTGTATATTGCATGGCGAGAAGCATTGGTTTTACACCTCTTTTCATGATGCATTGTGGGATGCATTCAGAGGCCAAAATAAAAGGGTAAGGATAGTAAATGTACACAACAGTGTGCAGTGAGTGATTGGAGACAGGCAGAGTGTGACAGAGTAGGAAATTGTACATCAAAGGTTCGGACTAATTTAAATTGGGTCAACTCTCTGTGGCCTATTCAGTGACAGTGTTATTTGTAAGGAGTTCAAATGAGGCCAATGGGAAGGGAAGGCCCAATCCCTGACAGCAATCCCTGACAGCACACTACAGCTTATAAGCAAAGGCAACAGAGCGCATGGACAGAGAATGGCCAGTCAGAACCAATTTAGCATTAGCTAGGAGGACTTCTTGATTTCAAAGCATGTATGACAAGCGTAAGGTTTAAATCAAAAGTCAAACGGTTGACTGCATGGTTTTGTTTGACTGATGGACAGATTGAGAGTCAGCCAATGAGGAGGAGGAGTGGGAGGGTTAACAGGCACTGTTCTTACTAGCCATACCTAGACCAGTGTCATCTGTAAAGTTATCTGCCAAGACAACAACAAACAGAGAGGAGAAAAGTGAGATGGGGGAAGAGACAACCTGTTGGAGCCATACATCTGTACAAAGGCATCAGAGTCAAACTCTTCAAAGTAAACACCCTCTTCATCATCTTATATTTCATGAAGTGCAACAGATGGAATGATAAAAGCTACTTCTAACATTCTAACATTTAGGAGGCATCTCATGGTCTGAGCCTCCCACAGACCTTTCAAAAACCGCACTACTCTTGTGGTTACAAGAGAATTTACAACAATTTTAATTTTAATGGATGAATATTTTTCAAAACTAAAAAATAAGATATCTTGTATTATTGTGAAAACAAGTTGTAGTGGTTCAGCAGCTCTAATACACTTAAGTATCTCATATTTTAATAGTATAAGCAGCTTTCACAAGTTTGGATAATCTGGAAAGGTGTGAGTAAGTGGTAGCATTGGAGTCAGGACAAAACCTTTTTAAACAGTGTCTGCTTCCAAGAGCAACTGTAATGAACAATTCCACAGATGTGACACACGGTACTGCAGTAAGGGACTATTTTAAAGATGAAAACTCACCCTCATTGGCGAAGTGTGGAGACTCTCCAGCAAACACCTCCCCGGCTCCCTCCTTGGTGAGGGCAGACAGGTCGAACTTGTAGCGAGTGGCTCGGTCCGGCAGTTTCAGGATGAATTCAGTCACATTTGGGAGGAAGGTCTCAAGCTGAGGACGTCCAACGCGGGACCCATTCACTTTACCATGCACAACATAAGGATTCATTATAAACACCAAAAGGGTTCCAAATCTGATCTGCAAAACTTTACTATTACAGGTCAATTTGCAATAATGTAGTTACCATGATGCGTTTGATAATTGCCAAAAAGAGACAAAATACAAAAAAAGTGCAAAACATTACTAAAAAAAACCTAAATGAGGGACAGATGTATCCTATAAAGGAAAAACACAATGCTAAATGAATATCCACACATAACTAAACTTTCTTAACCGGCAGTTTTATTAATTGGGTGAAAATATTTCTTAGACAATAAAACAGGTCATTTTACTTTATCCAAAATTTTATGTCTAGAAAACTTTTAACTACAACTCTTCCAGGTTTTTCATGACACATGGGAACCCAGACTTTATAAATAACCAGTGTAAAATGCATGCATAGTCTGAAAGCAGTGGAAAGTTATAAATTGCTATTGCACAGTGGTATACTTACATATAGGTATATTATGGATAAAGTACACATTACCTGCTTGGTATTTGAGCTGGTATCCAATCAGAATGCCATTGGGCTCCAGAGGTTTGTCCCATTCCAAGTGGATTGTGTCAAAACGCTTTTGGTTAATTCTGAAGAATCTCGGTGCATCTGGCACTACACACAAATACAGTCAAAAGGTGATTTCTCTGTTCTGGATTGACTGAGTTGACCTGCAGGTGCCAGTAGTGCCTCTTACCTCCCTCCTTGGTGCTAAAGCTAACTGTATTGCTGGGTGGTCCTTCGTAGCGGCTATTGGCCACTACCATGTACATCTTGTATTGGGAGTAGGGCACCAGGTCACTCAGAATGCCTGACGGCTCAGCTGCAGAACTAAAGAAGCCTTTAGTCTTCTTCTCTTTATTGACCACCATCCCAGAAACATGGCTGCCATCACGCCAGTAGTACAACTGAGGGACCACAAACAACACAGGTTTTAGAAGGAGGTAAGGAACCCCTTAGTTCAAGGTGGACATTATATCAGTGACTGCAGCAGTATTCGTAGTAGCAGATATTTTTGTAAAGAGGTTTGATTCTTGTTTTATCTTCAAATTGCAATCATGAAAATGAACACAAAAGTCAACATGCTCTTACTCTGTACTCCTTGAAGTCTCCTTGGACAGAGTCCATGTCCACAGCTTTCCAGTGCACGTTGGCCTTTGTGCTATCCACCTTGGACACCCTCAGGTCTGTGGGGGCGCTGCGAGGAGCTGGGGCACAAAACACAAATGAGGATTTACTTATGATGCCTTCTTGTTTCAGCTCTAACACACTTTTTCTATTCAAAATTTTAAAAGAAATGTATATAAAACTGAGCAAGAAGCAGGATTAAGAACAATTCTAAAATTGTCAAATATTACAAGATGACATGTATATTTTCTGATATAATAAAAATATAATTATACATTTGCAAGAAACAGTACGAAATTGAGAAATTAGTTAATTTATGCACCATGCATTCTTGGTCAATGCATTCTTATTCAAATAAAACACAAAGAGTGGTTATTTTATCATTACAACCACATATAGAAACATTACAAGGTTTGGAAAGTATTAAAATTCAAAAATTTCACACTTTTTCTGATAGTATATGACTGCACAAAAACGTACTGTCCTCTCCCGAGTACCCAATGACCATGTTGGACTCAGGTCCTGCTCCAAACTCATTCCTGGCCTGGATCTTGATCTCATAAGGCACGTAGGTGTCTGTGTTGTGGACCACATGTTTGGATCCAGCTGTGGTTATGTTGTTCCAGTCTTCCCCTGAATCCTTACGCCTCCACCACACACTGTAATGCAGGTTTGGCCCGTTTCGCTCCAGGTCCAGGAGTGGCTGTAAGGAGAGCCCAGTAATTGTTTGGTCATACTTCTGTGTCAGGTAAAATAGCTTTGTAGCTTATATACAGTTGCCCACCTCCCAGCTGATCTCCATGTTCTCTTTGTTGGACCCCCATCCTCGCAGACCTCTGGGGATGGCATCTGGGGCTGCAACACAACAAGGACTACACTAAATGTACTGCAAGAGTGTTCTTTACACAGTGGGCCAGGACCCAAGGGGTTGATTTTATGTGGGTCTCCACAAGTCTGCTATTTCCACTCCAGGGGCGTGTGTGGGCATTTCAGTTTCACTCAAAACAGCTGCCTTGCATTGGCACTATAAGAGCTTCTCTTTTGCAGACACATGACTATGTAACACTACAACTGAGCACATTTTATGGGGAAAAAAATGTTCTGTTGAGTAAAAGTGGGTAAATTAAGTGTTTCTTTTAAATGGGAAAAGAACAGGACAAAGGGCCAAAAACTGTTTTGCAAAGGTGTCCAATTTAAAAAGATAAAAAATGAAAATTTTGGGCCACAATCTTTATGAGAATGAACAATGAACAACAGCATTACATCCACTACTGAGTACAAGAATAATCGCTCTGAAGATTTTCAAGTTCCCAAAATGCACCTGAATTTATGTTTTCCAAACAGAGGCATCATTTTAAGAAATCAGCTATAATGTAACAATGAATGAATGAATGAATGAATGAAGGTTAAATAACATCAACATAACATTAAAGTGAATCAACTTGGTTTTATGTCAAATAAATGCACTTTTCTCAAGTGTAAATATATTCATAATTTATCATTTATAATTTTTCCTTTATTATCCCTGTGGAGATATTCATAGTTGGCAGCTGCCACCAGGGGGCACCCAGCATGTTTTTATGTTGGTGGGGGAAGTCGAAGTACCCGGAGGAAACCCACCCCAGCTCGGGGAGAACATAATGAGTCACTCTTTTAAAAAAGAACAAAAAAATAGCTGACCAGGCTTATAGCATTTATTTTGACTTAATGTACACACTGCTGTTTTTTCATAGTTCTGGCTCTTGAGTGCTCACCTGCTCCACTGGTCTTGTAGCGCGGTGAGGGTTGGCTTGGCTGACTCCGGCCCACTGTGTTTATGGCAATGACCCTGAACTGGTAGTTGACAAAGGGTGCGAGCTGCAGGATCACAGAGTTGAGGTTTCCGGGATAAGTGGACAGGTCCCGCCAAACACCCGGCTCCCAGCGGTCCTCCTCAAACTGCACCAAGAACTCTGCATGTGAAAGGCAGAGTTCAAAGAACACTACTTACAGCCTGGACATTAACTGACTCTGAAGTGTTTGAGGCATGTCCAAACTAATGTGTTTCCTTTTTATAACAAGTCTTATACAGAGCATCAACTATTGTAGTGTTTGAAAGAACAGAGACATGTTAGTGTGGATAGAATTGTTGAAAACAATGAGGCAGACTCAAGGCTTATTTTGTGGGGGAATACACAGGAACATATTTCCCCAGCTCCTAAATCAGGTCCTTGACCTTTCATTGGACTTTTAAAAGGGTATAGTTTAGATACAAAAACCTGTTATGCAGTCCTCAGCAATATACATTCCACAACTCTCTGTGTTCCCCCACCTCTAGCTTCACAAAGCAACAAGCACTAAGCTGGCTACAGTATGCAGCATGATGTTCTGATTTGCCTTCATTTGCCATTCCAAGTCTCAGAATGAACTGGTAAAAATCCATAATGTTTCCCTGTTTTCTGCATGCCACTACATTATATTTAAAATAAAATATGACAAATAAAAATAAAATATTCATATGAAATAGTTCACTTGCACTTTAGGAAAGTTTATGAGTGTGTAACATGGACAAAAGTAGTCAAAAAAGAATGAATGTGCCTCTGGGTGGAAGTAATAAATTTGTACAAAGTGATAAAAGTGCTTTTGATGCAGCTGTTAAGTTCACTCACAACAGTGGCTAACTGCTGGTAACATATATAATAATTTTACAAGCTATAGACTCAAACACACACACACACACACACACACAGTAAGTGCCTACTGATTCTATGCAGTGTATACATTTATCCACTAGGTGGTAGTAGGGAGCCCCCAGGGTGTGTCTGACCTATGATGGAACTTCTGTGGTCATTTCCTGGAATCCATGTGAGGCGTACACTACGCGCCGCTGGGTCGGATAGATCAAGGTCCATGGGGGGGTCTGGACGGTCTGCAAAAAATATTTGGAATAACACAAGCTTAGAGAGGCAGATGAACAAGCACACCCAATCACAAGTAACATGCAGACCATGCACAGTATGCATCTACATTGAAAACTAGAATGGCCAGTTCATCAAACTGCACCTTCAAAAACAATATGCAAATTGCCAGCAAATAACTTCATAAATGTCACATTTAATTGACTTGACTCAATTTAAATGACTTGAGTAGAAAAGAATGTCAAATGAGATGAACAAATGCAAACAAAGCTTAATGTATTTTTGTTGTTATGTTATCTGTCCCTAAATATGTGCTATACTATTTTTACAGAACAAGGTCCTGTTATTGAGGCTTTTTATGTGCTCTTATCTGGGCTTTATTTACCTTTAGGCTGTGGATTTCTTTTTAATACAATTTATTAATAAACAATTTTTTTTATTATTTGCCGCATTCTTGTTAGTGGTGCATGTTATGAACCGTGTTTTGTCAAACTGATTTCTTGTTTTGCTGGTGGTATGTTGATTAGCATATTTTACACTGAAGACCATTAAGCCTTGTAAGCCATTGATCAAACAAACTTGTGCATAATTATAATCACTGTATTATATTTAGTTTCAATATGTAGTGATACCAATTGTACTTTTTGCACTGAAACTGAAAGAAGGACAAAGCAAAAGTTAAAGCTGAGCATTTAAAGAAGGCAGGCCGTGAGTGGAGTTTACCTGGAGGCAAGGCACTAGACACTGAGGGGTGAAGGGATGCTTCCTCTGTGGGGAGGGGCAGTGTTACAGATCCGTTAGACTACAAGCAACTACAGCAGGACTACTGTTAATAACAAGTCATTAAGTAACAGTCACATGATCCTCAGAGTCATATACAGAATACTAACAAAATCACAGTTAAAAGTTATTATTTACATAAACCAGTACAAATGATTATTCAAACATGCATTATCTGTAGTAAGGAGAGATTACAGCTCACTCAAGTCAATATCAAATTTAAATTCACAGTTAGTAAGTAGTTAATGGTACTTGCTATTTGCTCATAGATCATTAAAAAAGCAATAGATATATACTTTTTTTACACCATTTAACAGGAAAGGAAGGTAACCAAAATTTGACAAAAATATCTCTTCTTAAGTAATTAATTCTAATTTTAAAGTAGTGTGTATGTATGCTGACATTGGTGACACGCCTCTGTTGTTCTGAGCATGTACCTAACACAGTGAGGCGGCTAGAGGCGGAGTCTTGGTCTATATCAGACTTGGCGGTGCATGTATATGTTCCCTCATCCCCCTCATTCACATTGGAAATGATCAGAGACTCCTCATCCTTCCAAAACCTAGAACAAAGAGCAGCAGTAATTAAACATTATACATTGTACATATTATCCACTGCCCTAGCGGTTCTTAAACATGCATGTAGTGGACACTTACAGATTATTTCACAGCACTGAGTCATACACAGCATGAGTCTCTGGTCACTCTTATGTATATGTATATTCCAAGTGTCCACATTATGGTTAATACTTGATATAGTACAGTAAGAGTGTACACGTTTTTCAACAGCAGCAACTTTTCTTTATGGGATATAAATATTGTAGGCAACATTTTGCAAGGTGCCTTGCAATTTCAGAAGCAGATAAATATGAAAGCATGAATGCCAATCGATGCATATGACACACTGTCTATGCTACAGTGGTGGGCTGTCAGGGCCAGCAAGGCCTTCTCTGCTGGCCTAAACATGCTCAGAAAAGTACATTTATTTTATTTTATTTTCATAAATATGTAAACAAAATTATTCTCTATTCTTTGTTCTCTTTATGTCATATTATATCCACTTAATTGAGTGGCTTCCAATGTTGTTTATTATGGTAGAGTTTTTATCCAATTATATTTCAGCTAGCTTGTGTTGTCAAATTTCATTTGCCTGAGACTTTCAGAATAAAAACAGAGCCGGCCCCCGTGCACTGTAAGTGAACGGACACAGTCAGTTACAATAGCCAATCAGATCTCGATTCTGCAGACCAAGGCCAGCCAGAAGGTCTTACGTTAAACTGGACATGTACGCGTCCTGTGATTGGATAAGCACTTGCTAGAGCCTGAAAGGCAGCAATTTGCAGAATATCGATCTAAACCCGGAGATCCAACAGCTATCGCTGTATTTTTAACCCATAATGGCCGAAGGAGGAGAAGAGATTGATCTGGTTGCAGATATACTTTCCACGCCGTGGCTTCTGAGAAACGCTGCAAATTGGTGGCATTTTGTTTGGCATCTTTAAATCGCCTTTTTATTTTTGACAGTATCTGTGAACTTAGTTTCCTACTCTTAATTGTGAATGCATGCTTATTGGTTTTAAATGCTCCTGAATTAAGTGTTGCTTGGCTAGCCTATATTGAGGTCATGTTGTAATGTGTAAGTGGGACGTCACTGAAGGCCTAAGCGTGAAATGCACGGCCCGCCACTGCTATGCTACTATACTAAACAGCTGAAGGAGAAGATCCTGTACCTCCAGCCCAAATGTAGAGGCTTGTCATCCTTCAACCAGATCACAGTGATTGACAGGCTGGGGTCAGACTTCACCTTACAGTCAAAACGAGCTCTGGAGCCCCTAACGGCTGACTGATGCTCAGGGGCCCGCACTATACGAGTGGGCTCTGGAGTGAAGCAAGCAAAGTGGTCAACATCTACACACACATACACAATACAATACACACTGTATCCACGTGGACTAAAGGCACTAAAGAAAAGGCACAGTGAAAAATGTTTAGCACAAAGAGAAGTCAGTTTTAACCATTTTATCTCACAATCATATTCACGTCGCAATATTCTAATGTACATATGTATCGTCAGGCTGCCAATAAAGCTACAGCTGTACACCTGTAAAAACAAGTTGACTCCAATATTTGATTGTAGTATTCTTGTTATCTGACCTTTGACCTCCAGGCGGACCTGGTTCTCAGCCGAGCCCAGGATGCTGTTAGCCACACATGTGTAGGTGCCCTCGTCTTCTGCCCGGGCTCGTTTGATCTCCAGAGTGCCGTTAATGTAGACCCGGTAATGCCCCCCATCCAGACCACTCCCCTGACCGTTCTTAAACCTGTAGGACAAACTTACTGATTAGAACAAGGAGATACTGTACTTTACTGAGGCTAGACAACGGGCCCATACCCACCATCTGAGATCCGGCAGAGGGGAGCCAAAGAAGGGGCAGTCGAGGAAGGTCCGGTTGTTTTCAATGACTTTTATTAACTGGTTTTTAGGGCCCAGCATTCGAGGAGGCATGTCTGCAGAAAGAGGAATAAACAATTACACTGACCATTTTCAGCCCAGCTTTAAAGTTTAGATTTCTAAAAAATGTGTGTGTTTTTTTTTTTTAACTCCAGTGTTGTATTATATTGTGAACAACAGAGACTTTAAAAACATTCAGAAATTGTGTTTTTAAATTTGCTGTATTCATATACTGTTATTGAATTTGACTGAAGCTCTTGAGCATCAAGTGACTGCTTCACTCTTCTAGTTAATGTCAGTGTCCTCACCAAGAACGCTGACAAAAGCATTAGCCAGCAAATAACCATGCTCATTAGAGGCATTGCACTGGTAGACTGCACTGGTGCCGATCTGCACCGAGCGAAAGATGATGGTATCACCCAGGACGTGTCGGCTGTGGTTGGGCAGAGAGCCTAGTTCAGGGGGGACAAAGGCAATGAGAAGAAACGAGAGTATAATTGTTGAACTGAGAAATGATAAACAATGTTAGAAGCTGTACATACTGTTTATGGGCTGTCCGTTGATCAGCCACTGAATGCTGGGTTTAGGGTTGCCATTGGCCCGACACACCAGGCGACCGTTCTCATCAGGGGCAAGCACCAGGTTGGTTGGTTTGTCCAGCCAGTATGGAGCAGCTGCAGCACATGGGGGATAAATAGTGTACTAGGCTGCACTAATACATCAACGTGTTGAGAATTTTTGTGGAAACAGTTTCAGAAGACAGCTCATTTTTTGTCTCCTTTACCTTTGTCGGACAGAGACCAATGTTAGACAGGAAACAGGTATCAGAGATGGACAAAAGGCTTATGACCAGGTAAAAAACCAAAATGATTTTAAACACTAAATACTGAACAAATGAATACCTGTGCAGCTGTAATAGGGTATTAATGATAGTCTTTTTCACAGGATATAATCCATTGTCCAGGGTAACAGCCACCTCACAATTATGCACTGCTTTAAAGCCCTGTGTAGCTACTACTTAACAGATACATCTTTTAGATAATTCCAGATGTTGGTGGAGATAAAAATGCACTACTTATTTACATGAGCTAAACACTCACTATTTACAACTACCATGTATAAGTATATTTTAAAAATCCTTTAAATAAAAACAGCTCACCTTTGACCTGCACAAAAATGGAGTGACGAATGCTGCCCAAATGGTTGTTGGCCATACAGACGTACTCCCCAGCATCTTCTTCTGACACACTCACTATCTTCAGCGTTTTGTTGTAGTTCTCAAATTTTACCTTTCGTACCGGCAAGTCCCCACCCTTCTTAAACCACTTGATGGTAGGTGTAGGTCTGCATTAGACATCAAAAAACAAATATCGTAACAGGACCCAGTCCTCTAATAATAATAACAATAGCCCCTGAGCAGACTTACCTTCCAGCTGCGATGCACTCAAGCAGCAGCTGCTCATCCCGGAGCACCATTTTGGAGCTCTCACTGCCAGACGGGGACAGGAAGGTCGGGGTGGTCTCTGGTATTTTACGACCTGCAGATATAAAACAGGGCAAAGTTAACGCAGAGTAAACTCTAGTCCATGTAGTGCATCTTATCTCTTTAGTATGAATCATTTCTTAAGAGGATCTAACATTTCCTCATTATACAGCTGCCACATCAGTTTAACCCTGTTACACTGATAAGATACACTGATAAGATACTTCTTGCAGGGTTGGGTGGACAAAGAAGTTGCAGTAAATGAGGCTAACCCCCTTAGGCTACACTCACAGGAAGATATTTTTCATGCACAAACAACTAACAGGTCATAGATCTTATTTGAGAACCAAGAAAGGCCAAAGATTGCCTTTAAATGTGTTACATTGCAGCTGATGAAATCATCCTGAAGTTGCTGCTGCATTGAGACCTGGTAAACATCAAACTATATTTATATCTCAGGTCAGTGCTTCTGTAAGTCTGCTTTAAACCTATTGTATGCCCTTTGTGATCATTTGGCAAGTACATTTCAACCTGACTGTAAAAATCTCATATTACTAGAACGGATGTAAATAGAAGTAATATTTTCTTTGGATTACAATTTTATTCTATTGGTCCTGAATTTCAAATCAAAAAAGTGATGATGCCTGTATGACAAAGGTATTGAAAGAAGCCTGTTTTAAACCTCTAGATGGAGTAGTGAACTACTGTTTGTCATTCTTGCTCTATGGGAGGTTCTGTTATCACAGTGTCTATTAGAATGTATTGGTGTGAAAGGACAACTCTGATGAGAAATGCAATTCAGAGTTCTGTGGGATTCTTGGTTGAATATTGGTCATTCAGTGTTCTCACAAACTACTGCAATCTGGTGTTGATAAAGACTGATTTTTTTTTTTAAAAAAAGGTTCAAACTAGTGTTAGAAAATACAAAATATTAAATGTATTGTGGTGCTATATAATACAAGCTAAATGTACTGCATATGATCCTTACAAGGAAATATGAACCTCTTCAAACTAATGACCCACATTTAAATAAAACCCGTGAATATGATTGAGAGGTGGCATAATCCCATCCCAACACATGCCAGCTGCAGCCTCTGTGCAGAATTAGCACAAGCCTTTGTGATGCAGATCTGTGGACAAACAGGCTACATCTGTTACTGACAGAAGAAAAACCAATACCACAAAAACAGAAAAAGCAGTGAAGCAGTGAGGGTTAGTGGAAACACGTTTTACTGTACATCGACTGAAGCACAGCAGTCTGGGAGGATACAAAAGTGACTTACAGATGATGAACTGCTGACCCACCTGGAACCTAACAAAGACCCATGTTTCCAAACACACAAGCACTTTTGTATCATCTCAGACTTCACTGAACAGATGAAGATGAATGGCAAGCTGTAAATCCTAATGAAACTGTAGCTTCCTAATTTTAATTCATCCCTGCTTTACTAGCAGTCTCTTTTGACAGCTGAAGGAGTAGAGGCAACTGAAGGCGGGGTAGTGAATAGTTCAGGTTGGGGCTCGGGTTTCATTTCAATTTGGGGCCAATTTCTCTGTGTCATTGCCCTCTCTGTCACATCCTGTTTCCTGTCTATGTACACTGTCTCTCTGTCAAAAAGACAGGCTTAAATAGGCCCCAAATATATAAAAATATAAAAAATGTAAAAGAATATTTCAGGTCAGCCTTGCTGCCCTTTAATAAGAAATTGAATTTCCAGTGATACTAAACACAACATACAGAAACATAGATAATGTGATGTAAAAAATAATATTAGGAGAGAAGCACTGACCAAATTTTTAAAACAAAGAAAGTTTATTCAAAAATAAAGGACATTAAATATGCTAAAACATTACAAAACTCGCACCCTAAAGACTCAGGACTTAACTTGGACTCACAGTTTGGAACTCATGAATAATGAGCCCTTCACATTCTCGCTGTCTTGTGGCTGTTCCATAAAACAAGTTAACTGAGAAGGCTGCGCTTATTAGAATTTGAGAATAAGTCTGGCTCATTTTGTTGTGATTTCTGTTTTGTGTTTAGCGTGGTCCAGAGTAGGTTTAAGGTCAGGCTTAGCCCAAACATTTGGTAAATCAGACACTATTATTACAAAGGAATTGGAAAAGCACTCATTTTACATCCATCTCTATTGTTTATCAGATTCATGAACTTTTTTAACCACTAACACCATAAAATAAATATTTATCCAAATAAAAAATGAGATAGATTATAATCTACACAAGAGTAGCAGTTTTAATATTTAATATTAATTAAATATTATACAATATTATCATTTTGTAGTCCTAAATAGGCTACCACATGTATTTTATAGGTTTGGTTTTTTTTTGGCAAGGTCTTGTATTGATGATGGGAGAGTTGACCGCTGCGCAGTCATCTTTCCCTATGACCCTGTTTTGTCAGATCACTTAAAAACATTAATAACCTTTCTCTTCCACAAACAAAAAAAAAGGGAGTCTCTAAACTATATTAACATCTAACTAAGCCATGCACAAGACTAGAACTAGGTGATATTGAACGCTCAGAAAAAAATATGAATAATTTAAGGTTTCTGTTCAGCGCTGTAGCCAGGCTGACAGTCACAGCCCAGTAGACTAAAAATGAAACGAAAATGAACAGAGTTTGTTTAAAACATATTTATTATTCAGGGAAAGCAGACATCTCCAACTCATTTTATTATTATTGAGATGCTCTTTTTTCAATTAAATAAATACTAATACTAATACTAATACAAATACTAATGCTAATACTAATACTAATACTAATACTAATAATATATTTGTGTTTTGGACAACTAGAGTGAAATCTGTGTGTGTTGCACATTCAGACCTCAATACCAGCCGTAACAGTTTCATTTCATTCAGGTAGAAATTATTATTTCAGAAAAAAGACAAAAACTGAAAATGTATTACCTATACAAGAAAATGTATTGTAAAAAAAAAAAAAATCTGGAAGGAGCCAAATACTTTTTCACAGCACCGTGTGAAATTGCAATATTTCCGTTTCATATGGTGAGTTGTTGTAATGGAAACATGGAAACCCCATTGCTTCCTGTCAGCCTTCCTCTTCTATGATTTCATTCTTCTGCCTGTGACTTCTAACAAAGACGAAGACCCCTCTTCTCTTGGCTCTTGGCCTTTCTATGTACATTGGTCTTCATCAAGTTCTCCTTCTTCAGACTTTCATCGCCATTATTCTACAATGCATTTGTTACCTATGTGAGACTGAGATCTGCTAGTTTGTTACTGGCCAAGATGGGGTGTCATGAACTGGTCTCTTCTGAACTGATACTGGTATTGCATTGGCAACGGCCTGTTAACTGTGTGCATGTGTGTGTGTGTGTGTGTGTGTGTGTGTGTGTGTGTGTGTGTGTGTGTGTGTGTGTGTGTGTGTGTGTGTGTGTGTGTGTGTGTGCGTGCGTGTGTGTGTGTGCAGGTGTGTGTTTTTCAGTAATCATATTTTTGTCCATAGCCTTCCTACTACGGCCATTGCTACATTTTGGTGCTGTTAGTTCTCCTGTTAATTCTGTAAACGTACTTCTCATACACCATTATACCACTACACTGATGGTTCTTTCTATTTCACACAACGCTCTTGCTTAAATAGCGAAAACACCATATATGCCATCATATAGAGTGTGTTCACAGTGTTTGGTGTGGTTCAGACAAACTAGTGCAGCTGCTCTTTAAGTGCAGTTCATTTGGATGTGTGAATGTTCCATACAAATCTCAGTGCACACTAAACAAGCTCTCCAAGTACTTCCTACTGAACTCTACTATGGTTCGATTCAAAATCGCCAAGGCCAGACAAGCCCAAACAGGAAGACCATCATAAATACGCAACAATAACGAAAAAACAAACAAACCAAAAACCAAATCAAAACAATATTGTAACTAAATAATTTGATCAGAGATCAAACGTGAAGCACTTAGAGGGTCTTTTTAGCATTTGGGCTAACAGTACTATCTAGTGTGTTTCTTAAAAATGGCATTCATTTTTTTCTTTCTGTGAGGAGTCTGCATATCCTCCCTGTGTCACTGTGGGTTCTCTCCAGGTTCTCCAGCTTCCTCCCACCACCTAAAGACATGCATGAATAGGTCAAGTGGCAACTCTAAATTATTCCTAGTGAGTGAATGGTTGTCTGTCAGTGTCCATTTCTACGTGTTAGCCCTGCAACTAACTGGCCATTGTTCAGGGTGTACCCCACCCAAGACCCCAAACTGCTGGGATAGGCTCCATCCACCCACGACCCAAAACAGGACTAAGCGGTAAAAATGAATGAAGGAATTTCAATATATGAATTTTTTTTTTTTTTTTTGCAACATAAGCTTGATTCGGGATATATAATCCAAAAGAGAAGCTGAAAAACGAATCTAAGCATTTGCAGGATGTCTGCACTTTACCCTGAAAAATCTTGTCCAAAACGCAGCATAGAGAATACTAACAGAAACTAACAGGAGAGCACATTACCCCAGTGTTAGCCCTCCTTCATTTGCTTCACAGTGAATTCAGAATTAAGCTCCTTAAAATCCTTCTTACTTATAAGGCCCTCAGCGGTAAAGCCCCGTCCAATCTCTGAGACCTCATAGTGCCATATCGTCCTAACAGAGTACTTCATTCTCAAAAAGCAGGATTACTAACTAGTCGTTCTAGGGTGTCCAAAAGTGAAATGGGAGGCAGTCCTTTCAGAGGCAGTAAAGACACAGTAAAGAGTATAGGAACTGGAAAGACTTCACACTTCACATTTTAGATGAGCTAAGCTGCACTATTATTTCATTGTGTTTGCATTATCAGTTTACTTCTACTCAGTTCACTGTAATTCTCAAAGTAGTCTCTCTGTCCCACTTCCCCCTGGGGGAATCGGTACCCTTACAGATGTCCAGCCTGGGCTGGAGTCAATTCCCACAGCCTTTAATTGCTGTGTGGTAGAGTATAGAGTATGCTATCATTCGGAATCACAATGTGGCATGGGAACAGCTCTGCTGCTGACATAGAGTGGTTAAATTTGATGCTCTCCTCCCTGGAGGACATTTACATCTTCCGGTGCAGGACCACCTCCAACATGAAGGATCCGTCCCATCAGAACAAGAACTATTCACACCCCTCTCCTGAGCTACGCAGCCTCAAAGCCAAGTTGAGGCTAAAACACAGTTCTTCCCAGAGGTTGAAAGACTGAAGAACTAAACAAATTTATTTATTCATCTCTTTGCTAGAAAAAAAATCACAGTAAAAATCCCTCATCTATTGCATGGCCTGTCCATCCTAGGAGTGAATCCCTCCTTCTGTGGGTTTTCCTGAGGTTTCTCTTTTATTCCAAAGCTGAATTTTCACTTGCCCTGGTGGAGGGTTTAAGGGCAGGGGTGTTGTCTTGTACAGTCTGTAGAGCCCTTTGATGAAACTGTTGATGTGATTGTGAAAATTGAATTGAATGTAACAGACTATTTTTCTACATGTACAGTATGTCCCGTGAAGCACCATTCAACAAGCTGATACAGAGCCCTTTATCCAGGCCTCAGGAAATAGAGGTGGTAAGAGAAGAAGTTAGATGAGAGCTCAATTAGTCCGACTCTACAAAGCAAAGCTGGAAGCTGGCAGGTTAGAACACTAACCATGTTACTGTAGTGCAAGGGTGTCCAAACCTTGTCCTCGAGGGCCTGTGTCCTGCAGGGTTTATCTCCAACTCACCTCAAAACCCCTGCCTGAAATTGTCTAGTCTGCCTAGTTAGACCTTAATTTTCTGGCACAGGTTTGTCTGATTGGGGTTTGAGCTAAACTATTCAGGACACCAGCCCTCCATGACTGAGTGTGGACATAACCTCTTAGCAGTTGACTACAGAGGTGGACAGGAAACAGAGCTTTCCTGTCATCACTCACCACCAAATGGGTCAGACGCATTGTAAGATGTGTCATTATACAGCTCCGCTGAAAACACATGCAAGTAGAGTGCTCACAGACCTAGCTTGCTTAACAAGGACACTACATAATGACTTCAACTCCAGAAGAGCCCTGCAGATGGACAAATGTCATGGTACAAGTAGGTCTACTCACTGATCTGGACTTTGAGCGTAAAAGGGTTTTTCTGCTGGATGGTGTGAGTGAAGAGGAAGCGAGCATTGCAGCTGTAGTCCGTGTGGGCGTCTTGGGCCAGGACATTGGAGAAGTACAAGTCTCCATTCAGACCCATGGACACACGCTCATCCTGTGATATAGGGGTCATCGCTGTCAACAAATGGAAAAACACGGTTAACAAATGCCACAAGCTAATGCAGCAATAGCCTGGTAACTACGGTGGCCTAAAAGTACAAAACACAATTACAACATATGAAACATTCTTACATTAACAAAAAACATTTGCCATTGCTATTTGTGCGTAGCTGGAGGCTTGAACCTTTTGAGTTTACTCTCTTCATTCACACATGAAATTCACTTCATTCAAGTGTGAAATTCGTGTCAACAACTGATGCTTTTTCTTGTTGAAAATTGGTGGAGCTTTATGTTGTTGCGAGAGTAGCCGTGTTTATTTGTTAATAAGGAACTACAGTCTGCATTTATAACATTGTTTTGTACATGTCTTTATTTGTGTTTGTTTCATGTTTAATAAATGGAGCCAGCCTCCAAAAGGAATTCCTGTCCCGATTCTCATTAATACCACAACACTAGTCCAGTCACAAATAACTTTTTCCGCCTTTGTAATAGGATATAATAAGAATGAACAAGTATTCCTGTCTTAAATAGAGTACAAATAACATGACATTATATTGATATTACTATCAAATATATTATCTTAAACATTAAAATTATAGTGACAAATATAAATCATGATCTACTATGTTGTGCACAAAGTAATACATCAAAACTTTATTATAAACAGTCCAATGAAAAAGTGTTTGCCCCCATCTGGATTTCTTATTTTTTGCACACTTGTCACACTTAAATGTTTCAGATCATCAAATGAAAAGAAGGAGGGTGGTCATATTTTCATTATAAACACTGCATGAGAGGAGATGACCGACCGCACAAGCACATCTGCGGCCCTGGGCTTTGGTCTGTTAGCGCTAAAAAAACACACCACAGCTCCACTTTGCGAAGCAGAGAGCCTGCTGATATTTCCAACACTATAGGGATAAAATCCAAACTCTGTCCTCATTTTGTAAAGAAGATGGGTCAGTGAGCATTATCAGGGTAAGGTAGCGTTCAAGTGTGCTGTAAAACTACAGTGCTATAAGCTTTCGTATACATTTATTTTAGAATCTATTATTCAGTATTTTTGTTACAAAGGCCAAGAAGCGTCCAAACATGAAAGTGTAGCCTTTATAGTCATATCAAAATGTTGTATTTATTGATAACAGAGTATTCATTTTTCTCTGATTGAACAGTGATCATTTGTTATGCCGGAGATGCATCAGTCAGCATTCATTAATAATCAATGGATAGTGGATAGGCTAATTTAAACCAAGTTTAGTGTTCAAAATGTAAAGGTCTGAAATTAATCTATTTCTTGTGGCTACCAACAGATGTAAATTTTATGTTTTTGGTGAGAAGTGGCTCTTAGGCTCCAAAACGTTGCCGACCCCTGGTCTGGCAGTAATTAGAGAAACATAATGAGTCTGGAAAGGTTTTCAGGGCTCTAAAGCTTTGGAACTCCATCCAGCCACTGTGAGAACCATTATCCACAAAAAGAGAAAATGTTTAACTTTTATCACTGGTGACATCACAGTGCCTCAGCCCGCTCCACAGCCAGCATCTACATCCCTCCTTAGCAGGATCCAGCTGCACTCCTCTAATCCAAGCATCCCTTCAACCTTTCATCCCAACATCCCTTCCCTAACCCACGCATCCCTTCCCTAACCCACGCATCCCTTCATCCCTTCATGCCTTTATCCCTAACCCTCGCATTTCTTCATCCCTTCATCCCAACAAACTACAAACATGTTCATCTCAAATGACGCAAACATCTTAGCTTAATCCCCAAGCACACGCATGCAAAAACAACACAACCTCAGTAGGGGAACACTAACCTGTCTCGCGACAGTCTAATCCCAGCACATGTTCCCAACGTCTCAGCCACCACAAACAAGAATTCACTCAGAATTCAGCGCTCTTTAAAGTTCCTAGAAAGGGTCCTTTCACTACATCATAGCTACAGTATCCATAATGCAATGCAATGGAATCAGAATAACCATCAATGGAGCCATGAGAGCCATACCTATAACATTTGCACCATTCCTTGAGGAGTGGTACTTTCCCATTCATGTTCAAATTCAGCAGTGATTGAAATCATTAACAAAGCCAACCCCTATCTCCAGCAATCACTCCGTTTCTGTTTAGGCCTACTAAGTTCTGATATTCTGTATAACCGATTCATTCTAAACGTAGCTTACAGCCCAGGTCATTGAATCACCCTCACCGACACATTCTCCCGCTTCTACTTCAAGGTTTCCGAGCGTTCAGCTGCAGAACCAGACATCTGACCTACACCTGTCCCTTTGTCTATAGCAACAACGTCTCGCTCGCCATGCTCTCTCCAGCTTCTTGACCCGATGAATCAGCTTTAAGCCTTTCTCCAGACCTGCCAGACAGCTATACTATTTTCCTCACTCAACATAATATCTCTCTGCAACTTCATCGCCTAAGCTCTTTCTCATCCCAGACCTCAGTCTTGTAGATTTGTTTTAAATGTTTTGCCTAAATTAATTTGTGCACTAAAATGTAAAAAAATGCTGTTGTTTTTTTGTGAACATAAGAATGTTTCATATATTGTAAATGTGTTTGTACTTTGTACATTTGTTTTGCACCTTCAGGCAACCATAGGTAACATATCCAAACACACAATACTGGCACTTTTCTTTCTTTAATACAACATGTTGTAGCCATAATGAAACAGCAAAAATCTAGATATGAGGATAGAAGATATATTATTACAAAAATGGTAATATTCAGAGAATTACGTTACTTTTTCTAAAAGCTGTCACAATTTGCATCAAATAGAGAATATGGAGCATGTAATTCGTGGGTTCAGAGTTTTGAAACATCAAAATTCTCCATCTTGATCTATCTACAGTCTGCTACAATCTCTATTTGAGATGATTTGTCATAAACTGGCACAAAATAATTTATCAGTATTTTTTGGCCATATTCAGATTCTTGTAAGATAAACTTCCATCTAAACAGATCACAGTATGCACAGGTATTCAATCTGAAGTAGATAGATCCAGTATGAACTGCTCTGTTCCTGTAGCCACAGTGATGTGTCATCCACAGACAGCACATTCACAGACATCCAGCCACACTGGAACACTGCCTACTGACATCAGACATATGGTTGTCACGAAAATGCCTCAGGACAAATGAAAAGCCAGCGAGCCATTCTCATGTGTATTAATTGTCACACTGAGCTCAGGTTGTCCTCAAATGTACAGTATGGACACAGTGTGTACACTGTGACACATGGAATGGTTAAAAGAAAGTAAAGTTTTTCTGTACTACTATATACTGGCTTTGTGCTTTAAAATGCTGCTCTTTCAGCTCTTACCAGGTAGCTTAGCTGTAGTCTGGGAGAAAGGTGCCAATATGTGAAGCACAGAAAGGATGTCATTCAAACAGCTGGCAAAGTAAAGTGATGGAGAAAAGAGTCAGTCACAAAAGACTAACTGAGCATTGTGCTGAAGGCATTGGCGGTAAAAAGGGCTTTTTTATGTCAGTGGCTGAATGACGGGGGATACTGAGGCTCAATCCCAATTCTACCCCTTACCCCTACCTCTTAGCCCTCATTTTGCGCATTCACTAATTTTGGATAAATAATTTGGATAAAAGGGAAAGGGGAAGGGGTAAAGGCTGTACTCCCCTCCAAATGGAGATTTTCGGGGACCACACTTGAAACAAAGAGGAAGATTTTCCCAGCATGCAGTGCATTCATAAGCAGAATGTTATGAGTTCAATTGGGTGTTAAAGGATTGCTTACCACTGTTCATCCAGAAGGTGAATGGGGGGGGCAGTCCTGGGGGAGGGTTGCAGGGCAGAACCAGTGGTGAGCCTTCAGCCACCACTACAGGCTCCAGGATTTCCTTTGGCCATAGAGGGGCCTCTGCACAAGACGGGGGAAGGGAAGAAAAAGACTTTGTATAGGCCTACTTTGCCAACAAAACAAATATAAATATACAAAAAAGAAATGTGACATTTACAGAATGTGTCAAATTCTGTTTGTATCTATTAATAAAAAAGATTTTTTGAGTTCTTACTGGAGACCCTCAGCAGGATTTTGTTGGACAGGGCCACTCCAAAATCGTTGTTGGCAAAACACTGGTATTCTCCTTCATAATCCTCTGGACGCCCTCCGCTCCGAAAGCCAATCTCCAGAGTCCCAGAGCGCTTCCGCATTGTTACACGCGGGTCTTTTCCAATGTTGAAAAACTTGCCATTTCTCCGCCATGAAAATCTAATGCACAAGATAGAGAGTATAGAGATTAGATAATATTGAGCATTTCTGTAAACTGACTGGTGTGAAACCCAAATGAATTAAAACAAGATGGAGCCCTACATATTGATAATTGAAAAGCCTCAAACATCCTTTTCAGCATGTTTCATACAGAGAACTGCCTCAATTGGTCTAAGTTTATTTTATTATTATCTTAAAGGATGATGTTTTATTTACAGAAGCCCTAAGTTCTGCTAATTCTCTAGACAAGTACAATGATATAGGGTTTTTAATGTTTTTACAGCTTTTGGATTTTGAACTATTAATTGCAGAAGTTCATATGTGACAATTTGCTTCTACCTTGACAGTTGTAAAATTAAGTTGCTATCTTCAGAAAACTACTACATGACATATATTCTCATTATAACAAGAAAATTCATTATAACAAGAAAAATTAAACTGAGAGTACCTGATTTTTGTAGAAAAGAAAAAAACAGGCTTGATGCCAAAGGATTGTAACAGATGAGAACCTCTACCCAGTACCGGAAACCTTGGCCAATCACACACTGACACTGGCTTGTCATATGACGTTCCAGGAAGTTTAATAGCTGCCGAAGTGTATTTTCATAATATGTCTTTTAACACAGAGAAACAGCTCAAAAAAGAAAAACATCAAAAGAGAAAAGCGAGGTAAGGAGAAGTCCCTAGGCTGCTATTAGGGGTGAGTGAAATCTAAGACAGGGTAGTGTAGCTTTAAGCAGTTATCTTGAGACAACTGAGCGGGAAAACACTCCAGCAATTCTTATGCATGCAACAAGACTCCTGACTTCGGGGGGCATGGGCTCTGGTGGGTGTGAGCTTGTACTGAAGGCTGTACCAAAGGTGTGGTTACAGACATCATGATGTCACTCTGACCAGGAAATCGTTTGGCAGCATCCATTCTTGAGCAACATATTTGTGGAATTAAATGAGTTTTAAAAATTTTGTCAAAAGTATGACTATAAAGTGCTAGAGTCCCATTTATCAGCCAAAAAAAGGTGTTTTGGGGGTTAGTTACACTTTAAATTGCAGCTTCACCTCAACAGGTGATACACATTGCCCAAGACCATTTATGTTGTAGCCTTTTTGTGATGTTCACAGGATCTGGACAGTGTAGCATGGCTACAATTGCACAATGAGCCACTGTCTAGATCTGTTCATACTGGAAACCTGCCTCTTGTGTTCATTTTAATATTACTATACTGGTTAGTTGAGAGCATCAGATTCAAATGCAAATGTAATATATTTGGGCTTCAGAGTGCTGTCATTTTAACAACATGGTCAGAATGCAAGTGCAGAACTGTTACATTAATTCTTTACTTTATGTGTATTAACTAATATGCTATTTTTGCAACAATTCCTTTTTAATTTTTAATGTTTTAATTTTTTTTATATTTCAACTATAGGTTAGGGGTGCAAGGTCCTCGACATGTTATTGTTGGTTTTCTCTAGGTCCGGCTTCCTTCCACCATCCAAAGACATGCACGTATAAGAGAACAGAACAATAGAAATTGCCTGTAGTGAATATATGCGAGAGTGAATGATTATTTGTCAGTGGCTGCATCTAACTGTCAGCCCTGACACCAAGGTTAGAGTCACACGCGACCCCTAATGGGACTGAGCAGAAGACTGAATGAATGAACAGTAAGTTAATGGCTTTCAAATGCCATACCAAATGGAAAAGGAAGGAAAAAATAATAAATAGGGCCAATTGTCTCTTGATGATTGGGTTTAGACCAGCTAGGACTGACAGCCAGACTGACTGATGGAGGCCAGCTGAGGATGAGCAGTGGTCAGGCAGGTAAAAGGCTGTTAGGACACAACTCTGGTCTAAGATCAAATTCAACTGAGCCACTTCAGGGCACTCCTACTAAGTTGTCTGAGGATACAATACAGAGAAACAGATAGACAAAGGGCTGCAGTAGCCCATGACTCCATATGGTGGTAGTGGTTACTGCTACAAATTTAGATTAGCGAAGCAGGGGGAAAACTACAAGCCCCTTTCAGAGTCCAGATGAGAAAGTGTGAAAATATTAACTTTAAAGGAATTGACCCATCAATTTAACATAATAGTAGGGCCACAGACACAAATAGCATGGGATTGCTATGCTGTCTGACTGATGAATAAACAAATTAGTTATGAGTTTTTTGGTTTTGTCTCATTGTGTAAAAAGCTGTTTGTGTATATTAAGTGCTAATCAGTTTTTTATAGATTGCCAGGACGTACAATAAAAGGTGACAGTGGCTAACCTTTTTAAAGTCGTGCTTGACATGTGACCAGTTAACTTGCTGTAAGACTGAATGAGACTGGATATTGGTATAAGAACTTCCAAATAATTTCACAGTGGTTTGTAGCAGCAGTATGTTTACATTACAACAGTAATGACTGGCCGCTTTGACATAGCGCTTCCATTGTTAACTGCAAAGAGCCTGTCTGGGTTGGTGCTTTCTTTAGAATGTCATATTGCATATGACACCTCACAGTAAATTTAATATACTGTGTATTTGGTTACAGTTATGTAGAGGGAGGTATTCAAAACATCAAACACACTGTAACCTGCACCTCCCTCGGAAGTCTGTATGTGTGTGTGGAGCACTCACGTTGGTACAGGGTTGCCCTTGGCCTCACACTCAATGATGATGTTATCTCTGGGGTCCACAATGTAGTCCTTCACTGACTGCTTGACTATAGTGGGAGGCTGCTTCACTGTGGGGACACACAAACAAGGTCAACATACAGCAGGCTCACTGGTTTTAATTCCAGAGAGTATCTGACAAAATTCTAGAATAAAACAGGCACACCAGGGGAACAAGGAACTAACTAAATTACAAAATAAGGATGATGTCAATAATATTCCAAATCCCATCTTTAAAATGTAATGGAAACTATTTGATTATTCAGATTAGGCAAACCTGGGTTTTTTGTTGTGCAGGTGTTGTAATTCTACAAATACTGTGATTTGCAGAAACAGTCATTCTGGGTCATTCTGCCTCGATGTAAAGTGCCTAAAGTGAACTGAATGGGGCTCTAGTCCTCTTACAAAGACCCCGCTGTCTGGTTTCTATAGTATTCAACAGTGTCTGTGGAGGTTCTCAGTCATGCAGGACATATTCACGAAAAGGTTTCAAAGAAGGCATCTGGACGTAAGTTTGAGGTGAAGACATTTCAAAGGTCTTCAAGGTGCTTGGGCACTGTATGGATTGCCAGTCTGAGAACTCCCTAACACACTGCAAGAAATGTTGCTTATAGGGATCACAATAAGCTTTGCAATACTTTTGTAAGCCAATGGCATATAATAGTTTAATTGAAACAGGGGAAATACAGAGTTGTAGACTGGTGTCAATAACCTTTTTTCTATTTAGTCGCCCTACAATATGATGTTAAGCTTTTGGACAGTTATTTTGGCAAACAACTGTGAATGTGTCCTTGTCGCCTTGAACAGTACAGCATTGCAATTCCAGCAGCCTTTGTGACATGGTTGATTACGCAATAATGTGCCCACCAACATCATTCAATCTGCTGTGACTAATTTCAAGTATTTAATGGCTGGTGAAGTTACTTACTGAGGTTGAGTTGTCAGACTTTGTGCTGAAGGAGCTTCCTACATTAGTACTGCACTGTACAGAAGTGTACTAACGAGACCCAATGAGACCCAATTAAAATCACATTCTCCCTTCTGCAGCTGTTTTATACATGTACTTTACATTCTTAGTACATCTTTTATAATCTTACTATAAAACTAACTACGGCCTATGATGACTCTAACTATGAATTTCCCCAGGGGTATAAAAAAAGGAAAAATTAGTATTAGAATTAGTATTAGTATTAGTATTAGTATTAGTATTAGTATTAGTATTAGTATTAGTATTTCTCTGTACTTTGCATTAGTATCACTGAGTCCTGCAGGGCTTTGAGTCTATCACAATATAAAGTGACATGCACTTACACAACAAGCAATGCCATATCCAGACCTCCTCCACCACTAACATGCACTATGCACTGTTCCCCTTCACTGACGCTCTTTACACTAATCTGACCCAAAACTGCTAAAAGACTACCCCCAGTTACCATGGCAACTGTAATAGTAATTTAATTGCGCTTCGTTGGGAGAAAGACTGTGGTATTAGGCAAAATTGAAAATGACTCATGAATTTATCACATGACATTTTGCAAATGAAAGCACAGCTCGTCTTCATAAAGAC
The DNA here is from genome assembly GCA_036850595.1 of Rhyacichthys aspro. Lineage (NCBI taxonomy): Eukaryota > Metazoa > Chordata > Actinopteri > Gobiiformes > Rhyacichthyidae > Rhyacichthys > Rhyacichthys aspro. The sequence goes on from CM072152.1 coordinate 1,308,049, forward strand.
ATTTGAGAAACATAACAAAAAGTGTGTTATGTTTTATTTAGTAGAGATAGGCAGTAACACTTACGGTCTTGCAAGATCTTTGCTGTTAGTCCAGGGTAAGCCACATGGAGACAAGGAGGGTGGGCACATTATAAAAGGGTGTTAGTCAGTTCAGGAACAGCTAATTATTACATATGCTACATTCTACTGTGTGTTATAACCACAGGTTAATCATAAAAATAATGGAAATGGCTGGACTTACCTGTGGGCAGCCCAATCACACATGAGTAGAAAAACAGAAAAAGACATGTCAGGAGTAGTCATCATGATAAAGTATTAGTCAAAAAGAATAGATCCACAAATTCAGAGTACACGTTTAAAGGTGAAGAAAAGAGATACATGTTTGACTCCATAAGGATTCATTTCTTCTCTCAGAATACTTGTTCTTGTATCTGGTACATTTACCCTTGGTAATTAGCTTATCTTAAATGAAGTTAGTAGCACCAGTGGGACCAGCAAAAGCTCTCCGATTCTTGGATGAAGTGGTAGAAAGTGGGCATATCATCCATTAACATTCTAAGAATCTAATAACCTGTTTATTTTCTATCCTGTAATACACTATAGTATATTTATATGTGGATTAAAATAAATCCTGACTATGTAAGTGGGCTTAATGCAGGGGTCACAGGGGGGACTTTCCAGAGGCTCTCTCTGTAGGAAATGTGTGTGGCAGATCAATAGAGCATCAGAAGTCCAGGGTTAAAGGTCAGTCTTATATAAAAAAAAAAAAAAAAAGGTGCTCTGGTGGAATAGGGGTAACAAAGATACACTCAGCATTGGCAGCTGTGTGTCTTTGTGCCTATACCACCAGGTGTCCTTGGGGCACCAATAGGATCAAACCATTTTTCATTGTATAATTGCTAGGCATTCAGCGTTATCCATCTTTGTTGTGAAAGAGATGAGCTTTGTATAAAAGGGAAAGAGGGGATTGTCCTTTGTGCTCATTCCCTCAGGAATCTATTAACCTATGGTCCTATCAGGACTGTCATAAAGCCAGGGCTCGGAGCTATGTGTCATTTCAATGTGTGAAAGGATCAATGAAGACATTTGAAATTTAATAAGGGGCTCCTGAAGTCCGTCATTATTATGTAGAATTCACTGCAGTGCTTTCTGCTTGGGACAGTAATGACATAACTGAAGTATGCTTAAGCTAGTGCTGCTTTCATGTACACTGTGTGAAATGATAGCAAATTTATACATTTTTAAAATTTACGTAAACGTAAACATGGCCTAATTTATTAATACTTTTTTAATGAAAATGCAATACTGTGGGCAGTGTTTGGTTCTTTCAGTTTTCAAATTGTCAATTATTGGTATCATTATAGTGTTTAATAATAATTTTATGTGGTATATTGGAAGAAATTTGAAAAGTAACTTACGGTCTTGTGGGACTTCAAGTGCCACTGCATCCTGCCACAATAGTAGGAATGACAGCAGAGCAAGGACATGCCCGCCCTGCCCCAACATCTCTTCCTTGTGATTGGCCCGCCTTAGCCTTCTCCTCTCCTGATTGGCTACAGCGGCTGGACAGCTGCGTGAGGACCTAGGGGCACAGACAGACGCAGACTAACTGCAACAGAGCGGACAGGCCATGGCGAGTAGAGTGTAGATGTGGCCTACATTACAGCTGAGGCCCTTGTGGGCCCCCAGAGAGGAGCAGGCAACTGAGCCAAGTTGTGTGTTGTGTGTATATTAAGGACCTTTATTAATTCCAAACAAAAGCATTTATTACAGAGCTTTGTGTAACAGGTGAACAAAGAAATCAGCTTAAACAAATACCCTTAAAACACATTTGACACAAAAGCAAAGTTTTATTATGAGCAAGAATATTTTACCTCAATCTAATTAAACTCTTCAAATACTCATGGAGGTGTAAGTTTCCACATTATTTATACATATACGTTATAACATTACATATTTACAGATCTATGGTTCTACACTGATTTAATACTGGTCACATGGGTTTCACTGACTTCATTCATTGGATCTAAAGTTATGCAGGATGCCTCAGTGGCTCACCTGGTAGAGTGCATACCATATACCTGGGAGACCCGAGCTCGATTCCTGTTCAGGTCATTTACCCAATGTCACTCTCCTCTGTCTCATCCTGTTTCCTGTCTCTCTACTATTCTATTAACTAAAGGCAAAAAAAAATCTTAATAATGCACATTTGATGACAATATATATTTATCTGAATATAAGGTTGCAGGTCAAAAAGAATTTTAGCCCAGTCTTGTCAATGTTTCCTGCTGAATTTCAAAACAAACTACAAGGTAATCCAAACCAAAACCTGTAGCACCTGAGTGTGAAGACCAGTGTGAGCGTACATAGTGAGAAAGACACAGCTCTGCCTCAGGGCACCACACCCAGCACACCACGGCACATAAACCATCTGCTGGTATGTCAGTCCTTCGCTATTCAGATAAACAGTTCATCTGTCCCTGGAGACCACACCCACCGCCATCAGCCAATCAAACCCATCTACAGATGAACAGCTACTGGGCATGGCTGCACACACACACGTTGTGTCACACTCAATTTTCTCAAATTAATACCTGTTAATTAGACACAAGTTATAACACATTTTTAGTTTGTCAGACCTAGTGATTTATAAAGCTAGCTGGACTGTTAGAAATGCATGTGTGAAACCATGTTTTGGTTTAAAAATGTATTGTACAAGTAGATATTCTACATTATAAATAAACGGTTTGCATAAGTAAAATATTGTTCAGCTGTCCTGTCCAGCCCTTTCTAGCCATTCATAGGGTTTCTTCATATCAGCCACTTCAGTTATTTAGCAGTGGTAGATCCCATGTAGGGGCCTCTCCTCCCATGATGGTACCTCCAGCACCTTTTCCTCTTTATTCTGCTGCCTAAGACATTTACTAAGTACTTCATCCCTTGGGGCTATTTTCCTGATGTATTCCAGGATCTTGGATGTTTCATCCTGGATAGTGGTTTGGACACTCACTAGTCCTCTGCCTCCTTCATTGTGCTTAGTGTTTTGTTTTTTTTTATTTTTTTTATTTTTTTTAATGTATATACAGTATTCAGTCAATGCATTAGTAAACATGTTTGATGTTTTTCTGACAGCACACATACGGATTCTGTGCATCCAGCTATGGTAAAGCCTGACGTCTGGCAGTTAATTACACACATCAGAGAAGACAGCACACTCAGTCTGATATGGGCCTAAAGTCAGGTGAGTGCTCTGAGTGGCAGCTCTGTTCCCAGCAGTAGAACCAGGAGCAGGGTGGATGTGCAGAAATCAAGATAAGGAATACACAGTGAGTCTTACACAAAGGAGAAGAGAGTGGCAGCAGGAGTGAAAGCCCTGAAATAGGTCAGTGTTCTCCACGTATAAAGCCTGCAGTGCATTATACATGATCATTCTCTGTTGCAGCTGACATCGTGGATGCATAAAGGCCTGCCCTAACTACAGGCAGCATGGGGATTTGGCCCTTCTTTGGAGAACATTATACATAGGTCATGTCAATGGTCAATTCATCTTCTTTAGACTAAATTTTCATCTAAATGTAATATACGGTTTCTTTATGGTTGAAATTTCTGACATCATTTTACTCTCTCTTTTATTTATCCATTTTGAGCTACTATTTTTCAGTCCCTCCCGTGACTGAAAATGTGTTCCACGTTTTCCAGGATCGATGACCCTTAAAACAGTATCTCCTCAGGTTCAGAGCATCAATTCTCATCACATGTATGGAGCTAAAATAAGCTCATAATATTTGTAACTGAAAAACAAAAAAATGAAAACCTAAGTTCTCGTTATAACGTTGAACTATGAAAAATACAGAATTGTATGTCAAAAGTTAATATTTGTTTTAAATACAAGTTGCAGATTTATTACTTCATGTTGACAATTATTTTTTTCAGTTTCAAATATTATTTTTTGTCAGAGGATTTTCTGCTTTCAGTATTTTTTTAACATCTAAGTTAGAGATGCACCGATCCAGCTTTCTTAGTCCCGATACCGATACCGATACTAGGGCTTTAAGTATCTGCCGATACCCGATACCAACTGATACCAGTACTTAAACTGAAAATAGACATTTCTTATGTCAAAATGAACATATCACCAAACAGATATAAATATGTTATAAAATAGTATTTATTATTAAAGTAACTATGCAACAAAGTAAAGTAACTAACATATTCAAATCAAACTTTCAAACACTTTAAACATGTAGTAGTGCAATCATCTGGAACTTAAATATGCAGTTGTTTGGTTGTACTTTTTCCCTTTGTTTTAGTTAGTTGCACAAACTCCGCGTGTTCTTTTGCATGGTGCTTTTGAAGATACTTGATTAAGTTAGTTGTATTGTATCTGGTAACGTTACCACCGCCTCTCGACACCTCGTTTTTACATGTTACACAAAGCAGTTTGACTTGTTGGTGTCGCGAAGGTGAAAAACCTTCACACAGCTGATTCTTTGGCTCGCTCCACGTTGTTGCAGTGTTCGTCCACGCGGTGGTGACACATTATGCACTGACGTGATGACGTTCTGCGTCAACAGCGCCCAGTGAATGCATGTCACTTGGATCGGGTCCTTTTCACGTTTTCCGAATCAGTAAAAATTACTGGATCGGACCCGATATCCGATACCAGTATCAGATCGGTGCATCCCTAATCTAAGTGGTCTGCAGTAACATGATGTGAAATATAGATTTTTAGAGACTTTGCCAATATATTGCACAACACTGAATATTAGGTGACAGGCATTTATTACTTCTATAACGCATTTGCGTGTTTTTGACAATTTCTCTGAGAAGCTTTACAAATGAATATTATCTATGTTTTTGCATTTTTATAAAGATCACAAATAGTCATTCACTAGGTATTATTATTATTATTATTATTATTATTATTATTATTATTATTATTAATCATAATAATAATAATAATAATAATAATAATAGAAAAGCACAATCAGGGAATGGGAGCTGTGGTCATCCCTTTAGCTTGCACAAACATGTTCTGTCCTAAACTAAATCCAAACACAACCAGGTCAGAGGCAGCTAAGTTTAGCCTTTTTTCCACAACCTCAGGTGCACATTAGCATCAAGCCCGTGTCCCACATGAATAGGTGCATCTGTAAATCAGTCAGACGTGTGGATGTTCCCTGCCCCCACCTCTCACTGCAGGCTGTTTCCTAAATAAATCCAACGTGTGGTCCCCTCCAAGGCACAATGCTGACCTTCACTGAGTTCTGCTTGAAGCATGCTTAGTACAAGCCAGGAAACAACAGCAAACAGCAAAAGTCCACCTACATTTAAACAAAGACGATCCACATATACTAAAAGAGAAAGCAACTCATCTTTGCTTTGATCATTTATTGTGATTTCCACCATTTGTAACCTTCACATCACAAATTACTCTGAGCAGTTCAGCTCGGTGCTGCTACTGTTATGAGAGGGACCACATCTACATTCACCATAAACTTAAGGTTTTTTTCAGTTTTTATTTTGGGGAAAATCAGGCCTTTGACCTTTATTTAAGCAAAAGACACTGCAAACCCAAACACCCGAAGAGCCTTGGATGTTAGCAGCATGGTAGATAACATGTAAAACTCCACACAGGTCTTGCCCTCAATAGACTTACGTTCCCTGCAGGGAGTCCACTATCCTCTTAGTCTCAGCAGTCTCGTCCACGCCCTGTCGCACACCTGTATCACAAAAAACAACAGTTAATACAGAGAAGTTACATCTATGTGATAGTTCACAAAGCAGGTTTCAGGTTGGTTTGTAATATGGAATGTGGCCAGTGACTATTATTTTAGGGTAGAAGAAAAGATAAAGGTTCTGTCACTACAGTCTGTTATATTTATACAGAACAACCATAAATAGCTCAGCTGTATGTGTTTCCTTTAATGATTTTAAACAACAAAGACACACTGTGTAAAGTGGCTACTTTCTACTGTCATGGAAGTGAGTCAAGATACATAAATGAGGAGACTATGAATCAGTTAAATGTTTTTGACAAAGTAGAGCAAAAAGCATATATTTCAGCAAATTATTGAACAATAAGAGAGAAGAGTGAAGGTAAGCCCTTACAGTGAGTAAAATCAACTAAATTACCTAAATGCTATTCTGTGAGAGAGAGGAAATGACGGAAGTGAAGTGAAGATAGCAAGTTTAAGAAAGTGTGCACTCTTTAATTAAAAAAATATTCTTATACTTTTGGTGTATCTAATGTACAAACCTTGAACTACGGGACAGAAAATAATCATTCCTGGTTCATGACTCATGATTCATGATTGAAATGTGTCTTTAGTTCTGATACTGATTTGAGGTTACATAACTCAGCCTCTGTAGACACTATGGGCCAGCTCTTCTAAGCTGCACAATTTTGCCTTGGACACTAATTGGGAGGCAGGGAGTGGCTTTTTATGGCTAATTTATAAAAACTGCAAATAATTTGAGGCTGAACTGACAGCAGCTCATTTCAACTTATTCACCCTTCCGCTAGGTCAAGCTGCGCAAAAAAAAAAGTCTGAAACTGAGAGCACTGTGTGACGTGCATCATTTCTGATACTGGATCAGGAGAATGCATGTTTACGCATAACACATGCACAAGCAACTGTAGAAATACAGTGTATATATTCGATCATTTGGTCAAGTCATTCTTCATCATTTATGCTATTCTTTTAACACAACTCAGAATCACAAACATGTTCTGTGAATATGTACCTTTACCTAACTCAGCGGGACAAGGAAGGGGGCACACAGCGTCACATGCGACCAACAGAAAAATAAAGATGGATATTATGTCTTCAACAAACCTTCAAAGAAACAAAGCCTTATAGATGTAGTGTCATGGAAGTTTTAAAGGAGTTCAGGCAGACTTTGGACATTTGTGCAACATTAAAAAGCAAGATTACTTGAATAACGAACCTGTGTCATCATCTTGTGGACACTGTAAGAGTTTTTAAGACTGTGAAGGCATTAGAACAACACATGAGTATGTGGAAAGTAACTACAAACTAGGCTAAACTTGTCCAACATTTCACAGAAGGTTGGAGTTTACTGTGCAATAAGTGGTGTAGTTGTGAGTTTTCTGTCTCTCTTTTTCTCTTTCTGTTTTTAAGTTCAGCTTCAGTAACAGATAACATGCTGTAGGTGGATATTTTAACAATAACACACTTCTGTGGTGCTTTGTGATGTTGCTTGTTCAGTGCACAGTGCTGTTTCCTCTTGAACCTAAATCTTTCAGGATAATATTTTAGCACTGTTCACTGATTTTGTGAGTCGCAAACCTAGGTTTATCTGCTTCTTTCATTTTAATGCTCTCCTACCGAGTTTTTTGCTTTGAAATAGAAACTCCCACAAATACATGGGAAATAAGCCCAATCACTAAATCACCTGTGTCCACACCCTAAATCACTAAATCACCTGTGTCCACACCCTTCCAGCACTAAACTACAGCCCTTTATAAAATATGGAAAGTACCATCATTTCTTGAAAAATAAAAAAAGTAAAACAATTTGCAATTAAGAAGATCTTGTCCTATATTTTTCATGAAGTATTGTTGATAATGTAGTACATTAAACCAGCAGTAGTATTGACACATTGCGTTCACAGTCCAATTGCCATTTTATCATTAGTCTGTTCTTTTGTTTGTTCTGAGCTCCAGATGCAGACAGCACACACAGCCCGCCTGAGGATTGTCTGCTGCTCTGCTTTACTCTGTGAGCTTCAAAGAGCAGCGGTGCTGCCCCAGGATCACCACTGCTTTGCCTCTCTCTGTTTGGGCTGTTCTTCACAGTCTGCCTGAAGGATGTGTGAGCCCGGTGGGAGCAAACATTAGAGTGTACGGTGCATCCACCAGTTGTGAGCTACTGCAGAGAACAGGCCAACAGCAGCTGTTTGCAGCTTCTTCACTGTAACGGCTTTGATAATCTGATAATGTATATTATAGTTTTGTTTTGAGCTATAACTACTAACTATATTCTCTAGTGAGTTAGCAGTGGATGTTACTAGTGCTGTCATACATAGTTAAGGGCTCCATTCATCACTTTAAATCCAAGTAAAAATTTAATCTTAAACTATCATTTCATTTGAATTTGTCGAGGTAACACATCTGTACATCTAGATAATGTGGTTTATAGTCATTCTTGTTTATAGTTTATTCTTGTTTGTTGGTTTTACTGTAGTTTAATGTGTTCCTTATGCATCATGAACACATCCATCAAGCACATTCACAGATTTTAGCCCTGTTGGCCCTGGTTATGTCACACTGCCGTTAGTAATGACTGCAGCCGTTCAGACCAACTCTGACTGACCGATGAAGAAGTGCTGCAGTGGGCTGAGTGCAATGCCTCAGGGCACTGCAGCTGAGCATGGCACCACTGCCCTACTTGTTCACTGCAGTATGTACTGAATGGTGCTGACGACAGTCGCAGCTGTAGTAGTAGTACTGGCCTTGTCATGTGCTTTTGCTGTAGTCTGCTTTAACTCTGTATGCCTCAGGCTAAATGTGACCCAACAACCACAAAATCAGGTTCTTACCAGGGAAGACCTTCCATTTGTGCACACAACATATACATATTTGATCATTAATGTCTTTTAAGACATCATTGATCATATCTGTGCACTGTAAATAGGGAGCCATATTATGGTTCCCTATTTTACAGTGTATGTGTTTGGATTGTGGTGTTTGGACCAAATTGTGAGTGATGTCAAACAAAACTCAAGGTAAAGTATTAAAGGTCCTATATTATACTATTTTGAACATTATACAGTGTATTTTGGATACGTTTAGGTTACGATATTACGTTTTGCAACATGAAACACACAATAATTATTTTATACAAGAGTCCAAAGTGAACGGTCTGATTTGGCGCTGTCACTTTAAGGCTCAGCTCTCCCGTGTTGGCTCATGACGTCACACTAGCGCTGCGCTGGAAACAGACTGAAGTAAACACGGTACATCGTAGTAATAACTTTTTCAGCAATGGCTTTGAGAGTAACTGAGCTGTATATCTTTGAGTTTGAGTTTGAAGAACATGAGCAAACACAAAGACTTCGAAGGCTTCTACAAGACGTTTCTGCTTGGTAAATGAGAAACTATTTATTGTGTATGTTTCTGTGGTGTAGCCCGTAGCATAGCGTGTGTTAACTGCTTCTGTTTATAGGTGCACATGTGGAAATGGCCGTACAATGCCTACTGAAGTTGAGAATGTATGCTGCCTGGAGACTCCTAAGGAAAGAACTATAATAAAGTAGCCTAGCAATATGTAGAGCTATGCAGTAATACTTGTTAGTAATACATGTTGCTGACGGTAAGTAAGCTAACACAGTAGCAGCGATGCTTCTCTGTGTCTGAGCTGCAGAGCACGGCACTTGTTGACAGTGCAGGAGAGAGGGGCAGGAGGAGTGTGGAGGAGCACTTCCTGGAGAGGAGTGGTTTATTTCACATATTGACGTCGTTGCGTGAAACAGCTCGTTGAAAGGACTGTAGCTCAAACTAAATAAATTACTTAAACATGCGCGAATGAAACAAAACACAACTTTGGGAATGTGTTTGAGGTAGAAACAACGTTATAACATGGTTAAAAGCTCAGAAAAGTTGATTTAGCATAATATGGGACCTTTAAGGATATCATACCTACTTCCTCAATCTAAACAGTGATAAAAATCTAAGCTAAATCTACACTCTCCAATACTGTCACTTTTCATGTTTACGGACTGATTTCAAAACAGCATTGCTGAGCACCACTCCAACTATTTTCACCTCAATAACATCAACCATCTCCATTTATCACCCATCTTCACAACACTGACATTCTTATTGTTATGGGGCACAGTGGCTCAGGAGGTAGAGCAGGGCGTCCAAAAACCAGAAAGCTGGCTGTTCAATTCCCGCTCCGTGTCCTTAGGTAAGACGCGTCACCCACCTTGCCACCAGCCACCCTGCATGGATGTGTGTGATTGTAAAAGTGAGTTTGGTGGTGGTCAGAGTGCCATGTGTGCCATTTGTCTACCACTCTGGTGGTGTGGTGTGAATGGGGTGAATGGAAGCATGACGTAAAGTGCTTTTGGTGCCCGAGAAGGGCATGAAAAATGCATCTCATTTACCAATTATTTACTGGTCACATCTCCAGTTCAAAGGCGGCCCCTTTTGGCAATCCGTAATCCGTACTATACTGCTCCAGTGGAAACAGTCCACTTGAGTGCTTTTAAACGCACCTCAATTGTATGTAATAAGATTACTGAATTAGGATTATGAATTATTATTATTGTTAATGATTAATTAACAATACAGGGGACAATGTGTTGACAAAAATTCAACAACACACCATACACCAGTAAATGCTTTCAGCAGCCTTGTGGGACAGATAGAGGGGTGGAAGTGAGACATCCAGTCTATCACCTATGGCCCCCCGCTGGTCTGTAACATGACTTACACTCCCCTCTCAGACTGTCCCGCAGGCCCACCAGACACCCAAGTGGCTCATCATACAGACTGCAGGGGTCAAAGGGCACAAGTAAAAGATGTAATGGGAAAATTGCTGTGACAATGACATCATATCCTCACTGCTAATGATCTTCTAAAAGGTTTCCATGGCAACCAGTCTGCTGCGTTACACTAATTGGTTTAGTCCTAGACATACAATGGTGCAGCTGCCATAATTTGTCAATGCTCAAAAGAGAATGCACTTAACTAAGGCGGTGGCTTGTTGTATTTAGAATGTTTATATGTGACTTTTGAGAAAACAAGTCCAGGGTCATACCCCTCACACAAACTGTTGATTTACACCAGCTGAGCTGAACTTCTGCTATTAGATAAATTCATCTATAAATGTGACAAAACATGTGACAACATTTTCACAATCACTTCAGATACATTATATAAATATAATACAGTGGTCCCTCGTTTATCGTGGGGGTTACGTTCTAAAAATAACCCGCTATAGGCGAAATCCGCAAAGTAGTCAACTTTATTTTTTATAATTATTATATATGTTTTAAGGCTGTAAAACCCCTCATCACACACTTTATACACTTTTCGCAGACAGGCATTAACATTTTCTCACATTTCTCTCTGGCCGCAGTGGCTCAGTTGGTAGAGCAGGTTGTCCAATAACTGGAAGGTTGGCAGTTCAATTCCCACTCCCTCCTGTTCATACTGTCGTTGTGTCCTTGGGCAAGACACTTCACCCGCCTTATGAATGTGTGTGATTGTAGAGGTGAGTGTGGTGGTGGTTGGAGAAGGCTTGAGCACCTGGTGTATGGCAGCCTGCCGCTCCACCTGCCCCAGGTGTGCATGTGTGTGAATGGGGTGAATGGAAGCATGATGTAAAGCGCTTTGGGTGCCCGAAAAAAGGGCATGAAAAGCATATAAATGCATGCCATTTACCATTTGTTTAAACACTCTCAAAGTTCAAACCTTACCTCTGCCTTTTGGGCGCGACCGCAGGTGCCTTAGTCAGTGCAGAACGTTTCGCTGACATTGTGGGTTTTGTCGGGGAGAAAACTTGCAAACATACAGCACTTCAGAGTCACACTGCTAGCGATCGATCATTTATGTAAATTTGTCAAGCCGAACGCATTCTGTACTGTACAGGAGACACAGCATGGAGGAGATTGACTGACAATGGTCTACAGTCTCTTAGCCAATCATGACGCAGAACACAATGCGCGAGTTCTCCCTTAGCCAATCAGGACGCAGAACACAATGCGCATTCATACGTTGTAAAAAAAAAAAAAAGTATGCAAAATTGCACTAAAAAAAATCGCGAAACAGAGAGGCTGCGAAAGGTGAACCGCGTTATAGTGAGGGACAACTGTACACTGGTATTGCTCTGCTGTGAAAATAACACACATGAACAGGATGAAAAGTCAAAAGCCACCTTTAAGTCCACTTACCATCATATCTGAATGATATCCAGCATGTTACATAATATGGTTATGCTGAGTTTATTTAATGTACAAATTTATTTATTTATTAATTAAATAAATGTATTTATATATTTATTGTGGTATTAATAGACTTGAATGGGTTCCAGCAACATTGCCACAAGCATAATGTATCACTACATGTCTTTTTATACTTTTTATACAAGACTTTTGTACTTTTAAATGTACAGCTGTGTGTTGTGTGTCTTGATTTTCACAATTGTGTGCCTACATTATATATTTTATCTATTTCATTCTGCTGATGGATATCATGATGGATGAACATGGTGACTTCATGGTCACCATGTTAAGAGCTGTCTGAATTCTCACTTTAGAAAGGAGAGAAGATAAGAAAGAAGCTTCAATGCTTCCTCTCTTACATCCTTCAGCATGGGGTCTGGGCTTTCCAATAGAGGCCAATCTCCATGTGATGAGTTTGACTCTGTACCAACCATTGTGTTGCATAAATGAGAGTTTATAAAAGGCACAGGCACTAGAGCCACAGCCTCATTTGCCAAATATGTCATCAATGCTCAGCATAAAATGAAAGACGTGGACTTGGTGCATTATTTGGGACCTATGGTTGGTTTGCAGTGGTGTTGGATTCTTCTTTAATGATCTCTTTGACCTACCAGGAAGGCCTGAAGCAGGGACAAAACAATACGGTGTCAAATTGCAAGCAGTGAGTTTGGGGTCGGTAGATGAAGATGGAGGGGGTGCAGGGTGGAGGAGTGGTTGCCAGGCGATACAAATATGCACAGGGATGTCACACATGGTGGAAGCTGCCGCGCGATGTTGCAGAATGACCTACTTTTAATGGAAGGAAGGGCAAATGAAGAGAAATGGGGGAGGACTAAGACCAAGACTGAGAAGTGGTGCTTAAACGCAAGTCTAGTCATGATAACAACAAAAGAATAGAAGGTAGAGGAGTAATATTCACAGTTCAGCATCTAATAAATCAATCCAGGAGTTCCTCCAGTGACAGAAGACTTCCTGTGACTATGTATTTGAGCATGTTCCTAAATAAATAATATAGCAGAGGGAAAACACTAAATCCTGGCCTTTTAAATGCTGAAATCTTTACAAATTCTAATAGCATTCATATAGTTTTTTCAAGGACAAACACTGATCATAATTTGTGCAATGAAACCATGGTGAATGCCTTAATTATTGTCGCAATGAAAGCTCATAATGCTACAAGTTAGATTAAGCATGTTCCCTGATTGTTTGCAGTGCATGTAGCATTATAACTTGCATTAACACACAGACAGATGATACATATTGCTTTGTTTTCCAGTTGTGACAGTTTGTTATGGTTCAAGAAATAAAGAAGCAGCAGGAAATTAGCCATCACTCACAAACACAATTTCATCTCATCATTCATCATATCCATACGATTGAAAGAGCACTGCACCAGTTCAGTGCAGTGCCAGACACATACAGCCTTTTGGAGCTTCAACAGAATAGTAAGACCAAAGTCAGCCCATACCATCTCAATAAACAGTGATCCCCACACATGTAGAACAGCCAGAGATGTCCACATAAAGATTTCCATGTTAAGATAGAGAGAGAGAGAGAGAGAGAGAGAGAGAGAGAGAGAGTTCACAAGAGCCTTTTACATAAACAACTGAAGCAGAGTTACTGCAACAAAGATAGCTCTTCTGCCACAGATGTATGACGTTTACGGCACTCAAATACAGGGAGCAGAAATAGGCCAACACAATGAACACTAGCAGAATAGCATTTGTACAAAATATGCTAAAATCACCATACATCATCGTCACATCACCGTTTTAGAAGACATGTTTTTTTCTCCTAAACTTGCCTCTTGGATTGTTCCCTTGCACGTAAACAATTAAAGTCTGTGAATATGGCGCCATTGCCATAACTACATCAAGTCTTTAGAGGGGTCTGTCCCCTCAACAGGATAAAAGTTACGCAGTGCCTCTTTTAGTTTATAGGCAGTTTATTTTGTTATTTACCTTTTAACAGCTCTCAAAACTGTGTAAAATTAGGGAAATCTCTTATCATTGCTGTCTGGAAAAAAATAAATTGATATATGTTCTGTATCATATGAACTAACTATATCTGAATATCATTTTTAGGATCATTTAATGCCAAATCAATAAATCCACCTTAGCTCCAATGCAGCTAAAAACGGTTATTGGTGAATTGGCATATTTACAAGCTATAACAAAAACCACTAATACCACAGAAAATGGCGACAGAAAGATTAAAAATAAAATCATTTGACTCCACTCCACTGAGTTCCACACTCCCATGGTGCATCTGGTGTGGACTCCATCTTATAACAGGATTTTGCGCTAAAACACAAAATTGTTAAACAATAACAAAAGAAAAGACAATTTATTTTAATCAATTAGCAACAAAATATGAGCAAATAATCAGGTTACGAGTAGACATAAATGTAAGTAACCAAAATAATGATTTATTATTTAAATACTAAACTAAGATCAATAGAAATGATTATGATTAATAGAAAAATAATATAGAATTGCATTTCGGCTCCTACACACTGTGTATTTTACAGTGAGTTTCTGGAAAAAAACCCCACTTTTTTTAATTTTTAGATTTACAGCTAATGCAACACATGATATTAGAAAGGAGAAAACAAAGCAGTAGTCTTCTTCAAATATCTTTATTGAAAACTTTAATTAGCCCCTTAGCTCTCTGACTTTCATTATCCTTTCTGTAGCGTACTACCTTTTAACCCCAGGAATGTTGCTTTAACCAGATGTATTTACAACTTAGTAGGACCTTTTCTGAAAAAAGACATTATCTGTGCGTAGCACGAATGGTGCCACTATAAATCATGAGGCCACACAAACTCACTTTCTGCGCCTCATCCCTACATCTCTTTCCAAAAGGACAAACTTTCATAAATTTTGAAGGATCAACTTTAACAGACTTAAAAAGTTTCTAATTAATGAATAAAAACTTTTCTTTTGAACAAAAGACTTGATCAAGGTGATAAGCCTTATCTTTATCTATCCTGTTGATGCTGTCAATATGAACACATGTTGTAATGTTGTTTTAACTGTGAATACATACATATACATATATTCTAAAGGATATATTCTAAGGACTATAATTATTGACCATAGAAAACACTGTTTTATGTTTGAATGCATTGTGTTATTAGGAACATACTGTATGTTGTTGTTGTCTTGGGCTTTCGTTTGGTCTGCTTCCAAGTCTGGACTTTGTCTTGTCTCTGTTATTTTTACTATTAAAGAGTATTTTTCCGTTTTTCCAGTTGGCATTTTTCCTCTCAGACTTAACATTCTTTATACCGGACTCTGATTTAACTGTGACTCAACTGGCCATAAAGGCACAGATATTAAGCAGCTCGCCTCACAGACCAGAGATGCTCCTGACCTCTGACCTACGGCGAGCAGCAGCTCAGCCCAAGGCAGAGAGAACCTCCAGCAGATCTACCAAGAGACATCCACAGAGGACCACAATAGTGGGAACCCAACTCCGAACCATCATCAGCAGTACCAAGAAGTTTGGACCCGTCGATACAAGCACCATTCCTGTTGGCTCCAGGCCTCTGACCTCTTGGCTCCAGCCTTGGCTCTTCCAGTAAGATCTACACAGTTACTTGATACAGAGTTGGCATAAAGATTAAATTTAACTTGAATTTTTATAAACTTCGTAACACATACCTTCAATAAGATTAAATAAAGGCTAATTGTTTCAATCCATGAATATTCTCCAATTATTTATTTTTGATTCAGACCTCATATTTAAATTTTTTGTAAATTCTGGTCAAGAAATGTCATCATGTTTACATTTGTGGTTTTTTTTACTTCATATACGGATCACTGTCTGTCTAAGAACTCCTGTTCAAATTCACATTAGGCTTTATTATTCTTTTATTATTCCCCCTTTGAGGTGGTGCCCAAAACAATTTTCTTTATCACTTAGCCTAATCCTTTCTCTTCACAAAATGTTTGCTACAGGATAAAATAACCAAAGAAAAAGCTCAGCAGCAGTTTGTTTAAGCGCTGACCCTGCTCCACAGCAAAGCTCAGAGCCTTAGGGCTCCTCCTCCCTCACTGGTTTAAAATATTCAGGAGCTCCTGCTAACAGCCAAATTACACTCAATCTCACCATTGTCACCACATCATGTATTCATGACTTACAAAGAGCTATTTAGTGACGCCTTCAGGCAGACTGACCCCCCTCAGTACAATCTTAAACATCTGACACATACATGTGGTAGAGGCTGGTGGTTCAACAGAAGATTGGTACATGATGATATTGTGCTGCATTTTGTAAGTCAGATATTGAGAAATCTATAAAAAGATTACGTTACATTGAACTGGTGGCACTTTGGGCCAGTGACAGCTGTGTGCCTCAGAGGGGCTCAGACAGTCCACAGCCAGGCTTCTTATAAATATTTTTTATATTTCCAGCAAATATTTGACATCTGATTACTACAAAAATCATTTTTTGACCATTAGAATGGTGTGCAAGATGTGTTCAAAAGTAGCATTTCAGCATAATTTTATTGTAAGCACCATATGTCAAAGTGTTTGGCTTCTTCTGTGTCTAAATGTAAACCGGTTTACAACCACCATCACTATAGCTACTTTCACACATTCAGTCCGGACGTAATCAGGGTTGTTTCTAGCAGCATCTCTTTGTTCGCACATGCAGATTATGTAAATTGATATAATTCACTGATGTCTAAACTACTCTGATATGCAATGTTTTTACAATAAAATACAGGTTTTTCACTAGTAAAGCATGTCTGTGGCCTTCACAGCAACAATAGTGTGCAGCAAGTTAGTGACTGCAGAGTTTAAATAAATTATACAACAATAATAACAGCACCAATGTAGCTGCTCACAGGAAACACATGATTAAAGACCTTGGCAGATATGTTTGACTGAAAGGTCATTGTCCTCTGGAGACACAGGACACAATCCTGTTCCAGCAGAACATCAGTGAACATTTCCTGACAAGGATATCTCAGAGAATGTGTTGGAACAAGATCCAGATGAAGAAAATTTTAAAGAGTGCTGAATGTGCACTGCTCGTATCGAACAGGCTGATCAGCATAAACATAGAACTGACATAAAGAACAATATCTGCAGAATGTTTAAGTCCAAAATGTCTGGAACTTATATCCTTATATAGAATAACAAGATTTCTGCATAGTAATGTAGGGAGGAGGTCAAAAGGACTGTGTCATTATTGTACATTGTTAAAGAAGTGTACATTAGCATCTGAACTGACATGATCGTTTGAATAATATAATCATGGTTCCAGTCTTATTCAGTTGAAAATTGTGAAGAACAGGGTTATGGCGTCAGTCTTTGTACCTGGGCCAAAACCAAGTCATACATGTTTTCTAGGCTTAGACCATATTATTTATCACACTACACACCAGTCATCCCTTTTTACTGAATGCTAGAATGTTTTTTGCTGTCTCACTCACTTAACCTAAATGGGACACTAGTCAATAAGGAGATAAAAGCAGGGAAATATAATTGAAATGGGCTTAAAAGGGGCCTTAGATAAGTTAACAGACTATGCTCAAAAGCCTCAGGAGTCATTCTTAAATTAAAAATGATTCCAAGGACATGAACCAGAGTCATGTATTGACAGTGGTTTACATGTTGATTAACTGTATAAGCTCAAGAAAAGTAATGTGCTTTTCCACATTGACAAGGCTCACAGTCATATAACAACAGTGTATGTATCTGACATCAGGGGGCGCTGTTCTCGCTATAACACCAGCTGCAGTCATAATAGGTGCATCTTCTGTTTGTTCTGTTGCCAGATATTTAAAATTTTGTTTGACCCATCTTGCAAACACTTGTCAAAGCAGCCTCCAGTTTCAGCTTCATTTATTCTAGACATTAGCTTTTAATGAAGAATGATAAACAAACGTACATCTCCATGCGCATGTGCTGCCACATGAGTGCGGTTCCAAACTTTTATGGTGAAGTACTATTCTTAAAGTTCCAATATTTAGCATTACTGAACCAATTCAGAATTGTTTTAAATACAGTAACGATGACATCAACAATGATTTTATTGTCCATGGCCTTATTTCTATCATTTTTTCTTTCTTGTGTCAGCTCTCAAATCTGCTCTTTCAGTTCACTCAGTTCTCCATCACACAGCAGCCCCGTGGCCCCTATGCCTCATTGCCTCATTATCACATGTGAATCTTCCTCCAGCAGCCTTTCAACTCATCCAATCAAAAAACATGCCGGTTGCCAAGGCTCCTTAGCAACAACCCCACAATGGGGGGATTGGGGGGTGCAGAGAGAAGGAGGAGGTAAATGGGGAAAGCGACCCCAGCGGGAGTGGGAGGTTGGAGAGGTGTGCTTTCTTTATCAAAGCCTAGCATTAGACCAGAAAGTGTGTGTGTTTTAGTCCAGAACAAAGCCTGTAGTGTTGGATAAAGAGAATCTCATGCCCTACAGTTAAACTGAAAAAAGATTTTTCATTTTCATTGCACTGAAAATATCCTACAGAACAATATGAATCCTATTTCATATTGTAATTTATGAACAATCAGCCAACAGGCAAGATGAAGAGGATAAGAAGCAGACTGCACTGTAAGCTCCCCTGCCATGTCTTTAGAAGTAAATGAATAAACATGAATCTAGTACAGTGTTGTGTGGACTGTGGGCTCTAATATGAGCTGTGTCTAACAGAACTATATCAGATAAAGTAGACTGTTGGACTATTATTATAGTTTTTCATCTAAGAAATATTTATAATTAGCCTTACTCTTATGTGGATACAACCTTCTCATAATGCTGTAATATGGCCACATTACGTGTCATGTAACAGCAGGTTATATGGCCACATTATGTGTCTGCTGACCAGGTCTGGTTTCTAGTGACATCACATCCGGTGAGCATATTTTGCTGTTTGCCTGACACTGTGCTTGATTTATAACGCGCAACTAACTGAACAAACGTTTTAATCACTTGACATTTTATTGTTAGCTTAGACTGTTAGCTTTAAGTGGCTAATAGTTCTCGATGGCTTCTCCCTCCGCCTCTTCTCCTTCTCCGCTGTCTTGCTCAGTGTGCCATATGTTTGGTTACAGCTCTGCCTCATTTAGCGAGAGGGAGACGAGAATTAGGTGCAGTTTGTCTGTAGCTCTGGAGGCACGGCTAACAGGGACCAGACCAGAAAGTTCACTTAAATTACACCTTTTTCCTTTAAAATATGAGCAACAATGCATTTCTGGGAGAGAATGTGGGCTCCTTTTCTATAATATATATCTATAATATTCCCTTAGACTGAGAGAGTGGGAGTCTTAACCAGAGCTAATGTGAAGACTGGCCATCTGCCTGAGGTTACCACGGCGACCACAGGCTGCTCCGACCTCACTCACAGTCACAGTGCTGCCATCATTACCATGTCATCCTCCTAGTCTCCTCCTGTCTGCAGCATGGACCACAAATAACACACTCATGTCAAACTCAAGTTAATTCTGCTCAATGTTAATAGCTTGGCCAGACTAAGTGTTGTATTGTATTGTGTATTGTACGAAAAAGTCCCTTTTTTCAATGAGAAGAGGAGAAATAAGTGAGTGACAGACTCACTGTTTCTGTAGTAATTGTACTTTATCTCAAAGAAGTACAGCTGAACACGTCCACTCTGTTGTATGATAGAGGGACTAGGGTAGACACAGTGGTGTGATTTGTTTGTAAAAAAAATTTTTCTCATACAGCACTTCAAAGTATGTACAATATGTGAAAATGTGACATATAGGGCATTCCACACATGTACATCTACATGACACACCTGTTAAATCCCACACTAACTGACTAACACACAGGTTTACAGGTTTAAGTGGATCTGGAACCCCTCCCATTAAACTTCTGTCAAGCTCAGTCGGACCTGACCAATCATAACTGTTTATCTTAAATGTGGCGGGCTTTATGCGATGCTCTGTCTTTCTGATTGGTTGTATGTATTTCAAATTGTGTCTCCTCGGTGTACGTTGGTACTGTCCTGAATTCTGATTGCTTGTTTGTCTATTCAAATGCATTATGGGTTAATTTAAAAGAAGGTAGTTTAATCGAATAGAAAAAGCATTTGGGTGGCTGGCCAGGCTTCCTCAATCTCATACTTGAATTGAAAAGACAGTAAATAAACTTGGTTCAGAGATTCATTTATATTATGTATTTTTCTGGCTGGGATTGGAATTGCAATGTCCTGGGATGATGAGTACACAAAACCTTGAGCCATGTGACAGCCCGTTTTATGACAACTTTGAGACATTAGACTCTTGATGGTGTAAACTGAAAGAAAAAACAGACTTGGCCCAGTAGCAACATGGACCGTAATTAGAGAACTATTTCATGACTCTCTAAAGAAACCTGAAGGCTTAAGGGAGTCAATGGAAAAGAATACACTCACCTCCTCAAAACACAGAGGGCAGATTACAAGCCATTCAGACCATTTCAAAGTGACAGAGATGGATGTTATTGAGATATCATTGTCAAGCTTACTGACAAAACAGATATATTTGCAGTATAATAATCCCAGATAAGCAAATCATATTATGTGAGTAGCATTATTAGTGTATTTTTATTATGAGGTTTAAAAACAGTGGTTATACATTCAGTTACAGTTTTATCCAACAAATATCCATATCATACATGCCCAGAACGGCAATAATGTTTCAAATATACCAACATCTTATTGCAAGAGATTCATGAGAGAGAGAAAAAAATGTTTTCTGCAGTGCAGTATCCATCAAACCATATTCTATCTCCTAACTGCTCAAACTGACAGCACATAAATACTTTTGACTGCTTCATGTTTTAAAGGTATCTTAATGTATAGAACAGTGGTAGCAATCTTATTTCTGTCAGATGGATAGAGCTTCATCATATGGAATTGTGATTGTGAAAGCATGGTTCTCTGATTGTTCTGATTAGGTTCTAAAAGGATATGGTAATCTTCTACTTTCACACAGAATATTTCATGACAGATTCTTTCTGCTGCATGTGGTGCTTTGGAAGTGAATCTGATGAAGGCTTATCAGTGGCTAGTTGCTCCACACACATATGGACGATTATGTGGACAGGCCAAAGAGGAGTGATCTATGGAGCTTATCCTCAGGGGTTATGTAAATACTGTCATAATGAAAATCTACTGAGAACCACAGCAGATTCATTTCTATATTCATATTGTTTCTTACATCATCAAAAGAACAGAAGTACCTCAAACTCAAACTCAGATCTTCCACTGGATGTGTAAGATATAAAAAACAGTTTTGTGAATGTTATCTAGGTTTCATGCCCATTTTTTTAAATAAAGAATAGTTTAATTCCAATAAGGAGGAAGATTTTGTGACCTGTGTGCTTGTATTTACATAAGATTTTTGTTTTATTTTCTAAATCATATTTATTATTCAGTTTTCCTTCCTCATTATACTATATACGATTTGCCATTGTCTAAGTTTTTTAACATGCTCAAGTGAAAGTGTTAAAACCCCTTGTTTGTTGCCTAACAAATATATAGGACTACTTTTTTCCACAATGAGCTATCATGAATCAATAAAAGAATCAGTAAAGCATTGGATCAATAAGCAGAATTGTTGATGGCATTGATATTGATAAAATCTTATCAGTTCACACCCCTAATAAGTACATTCCAGAAACAAAGTTACGTAGTCACCTATTCTAATTCCCTCAGCTGTAGTGTTTTTAAAAATGAAAACTTAAAGTGAACATTGCGAGAGACAAACTAGTTGTAAGGTTCTGGCTGCTGCATGTTGGTAAACTGACTGACTTTTTTCATTAGGAGAAAAAAACACTGATATTGATCTTAAACAAGAATATTTAATGAACCACATGAACCAAAACTACATAGGGTCGAATTCATCCTATTGTCTGTGTAATAAATGCATGTATGCACATTTGTCTACACGTGTATGGGACCAGAGGGCCTCCAGCTTTGTTCTCAAGGCTGTTTAATGTGGGCAGTTCACACACTGACAGTTTGTTCTGATCTCTTCCCTTGGCCTTTAGTGGGGAGGGGGGAGCTGTGTGTGATGGGTGATTGAACCAAATATTTTCAGTGAACAGCCCCTCACTGTTTCCCTCTTCTCTTCTTCTCTGCCAAACCAAACCACTACAATATATAGTGTAGAGCATTATGGTTCTTTAATATCTATACTGGTATCAAATAAGTTAATAAGTTAATTAATTAATAGTTAATGATAGGACTGAAAGGACTGAAAATATTTTGCATTTTAGATTGATATTTGTACAATTAATAGTAAACACTTTATTGGGCCTTGGAAATAAATGTGTAAGGGCCGCTTTGATCTTTTTGTTTGTTTTTCTTTTTTTCTTGTTTCTCGACAAATGCATATAATAAGTAATATACTGATGTATTATTAGAGCTGTCACACTGTGAACTCTACTTTTCCTGAATACCGACTATAAGACTATAAATGTAGACCATTGTGTACTGCTCTGTGTGCAGTGTATGCACCCTAACGCTGCCTGTCACACATTAGCACTACACAATGAGTGAAGCATGTACTAAATGAGCAACATTGCAGTCCTCCTACATTTCTGCGTCATCATAGTCCCCCAGACCCCCACTCACTGCATAAAGACAAACAGTGTTGGACTGTCACAGTCAGTCATTTTACATCAGTCTACAGCCAAAAAAAACTTTGAAGAGCATGGGGTCAAAGGTTCAGCCATGCGACTAACTTCCCATTGTCTAGGGTACCTGGACCCCTTAGGCCTAAAGTTGCAGGGATAGCCTCCAGTCGACCCCTAACAGGACTAAATGGAAGATGATGTATGAATGAATGAAGTCAAAGATGATAAAGTCTCATTGTGCGCAACAAATTAAATTTTCATATACCAGACGTAGCCATAGATGAAGACAACAATTTCTTCTGTTGACTGCTGTCTTTCACTGTCGAACACATCATATGAAACAACATTTGGAATGTTCTGTAACAAAAATACATCAGCCACCAAACCAGTCAGATAACGCAGATGCCAAATTAATTTGCAGGTCAGAAACGATACAATTTAGTATCTCAAATACATGTACTGACACGCCTCCCTTGTTGAAAATGAATTAAAAATTAATCAGATCATATACAGTATATTCCACGGTGACACACTTTTCAGCCATAAATAAATGAGTGACCTATGGTTTTCCTGTCTAAATATAGACTCATATGACCTGCCTGAAGAAAACCAAACCAAAGGTAATCACACTGTTAATGCTAACGGGACTTTACAAGTGTGGACCTCATCCTTGAGTTTGTATCAGCATTGAGCAGGGTTTCATCCAACTACCTTCCCATCCATATGCTCGGTCAGGAGTGCACCAACACAGGGAACAACAGCAAGTACACTTGTGTCCTACAATGTCCTGGAAATGTGTTTTAGCTCAGCCCCACTTTCACACTGGACTCACACCTGTCTAATTCATGAGAGCTGCCATTCCAACAACTGGTGTCTGAGATCTAAAGTCTAATTTATTGTATTTCGTATGTAAATTGTTCATATGGATATTATGATTTCAGATTTACTCTGGACACTACATCTGTAGTAAATAAATAACACCCATAAAGATTCACATTAGACCAACACATAGGCAGGTTAAGCATAAAATGTGGCCAATGAGGTAATATTCGCACAAGCCATATCAATATTTGATCAATCCAGGACCTACAGACTTATCAGTGTATCCTCATACTATTGAAGAAAAGGTTTTTTCTGACAATGCATCTGAGGTAAACCTCAAACCTACGCCTAGATGCCTTGTCAGAAAAACATTTTCTTGAATATGTCCTGGATGACAGACAACCTCCACAGACATCCTCGTACTATGCACAAATATTTTAAAATCCTATTGAGCGAAGCCACAGACATCCTCATGGACTAAAGTATCTGCTCTGTCTGCACAAAAATATCAAATAAATGTAACAATAAGTATAGAAACAATGAGCCGCTAAGGGGAGGTTTCAAAGCAGAACCCTAATTGTTCCTCTCCTAACTGGTTAACTGTGCTTACATTGCAAGGACCAAGCCAAGATCTGCATTACATTTATTTTTTAAATATTACAATCGTTGTACAGCATGACTACCCCATTTCCAGCAGCAGTACCTCTTACAGCAGCTCTTCTGTCCAGATGAACAGCCAAGCACCACTACGTCTTTTCTCCATTCCAAAAATATAGCACCATCCAATAATCCAGGCTGTAAAACCAGGCCGCAGTTGGTCAAACCCAGCCCAGAGTCCAAGTCCAGTAAGAGGGGAGCTGGAGAAAGCCTGCAGTAGACCTGCTCTTCATTCAGTCTCTCTGGTCCTTTCTCTGTCGCTGTGTGAGCTCTCACTGAACACATGAGCGGACTCTCCATCTGTCACCGCCCCCCTCCTCCGTCTGGCCCCACCCCCTCATACTTTATTCATGAGACTCAAACAAACGGCCCACAGCTCTAAGGTCAAACTGACTTAGATGATTTCTTTATAAGTTCACATCTTATTTGGCATTGCATTGCTATTGTAGAGTTTTCTAGAATTGGCCCAAATACAGGACTTTGTCTGCATTGCACAGCTGCAAAATATCATTGGACTTTAATTTAAATATTTATCTTAGATACAGATGTATGTTAAGTTGAGTTATAGTGAGATATGAATCTGTAAAATAGTCAGTGAAGCAAAGTGACTGAACATGGTGAGCTGCAGACACTGTGACTTTAAAAAGGGCTGAATTCTTGTTATATTCAATATTATATATTATATATATATATTTTTAGAGGATATGTACTACTACTGTAATAAGAACTGTAATAAGAAATTAATGACTGACAAAATGTCAAACGTTTGGAAAACGGTACCTGTTGATATGAATATAATAGCTGCAAGAAATGTCTAGTACAGCCCAATTTACACTTGGCTACAGTTTGTACCAAAATGACAGAAATCAGTATGGTGGGTGCACTGATCATATTTCCTTATCGAAAGTCAGTAATGAATGTCAGTAATACAATGTGTCAATACCAGTAAGCTGCGCTGATCATAATATGGTCATCATTGCTAGAAAAATTAAAGTTCCTAAAGCTAGACCCAAAATTGTATTCAAACAATCTTATAGAATTTTTTTTTACAGGAAGCTTATTTAGATGACATTTAAAAATTAAGTTGGACAAATGTTTTCAAGGCAAATGATGCTGGTACAGCTCTTGACACGTTTAAACAAATTTTTTCTGAAGAAGTTGACAGGTATCAACCACCCTGGGTCATCATAAACTAAAGACCTATATGCATTAGAGGAATAATGCCAAACAATTGGGTCATATCATACCGTTGACGGTAATACCGGTGTAATTTTTGGTGGCAATATAAATTTGAAATATTGCCATATAATTTGGGTGAAACGTGCATGCGCCATGTAGTTGATTTCACCTTAAACACATGGCATGAAGCATGGCATCGGCAGTAGGGGTGTTCATGGTTGACCGATAATCAATTATTTCATTCATATCATTAAGAGCTTGACCGATTAAAATTCCATTAACCAATGAATCAATATGCTCTTTCCTTCATACACTTTATTACTACAGTACAGGTTCTGAGCCTACTGCTATGACAGAGTACTGCGCATACTATAATGTATCTGCAGAGGTCCTTTTTAGGATTTTTAGAGTGTTTGGAGAGTAATACACTGCGAGAGCGCTCAGATCTCAACACTGGACACAGGTGAGTTCAGATCCATTACAGTTTAGTCTGTTCTGACCTGTATCTATGGTTTAAGGGTTGCGTTGAGCATGCTCCTGCTGCATTAACGTCTATGTTTACTATAAGATACTGTGTAGCTGATCTAAACTACAGCAAACATGTAAAGGGAGCAACCTATTGCTAATAAATTGTTTGGAAACATGGCAGATATGCCCCTTAAGCAGGAGTAGAAGCGAAAAAGTGAAGGTTTCTTACTTTAGAATATAGGCTGCAGTGGAGCTGAAAAAGTCAATTAAACTTAAAGAAACACCTAAAGGCAAGCAAGAAAATGCTCATTAAGTATAGTAGAACTGCCTTTGTAGAACCAGGTCATGCAATGTATATTCGTGAACAAGAGCAGAGTTAAGGGCTTTAAATTAAAAATAAAGTTTGAATTTATTTAGTTTGAAAAAAAAAGCTACTAATTCGTTAATGATTCATATTTGACACCTAATAAGCAGTTTTTGTGCATTAATTCTAATAAAATGTAAACATTAGGTGACATCATGCAAGTGGTTAATGGTTAACTAATTATTGATTATTAAGGCATTCAACTATTGGTTAAAGAAAATGCACAAAATGTGCATCCCTAGCCGGCAGAGGAGAAAGAGAACAGCGCGTTAGCTGAAGAGGAGTTAGCAAAAGGGGTACTACATCTGTTATATGGAATTGGCTATTTGAAAACAAGGCTGTTAAAACGAAAATATCTTTGTTGTTGCAATTGTTATTGCAAATTTTCTGATTTATATCGTGATATATATTGTAGGGCCCCTAAACAAAAAAGCTGCAAGCTGAGAAATGTTGTGACTAAATTGAATTTAAGGAAAAAGAAGCAGTATTTTGCACAGCAGATAGAAAGAATAAACTTTGGAAAACTTTGAATAGTGTATTGAGTAACACACACAACTCACAAAACCATAAGATATTGACATCATTTAAATTAATTTTTCTGTAGTAAAGTGTACAATCTCAGGAAAACAGTGGCAAATGCAGCAAATTGTATAACTGTAGATCTTTTAAAAGAACTCATGAACATCAAGTCCTGTCAGTTAAGTTTTCTGAGTTTCGAGTAGAAAACATTAAGAAATTGATCAAAGCTTTATGTAAAGGCAAGCAACCAGTCACTGATGATATAGATCCGAGACTAATAGGCCTAGCAGCTGGTCCAATTTGTCACATACTGAATAACAGTCTGAAAACAGCTACTTTTCCACAGGCCTGGAAGGAGGCTTAGACCATACCATTGCCAAAGGACAAGAAAAAGCCATTTTTGTGACCCAAATAGTCACCACATAAGCTTGCTGCCTGCTTTATGCAAGATTTTTGAAAAAGCAATATTTGACCAAATACATCATAGTAGTCATACTTCAGTCATAGTCATACTTCTCAAAAATGATCTCTCAAGTTTTCAACACACAACAATCAAATGTTGTGTTATGTGGAGTAATCCTATTAGATTTCTCAGCAGCAATCAATGTTATTATCCAAAATTTGCTTTTAGAAAAACTTCTAAAAACTTTATAATTTTCAACCTGGAAAATATTAAACATCTACTGTTTTTGTTTAGTCAATTGAAAGATAACTTAGATTCCCAGGGATATGCTACTAGCTACTCAAATGCACTTTTGTTTTCAGAGCAATGAATGAATGGAACTCTTTGCCATTATCTTAAAACGTTTTTTTTATTGGGTAATTTTCTTAAAATGTATGGTTTTATCTTTACATCATCATCATGTAATTTTCTAACTCGTTTGCATGGTTTGTTATTTTATTATTTTATTGTATTTCATCTATATTTGTGATCTGTCATATATTTGTATATATTTTGTATGTATATTTGTTTTTGTATAATATGTTTTTAAAGAAGGACCCCAGGAGGAGTAGCTGGCTGTAAAGCACAGCTAATGGGATCCTAATAATAAATAAAAAAAATAAAAAATGTGGATAAGTGCGCATGTGAAGGCGAGTAGGCCACCTCAGCTGCAGGCGATAGGGCTTTTCTCACAAAGCAGACTGGGTGAAGGCCAGACTGTGTGGGTGGAACCATAGAGTAAAGGGAGATTACTGCAGGCTCTTTCTAACCCGACAGTTCAAAATAGAGCTGCATTCACAATATTTATTATTATGCCCTAAAGGGTGCCAAGGAAGGGCTCAAATTTGTTCTTTTGCTTCAAAAGCAGATATGCGTAATCTGTATCAGTAATCCGTATAAAGTCCATATGTGAAGAGGAGCCTGAATCCCTCTGATACTGTCAAAAAATACTTTGCTCACTGCATCTGACTTTATTTTCTAATAATGTTTGTAAATATTTGTTTATAAATAAAATGTATTTTTTTTTAAATAGAGCAACTGCTCAAAAGCTCTCTAGACACTGATGTCTCTGAAATATTACTCCTATCTGTACTTGGCACACTTAATATCAGTGTAGACATATGCCAAAAAATCTGATAATCTGTAAGGACGTGAATTGTAATATTAATAACAAATACATATGGCATATTAATGCCTCAAGTCAATGGTAATATAATAATAATCGCAATAATTGTGATATTAAAAAAACAAACAAACAACAAAACACTTGATTAAAAAGAAACGAGCAACGGAAACAGTAACATCCATTGTTCTCAGTTTTATTCTCAAGTTAACCTCCTGAATTAGCACAATACCTTCTAGGTTAGACCTGAAGTGCAAATGAAAAGTCACGCTACTTGAAACATGAACATCCACAGCTTTCATATCAGAAAAAATAATCAGACCTTACTGTAATTGTGCACGGAAAAGAACTGTTGTGAATGAAAGATCGAGAACAGAGGGTCGACTTTGAGATTGGTGTGGAATTCTGAAAAGAACCCAGGCCCAATAAAGGTTGAAGGCTGAAGCTTGGATCTTCAATATTTATTGATTGTCAATATTTATGGCAATAGAAAAAAGAACTCTCACACAAGACTGAGCTGAGGGGCTTCCATTTGATCTCATCACAAGCAGAATGTTAGATCTGATGTGAAGTCATGGGGACACATTTAGAAAGAAGAATTAGAATAAGTTAGGTAGTTTAGAGGTCACAAAAGCACATTTGAAGTGTGTGCTGAGCTGCAGTAACAGGAAAGTGTCTCTATGAGTATTACATAAGTCTGCTGATGTGTGTAATCGATGTGTGTCAAGGAGAAGACTCAGTGGAAGGGGGAGAGCACCGGGCTGGAGGGCTTGGTAACAGCCCAACCCAGGAGATGAATATGTGACCTCCTCACCTCATTTAACATTGTCAGTTTCCTTCTGTCTCTGCTGGACTAGCACCCTGCCTGCTGGCAATGACATGCAAATGAGATATGCATCTCATTTCTGTACCAGACCTGACAACAATAGGATCCGCTGAGCGTGATGCTCCCCTTTTGCTCAAGACATGAGCCTATTCCTAAGACAGACTCCAGATGGACTTCAACAGACCAACTGACAGTGAGACCAAGTCAGGACATAGGCCAGACTGTATAGGGACCCAATACAAACCATTGAGAATGTGTCAAGTCTGAGGCAAGGAATTACCTAGCAGCTGATTATGAAGCATGTACTTATAGGATGACCTACTTCCTGGAGTTCAAGTTCCTCTTTCCCTTCCACACCCCATATCCCTAGAGTTTACTTAGTTCCTTTAAATAAGTAAACAATGGGCTGGACAGTGATAATTAATCGCACGTGTTTAATTGGATGCATTTAACTGACAACTGTCCAGGGTGTATACAGCCTCACAACTAAAGCAGCTGAGATAGTCACCTTTGACCCTAACAGTATAAGTGGCAGAAAATGAATCAATGAATAACAGAAGATTGCATTCCAAATACCCTTAGCTCACTTCAATAATCTGTTCTGTTAAGTCAGTTCAGTTCAAAACCAATCCATCGTTCTCCTGCTACTTGACCCCTGATAACACACACATTTGAAATTCTGCAAAAACAGAGAACGTACCTAAAATCTTGCAGCTAGTCTCGTAACAGTCACACGGAGCTCTAGGAACATGTCCAACTCAAACTTTAATTAAACACAAAAACATTTAAACTTTTTTTAACCACTATTTAAAACATAAATTATTATAAATTATACATTATTATTTCTTTTACTTTTTAATTGTTTTTGACAGTATTTTAAATAAGTTCATTAGCCTGGCCTAACTCCTCCTATCACATACACCATCCCACTTCCACTTTCAACACAGAGCACACTAAAATTATCTACTGTAACAAACGCTAACAAAGCAGGGAACAGGAACCGAACCGCCAACTTTCTTGTTACTGGGCACCCTTCTATACCTTCTATCAGAATTAATAAAGTATAATTGTCTACAGAGTCACAACAACAATATCCACATCTTTAATTTTAAACAGAGGAACTAGGCAGGGATGCCCATTATCTCCATAATCCTTCCCACTATTCAGAGAACCTCTTGTCACAGCTATAAAACAGAATGACACTATATCAGGCATCAAAACATCCTCTCATCCCCATAAAATCAGTCTCCATGCTGATGGCATACTGTTTCTTCTAACAAACATTTCAAACTCCCTTCTGTCAGTCCACAATCTGATTTACAGATTCGGTAAGGTATCTGGCTAATATATCAACTGGTCAAACTCTGAGACTCTGCCTCTAAATCACTTTAACTGGGATGCTGAGGATGGGGATATACTCTATATAGGCAATCCATTAAATATCTTATATAATGTATCTCAACCAATACAAAAGAAATTTCAAGCTTAACTTCCCCCTATTAAAAAAACAAAAAGTCAGAGAAGACAGACAATACAGATGGAACTAAAAACCATCTTGCTAATTCACTGTAGCGCTACAATTAATATGAAAGTAAAAGAAAAAGTAAACTACCTTTTCTCAGTGACTTCAGTTCACCCACCCTCTAAACTCAATAATCAAGTAATTTTCCTGGAAAGGAAAAAAGCAAGAATAAAACTACACACATGCCAAAAATGGAACTAATATGGTGGACTCAATGCCCCAAACTTTAATCATTACTTCCTTTTTCATCAGTTTCAGTGTACAGTTGTCCCTCACTATAACGCGGTTCACCTTTCGCAGCCTCGCTGTTTCGCGGATTTTTTAGTGCAATTTGGCATGCTTTTTTTTTTTTTACAGCGTATGAACGCGCATTGTGTTCTGCGTCCTGATTAACTAAGGGAGAACTTGCACATTGTGTTCTGCGTCCTGATTGGCTAAGGGACTGTAGACCATTGTCAATCAATCTCCTCCGTGCCGTGTCTCCTGTACAGTACAGAATGCGTTCGGCTTGCCAAATTTACATAAATGGTCGATCGCTAGCAGTGATTGCTAGTGTGACTCTGAAGTGCTGTATGTTTGCAAGTTTTCTCTCCGACAAAACCCACAATGTCGACGAAACGTTCTGCACCAACAAAGGCACCTGCAGTTGCACCCAAAAGGCAGAGGAAGATGCTAAGGTTTGAACTTTTAGAGTGTTTAAACAGCCTTAAAACATTTATAATAATTGTAAAAAGTAAAGCTGACCACTTCGCGGATTTTGCCTATTGCGGGTTATTTTTGGAACGTAACCCCCACGATAAACGAGGGACCACTGTATCTGTCACTGGACCGGTAACCATCACTCAACCTGGATAGATTTAGAACAGACCAACTTCAAAGACCTCCCCATTCATAAGCTCACCTTCGCAGACAAGTCAATTAAGAACCAAAACTTCTACAACATCAACATGTTAAAGCCTGGTGCCTGGTGGACAGCCAACAAAATTCTTAACTTAAAATTCATCCTTTCCAACCTCACACCCATCTGGCACAATCCCATGATCAAAATAAACAAGACACCCATCAATTTCCCATCATAAAGTAACCACCCTGGAGCACCTGTTCAATGGCGGCTCTCTCATGACCTTTGAACCCCTCAAGCAAACAATAACAACCAACAAGAAAATAAAGTTAATCGAATAGAAGATAATACACAGAGCCCACATAACTAACCATATCATACTCAGTACACCAGTTAAAAACTTCTGGAAGAGGGTCATGGGAGAGCTGTCAAGGATCCTCGGCCTCAGCATTCCACTCTCCCCATCCATAGTCCTACTAGGTGACCTGTCCATACTCCAAATTTCCAAACACAGAAAAAAGTCATCTTAATTTTACTGACCATAGCCAAAAAACATACTGTTAACCTAGAAAGACAAAACAAAAGTCTCAATCACTAGCTACACCTTCTAACAGATCACTTAACCTTGTAAAAACATAATTCTGATTATAACAAAATATGGGCACAATTTCTAAACATTTTGAAAAATTGATTCATCTGATTCTTATCCACATTACTGAAAAATAAAAGTATGTATATTAGGCGAGGGAAAAATATAAATATAAAATTCTTTATATCCATTGAATGAACATGTCTTTTTAATGCATTCTTCCACTACCAGACTACAGACAGCCTACATACATGTGTACGTAAGTGACATGCATGCGCTATATCCACGTTGAGGCACATTAGTTGCTTTGTTTAAAAATGGCGGACGCTAAATACATTCGAGCGGCACCAACTTTATTACATTAAAAGCTACGGTATGAAGGCTTTTCGGTTTTTGCAATATAAATTGCTTTAATAAAGTACCAGTTAAAAACATAATTGATTTCTTGCCTTAATCCTCTAGATGTTAGTTAAGTATTCTGCTAAATGTACAGAAACATATGATGCATCGTTCTTGAATCGAATCGTGGCCCCCTGAATCCAAATCGAATCTTGAGATGACGTCTTCTGTTTATTTTGTGTAATGTTTGTTATGCTTGCACTGTGTGAACGTTTGTATTGGTGTTTAAGAAAATTTATTTAAAAAATTTAAATAAAAAATTTAGTTGAATTGATTATGTTTTAAAGATTTCTCTAACAAAAGACAAAAGGGGTAAAAACGTGTTCTATTTTGTGTAAACCCAAAGTTAATGTTGGGAAATTGATGTACAAAGTGAGGAAGTGAAGATGAAAAGAGGCCAGTGCTATCCCGTTTGTGGATGTGTTCCCCTGTATGGGTCAATTAACTTTGCTGTTGACCCCCAGAGACATCCCGCAGCATGTCCTGTCCTTATTGAACCAGTTCTGGAGGGGGGGTACCAGGGGCTTGATTTTCTAATCAATTCTGATTTTCTAATCAACTCTGGTGAAAAAAGTCAGCAGATAGATGCCCTTGTCAGTCATAGAAGCAGGAAAATACTGTGTTGGATATGGAGGGCCATTTGTGAGCTCTTTTAATAATGCTTGGTCAAGTACTCAGGGGCTGAGCCAAACTCTGAGAGGTGCTATTGTGCTCTGGCACATGGACAGGACAGGAGACAACATGGAAAGAGACTTCTAATGCTGAGCATTTTTAAAATACTAAGTCAAGTGCCTAAGCAAGTTCAGTGATAATCTATCTGTAATAGGACTTACAATCTGTGGGCATAGACAGGCAGCAGAGTAACTGCATTGTTCAAGCATTTACAAAACTAACAGTAGATAGACGGTAGAAGATGCCAAACAACAGTGTCACTTCTGGCTCAAGGGTCTGTTCTAACAAAAGTCCATCCAGCTTTTCATTTAATTATTGCCAAGGTGAATCTTCTTTTCTTTGCTCCATTGTTGAACTTGGACTCGATAGAGTTGACTGAACTTTTTGAAACAGGAAACTGACCTGTGCTGAGTATTAGACTGTGAATGATCAACCTACTGCAGGGAAATAAAGCTCATTTATTAAGAATGATCGGTAACCTGAAGAAGCTGAAGCTCCTCTGACAGTGATCAAGAATGAGGGGGGTGAGGGGGGTGAGGGGAGTGAGCAGCTGTGTCTGACGAAGAGAGAGTGGCTAGGTGTCTGGAGGTAAACAACACACACCGGTGACTGTTGCTATGGAGACTCAAGACAACATTCACCAAACTGCAGTGCCCTGCACTACAAAGCTAGTTCAACCTACCCTGGAAATGTCTCTCCTACCCAGGTAGACAAACCCTAACACTCCTGGTCTGGATCAGTGGGATCACACAACTCTCAGTGGAAATGAGAGCTTTTTATGTGAAACATCAATACTACACTGACTGTGGGAGAGTTAACTGTGGAACAAAATTACACTAACCTTGTGCAAAGTGAACAGCACTGTTGACTAGGGCTGTGCTTAAAAATTGATACCTAGATCTAAATTGATATTTTATAAACAACATAACTTGGATATTCTGGCTTTTAATATCAATACTCCTCCGAGCCATTAGGGGGCAATATAGCACCGCGTCTTTCGTTTTCTACAGCGAGTGCAAGTGAAGTGTTGCCAACTTAGCGACTTGCCGCTATATTTAGCAACTGTTAAGACCCCACTAGCGATTAAAAAGCAACTAGCAACAAATCTAGCAACTTTTCCTGGTGTTATTGGAAACTGTAGGGAGACTCATTTTTACTTTTCTCTGTGAGCAGCAGGTGCTGCCATGCACCCCTCCCCTGTCCCAAAGCGCTCACAGACGACCCAGTCCGCTTGCTGCAGTCCCTCTCAGCTGCATCAGAGCAAGAGATGTTCACCTCTGCGACTCACACAGCCTCTGTCACTCACTCAACTCGTCCACTGTGTGTCTCTCTGTAAAATAAGCTAAACATGTAGCTGGCAAGCTCTTCATGTCTCAGTCTAAACTGTACACTCCAAAATACAGAAAGGAGTTAAAACCCTGCCCCCAAACGCTGGTTGAAGCCATTTATTGGAGATGATATGAGGCATACTGCATGTATTGTAAGGCTGAAATCTATGAGATGTAACATATGGCAACTCAAAATCATATTCAAAAGGCTAAGCCTTATAACAGTTCCACCCAAAACAAGCTGCTATTTATGGTTAAAAGTTTTTGGTTTTCTGTGATATGTTCAGAAAAACGCATTGAACAAAATGCACTTTATTTTCATGTTCATTCTTCAATGAATTGACAATAAATTAATTTAAGTAATTTCTGTCTGGTTTTGTTGAGTAAATGGTGTTGAGCATTAATTATAACGTAGAACATATCGTTATTGTATCGAATCAAGCCATACTGCACTGTATCGAGGTACATATCATATCATGTGCTATGTATCGAGGTACGTATCGTATCACCATGTCCTACATGATACCTTCTGTTGACTAAATGAACAGCTATATGCTCCAAGCAGCTAAAGACCAATGACCGCAGCTAAAGACCAATGACCGGACAAAAGTGTGCAGTCTACCTTTTAAATGTTGCATTAAAACCATTATCACAGAGTCTATAAATCAGTGGCTTCCAATAAAACCCATTTGAGAACAATTCAAACAAAAACGTGTTTAAAGTTACAGCTTCACATGATGTGTTGCTGACAGTGTTGCTCGTACATTGCACGTTTGACACAGTTGCAGCCGCAACCTTTTTCACTCTT
This sequence comes from Rhyacichthys aspro, assembly GCA_036850595.1. Classification (NCBI taxonomy): domain Eukaryota; kingdom Metazoa; phylum Chordata; class Actinopteri; order Gobiiformes; family Rhyacichthyidae; genus Rhyacichthys; species Rhyacichthys aspro. The sequence goes on from CM072152.1 coordinate 1,343,194, forward strand.
TCCCTCATACTTGGAGTCAGTTTGGTATTTTATATACACATAGAGTTTGTAACTTACCCTGGCACTGTATTCAGATAACTTTTGTTAAACATACTGACCGAAACCATAGAGCTGAATAATTTCCTTTTTTTTTTATTTAGCTTTTTTTTTAAATTTACTTCAATATTACTCACTCACACAATTTTGTTTTAAATTTCCAAAATGCACTTATAACTTTAGTTTTAATAATAATCATAATAATGCATTTTATTTATGGGCACCTTTCTAAGCACTCAAGGTCACTGTACAAGAGCAAGTTACCTGTTACACTATCTATACTTGTACTTGATTATGGTTAGATTGTACTTACCACATGACTTACTGGACCTCAGCAGTGAACTTGGCCCTTTATTTACTTTCCTCCCCACAATCAGTGCACACATACCAGCACACATACTCATAGCTTAATTAAACCCTCTCAGCTGGAGTTCTCATTGTTGTCCGAGTTTACAGCAGGACAGAGATCTGAAGTCCAATGTCCCCAGCTCTTCACACAAACTAATGATGCATTTACATGATCATATAAAAGAAAGTAGCTAATGTTAAACATGACTTTTTTCGTAGCATTAAATGCCCATATCACTGGCAGTAATCATCGAGTCATAAATAAATATCATTGTATTGTAATCAAAAAGTATCAACACACCAACTTTATGAATAAAAAACAAATGAACACAAAGAACAAAATGTTTATTATTCTACAACTGATCTACAACTAGTCACCACCATGGTGGTGGGTCACAACCGGCAGTACCCAACACTTAACCTCGAATTCACACCGAGAGCTATCGCAGAACGTCACGTAGATGTAGTCGTTTTACGCGCATATATTTAAAAGTGTCAATTCACATCAGAAGCGTTAAGGGCCACTGCTGCTATGCCGTTAGTGCGGATCCCTCTCTCTTTGGACAATTTGTGTCTACTTCCTGTGTTTCCACTGCTGTTGCTCCATTGAGTGACGCCAATATGCTTGAAAAATAGAACTCAAACCTATCTTGTGCAAAGCGGAGTGGCTGTTGTTCGTTATACGAGCATGTGTCCACGCTGCAGTGAACTGTCACATTGATTAAAGTAGAAAGCGGTTCAGACGCTGCACTAACGCGTGGCTGCTGGTTTGGTTTTGGCTGCATTGTGTGCCAAGGGCGCGCCCTGAGCAAAATGGCAGACAAACAGGATAGACAGTGGTAGTGTGACCCTATATATGTGTAGTCTGGCCAGCCAGACGGCTTTCTCATTGTGGGATTGTCCAATCTGCTCCGTATTCTGCTCCAGCTCTTTCCTACCAGCCAATTGTAGCGAGGGAGGCGGGATTTTGGAGTCCGAGAATTTTTTCAACCAAAACAGTACGCAGGTTTAGGTAGCTTACTTCAATCGAATATAAGCACTGAACTCTATATTACACCCTGTGTCCTCAGATTTTTCTGACAAAAGTCAAAAGTCATTCACCATCAAGCATCTTCTTTCCCACTAGCCATGCTGGTTTACGCTGTGGTTTTTGACGGTCACTTTCCTTACGTCACATCCGTGGTTCCTCTGATTGGTTTACTCTACTGAGCATTAGTTCCACCCATGGTCCCACCTTGAAAACCTGTTCAAACCCCACACTACCAGACTGATCTCTCTGTATGTAATACAATGAGAGAGCCGTCTGGCTGGCCAGGCTAATATATGTGTCTTGGTCTAAAAATGTGTATGTCTCTAAACACTGCTCTTCATGTTTTTCTCATTTCTTTACATGTGTTACTCTGTGTCTCTGTCTGACTCTGGACCTGCATAGACCTGTGTCTGACCTTAATCAGATTAAGCTGTATGCAGCAGTAATCTGACAATGTACTGCATTATCCAGGTGTGTTGGTTTGATTTAGAAAATTCGAATGACTGCACTCCCAATTGTAAGTGTTTACATGAGTTTTAAAGTCCGATTATAATAGAGGCAATAATTCGAATACTGCTACCTGCAGGTAAAAATACTGTATCCACGTGTCTTTCTGCTCACCAACTGAAAATGTGGTACTTCTTCTCCAGTTAATGAGTTGGGGAGGCCACAGGGTCACAGAGAGGCATGGGCAGGGCCAGCCCACCCTATAAGCAACCTAAGCAGCTGCTTAGGGCCCCTGGCCAGTAAGGGGCTGCCATACAGATCCAGCATTAGTTGAATAAACTCACCCTACAACTTCACTGGGGACAGTATTTAATAGAACACTCAGTAATGCATCACAATTCATTTATTTTTATCAGTGCAGTGTGTTAATATTTAAGGATTTCCAGAGACAGAGCTTCTCTGAACTGTTTTCTCCGTTCCTTTTCTGTGTTTGTTCTCCATGGGCTGGGGATGGGCAAGTGGCTCTGCTGCTGCAGCAGTAAAAAGTAGAGAGCAGCTCCTAAGCATCTGAGCATCAGTTTGACTCATGGTGTTTCTGCAGAGCAGATATTAAAGATAGTTTCTAACCCATGTGTTAGCAGCCTCTGAGCTGCAGTGTTTAGTGTGACAGACAGGACTCACTGGAGTCTGTACTGTCTATGACTGCACTGGGTATGTAATAGGGTAGACCAGGCCAGATAACACTGGATTGTTGTCACATTGCTGATCTTGTCACAAGCAGAGGGGGCTACTTTAAAATTGAATGCTAATTTTTTAAAAGAAAACAGCCTTATGGACTATTATTCATGTCTCAAAGTAGCCCCAAACTGCCCAGCTTGACATTTTGATCACAATTTTCTTTAAGATAAAACACCTCTAGGAAATGCATTTTTTTTCTGAAATTTGCTACAGCCAGTGGTTCCTCTAAATTCATGGTGAGGCAGGGCCCCATGACCTATCCTGTTTAGGGCCCAGATGAACAGGGCTGGCCCTGGGCACGGGTCATTTGTTCACTGAGCCCCTTTAAGCCGTCTTAGACCCTCCTTATCCTCTTTTATAAAGTTACATATATAAGGTGTCATGTCACAGGGAAAACTAAACTAAACCAGATTTGCTTTAACAACTGACCTGTGTTGGCTCCAAGTCCATTTTAGTAGACACATTAAAAGTGCACTCTCTGCTGATGCCTGCAGTGCAATTTCAGCCACATACAGCCACATTGAGCCAAGTATATGCTAGAGGCCTGGTGTCTGCCAAAACAATAGCCTGTGCAGCAGCTGGTCAGCAGAAGCCACAGGAGCCACAGCCCTGCATGTCTAATGACATGCCAAGATGACATAAGAACAAGAGAAGATGACTTGACTGGCCATCTGTAGCTTGACCCACGCGGCACATATGCCTTCACAAATTATGCTCTCTATTTAATGCAGATATAACTGCAAACCACTTTCTCAACAGAATCCACTGCACTGACAACTGATAAGAAAGATACAGTTGAATCATGTACAAAAATATAATCGTATTTGTTTCAACACTGTGTCTGTTCTCCCGCCCCCAAACTCTCCCAGTAACATATGTCACTTTTACCACCAGCCTACACACCCTCCCCAAAATCTGAGAAGTACGGTCATTATTACAGGACAACAATTCAGAAAACAAAACACTATTTACGCAGTAACAATTTTCTCTTAAATGGACATCTGTTGCTTTTGGTTGTTGTTTTACATAGGAACAAATTCGACTGAATCTGTGTTTCTAGAGAAATTTGTTAATAACACATCCAACAGAAACATCAAAAAACATTGAATTTCAAAACTGTGTCTTCTTTTATATATCCCTGTCACACACTTTGGCAGGATCTGGTCACATGATCCTTGACGGAATAGTCTAAAATGAATTTAGTATCTTAATATTGACTGGAGGAAAAGCCAATAGTGTTTATCTTTGTCATGGTTGGTGGGGAAAACCAGAGCACTCGGAGAAAGAAGAACATGCAAACTCCACAAAAAAGGACCTGCCCCACCTGAGGACATAGAGAGCTGCACACCAGAAAAAACACCAGGCCCCTGGTACATCCTTATTTCAGCCAGAGCTTATTACTCCAATACTGAATAAAGAGAATAGACTAATGAGTCTCTTTGTAGATTCTGTCTGCCTTTTTTCATTTTACATGTGGTACATTCACAAAAACACTGTCAGCAGAGGTTAAACTGTGCTTTTACAAAGACATCAGACTCTAACAAGAAGTAAGGTACACAGGGAAAAAAGCCCCTCCCCCACTGCAGAGAAACACCTGCAGCCAGCACTGTTTGTGTAAGAACTCACAGAATGCAGCCTTTAATTACACTCCAACAAAACAACATCTCAGGTCTGAGCTCAAGCTGCGCCATTCACTGCACAACCATCTAGTCAAAGAGGGGACACAAAGGCACATCACATATAATTATGCTGCTGTAATTACCTATTTATGTTAAATTAATGCTTTATTTGTCATGAAATAATAAGACAATGACCACATCTGGGCATTATTACGTTTCTTAGAGTGTGCTCATGGATCGGGATAACTGAGTACAAGTTCTGCTTCTACTAAGCTGTATGGCAGAGATCACCTCTATATATTGCACTTTTATTAAAATGGCTACAAAGGGTACCTTCCCACTTCAAGTACCTCTCCATTTGTATCAGAACAGCCATACCGGAACAATCTGAAGACTGGCACAGACACAGACATTCACTTTCACAATTAGAAATAGTATGAGAAAACAAAAAACATTTTCTGAAACAAAGTTTGTCTTGGTCTTGTCAAAAACAGCTATCTGCCACAGAAAAAGAATGCAAAATCCTGTCCTTCCTTTAAATATAGTAGTTAACCCCTAATATTCACTGAATTTCTCCTTGGGGATTAATAAATTGATTTGAATTTGTTACCAGTGTTGCACTTTTTAACGTAGTCAGTGTCATTCGACACAGGATCCATGAATTAAATCCACTACACTTGTCTGTGCTGCTTTAAACATGAACAGCGCTAACCAGATGCAGCCATCAGTGAGGCCCAAAAATTCAGATAACTGGTACAGCACTCTGTATGGTGATTAGACTTGTGATTAGATTAGGAGCGCAGTGGCTCAGGGGGTAGAGTGGAGGGTTGGCAGTTTGATCCTTGCTCCCTCCAATTCAGACTGTTGTTGTGTCCTTGAGCAAGACATTTCACGCTCCAGAGTCCGTGACAGTGTTAGTGCAATTGTGGTGTGTTTGGTGGTGGTCAGAGAGGCTGTGGGCATCATATAGCTCCAGCCACTGAGCTCACTCCACAGATGACTGCATTCACATTAGTATTTGTGTTAGTTCATGGCAACGCAACCACTGTCAAAAAGTGTGTTTCACATCTCAGATAAAAACATGACCATGTCTGCACCTGATGTGGGAACACAAACCAGATTAGTGCAGCTTGTCATACCATGTTATACCAAACTCAATTCAATCACACTGCTCGCTCTCAACCAAGCATGTCACAAACAGGAGCCAAGCACAAGAGTTTGTGTCTAATTTCCAACATTAAAATTATTCATGTTTGTCAACTGACTACTTTCTGTAAATTTGACAGTAACATACTGATGTAATACTACATGACTGTCCAGTTAATACCAAGTTTTCTGGAACACTTGAGTTGTGACATTTGAGGCTGTTGGATTTGTCCACTTGAACGACTCTAATGAAACTGAAGGATGAGCGCTCACACACCATTAACCCGTCAGCACTGGGACAGTCATGTTGAAGGTCACAGCCACATTTGATTGGACACTTTTATATCTTCCTCTCATTTTGGCCCACCACGTTCTGCTGACTGTGACCGCTGTACACTGGTCCATATAGCAAACACACATGCACTGGACATGTCTGACTTCATTCAGAAGAACATTAAAAAAGATTTTATTGTCATTCTATATTCTATATCAACATTTTGACATGTTGACATTTTGTAAACGGACATGAAATGTTCTATGACCTTTTTCCTTTTTATTACCAATATTTATTAATATGTACAGTAATATTTATCTGTAAAAGTAAACTTGGAATGAGTAAAGGTTGCTTTTCTATAGCCAACTGAGAATCATAATCAGGAAACTACCTTTAGCACCACATGGGCCTCATGTTTGGAACTCTGTCTTCAGCAGAAACAATTCCCCAGGAGCACAACCTTTGATGTGATTGGCCGACCTCTTTCACTCTGACTGGGGCCCCATCCAATCAGATTAGTGGATTGTCTGGTCTGTCCTAATTAAGAAAACTGAGACAACAAGGTCCAGGGGATAATAGTTGGCAGAGCTCCGGGCATTCATCTTCATTTTATATCACTCCATATAAAGAATATTGCCCAGGCTAAATCACATTATCCACAGATTGCATGTTTTCCTCATGCAGAACAGCTCACCGCAGCTCAAGTACATCACCGCAGCAGTAGTGGGGTTTTTACTCAAATACTCCCTCAGAATATAAAAAAATCCACAATGCAGTTTGGAGGGGAAGACTTTAAAAGTGATTAGCACTTAAGCGTGGACTGTGTCTGTTCACACACACTATGATGATGACTCGAGCCTCAGGCTACAGCCGTCTGTCAGTCCACGCTCGCAGTCACTGTGCACGTGTGTGTTCATACACACACATACACACACACACACACACACACAGAGCAGTCATCAGATTAAACACAGAGTGGATGATCTCATTGGCCTTCGCTGTATACCAGCCACCTCATTAATTATATACAAGGCTTAAAACTCGGATTAGTTCTTCATTAAAGAACAAATGCTTGTTTGGCCCAACTATCCGAGATTATGTGTCTCCGGGGAAAGCAAAACTGGCTCCAGTCTATGATATTCAGTAAAAGTTTAAGACCAGTCACTGTACAACTACCTCTTTCAAATAATTTGAAAAAGCTTAAAAAACAAATCTCTCAGCCTTTTACTATGTTAGCCATTCCATGAAACAAACCATTAAAGAGAATGCGAGTGGATTTATGATAACATTAACCTGTGTAACATTTGTGTTTGAAAGAAATCCATCATGAATATTCTAGTAGACTTCAAAGCTTTTTTTGTCCACAACACAAGCTTGAAATGGGTATAATACAGGTGCATGCTGCATCAATGTGAATCCTATAAACCCAGAAAAAGAACTAGTGTTACTTGATGTCATATGCATCCTTAACATTAAGTTAACATATTGCACAAGTATTGCACAATGTCCTCTCTAGCCTACTATACTGTTGACAGAGATACTTTTCACCTATCTTTTGCTGTAAAGCAATCTATACAAATGAAAACTATATATATATATATATATATATATATATATATATATATATATATATATATATATATATACATATATATATATATAAAATGTGCCCACCTCCCCCACACTTCCGTCATCTCTGTCTTATATTCATTATCCACCCCCTCTGTGTGCTTTGGTCTTTCCCTGCTCCCATCCTTCAGCCTTTCCACTGCTGTTCTTCTTAACCCATTTTTTCAAAGCCATACAATAGGAACAATGGGGAGTGAAGCCCCGAGGTGATGGGAGGGGATGTACACCCCCGGCCAGTGCAAGTATCAAAAGAATGCTCCCCACCCAGAGAGAGGCAACCAGAGTGACAGAAATGACAGACGGGGGGGGTAGAAGTGTGTCCATCTGCCCCAGTGACGACCCCAAAAAACAAAAAAACAAAAAAAAAACCTGAAGACAGCTTTGAGTTAATCTAATCATCAATGGACCATAAGAAGAGTATAACCTGCAATGTTAAACAACAGCAGAATAACATTTTGGTCAAATTAATTTGCATAATTATTAACTCTTTGCCTAAACATAGTTTGTGAAAGTGGTCACCCACAAAAGAGACATTAGAAACGCGGGGGTGATTAACACTTATCAGTCAAGTAAAATACATAAGCTAAAGTGAGAATTAATCAACGTTGAGCCTTAATTATTAAAGAGAGCGCTAACATGAACTAACTTTTTATATGTTACATCTATATTGTATCTATCTATATTGCTAAAACTTGGTTCTCTGTGGTGTAGAGGTTAGGCTGTGGCTGTAAAGCAATTTTAGCCACAGGTTTCTGTGCTGGTAACTGTAGGCAGAAAGGCCATTCAGTGTAAAAACATTGCCAAACGCTAATAATGCAGATTACTTTGCTGTCGCGTCTTTCTGAGGGAAAAAGGCAAAAAGCACTTACTATACTGATAAAATTGGTTAATTTTCATGAATGAGGATCTGAAATCTGTGCCAAAATCTGAAAATTAGATTGTTCAGTCTGTGTCCTGAGACTATTATGCTGCACATGTACTTGTGGTGATAGTTGATGGATAGATGGACCACTGAGGCAAATGGCTCACGTCTTCAACAGTGTGTATACGTGATTCTAATCAGCACACTGCTTTTGCCATATTGACTTTTGTTCTTCCCATTGTTTCTGACACAGAATGTCATGCCAGTCTCAGTAAGCACTTACACTATACTCACACACAATGACCACTGAGCAGAATAAAGGAGTATTCTGCTCCGTGCATTGTAGCTGTATCTGTATTATACAGTATGTGCCTGTAATATATGTGTATGTATGTGTGCGTGTGTGTTGTTTTACCCATTATTATATACAATATATCAGAAATTGCCATTGTGTTTAATGTGCAGTATTGTTATTGATCACTTACTGTACTTACACATGTATTAAACAAGCTATAACTTTGTAAAGGGTTTTACTTTACATTATGTGGTATGTTTATTGGTTGGTGTCATAAAAAAAAGTTATGAAAACAAACGTGCATCTGGGACAAAGATTTCTCTGCATTATTGTTAGTAAGCTGCTATTCTCAGTATGATTCCGTCTGAAGGTTGTCTATCAACTATATCTGTCTGTTGTTAATACTAAGTGTGTGTTAGAGTTTGTGTAAGCCCCGCCCCTCTCACAACCTTAAGGCTTCAGATCCAATCAGATCCGGTGACAGGCTAGGATGATGGCTGCAGTGATGGTAATAGTATAGGGCTGGAGCCGCCCCAGTCCGGGTCTTTGTGAAAAAGTTAAAGTTGTTCCGTCTCTCAATACACTCAGCTGAAGACTCACAGCAGCGACAGATGTGCCCCAGGCTCAGGCTCTGGTTACACTCAAACAGATGAACACAAGAGGAAACACATCCAGCCTGCAATATTACTAATCCACATATTTTTAGTATTAACAATTATCTGTCTGACAATTAACTTGTCTGAAGAGGATTAGCTCATAATTTCAAATGAGAGTGGAAGTTAGTTAATTCTAGTAAAGATTTTTTTTATTAGTGTATTATTTAGTGAATGTGGATCTATTTTAATAGATTGGTTTATGAGAGAAAGTTCACAGTCACAAACACAAGTGATGTTTTTAAAACAGTATCGGATCAATAGCTCTGTGTAAAGCTGTAAGTATAGTAAAAATCTTTAATATTATTCTATAACGATAAAGTAAATAAATCAAATAAGTAAAGTTAAATTAATTAAAGCTTAAAACATGGGTTAATACTAGTAAGTAATGTCAAGTTGAATAAGTAGAAGTAAAGTTACACTTTCCCTGAACACAACATTAGGAGATAAACAGCCCACATACACTTTGACTATCGTCTAAGAGAACAGCCGATCAGATGTTTTGTCTCAGAGCTGTTCCTCTTAGAACTGCAGCCTGTGGCAAAGCTGCTGCTAAATCCTAAAAACCTGACCTCTGTGTTCCATCAGCTACAGGCTGTTACACAGTTTGAAGGAGAAAGAAGGCAGCTCAGCCATTTTACTCAGTCTGAATTAAAAAATCCACAGAGAGCAATCACATACTGTTGAAACAATTACTTACAAAATATTAACAAATATAGACACACCTTATAACAGAGCGAAAGCAAAGTCTAAAAACTGTGAGACTCCCATGGTACAACTGTCAACACTCCATCTTAGAGGTCTACTGGGAATGTTAAACAAGATGACGAAAGAATAACAATCAATAATAATGAAAGCCTATAGTCCTTGTTTAATGTATAATCAAAAAAGTGATTGATATCAATAAATTACATACCAATAGAATGCAAATCATTGTGCTACCAATAAATCTAATTGTATATTGCCTATTCAATCTTACTTTTGTCTGCATTTTCACTGTCAAATGAGAGAAGCAAAACATCATTGTTTTGACTAGGTGAGCTCTGTTGTAAAATTAAGGTCATGTCCAGATTTCTTCTAGATGAGTCATGATCCCAGTGACTAGTGCTCATGAAATGATCTGTAGACAAAGAACAATATCACCATGTGTTTAACTCTAATGTAGAGCTGGAAAACTCTACTCCTCTCCCTCTGCTGCACTCTGTTCTTTTACTTCTCTTCATGCAGGGCCTCTGCTCAGGCCTGGAGGAACCCCTTCTCTGGCAGCAGGCCCATTAGCTCTGTGCCAGGGGCTGACCAGTCTGGTTCCTTACACACCACATACTCCATGTTCTGTTGGCAACTGCTGTCACTCGGGCCATTCTCATGCAGAGGCTATGAGTGACTATGAGTGTCAGTTAAAAATAGAAACAGTTGCTAAAGACAGCTCAGGTAACGGGAAAGGAAATACAGGACTGCTCTCCTACTGAAAGATAGCTGTGGCAGTGCAGGCAGATAAAGAACAAATAGATGACCTCAAGATGGTCACAATGGCAATGACCTAAAATAACCAACATTGCTCAGCCATGCAGTGCTACACTGCAAATGACCTCAACCTAAGCAGGAAGCAGAATTCATTTAACTGTCACTATGTATTCCCCATCTTTCCCATAATCTCCTTGGCTGTGCTCCATGTGCACAGGTGGCTTCATTAGACCATTAGAACGAGAGCCAAAAGACAGAAGGAGGAAGGCAGCGACTAGGATTCATGAGGCTCTGATGCCGGGATGCTATATTCAAATTACCTGTACCATGTTATCTTGTTTATTGCATATTAATGGAGTATATATCTAATCTCACTGTTTATTGATGGCATTCAGGCTCCAGGAAATGTATTTGTTTTTCAAACCAGTACAAAACAGCTTCTCAAACCAGAGCAATGAACAAATCAGGGTTTAACAGACAAAGTTGAATGCATGTGTTACTATTCTGCCACCTGTTGGTCATACCATGAACTGCAGCTTTGTGTTATTCGATCATGCTCTATTTTTGTCAAAGATCGAATTATGGCTTCTCCCTCTGTGCTGGGAAGTCGCAAGCAAATGTCAAGTAAATGTCAAATATATGTGTTTGTTGTCATTTCAAGTTTTGGTTGGACACAGTACTACAGGAGAAACTACAAGGAGTAAATAAAAAATAAGCACTTTTTTTAGGCTGAAAAAAGACAAAGACATAAATGGATGTTAAAGAGGCACATCAAAGGGTGCCCCTGTGGCACACATGAAATTTGGAAATAGTTCTTGAATATGATTGTAAGATGAGACCACACCGTCTAATGTCTTGTGCTGGGAAATGCATTATATTGTGTTGTGTCCTGTAATGCTATGTAATACCACTAGTTGGCACATGCATGTGGAGAGAGTAAAGACTAAGGAAGAAGAGATAAGATAGTGGAGACTATACACAGTACACATAGTGTTGCTTCTTATTTCAGCCTCACAGCCTCACTCCAGATTTCTCTCCAACTTTCCAACTGTTGCCCCCATGAGAGAATGTGCCAACAACAAAGACTCTTTTACATGGTCTCCTGAAACAGTTTAAAGGAACTCTTTGTAGACGCTCTGCACTTACCCTGATTGATCCCACATTGCGCATACTCATTTTAACTGATCAACTGATCAACCTTTATTAGCACTTTATGGTTTACAATATTAGAGCTGGGGTCTGTAACTTTTCCAAATCAAAAAAATTGTGACAAATGTATAAAATTAGTAAAACAGACCATCTGACCTGTTACTATCCTGTAAACGAGGTATGCTGTTATAATTATTATTTTCCATAAGTCTTTCCCCCTGGTTCTACAGCAATTGGAGGTTTATATGGGTGCCAAACAAAAGGACAAATCACAGGTAAGCTGTGTTAAGTGTCAACTGTCAATCCACAAGCTGCCCCTGCATCACCTCCATATAATGTATAAATGTATAAATAACACCTTACACACAAGCTTTTCTAGCATGGAGGGGAGGGGTTATTGCAGAGGTCCCAAACGTTGTGCAGAGGTATTTTAATTCTGTTGCTCAGGAATTTTTCACTTTTATTATTTATGTTACATTGCCTGTGGATGCACAAAAATAAGCATTAGACGAGGGTTTAGATATAATTATAAACTGATATTTCATGTGCAATATGAAATATAACTCAGCACTGTAAGTGATTGGCTAGCTGCAAACTCACATTAGTATGTCTGTGTTGCTGAACTAAATGCACAAAGCACACTAAAACTAAGTGAATCACAAGCGTAGCTCATCATTCAACATGGCTTGCATACAATAACATTACGTCTATGGGACCCCATCAAAGTCTGTAGTAGACGAATGAAATTCGAAGGGATGATTCATTAGTAAGTCCAAACTAAAAAATTATATTGTGGCAAAGCCATGTAACCAACAGGAAGTTGACCATATTTGATTAAACTTACAAAATAATATTTTCATCAAAAATTCCACCCCTCAAACCCAACGAGACCAAACTCACTCAACATCATCTACACAAGTCTTCCATTAAAACTTGTTGAACTCAAAACTTGTTGAAGGTTTTGTGGACTATTTAACAGTGTTTCTGTGGCAACCTTGCAATTTTGGCTATTTTTTGGGTGTTATAACACTTTGGTTTAAATTTCAAACAATTATTTACCATTATTTTTTTGTATATTTTATTTTTAATTTAAATATTTAAGTAAAATAAAACATTTAGTTTAGGTGAGAACAAACACTACCGTTAAAAAAACTAAAAGCAGCTCCACAATGCAGCATGCCGAGCATCAGTCACATCGCAGATTAGCTGCAGGAGTTAGATTTATCCCATTTTGTTCTTTATTTAAGCGTTGACGCCGAATTGGCTATTTAAAAATGAAGAAAAGAGGGAAACATCAACGAACATCCACCCACCCACCCATGAAATCGGTATTACTGGTGTTGTCACATAACAATAAACTGGTGGGAAAATTTCCTCACCATCACAATCCTAATTGTAAGCCTTTTAAAATAAAAGCATACTGCTGAAATAGGTTACACCACACTAGTAATAACCAAAAAATGCTAATATAAAATGCTGTTATTGAAATATACTGGCCAGCCATAAGGCCTGTGGGAAACCAGAAATCCCTTTGTTATAAATGAGTAATACTTGGTGCAAAAATATAATTCTGTTGGAACTACAGATGCACCGTTCCGATACTCGGATCAAAAACTAGTGAGACAAAAAGCTAGATCACATACCGTTCATACATAGTAAATACATAAATCCAATCTAAACACTATGTCTGTGGCGCGGACTCTGTCAGGAAGATGACAAGATGGAGGGAGGCAAATCAGCAGTTTGGAGATTTCATTTAATTATAAACTAAATAATTGTTATTGACAACCCGCTGCACCTCATTTCAGCCACTGTCTCTGTGTCACTCAGACTGAAGACAACAGCAGCACAGGGAGCGCACTCTCACTAACAGACATGGAGCTGTGCGCTCATGAGCAGAACAGGGTTCAGCTGAATCAAAAAAATGAATTATAAATAAAATGAAGTACTCTTTACTAAGTTAATATTGTATGTCTATACATTGGTAAGAGAGCTGGTCTTTACTTTATTTTAATTTTGACAAATCTACTCATTGCAGTAAAATGTAATGACAAAGTAACCCCCATCTCCATAATGGGTCAAGTGACAAATCCGAGGGTCATTATTTATGTGATATATATTGAATACCAGTTAGATCAGATCGGTATCTGATACCTGCAAATACTCAAAGCACCTGGATCGGGATCGGGATCGGGATCGGGATCGGGATCTGGATCGGTACGAAAAAAGCTAGATTGGTGCATCCCTGGAACGATTACATATACAATGGAAAATGACGATTCACAGAGACAAGTTGTAGGAAAGAGGAGCAATATCTGTGTGGCCTCAGCAGCGAGTTTGGGATACCCATGTAAGAGGGAGGGCCAAAAGTTTGCATGACTCACTTGTTGGAATTGGACCTTCAGTCCTAAACCTGATATAAGTGAGCATTATTGCCTCAGAACCTTTTTAAAGGTCCCATATTATGCTAAATCGACTTCTCTGAGCTTTTAACCATGTTCTAAAGTTGTTTCTACCTCAAACACATACCCAAAGTTGTGTTTTGTTTCATTCGCGCATGTTTAAGTAATTTATTTACTTTGTGCTACAGTCCTTTCAACGAGCTGTTTCACGCAATGACGTCAATATGTGAAATAAACCACTCCTCTCCAGGAAGTGCTCCTCCACACTCCTCCAGCCCCTCTCTCCTGCACTGTCAACAAGTGGTGCTCTGCAGCTCAGACACAGAGAAGCATCGCTGCTACTGTGTTAGCTTTCTTACAGTCAGCAACATGTATTACTAACAAGCATTACTGCATAGCTCTACATATTACTAGGCTACTTTATTATAGTTCTTTCAATACACTGCACAACAGCTACCTTAGGAGTCTCCAGGCAGCATACATTCTCAACTTCAGTAGGCATTGTACGGCCATTTCCACATGTGCACCTATAAACAGAAGCAGTTAACACGCGCTATGCTACGGGCTACACCATAGAAACATACACAATAAATAGTTTCTCATTTACCAAGAAGAAACGTCTTGTAGAAGCCTTCGAGGTTTTTGTGTTTGTTCATGTTCTTCAAACTCAGAGTCAGACTCTGGGTCGAAGATATACGGCTTAGTTACTCTCAAAGCCATTGCTGTTAAAGTTATTACTATAAATGTACCGTGTTTACTTCAGTCTGTTTCCAGCGCAGCTCTAGCGTGACGTCATGAGTGGGCGGAGCCAACACGGGAGAGCTGAGCCTTAAAGTGACAGCGCCAAATCAGACCGTTCACTTTGGACTCATGATGAGAGCTCATTCAAACCGCTTGTATAAGATAATTATTGTGTGTTTCATGTTGCAAAACGTCATATGGTAACCTAAATGTATCCAAAATACACTGTATAATGTTCAAAATAGTATAATATAGGACCTTTAATGATATGCTATAACTTACATTTTTATTGTGATTTTTTCACGGACCCCCAATCACCGAGAATAAGACATCTTAATGAAGACATCTGTCACAATAAATGATAAAATATTTACTTTTCACACAAGGCGAGAGGTGAAAGTAACAAGTGTGACTCATTGTGCTTGGCATCAGTGGATCACCTGATCCATTGGCTATTGATAAAAAAACATGGATGTATTTATTTTGCTTGATTGTTTTTTTCTGGCCCACTGTAGGGAAATTTAGAGTTGGTCCCTAATTTAAAGCTGAGGCTTTGAGACCAGTGCTTTTTTATACTCTTGAAGTGATGTTGCTGCCCAGGCCCTGTTGTTAGGGCAGCATTAGGCTCTCATTACATCCAAAAGTCAATAAGCAGCCCTTTAAAAGCTCTCTACTGTTACAGGCATTTCCCTTATGCAAGTGTATTACAGCCGCTGTACAGCACAGGGGAACTACTACTGAGCACATCAAGGCTGTTCAGAGTCCTTCATGTAGAGCCACAAATTAACCTGATGTTGCACAATGACTTTGAATTTGGTCTAGCTAGATTTCATTGTCCATCTTTTCTACTTTATAAGAAATATTGCAACTACCAAAGACCCTGCACTCTCACAAAAGTTCACCAGGCATGCATCAAAGGATTTATCACTTCAAGTTTCTAAGAGTAAGGCCTTGCAGTGTTCTCTCTGCACTGTAGTGTTGTAGGTGTCCTGTCTGCTCTGTAGCGTGTCCTGTCTGCTCTGTAGCGTGTCCTGTCTGCTCTGTAGTGTGTCCTGTCTGCTCTGTAGTGTGTCCTGTCTGCTCTGTAGTGTGTCCTGTCTGCTCTGTAGTATGTTCCCTCTGCTCTGTAGTGTGTTTTCTCTGCTCTGTAGTGTGTACTTTCTGCTCTGTAGTGTGTTCTCTCTGCTCTGTAGTGTGTCCTTTCTGCTCTGTAGTGTGTACTTTCTGCTCTGTAGTATGTTCTCTCTGTTCTGTAGAATGTTCCCTCTGCTCTGCAGTGTGTCCTTTCTGCCCTGTAGTGTGTTCTCTCTGTTCTGTAGTGTGTTCTCTCTGCTCTGTAGTGTGTTCTTCTTTCTCTGTAGTATGCTCTCTCTGCGCAGTGGTGTGCCCTGTCTGCTCTGTGGTGTGTCCTGTCTACTCTGTAGTGTGTTCTCTTTGCTCTTTAGTGTGTCCTTTCTGCTTTGTAGTGTGTCCTGTCTGCTCTGAGGTATTGTCTCTCTTCTCTGTAGGGTGCCCTGTCTGCTCCATTCTCTGTATACTAAAATGTTGTCTCTCACGTTTTGCCTTGGAGAATATTTCTTCTACTTCAGCCAGCGTAATTCCTTTAAATTAATGTAGAGGTTCCTGCAATATATTTCTTGAAACAATTTAATTTATAGTTAAAAAACACCTAAAAAACAGCAACAGAATGGTTGAGCCACACTGCACTTGTGTTAGAACTGACAGTAAATGAAAAGAACAGTAATGTTCCCACTCTGATGTCGATGTCACATATTGAATTGAATTTAATAGTATTAGTAAATTTACTCAGAGCTGTATGAAAAAAACAACTTGATTCTGAAGTTGATCTAGGTGAGAAGACCTATCTTATTACAATAACAACAACACATATTTGGCTTCTTTTCTGGTTTGAAGAATTGCTGTATGACAATTGTGGAGGGGCTACAGAATCTCTCATCTCCAAGGTCTACCAGTACATTAAGGCAGATGTGAGGAAGTGCACCTTCTCAAAGATTTGCCTAGGGCCCCAAATTTGCTAAGCCCGCCACTGCTCATCTCAGCACACAGTCTGAAATATTTTATGCCGCAATAGTAGCACTTATAGGAAAACTTCTGACAGCAACGAAATGTTTAAACTATTTCTCTCGATTGACTGGAAAAAAAAATCTTTGAATTAAGTTTCAAATTTTTAAAAATTGGAATACAATAACTTGGAATAAAACTTCGAAAAACCTCTACAGACATGGAGCAGATCACACAGAGCAGACACGGGTTTGATCAACAACAGTGTTTTAGAACAAGGTGACACTGATATACAGGGGCCCAGGCCACATGCGTGCGGCGGCTCCCCTCCGAGGCTCGTCTGTGCTCAGGTGTGACTCAATGGTGCAGCCTGCGGCCCGGGCCTAGCCTAACTTCCCGGGCCCTGTCCTGTCCCGTCCGCCGCAGTGCCTCCTCACTACCCACACACGCCTCTGCGGACCAGGCCGGCGCCCACAGCCCTCAGCTACTTCCTTATTTTTGGCGCAGAGCCGCGACATGTCCCACACCGCAGCATCACTGAGAAGATGCGCAGAGAGAGGCGGGGCCGCGCGTTCCCAAAACACCGCAAGAACAAGCCCTGTCCGCGCTAGCCTGTCCTCCATGCTCATGCCTTACTGCGCCACACTGACCCCGAGCTCTTACCTGCGCCGGCTCACTATGCCGCAGCGGGACGTCAGCTCCGCGGCATCAGCCTCTGTCCTCCGCCGGTTTGCGCTCACGGACTCACAGCAAACCTTCCCTCGTTCTGGGGCTGTTCCATCGCTCTTCCGCAGGCGCGCATTCCCGGCGTTGCCCGCGCGCACACGCTCCACACGTCAGCAGCGGTGGGTCAGGTGATGGACTGACGGCAGACTCTCAATCTGCTCAGACATTTCAGTTTATACAAAGCCTTACCCAACGCCACCTCCGGTTGTGAATGTGGCTAATGTTGAATGTTCTCCAAGTGAGAATGTTATAAGAAAAACACTGTAAATCGTACGGCTCTGAAAAAGAAACAAACTCCAGGCACCATCCACAAGCCGAGTGCCCCCTTAAATCATGAGTAGCCTATCGTAGGTTTTTTTTCCCTAATGGCAGGCATCAGTAAAAATACGCTTGCAATCAGCAGGTATCTGCATGACGTTACCCATTTTAACCACAAGGTTTCACATGAGGTGTAGGTGAAGGTGTAGTGTCTGTGATACCACCTGTGGCTCTGTAGCCCACTAGACAGGAGAACCCATCACAAGAAATAGGCTACACAGAAAAATTAAGGGTTTAATGCAGGCACAAAGCTCTTAGAAAGTCTATTCTGGTCCAAAAAGGAATTATAATTTACTCAATTTCAAAATTCATTTCAGCAGAGCTCTATAGATTAATTCCAAAACTGATAAGTATACCCAATACTTTTTTTACATTAGTTTTATATATTTATATTATATATTAAGTGCCTTTTGGCTTATCCCGGTCTGAGGGTTGCCACAGCAAAGCATGAGAGCTTGGGCACAGAGTGGCTCTGTGGCTGGAGTCAATCTCTGCACCAAAGACAGGATTAACTTCTTCACCACAGGAGCATGTATATTTTATATACATTACATGTATTGTCATAACATGTAGGGGGACTATATCAACATCAGAGTATTTAACAATATTCTTGTAACTAATATTTTATTAAAGATAATGCTATTATTGTTAATAACATATGTTTCAAAGATAAAACCTAATAGTTCCCACATTGAGGAAACTGTCTTGTTAAAGCAGTGAAATGAAATAGCTGTGTAGTCCCCTATCAGCTAAACAACCTTTTAATTTCTTTCTACATACAAACCAGCCAGCCAAAGGCAAGAAAAAATACTGTTACAGCTTCTGTGTGGCTGGTCAGGCTTTTAGACCATTTATTATTGTACACTTTCTTAATGAGTTTGGCACAGACTGACTACTACAAAGCAGGATTAAGATGTTATAAAGGTAACTTTGGATTTAACCCTGGATTTTCTGTTTCAGAAGGTGGTTCATTTTCTATTGAGGTAAATCTCTGTGGAAACATGCATTGAACAGCTAATCTGCCCCAGAGCAGGTTAAGATCCAGACAGAGATAGAAACACAGCCCACAGACCAATTAGCAGCGGGAAATGTGCTTCTGGCAGAGGGGAAAATGCTGTACAGACTGTAACAAAAGGAGAAAAGTGTCTGCACAAATGACGAGAGGACAAATGGATAGGAACACAAACTTTGGTTAGTGATACCCTAAGTCTTAACTTACAGGTTTATTCATGTGTATACTGAATAACACTTTAAGAATGTATTTAATTGTCTGCATTATATTCTTAATAATAATTAATTCTGAATAAGAGACTCCATGACAATAATTTAAATGGAACATTAAATCTGTAGACACCACACTTTAGTCTGGCTGTTACTGCTGACTACAGCCCTTTCCATTTTGCAGTTGAGTTTATTGTTCTTACCTGTTAGCCTTCATGTGAACATAACTCTGACTTGCTGAAGTGTATGGTCGTTTAGTGCTACTTCTGGCCATTTCACATGAATCACTCATAGCGCCACAGAGAATGCCAGGGTTGAGTGAAGCAGAATTTTTTTCCATGTATTCCATGTATGTATTATTGTTTTTTTAAGATTATTCTTTGGCCTTTATTGGATTGGATAGCAGGAGAGGGGAGTGACATTGGGTAAATGACCCAACCTGGAATCGAACCCAGTTCTCCCAGGTATAGGGTACGCAGTCTACTAGTTGAGCCACCTATGCATGTTGATGCCATAATTTAATCTCATTGTTATATAACAATGACTATGAAGTATTCAATTGAATTGACACGATAAAAACAATCCTATAGGCAAAATAAAAGCATGTGAAAGACATAAAGACCTGGATGACGTTGATCTATCTTCTCCTAAACCCAGAAAAAATTGAGGTGATCATAATAGGCCCCAGGAATCTCACCCTGATGGAGGGTCTAAGGACGGGGATGTTGTCCTGCTCAACCTGTTTGCATATTTACTGTCTTTTGTTTTGTGAAGCCCTCTGAGGCAATTGTTGTTGCGATACTATAGCCTTGCCAGCCAATTGTAGCAAGGGAGGCTGGATTTTGTTTCACGTCATATTGAGTGCAAGAATTTTTCCGACCAAAACAGTATGCAGGTTTAGGTAGCTTACTACGATCGAAAATAAGCACTGAACTCGATATTACACCCTGTGTTCTCAGATTTTTCTGACAAAAACGACAGAAGTCATTCACCATCAAGCATCTTCTCTCTCTTGCCATACTGGAACCGGACGGTCACTTTCCTTACGTCACATCCTCTGATTGGTTTACTCAGCGAGCATTAGTTCCACCCATGGTCCTGCCTTAAAATCCTGTTCAAACCCCACACAACCAGACTAATTTCTCTGTATGGAATACAATGAGAAAGCTGTCTGGCTGGTCAGCCTTGTGATACTGGTCTATACAAATAAAACTGAATTGGAAAAAAATTTAATTGGAGAAAAAGAGAGACTGTGACAATTGTGGAAGGGGCCAGTTCGCTTTGTAGTACAGGGCCCAATGTTCCTGTAATTTCTCAAACCTAAAAAAAACAAAAAAATAAAAATCATGATTTAGCTCATTTAAGACCACATTCACAGAACTACATAAAACTTTATTGCACAGCAGACATGACACTATTACCACTGTCACTGGACACGGCACAAGGTGGCACTTTAAATGAGATGTGTGAATGTTTCTATCAGTTCATGTGTCATTTGCAGAGGGGCACCCTGCTCCAGCCGGCCCTCTCTCTGGTGTGCAGCCTGAAGTGAGTGTTGAGGTGCGCCGACTGGTTGAAGCGCTTTCCGCAGACGTGGCAGTGGAAGGGTTTCTCTCCGGTGTGAATTCGGTGGTGCCTCTTGAGCATACTGATGGTGGTAAAGCTCTTGCGGCAAACAGCGCAGCAGTACGGCTTCTCCTTGGTGTGCCATCGCATGTGCACCTCCAGCTGGCAGGCGAAGCTGAAGCCTTTGCCACACTCTTTACAGCTGTGCCACCTCTGAAGGCTCTGTCCTGGCCCAGGGGAGTGGGGTGGGGGCAGTGTGACAGGCTTCTTCAGCTGCAGCACGGGGGGGGTTTCACTGGAGCACAGTAAGACTCTGGGGCTTGACACCTGTGTTTTCTGAGTCCTGTCAACAGGGCTGACAGAATAGTCACTACTCACTCTTTGTGGGGACTGAGATTGAAGGCTGCTGGTTTGCTGTGGCCCACTTACTGCTGGCTCCTCCCTCTCAGTCTTGATGTCCTGCACTGGGTGTGGTTGTGGGAAAACACTCTGTCTGCTATACCCAGTCTGTAGTGGTAAAGCTCTCGACTTCTGCAGGGCCTCACCTACACTACAGGCTTCCTCTGCCGAGTGCTTGCCCAAATCTGAGCACGGGCTTTTCAGCTTTGGCTCCACTTTAACCTGTGGCACTGGTTCCACAGCATATCTCCATTCAGGCTGCAGGGGCTCCCCATTGTGAGGCAGCTGTCCAGACTGAGACTCTTAAAGAGAAAAGCAGACAGTATAATTGTTTGAAAGAAAAGACACCTTGAACATTGGTGTATTCTAGTAGACGTAATATGAGGATATACAAAAGGCAATAAAGTATTTTCATTCATTTTCACGACAAACACATTAAAATAGTAATGAACAGCAGTACAATGTTCAGGGCTAGGCCATTGAGACAGTGGACTCTTTCAAGTACCTCACCTCAGCAATAAATTGGACTAGTCCCACAACATCGACACCCTGTTCAAGAGGGGCCATAGTCGCCTCCACCTCCTGAGGAGACTGAGGTCCTCTGGAGTGTGTAGGACTCTGTTAAGGACCTTTTATGACTCTGTGGTAGCCTTGGCTATCCACTATTGCTGTGGTCTGCTGGGGGGCAGGCAGCATGGATCAGGACAGGACAAGACTTAACAAGCTGGTCAGGAGGGCTGGTTCTGTTCTGGGCTGCACGCTGGACTCCATCGAGGAGGTGGGTGAGAGGAGGATGCTGGCCAAGCACACATCCATCAGGGACAACACCTCACCCGCTGCATCAGATTGTGGAGTCTCGGAGCAGCTCCTTTAGTGGCAGACTGAGACACCCTCAGTGCAGAAAGGAGCACTACAGCAGGTCCTTCCTACCAACTGCCATCAGACTGTACAATTCACATGTATGGCTTTCACCCGTGCAATATGTTTCCCCCTGTAATCCCATGTAAATATGTATATTGAGTGCTATTTTTATTATATTGTTAATTTATCTTGACCCGATGATGCACCGTTTAAAGTTTCTTTATATATATATTCTATTTTTAAAATTTGTTCTGTATATACATTTTTATTGCATGCTCACTTTTTATATTGTTATAGTTCCTTTGCACTATTCTGTATCAAAAGTTTATCTTATCTTATCTTATGAACTGAGACCCCAGCTACATCACTGTGATGCTCTGTGATGACTGTGAACCCTTTTCTTCAATGTACAGTCCTGTTTTACCATAGCCAGTAATGACCATGGCTGTCTTATATGAGAGGGAGGACAAGACATGTATGAGTTTAAGAACAATATCATTGAGCTGAGAGAAAGAGTCTGGGGGCTGCATACACCTATACCACGTCCTAGACTTACAATACAACACATTTCACTCTCGTGTTTTCCACTTTAGTGTTTAGAACACAATGAAAATGTAGCCTTCAGTTTTGTGAATTAAAGCATTATGCCCATCTACGAAATGCTATCTAGTAACAGTACAGTAGAACAGTAACAGGCCTGACTGTGTGAGATGCAGACTGTGTTCACCTGGCTGCAGGAGGAGCCGCTGCACAGCTGCGTTCAGGAGCCGTTTGAGACGCTCGTTCTCCTCCTTGGAGCGGAGCAGTTCGGCCTGGTACTCCACCACCGTGTCTTTCACGGCGCGAAAGATGTCGTCGGCCGCCGCCGTGAGCCTGTCGTTCAGAAATACGTTTAATAGCTCCAGTTTGGTCATGTCTTCTGCCGCCGCCGTCTGCCTTCTGTTTACATCCACTCACCCGGAAGAACACAGCTTTAACCGGGGTCTTCAACCGGAGCATCACGGCTCTGGCTCTGCTCCGGCTGCACCTACACAACGGGGATCACAGGTTAGCGGTGCCCCCTGCAGGTCAGGAGACAACACAGATTACTAGTGCTGCAGGGTTGAAAATACGGTCAGATTGAATGACGTGTAACAGTGTTTGACTTTTGGATTAATTAAGACAAAAAGAGGAGTTTTAAGTGCGCCTTCTTCATTCTTACAGCATGCACATTACCAGACCACACAATGTTATGGGAGAGGAAGCCTCCCAAAACAAAGATTCACACAGCTTTTATACAGAGATAACATGGTGAGGGCAAAACTTCCAATGAAGGTCAAATACTGGCATTTTCCATCAGCTTTCTACTTTTCTTTATTTTTCTTTCTGTTCTCCCCCCTCTTTATACTTACCTTATACCCTCTTACATTCAGACCTTTCTCTTTAAATTTTCCTCTCCCTCGTCCATCTATCTTGTAAGCAGGGCTAAGTTCTCTTGATAGCTAGCCTCTCTAAGCATAATTTTAGTCATCGTGGTCTCAAAAGACCTTTCCATCCATCCTTTAGTACAGAGTACAAGGAAACATCCACACAAGGCCAAGAGTACAAGTGACACCAGAATGGCAGTAAGCACAGAAATGATGACTCCTTTCCACTTGCCAACCACCTCATGAGTGAGTCCCACATCGATGTGTCTACCACAGAGTTTGCTGCTAGTTCTTCATGGAGGGTTCAACAAGGCTCTGGTAACTATCCTTGATTGTTTCTCGTTTCTTCCAATAAAGTGTATATTGTTGAAAATGCATATTGACTATTTGTGAAAATCACAACTTTTTTTTTTATTTTTTATTTTACATGCTTCTGTTAATGCCACCAATTCTATCACTTGTGCTGACTAAATATTTAGCCTGGTCAGCCAGACGGCTTTCTCATTGTATTACATACAGAGAAATCAGTCTGGTAGTGCAGGGTTTGAACAGGTTTTCAAGGTGGAACCATGGGCGGAACTAATGCTCGCTGAGTAAACGAATCAGAGGAACCACGGATGTGACGTAATTAAAGTGACTGTCCGATTCCAGTTGTCAACAAACTACAGCGTACACCAGCATGGCGAGAGAGAGAAGATGCTTCGGTGGAGAATGACTTCTGTTGTTTTTGTCAGAAAAATTTGAGGACACAGGGCGTAATATCGATTTCAGTGCTTATTTTTAATCATAGTAAGCTACCTAAACCTGCGTACTGTTTTGGTTGAAAAAATTCTCGCACTCAGTATGATACAAAACAAAATCCACAAAAATGTGGTTGGCTCAGTAAGATTGTCATGCAAGATAAATGTTTAGCTGGTGACATATTTCCGTGTTTATGCTCCAGCAATAGGACTGACACCGCATGCAGCACTTTGAGCGTCAAATGTCTGAATAGTAAAAGTGAGGCTGACGCCTGAACCACAAGTGATGCAGCCACCAGTGGCAGTAAACAAGGTGATAAGGCTCTGCTAACTGTATCCAATTTGGATGAGTATAAAGCCACTGTCCTAAGTTTGTCTCTATGCCTCTGTGTGTGGAAAGGCTATAACCACAGAGAGAACACTAGAACACTAGCTATGGTCTGTTTTAGCTTGTAAAACACCTTCTCGGCTTCTGCTGTCCACTGAATTTAGTCAGAAGCAGCCATGCAGCCATAGGTGTTGTATAAAACAAGTCTTGGAGAGGCTCTGCTATTTCTGCATAATTGAGGATCCACAATGTACAGAAATTTCACTTGCCTAAAAACTCCATCATATGTCTTTTTGTCACAGGTTTTGGGGCATGCAATATGGCTGTTTTCTGTTTTTGTCCAGGACCCTACCCTCTGCTGACACGTTGTAGCCAAGACATTTAACTTCTTTTCCCCAGAGCTGTAATTTTTGTTTTGACACTTTACAGCCATTTTCAGATAACTTTAGCAATTCAAGGGTCACAGTTTGGCATTTTTCCTGAGAGGGTAAACAAATCAAAATGTCGTCCATATACACTATTATTTGTCTTTTATCATCTGTAAGTTGAAATGTAGCAAGGCACCTCTGAATTTCTTGTGAAAAAAGTTGTTGTTGGAGATTCACAATGCCCCAGAGAAAGCCTAGAAATTGTTAGCCTTTTTTTCTTCATAAGTAAATGCAAACCAAAATCTATGTTTTGGAGGAATTGGAATTGAGAAGATTGCATTTGGGCATAAGGGTCTGGGACATTTGGAGCTCTGGGTATTACTGCCTTGTTTAAGTCTTGTATCATCCTCCATCCATTAGGTGGCGCTACTTTCTGTACAGGAAAGATTGGTATATTACACAGTAAGTCAGGGCATTCAATTATGATTCCTTCCTTTATTAAACCTTTCATAGTCTCTACAATACCTTCCTCTTACACTTTGGTCTAAGAGGGTATTGCCTTACATATGGCCTTTAAGAGGAAGCTGGTGTTATTTTCAATGGCTGAGCTGTTTTTAACAACCCTACATCTGTTGGGCCTGTGGACCACAGTTTTTTAGGTATTGAGTTTAAGGCCTTTTTCTACTTCCTCTGTAAGCAGCACTTCATCTATTGTAAAGATAATGTGTATTTTCTCATTCCACGGCTGCTAAATGGACTTGAGCATGTTGTTTTTTCCATTTTAGGGCCTTACCATAGATGCCCAATTTATCATTAAATTTCACTTTTGGGTTAGAGTCAGTTGATACCCACAGATCCCCAGATTCTTCTGCTCTTGTTGTCATTAGTCCTATGTCCTAGGTAGGTCGGTAGGTAAACATGTGGTGATCTGTGACTGCTGTACACTTTCTGAGCTGTCATTTCAGGGCTACTGCTGCCCCTGCATTTCCCTCTTTGTCCCATGTCAAGATCATGGGGCTGAATCTGTAAAAAGTCGTCACATGCATGTCTTGTCTGTCCGTTCCTGGTTGTGAGATATAATTCACAAACTCTGTCAGCTCCTGTTTAACATCAGCTGGCCCTGTGTTTTGCAGGTGGAAAGCATAACATTACCTGGGGTGCCCTGTCCCTCAATCACCATTGCATCACCTTGCCCCTAGCCTTACTGCTTTCATGCAATCGTGAGTGGGGTGTATTGCAATTTTGAGCTATTTCATTGCATCTCATCCTTCATCTTTTCTTTGCAAGTGAAATCGGCAGCATTTAGATACAACTATTTTAGGTGTAACTGTTTTTCCTGTCATCTCACCTTTAAACAGTAAGGGCTTGGTAAAGGGCTCTGTCATTATATTGCCAGATGCATACCTGAATGTTCTAAATGTGGCCTGAGGCAGTTCATTTACTCATGGTACAGTTTTACACGCACCAGAGTCGCACATAAAATCAATTTCCTGACCATTTACAAATAACGTCATAATTGGTTTAGTGCAATACAATACATCAATTTGAGATAAGTTCAGAATTTCATCTTCTTCATCATCTTAACACCGATTTGTTTTATTTTCTTCTCTGTGTGTTGGTGTTTGTTTGTCTGTATGACCTAAATTATTGTTGGCTAGTCATGCTGGATTATGTTCATCCTAGTTAAGTCCACGACCTCTTCTTGGTCCAAATCCTCCACAGCCTCCTCCGCTCCAGTTGCTCTAGTATACCACTGCAATTAGTGAACACCTCAGTGAGTCTGGCAATATATTGTGGCAGTGTCTCATCATCTTCCTGCACTGTTGCTGCCACTCTTCCACAATCTGCTGGTTTCTTGTATAAGGCTTTTGCCCGCTCTACAAACTCTGTTATCTGTGGCCCTATACCTCGGGTCTCGTTGTTGTCCCATGGTAGTGGAGTACCGTCATTGTCTTTTGGATTCCAGTCAGCTTTTAACATGGTCCAGTCAACTGTCACTATTCCCCTGAGGACTCTTTCCATTTCTAATCCACTAAGTTTGTAACATGTTGGAATTGTAGCATACAACCTTTTGACCTCAGGAACATACGGAATTTCCCGGACCTGCTAAAATAATATCTTTCTTGTGATAATAGCTTTGACCCAACGGATTTACAACTTTGAAGAACATTTCCTGATGAAAGACATTATCTGTGCTTAGCATGGATGGCGCCACTATAAATTAAGAGGCATCACAAACTCACCTTTGCCCCTCGTCCCTGCATTCCTTTCCAAAAGCACAAACTTGAATGAACAGTGAAGGATCAACTTTAACAGACTTAATAATAAACTTAATAACAAATAAAATATGAATAAAGACTTTTATGTTTTTGAACAAAAGACTTGATCAAGGTGATAAGCCTTACCTTTATCTCTCCTCTTTATGTTGTCAATGTGAATACATGCACATACATCCTAAAGAAATGTTGTTTTAACTGTGAATACATATGTACATTCTAAAGGACTATAATTATTGACCATAGAAACATTTTTTTTGTTTGTTTGAATGCATTGTGTTATTGTAACCATATGTTGTTGATACATCTGGGTAAAAATGAGTATATATTGTTCCACAACATTTGAAGGTGGTAATATGAAGCCTAAGCATGGGATCATCTATAACACTCCCTCCTAGTGGACAAAGAAACTCTTCCCACCATTGCGTAGACACGCAAAGTTGGATCAGTTGCTGCTACAGAAATTGTTTTGCTTAAAAGTCTACCAAGAACTCTGAATGTTTTTCCAATTGGCATTTTTCATCTGAGCTTTCTTTATGCCGGACTCTGGTTTAACTGTGACTCAGCTGGCCTTGAAGGCACAGATATCAAGCAGCCCGTCTCATAGACTGGGGATGTTCCTGACCCACGGCAAGCAGAGAGAACAGAGAGAACCCAGATCAGATCCACAGAGGACCACAACAGTCAGCTAGCGTTGGGGACCCAACTCCGAACTATCATCGGCAGTACCGAGAAGTTTGGACCCATCGATACTAGCATTCCTTTTGGCTCCAGGCCTCTGACCTCTTGGCTCCAGCCTTGACTCTTCCAGTAAGATCTACACAGTTACTTGATACAGAGTTGGAATAAAGATTAAACTTAACTTAAATTTAACTTAACTCTTTTAAACTGTTTTTCTAAAATCATTAACTTTTCAACACATTCCCGTATGTCCAAACCTGAGTACCTGGGCTTTGGGATCTGGCTTGAAGGACCAATTTTGTTCGAGATTTGGATTAATGAAGACAAAAAGAGTGCGCCTTCTTTATTCTTACTGCATGCAGATTGTCACACAACACAAGGTTATGGGAGAGGAAGCCTCCCCGAACAAAGATTCTCAAAGCTTCTATACAGAGATAACATGGTGTGGGCAAAACTTCCAGTGAAGGTCGAACACTGTTTTTTATTTTCCAACAGCTCTGCACTTATTTTTCTATCATACAACAACAATAAAATTTAAAGTTTCCCAAATAACAACCTCAAAGGGGGGTCCCATAAAACAAGCTAACCCAATAAGCTAGGGTTGTTTGCATACATCTGGCTCATTTTGTTGTCATTTTTGTTTCATAAAACAGACTCTTCCTGAATCAGACAGACTCAATCACTATGGAAACTTATGCTGGCTGCTTAGCCTGGTCCAGATCAGGTCTAAGGTCAGGCTTAGCCCAAACATTTGGTAATTCATAATAATAATAATAATAATAATAATAGAGAGATTTATTGTCCAGACCGGAGAGGAAGGAGTTACAATAATTAAGCCTAGACACTATTATCACAAATGAAGTGGAAAAGCACTC
This sequence comes from Rhyacichthys aspro, assembly GCA_036850595.1. Classification (NCBI taxonomy): domain Eukaryota; kingdom Metazoa; phylum Chordata; class Actinopteri; order Gobiiformes; family Rhyacichthyidae; genus Rhyacichthys; species Rhyacichthys aspro. Next base: position 1,371,814 of record CM072152.1, read on the forward strand.
ATACCGTCCCTCTTAATGTTTTATCATAGCCTATTAATTAACTTTACTAACCACTAAAACCATGAAATTAATATTTAGCCAAATAAAAATTATGAGATAGATTATAACCTACATGACTGGCAGGTTGCTTTGGTGTGTGGAAGTGGAGAAAAAAGAGACAAGAAATGCTTAAGTCTTCTTTAATGTCGTAACTTCCAACAAGAACTCCAATCTTTTCTATTTTTGTTAAAACAACCCATCCACAGGTTAAAACAACTTTTTACCTCCAGTCCCTTTCACAATAAAAGTATTCATTGTAAGTGTGTGAGAACATTGCAAAGAGTCTGCCAAATAGGCCCCCACAGTAACACAGTATGCAAAAATGCAACAACATCAAAAGAAAAACCAAGGAAAAGCATACATATAGGAACCAAAAATTCTTGTGCTCAGCTTCCAGAACCCAAAAGGGACAATCACACGGAGGCTGCAGAGGTGAATGGTGTGCTTCATGGCAGATGAAAACATATTTGGCAGAAGTGAGATCCTTTAGAATGTAGGATTGTGGGAGACAGTGGTGAGCCGCAACTGGCACCAAAATTCTAGTCCCCTTGTTGCAAACCAGCCTGCTAACGACACTGGGGCCTACACCTGAGACGCCCAGCAGGAGTTCCCCGGGAACCCTAAACGTCTGCCCTAGAACTAACTGAGCTGAGGACATCTGCAGATCCTCTTTGGGGCTGAATGCAGTCCCAACAAAACCCAGGGCAGCCTATCCACCCAGCTGTTGTCCACCAAAGAAGCACAAAGTCCAGCTTTCATTGTGCGATAAAACCGCTTGAACAGTCCATTAGCGTGAGTTGTATGCTGTCGTAAGGTAAAGCTTTACCCCTAAACTCTCCACCACAGCTTTCCACAACTCTAGAGTAAACTGTGAGCCCCTGTCGGATGTCATGTCCTACAAAACACCAAAATGTGACACCCACAAACAGATAAACACCCGGGCCACCTTGGCTTCAGTAGTAGACGATAGGAGAGCCGCCTCCGGCCACCATGTATTCTGTCCTGTAGTCAGGAGATAGGTAAAAACCCTGGGATCTGGATCCACATGGACAAGCTCTGGTCCCAGCCCTAAGCCCTAAGAGCACTGGTGCTGTGAGTGTGAGAGAGACGGTCAGCAACTTGGTTTTACTTCCGGGCCACATGTTGAATGTTTGTAGTAAACTCAGAAATGGAGAATTGCTGTTGCTGCCGCGCCAACTACGGCTTATTAACCTTGGCCATACCAAACATAAGGGGCTTATGATCAACAAAAGCAGCAAACTCCTGGCCTTCTAAGAGAAACCTAGGGGCTGCCAGGTGCCTTAAACCCAACAGTTTGCAAATCTGATGCTCTGCTATGCCCCCGATTCCACAAGAAAACATCACCCTGAAAAACTGTCCTCGATGAAAAGCTGCTTGAAGTACCGGTGCACACAGCTGCTAATGAACGCCGGTATTAGACAGCCCTAAAGATGGCCCACGGAGACTAATTTCCGGAGCGAGGAGTCGAAGCATCAAGGAGCTATGTTAAATGTTTTGAGACGCTGAATGGTGTTACTCTGGCTGTGTGAGCCTATAGTATTCATTGTAGAACAAGTAAAGCCCAGACTGCTAAGTTTACACCAAGCCATGTTTTTCAGAGCAGCAACAGCCCTTTGGATCACTGATATTAAAGTGCCCCTCGATCAGAAAAAGGGGGCTTTTAAAAGCAGGGACAAAGTTAGACTTAAACATGTCTTCAAGGGAGACCAAGCAAGGGAGAATTACAAAAACGAGGTGGAGAGGGAGCTGAGAAACAACATCAAAGAGGAGTGAAAGGAAGTCTCTAACATCACAAGTTACAAGAGAAAAAAACTGTGACTATAGTTGGAGATGAGGGAATAGCCAATGAGCAGGTTCGACACAGAAGCCTTTTCTGCCATCTATTAAAGTAGATTGGTCTATGAGATATGTTCCCTCCTTCAGAGGGAGTGGTTTAACCAAGTGTCTGTCAGCCAATTAGTTTAGGAACAGAAGACTTTTGAACCAGTCCTGACTAAGTCCAGATGCATTATTTTTAACCTCTTAGCATTATGACTGCCTGGATGACTGAGAACCTCCACAACCACCTTTTGCCTTTTTCCCCTAAGGGCATAACCCGCACTAGTAGCTTGGCAACCCTCTCCATTCACCCAGGCCATTGACTGGCACAGAGGCATGTGGAGATGAAAACCCTCACAAACGAATAGCACAAAAGAATTTCTGGCACAAACATTATACACATGCACGATTAAATCACCTGAGGTCTCCCTATGTCTCAAATTCGTTGCAGACGAGATCACCAACGAAACTTTGACAATGTTGGGTTAGTTCATATAGGAACAGATACTATACCTCATGATTTTAAGTCAACTTTAAAAAAAAACATGTACACAAGTGTAAAATTGGGTGGGGTGGATTCAGGAAGCATTTCAATGGAACTGCTGGTGTTCAACGGCTAATCATGGTTCTGTGAGAAACATAATCAAGCTAAGATAAGACCATATTTGATTAAAAATGATTCAAAGTTACACAGGGATCTGACATTGAAACCCTGAAACTTTCAAGTCTTTCCGAGCCAGACCTGAGATTATGTTTGCAGGGGGACTGTTCTTCTGACAGGAGCTATTGAGCAAAGGAAGTGTCCTCAAACAAAAATTGTTACCTGTACAATGTGAGTCAGATCATAACACTCATATGCTGGCTGCATTTAAACTTTTTAAGTCAATGAAAATAATTCATGTGGTCATTACAATTTTTATTTACATCATAATTTTACAGTTCACTTAAAACAGGAAGCTTGTGGAAAAAGATAACAGGTTGACATTACTATTAGGACGTGTAACATCACACTGATAAATTAAAAGCAAAAAGAAAACAAAGATGTGGCTGTACAAAGAGTATGTTTATCATGTTGTATGACAGAGAAACATCTAAAACTGTCCCTGAGATGTTTATTAATGACAAGAGCTCATCCACATTATCCATACAGGATATGGGCCCTGCACTTTGATTGTAGTGGAGGCAAACACAACTTTCTGAATATTGACAGGGTCATCAAAATAAAACCATACATTTAAATGTGGTCAGCCATGTAAGAACCAGAGAAAAATATTTAATGGACAAAACAATTGAAAAATAAAGCTGAGTGGAGGCAGGCTACTGGAAGTGCAGCAGTGTTTGTTATTTCTGTTTTACCTTTGCATACATAGTATACAGATCTTTAATTTGCATTCACATAATACACTCATCCCAAACAAAGAATATGGCCCTGTCGACTTGAGCGTTTTCAAGGGAACTTCTACAAACACCAGAGCTGCTTCCACAACTGTGAAAGCAGAGTCATAAAACAAACAAAATATAAAATAACCAGTCCAATCTTTTCATGCGTCCAGTGTTTTGGGACAGGGCATGAGAAATGGGCGGAATAAAAGGAACAATTAGGAACAAAAGCCTAAAGCAACTGTTAAGAACAAGCTTTTTTAAAATGCTACATGGTAATAGTTGTCACATTAAAACACTAAGTCTGTGATGGTACAAAGTTCTCAGCTGTCGATCATCTCAGATAGTTCTTGCAGCAGGTCATCCTCTCCCAGGCCGGGGTCCACATCCTCCTCCAGATTGTCGTCAGTGGTGAACTCACTGATCAGCTCCTCAAAGTCGTCTACTGCTGACGTAGAGGCAATGCTGCTCAAGGTGGTACGGCACATAGCTACACTGGGCCTCCGTGACTTGGGCTGAGTGGGGGTCTTCTGAACTCGACTGAAATATAATACAGCTCTCGGTCAATATTTGCAGCTTGCTCAACTGTGTGGGGTTTTTTTTAGCAAAATTCTCATATATCAATCAAAAAGAATCAGTTTGGTGGGTTCTTGGCTTTTGAATTTTTAGTGCAAGTTTTGTTCAAATGCACATACAGAATTATATTAGAAACTTTAGAATGTTGGTGTCAACCTGTTAAACAAAGAATCCCAAACATTTGTATCTAAAATAGCTGATCAACAGTTATGTTGTGCCTGTGTAAGTAAGCTGATTTTTCTAGTGTAGCAATGTTTGTGTGGGCTCTTCACCTTTGGGGAACTGTACAGGTGTCTATGGCAGGGAGCTGAGATTGTTGGACCGGAGTTTGACTGAAGACAGGAACAGTCTGGAGGTCTTCTTTCATTGGACTGGAAGTAGACCCAGAGTCCATGTGTGCGACAGGATTACAGGGAACAGCAGAATTTAGAGGAGTGTCTTGGCACGAAGCTGGGAACACCTAAAAGCCAGAACAATACATCATTGACAATATTCAACAAGGAACAAAACAAGACCAAATTAATATCCCAAAAGATTATAACCTTTTCAAGTTGATAATTGTTTACTGAAATTATCAAGTCATGGACACACACCTCTCCATCCACACTAGTACATAATTTTATTATAAAAGGTGTCTCTGAAAGTATTCTGACATCCATGCAATTTTATTACAGTAAAACTCCAAAACAAAACCCTTTATCTTATTTCATGATTTTTAGTTCTCTGATTTGGCTATTCAACCACACAAGGGTCTATAAAGGATTTTTGGATCCTTTACCAACCAATAACAAAATGTATAACAGACAACTCTAGTAAATTAATCTAGTGTTAACGTAGTGTTAACCACTGTCTGACCATGTAATTTTGGCTCTATAGTTTAGTAGTAGTAGTTTAGTATGTATTAACATTTTTCTGATCACTCTATTTCACACTTTAATTCGTATAAGCTCTTCAGCAACCGCATAAGGGCAAGTGTTGAGAAAACATCTATATCATCTATCTAAAAACCTATAGCACTTACTAAGGGTGCTCTGATCAAGATTTTTGAGGCCAATCACCGATCACTTTTATTTATTTAGTTTGTCCAACCTCAGTGGTGGTGATGTCTCCAGACAGCACTAACATTTTACGAACACTAAATAAAATTTTCATTCTAAATAAAGTTTGTTCACCCCCCTCACATATCCTACAGACACTATATATAGTATAGGGGACGCACCCGACTGTCTGTGCATGCTGTCTTGGTTGGAGTTTCGGTGGAGATGCTGTTCAGAGGCTTGACCGCAGCTACGGCAGAACGCTCCAGGGCCTTCCTCTTCTGTCCTGGCTTGAGCTGCACCGCAGGCTTAACAACGGATGGCTTCACATTCAGTTTGGGCCTCACTGAAGAGCAATACAAATGTTATCAGTTGTATATTTCCACTGCAGAAGACATTTACCTGCCATGAAGTAAACATACTAGTACTATAATAATAAAATCATGAGTAAGGCTACCTTTGGTGTCAGCAGTTGGTTCATGAGTCTTCTGGACATTGTTTTGTGTCTTCACACTGGGGGCAGATGCACTGTCCCTGGAGCTTGGTTTGTGTGAATTGTCCTCAGTCATATCTCTCACACTCACAGCAATAACAGTAGCAGGGCTGGGGTTGCTCGCAGGCAGTGAGGCCGTCTTTGCCTCAAGAGGAACTGCTTTGGAAACCACTGAATGAGTGGTGGCTGCAGTTATTGAAGAGTCTGCATTAAATGTAATTTTAGCAGGAGCATTACTTTTGAGCGTTGGCCCTGTTGTCTGTGTGGGAGGAGGCTCTATGCCAGTTGAGTTTTTGGCCTGGCTGCTCAAGGCCTGCTCTTCCATTTCTTGTTTGCGAAGGCGTTTCTCACGCATGATCTCTTCAAAAGTCTTGACTTTTATACCATTACTGGATGTAGGTACCTACAAAAACCAGAAAATTACAGCCATTTTAGTCAGTTCATCCTTATTTATGCACAGAAAGTGCACTTATCAACACCAATTTCCCTTTAGCTACACTTGACACGTGACAGAGAAAAGAAAAAAAAAACTGATTTCTAATTCTATTTAAGTGATTTTTTTTTACATTACCCAATACCTAACACAGTGGGCTCCCAGTTGGGAAGGCCAAATCAATTACCCTGATGTACTTATAGACACCATAAATTCTCTCCTCAGTAAAGGTGCACATTCTGTGCAGTTGAATGTCTTAATAATCAATGATCAGTTGACCATAAAACACTTGCATGGTGTCACCTGATGTTTACGTTTTCTAAGAATGAATGCACAAAAACTGTTTATTAGGTGTCATTCAAATATTAATAATTATCAACAAAAAAGTAGCTTTTTTCAAACTGGATTGGGGGCACGCTCTGCCTTTATTCAGCAAATGGCACTTTATCCTTATTGCGCTTCTCCTCCTGCTTCTAGGACAGATCTGCCACGTTTGTGAACAATTTATTAGGATTTTGTTACTCCCTTTACATGTTTGTTTTAGATTAGATCAGCTACAGTACACAGTATAGTAAACTTCGAAACTCTGTTTCCAGCTTGTAAGACGCTGGAGATGCAGCAGAGATGAAGGTCACACACCACGGCTACAGTTAGCAACAGACTTGTGTCCACAAATTAATTAAGAAAGCGCACCTATTAAGGGCAACAGCTGATTTTCCATCAACTTTGCATTTAAACAAACCTGTGCAGATACGTTACATTAGTATTATATAGAAAGTGCATTACATATAGCTTAGTGATTAATTGGTTAATGAAATTTTAATCGGTCAAGTTCCTAATGACAATGAATCAATTACAGTTAACCATGAACACCCTAACTCTTCAGTAATGTAAACAAACTAGGAAAACAGGTTTAATGCTTCCATTAACATCTCATTTAGCACTGAAACCAGAACATTAAAGGGAAAGCTTATATGTCATATGTCAGTGGAGTCCAAATCTGACATTAGCAAGTTGGACTCCATGGACTCTAGATGGGGCCCAGTCAGCACAGAAATGACACATGAAACTAGTGCCACTTGAACGCTATCTGCGCTTATTTGTTCGATCCTACAGTTATGTAATAGACACGTGCACGCTGTATACAGTCCAACACACCTGTACTTACATGCCCACTAGGGCTGCAACTAAAGATTATTTTGATAATCGATTAATCTGTCAATTATTTTTTCAATTTATCGATTAATAATCGGATAGCGACGTGAAAGTGAATGTATGACAACGTGGTGGACTTAAAAGGCAATACTACTATATTTTGTTTTGCTCCAGCTAAGATTTTGAGATAATACTACATTAATGTAGTATGTACAAACACCAAACTACAAACTACAGGTTTTTCCATAAGTGCCAAATGTGTGCCGAGAAGTGTGCCACACAAGGACTATAAGGACTATGATTTTGGGAAATAGCAGCTACATTTTCTAAATCTAAATTTTATTGTGGTATTAAATTATATTTGATTGTGTTCATGAATTCCAACATATCATAAGCTTCCATCTAATAATTTTAGAAATACCATAAAAAAAAAAAAAAGTTTAGCTTTAATTACAGTATATGTTTGAGATCGTGTCCAATAATTATTTAATAAACCCAGCCACTAATTTATCAGGGATCACCTGCCTCATGCTCCACAACAGGACCATGATGCACAGGCAGGGCCACTGCTCTTAATTAACGTGCGCAGCTCTGCAAAGCAGTTCTTACACAATGAACCGCTTTGTTCAAATACTGAGCCAAATAATGAAAAAAACAACAACACAGTCCTTTCTATTTAAAACAGTACTACAGTTGTCCCTCACTATAACGCGGTTCACCTTTCGCGGCGTCGCTGTTTAGCAGATTTTTTTTTTGTGCATTTTTGCATGCTTTTTTTTTTTACAACGTATGAACGCGCATTGTGTTCTGCGTCCTGATTGGCTAAGGGACTGTAGATCATTGTCAATCAATCTCCTCCGTGCCGTGTCTCCTGTACAGTACAGAATGCATTCGGTTTGCCAAGTTTACATAAATGTTCGATCGCTAGCAGTGTGAGTCTGAAGAGATGTATGTTTGCAAGTTTTCGCCCCGATAAAATCCACAATGTCGACGAAACGTTCTGCACCGACAAAGGCACCTGCGGTTGCACCCAAAAGGCAGAGGAAGATGCTAAGGTTTGAACTTTTAGAGTGTTTAAACAAGAGAGAAATGTGAGAAAATGTTAATGCCTGTCTGAGAAAAGTGTATAAAGTGTGTGGTGAGGGGCTTTACAGCCTTAAAACATATATATAATTGTAAAAAATAAAGCTGACTACTTCGCGGATTCCGCGTATTGCGGGTTATTTTTAGAACGTAACCCCCGCGATAAATGAGGGACCACTGTATTCCTAAATGATGCACAAATGGAATTTATGTATTTTCTGTGAGAAATAAAGTGAAATGAAAAAAACATTTTTCAAACCTGCTTCAATTTATCACCTCACCATGTGGGTCACCTTTGTGCCAAGTCTCCTGAAAGTTCGTACGGAGGGTCAGAGCTGGTGTAGGGCTACACACAGTTTCACGTCTTGTTGGACTTTTATAGATCCCATCTTTGGGATAGAAGGTGGTGTACACAAGTTTCAGCCCCCGTTTTGAGCATGCACAAGCTTTATAAACGAAGCCCCTGGACTCTGAGTGGTTTACAGATGTATTGCTTCTTATTTATTTTGTGCACTCTGCCCTTAACAGAGCAATACAGTCTTTTGATATTGTCTTGGTAGTGGAGAATATGACGAGCACTGCTGAGGTTATTGCAGTCAGATTGTCCTAACGCTTAATGATTATCCTTTCCTAGCCCCTTAAGGAATTAGTGATTTCCTTTCCCTTATAATTATATTACCTACCAAATTATATTGCCTAAGATTCATTTGTTTTAATTTTTACTATAAAAGAGAATATTCCCATGGAACTCTTCACTAATTTATATATATATGTGTGTGTGTGTGTGTGTGTGTTTTTTTGTACCTCATTAGCTGCAGTAGGATTAAGGTGCTTCTCTGTCTCATCGTCACTCTTCTGTGATGTCACTTTGCCTGATGAGTACAGTACAAACCCAGAACGTGAGTCTCAGTTGCATTTGTCTCATTTTATGAGTTACATTTACATGTTGGAATGAATAGTGTCTTACTTTGGGAAGTTGATTTCTTTAAACAAAGTTGACGGGGTGTCTTAGCACCGGTTTCTTGGGGATCAGGACTCCTCCTTTGGAGCTGCTGTGCCTGGAGCCGGGCTGCTTTCTCCCTGCGAATCTCCTCCAGAGTCTTGACTCTGATCTCCCCTTCACTGGTGTGCTCCTGAGACACGGATGAGTCTGGCTTATCCTGGGTCTCATCAACACTTTTCTTGTTTGTGTGTTTGATCTTCTTAGGACTGGATGCATGTTCTTGAACCTCTTCTTGCCTTTTTCTCTTGGCCTGAAGAATCTCAGACAAGGTTTTTACATGGCTGATGGTGTTGTCTTTAACAGTGATGTCTCTTTTGACACCTTTGGGGCTTTTGGTATTATTCATTTCTGAAGCTGAAACCTCTTTTTGGTTCTGAGACTTTGCCTTTTCCTGTTTGATCTCTTCTAAAGTTTTAATGCGGATTTCCTCAGATTTCTTTGACTTTGGGCTTGTTTCTACATTGAAGAAAGGACATCAATGGATTTAAATAATATTTTAATTTAATCATTTAATATATGTAAACATGTGGGTTTTTATGTCAGATACCTGATTGTGTGGGTGGATCAGCCGGCAATGCTAGTCGCTCCTTAATTGACTTTGATGCTGCACACACATGAGAAAACCTTAGTCATAATTTTACCAATTACCAGACAACCAAAAACGAGAGGCATGTAACTGCAGTGGTGCCGTTTTGCTTTATATTGAAACACACATTTCTGAAGTGGTGCCGATGGTTGCTCCTCACCCACAACTCTGCCGAGACGCTCAGCGAGACTCCTCCGCATTGGGAGCCAATCTCCACTCCTGATACCAGCGGCTGAAAAGACACACAGTGTTCGTTTACCTACTTTTAACTTCAAGAGGCTTCAATACAAATGATAAATTCCATATGAAGATGATGCACAATTACCATCTCTGACTGGCCCATAAAATGAAATGTTTTCTTTCTCGCCATTGGAAGAGGTGTCACCTCCCGGCAAGCAGTACATAGTCTTCTTCACGCTGGCTTTCAAAGCTCTCCTGAGTCGAATCTCCTCCAAGGTGCTTACCCCAAAGTTCAATGAATCATCTTTCAGACAAACATAAGTCATTTAAAACCATGTCAATGTTTTACGAGGCTCATTAACAAAGTTCTGTAATGTCAGCCTCACCTGATTTTGGCAACTTTCTGGGAGACACTCCAAGCTCTCCCTCTTCTGAGAATTGGTCTGGAAAAAAAAGTATTGTAAATATGAAGATAACATGCTCCACACAGGTAGATGGATGTTAACTCACCGTCTTCATCTTCATCGTCATCTGCCGGGTTAATCACCACAGGGGGGTGGGTAGGGCTTGGCACTGGCTCCTGTGATTCACTCTTTATAACACCTCTGAGCTGGGGATTGGCTGCAGTGGGCAAAACAGCCTGTGGGGGGGATAGCTCCTCCTGGGGCACTTCCTCATTCTTTTTTGCACCTAAAAAAAGTGTCATCTTTAAACTGTCTGTAAGAGCTCAGTTACTATCTGACTGTTACTGTATAGTTTTTTTTTTCTTTTTGGTACAAAAGTCATGAAAAGGTATCTGCAGTGAATTTACTTTTGTCAGCTGGAACACAGAGGCCGTCAATGTAGCGTGGTTTCTCATGAAAGAAGGCACAGTGTGGCTTCTGGCAGCCCGCTGGCTGGTTCTCCCAATAACATGGGATTTCTTTACGGTTATGCTAAAAAACAAAAAACAAAAAAACAACTTTCAATTCACACACTGTTAAAGTAATAACATTTTATCTACTATATACATTTCTTATTGCAGAGACTAAATTCATGCAAATAAACAAAATAATCTTTTACGATTCCATTAAGGTGACATATTATTGAACTGAACTACAATATCAACAGAGGAGATGGATAATTCAATTTTCTATGTTTAACCTATGTAGCCTATCATGATTTGTTTGTGAAGCTACTTTACCTCACTCTGCCTTTGTTAAAAAAACCCAAAAACAAAAAAAAAAAAAAACAGGTTTAATAGTAAGCATGTTTTACTTAAAATAATAAAAAATGTTTAAAGGGGCAATACATTTAACAAAAGCAGCTGTATCATAGTGCACTAAATATAAATCATATTGCTAAGTAAAGGCACTTGTCTCAGCCCTCAAGGGCACTGCTAAACATTCACCCTGATTGTGACTGTTTACATCTGGGAGACTTATTACCAGCTAACATTCAGGCTGGCGGGGTGCCACGCTCAACTAAATACAGCGGAAACCCTAATGGTTTCCACTTCACTGATGGAAACCATCAGATGTTAAGTCTGATCATTTTATATAAATGTTGGCATTGGTATTATTTTCTTACAGTGATCTCCATGTGACGAAACTTGCAGACGGTGCGATAACAGCGGCCCTCCTCCCAGAGGTTACAAACGGTCTCATTACCAATGGCAGCTTCACAGTGTCTGAATGGACAACTGTCTCCCTATGAAATCCAATGTCTGGTTATCTTTTGTTGCATAATTTAGGTAATAATTTTGTTTATTTGAGTCAGTTTGACTTACTTTAGTGCAGGTGGAATAGTAAAAGAAGTAGCAGTCATCTCCATGGTTGGTCATAATAAAGCTGGTGTGCCTGGTGTTATAGAAGTGACAGGATAACAATCTTCAGACCCAGTGGCTGCTTCTCTTCAAGCCCAATAGGACTCTCCCTGAGGACCACAAGAACCACAAACAAGTTGGGATGTGATGTAGATATGTCTATGTGTTTACTTATTTACACACCACAAACACACTTTGCATCTCAAGTTTGGAAGACAACAATCAATTTATTTTTCAGTGCTTATCCTGTTACAGGCCTCAAGTGGCCAGAATATCTCATCTGGTTTGTGCAGAAACGGGATACATTCTAGATGATCACCAGCCAATTGCAGGGCCAACATGTAGAGTTTTGTTGGTTTGTTTTTTGCACAATATGATTGGACATCTACCCGTGGGACTTAATTACTGAAACGCTGTGTTTTTTCGATCTGCTTACAGCTGTAGAGTAATGTAATGTTAAATACCACTACTGTCTTATAAATAACAGGGGTATTCAACAAAAACACTGTTTTATGTATAAATATTCTCGCAATATCCATTTTAGAAGATGACAGACACAGACATGATGAAAGCATTGGAATTGTTCATGTTTTCTCACACTTATGGTTCAAATTATTTAATCGCAAACCAGTTTTGTTAATGTTATCTAGGCTTCTATCATGGTTTTTGACTGCAAATGCAACTTTAATTAACCCTTAAAGAACCAAGCCATTTTTTCATATTTTTTGCCCGCCTGGTCTGTCTGTGTATTAATGCATGTATAATCTTAACCCTTTCAAGCACAGTCAAGTAATACACATCTTTTTTTTCAGGACAATCTGGGCTATCAGAATATGTATGCCAAAATTATGTCACATGACGGGATTAAAAGTTATATGACTATATAAACAAACAAACAAAATAAACGAAAATTAAATTTTACAGAATTTAATCTAAAAAACACAGAGAACAATAATGTACAAGCTTTTTCATTTGCAATTATTATTCTCTCAGGCCTTGGCTATCAGTAAAAAAAAAACAATAACTTTTTTTTATTTGAAATCAGAGTAAATTAAACATACATGTGCCACATGCGCATTCAAACTGCGCAATAAGTGCGTGCCATACACTCTGTAAAGCTTGTGCATGAAGCTTGTGTACATTTTTATGGGCAAAGGTTGTGTGTAAATGTTTCTTTTAGCCATAAACTTTCTTTTCGATACTGGTAGTGAACTTTCTTCTCTCAAGATGATCTTTGGTTACTCCTGATTGGATGCTAACCTCACAACAACAGGAGAAGAAGAATTGGGCAAATCTGATTGGTCGAAAGTCCGGCCAGAAGTCATCATTGTTTACGTCAAGCCTCAAAATGGAGGTCCGCTATCATGATTTACACGTTTTGATCACAAAATGTCATAAATAATCACATTATGACGGCGTTAACATGGTGGATTTACTGAACGAAGTTTCCGGAAAAAACGCCGCACTTAACGGCTGAATTGAAAACTTTCTCGAAAGGATATAATTGCCCCGAGCCCACTGTAGATTGCCGAAAGGGTAAGCTTCTAAACACAATTTTCCCCATTAAGATCTGTTGTGTAGTTTTAGAGCTATTCAGCAAAATACTGATGCTGCGGCGCTGGGGCGCCGGCGCTCCAGCGGAGTTATGAGGGTTAAAAAGCATATTTAAAAACACACACTACGTTGACCAAAGTACTGTACAGTAACACTTAGACACACACCACACAGAGCTTTCAGGAATCGAAAGAGAATCGGATTGATAAGCAGAATCGTCACTGGCATTGATATTGATAAATTCTTATCAATTCCCATCCCTATTGTTGCTACTTCCCGACATATATGCTGATATATCCTGCATCCCACCCTCTTTTTTTTCATTGGCTATTGACAACACGTTTGCAGATGGATTGGCTATCAGTTCACACTACCCGATTGTGTCCAGATTCGGCTCAAAAATTCAAACATGCTTGACTGACTGCAACTTAGGTCGGGTTGGGTCTGTTCCTCTCACACACTTGCAGATTTGCGTCTTTACCCCTCATACACTAACAGAATTTTGTGCCAACTAGTGCAGACTTCGCCCAACTGGGAATCGAGGGTAAAATCTGGCACAAAATCTTGTTATGTGCCCTCTGCTTAACTTAAGCATGACTTTGTTGTTCATAAGCTGTTGCTTGATTCAATCTTCTTATGCTACAGAGGCAGGCCTGCCAGTTTGGATTAGGGGTGCTCCAATCAATCGGCCACCGATGATGATCGACTGATGATGGCTAAAAATAGTGTGAATAGTGTGCATATAGTCAGCAGGGCCGATCATATGCAAATGCGCAAGAAACAAACTTCCCCCGTGGAGAAAAGCAACCAAAAACATACTATATAAGCTTGTCAGTTGAATACCCTTTAATTTTTACCACTCCCTAATACTTAATATTTAAAATAGGCTTCTGTGTTGAATTAAGATACATAATAAAATAAAAATCATGATCGGTGATATGTTTCAGCCAATAATGATTTCAGTGATCAGCCTCAAAAATCGTGATTGGAGCACCCTTTAGGTGTTTAGTTTAGATGAGCTATACAGTATGGTAAACTTAGAAACTGTGTCTCCACGCATTTACCACAGAGTAAAAAGACGCTGGAGATGCAGCAAGGGAAGAGTGACACACTCAGTGCCACAGTTAGGTAAGAACAGACTAAACTGTAATGGAACTGAACTCACCTGTGTCCAGTGTTAAGTTCTGAATGCAATCACATTGTATTACACTGCAACCTCAACAGGACCAGCTCATTAGTTTCTTTCACTTTCCCCTTGGCTTTTTGAGTTAGCAGCTAACATTAGCCTTGTTAAGGACAACAGCTGATTTTCCATCAGCAGTGTATTAAAGCAAACCTGTGTAGATACATTACATTATGCACAGTCTTTAAAGTATATGGAATACACAACATATTGATTAATCTGTTCATGAAATGTAATCATTCAAGTTCTTGATGACAATTATTTGATTATCAGTTAACCATGAACACCCGAACTGAATGAGACAATGTCTGTTACTACATAGCACTGTGAACAATTACCTGCTGCTAGGGAGCACTTACATACTATTTTTAGAATCTTTATGCAAAATACTGGAGTAACCCTTAAGCAGGGTGGCATTTGTAGTTTGCTCTACTTATGTCAATGTGGATTACAATACAACATTTTGAGAATCGTGGCATTTTTTTAAATGGGAACTGAAAACTACTGTGCGTGAGTAATAAAAGCAATACTAAGTCCTTCTATCATTATTGGGAACACTCTACTGAAAAACTGACCCAATATCCATGCCATGTACTGTGTGTAAGTGCTAGTGACGCCCACACCAAAAGCATGAGTGACATCCCAACATCTACAATACATGCTACAAAGCAAACAAGAGAGGTGCACAAAAGTATTATATTTAGAAATATTCACAGCCTTCGTATGTCTTCACTGATTAGGTGACTTGTAAACAATAGGAGAAACTGGGGTGATTTAGAAACTAAACTTACCTGAGGCAACAGAGCAGTGGTGTACTTCCTGGAGGTGTGGCTGGTAGTGGATCTCCGTGGCAATAGAGTCCTGAAGGAACACTTGATCCATGAGAATAGTGGAAAAAGGGGATGGATCGCCCAGACACTTGTTGCTACCACATTCGTTCTCTGAGTGCTAAACACTACAGGTGCTGTGGGATTCTGAAAGTCCTTTGGATTTTTTATTAAAAGGTGTGAATAATTATTTACTGAAACGGGGAGTGGCTCAAAATGAGCCATGGAAAAATATGTTTCAAAACAGAAAAAAATTAAACAGACGAGCCTTTTGGCAAAAGCAGCCTGGTAGGTGGGAAAAATCTTCAGTGATCTTTCATCTGGACTTGGATTTGAAGGAAAATGCTCAACGTGCTGACATTTGGATAAAGACAGCAGGATATTCAGATTTTCAACTCTTGATTACCAAAGCTGAAGAGAAAAAAAATCTTCTGAAAATCTTGGGGATAAGCTATCCATATCCAATTTCCAAAAAGGGCCAAGAGGATGTCTTAAATCTACAAATCAAACCCCAACCCTGAGAACTCAAAACAGGTTATTAAAAAGCAGTGAACAAATATAAATGACACAGCTATAAAGGTTCACACATATGCACATCAACTAGTACAGACAATATTTAGATTTGAAGCTGGGCAAGCTGATTTGACTTCAACACAAAAGAGAATTTAAATCACATTGAGACTATCTACCACTGATCTAAGTTAAACTGTGTCTACTGTGTTGAGCTGTGTCTCACATGTCACTACTTAAATAGTCTTTACATAGACAGAAACATTTATCATAGGTCCTGTTGTAATTGTCAATTGAGCAGGTTTGTTAACAGAGGCCCAGACAATGGCTCAACTATAAGCAGTCTTTCTAAATCAGTGAGCTCTTTTATTCTTATTTCCAATATTTCAGTGTTATTTTTATGTTTTCCACTTAAGTATATTTAAAAATCCCTTTACTTTGCTTCTGGAAACAAACATTCTTTGCGTCTCTCTCTCTTTCAAAATAGCAAACCTAAATCTCTGACAAGAGATAGCTGAACACACAGAACAACTTAAACTTTGTTTTTGGTGGCAGAGTCAAGAAAACAGTCACATACTTACGGTTATCCCAATGCTAGCTGGATTCCCAGCATGGACGAATGTAGCGTTAAAGTTATTCTACAGACCAGCAAGCATAACATAACAACTAACAGATAACACAAGAGCTATATGAGTAAACCACGTTATTTGCCTAGTTAAGTTTGATAATTTAGCATTAGTCTTAACTCTCAACAGCCCTCGTAGGATGGCGTTAAGTGTTGTTCGTCAAAGTCCGACAGAGGCCTAGTTACATATAACGCTACGACCTTAGTTAGCTACAAGCTAACGCATAGCTAGCGTTTGTATTTGGTAGTTAATACAAGCCTTTGTTTGATTTAATATATCGTGAGTATGTTATAGAGTAAATTACCAGTTAAAGATATTAAAAATTAAAAAGACGATGTGGAAAGAAGACGCTACTTTGTCCCAGTTTGCTTCCTTGCCGCACAAAGTAACCGAGGTAAAATGGCGGATTCAAATGAAAATAATACCAGGGAGGGCGAGGAGCACGTGGCACCTCCCACAAAGTGGCTCGCGTTTGTTTTGGCTTATTTTTTATTAGAACTAAAAGTACAAGTTTCAGTTTAACTTTTTTAATCCCTAAGGTTGTTAGGTCTCTTCAAATGCATTGCACCAAATGTCATGAGCCTTAGACTAGATCGATTACAGTCTTATGGCAGTCAGGAAGCAGGAGTTCTTATGGCCTTCTGCCCTGCAGCTCACTGATCTCAAACGTCCAATGGCTGCTCTCTCTGTCTGTTCTAAAGCCGAATGCAGGGGCTTGTCGTTGTAGTGGGCCTGTACTGACCTACATTGATATGATGGGTCTCCACAGATGATGTCACTGGTAGGGTCTGGTAGCTTTCAGCACTTTGTTGAATGTAACTTGGTTCAATGTATTTCTTTGCTCTTGAAAAAACAAAAAATAAGGAATAAAATCACTGCTTCTAAAATTAATTATATTGTTATATCTAGTCCTGCAGATTTAACAAAACACATCAATTTTTCATAGTAATATTCATAGATTCACTACTTGAGACGAGTACATGTCAGTTGAATCAGACCTGTTTAAAACCAAATCTGAAGAATCAATAACAAAAGCAGAAATCCTGGGGGCATTACAACTTAACATCTGAAGAACTGCAGGCCTCATTTTCCTCAGTTAAGGTCAATGTTCATGACTCAAAAAAGAAAGCGACTGGGCAAAAATAGCTTCCATGGTAGAGTTCCAAGGCAAAAACACTACTGACCAAAAGATGATAAAGGCTTGTCTCACTTTTGCCAAAAGAAACATCCTGATGATCATCAAGACTTTTGGGGAGAATATTCAGTGGACTGATGAAACAAACGCTTTTTGGAGGGTGTGTGTCCCGTTATATCTCGTAAAAGTATAACAGCATTTCAGAAAAAAACACCATACCTACAGTCAAATATAGTGAAGCTAGTGAGACAGTCTGGGGCTGCTTTGCTGCATCAGGACCTGGATGACTTGCTGTGATTGATGGAACCATGAATTCTGCTCTCTACCAAAAATTCTGAAGAAGAATGTCTGGCCATCAGTTTGTGACCTCAAGCTGATGGGCAGTTGGGTTCTGCAGCAGGACAATGATTCAAAACAAACCAGCAAGTCTAACCTCTGCATGGCTAAAATGAAGGTTTTCGAGTGGCAAAGTGAAAGTATGGACTTGAATCTGACTGAGATGCTACAGCATGACCTTCATGCTAAAAAAATCCTCCAATGAGGCTGAATGAAAACAATTCTGCAAAGAAGAGTAGGCCAAAATTCCTCCACAGTGTTGTAAATGCTCAGTTGCAGTTGTTGCTGCTGAGAGAGGCACAACCAGTTGTTAGGTTTAAATTACCTTTTCACATAGGGCTAGGTAGGTTTGGATAACTTTTTTTCCCCTTAATAAATAAACTCATCACTTAAAAGCTGCATTTTGTGGTTACTTGAGTTATTTTTGTCTAATATTCAAATTTGTTTGACGGTCTGAAACATTTAAGTGTGAACAATGTTTGCACATTGTATACTGAATCAACAATTTAAAAATACTAATAATAAAATAAAAAAACGTAAACTACTTAATCCAAATAAAGATAAGTCCACAGATAAGTGCATTTTGTTGTTTGTGCCACTGCTCAGTGCTCAGGAAAGCCAGCTGGAGAGGATGTGCAAACCCCTCACATCCTCTCCAGCTCTGTTTTCTGTTACTGCCATCAAGGCAGATTATTGTCTGTCCCACTTCGGAAAAATGTTGACAAGAAAGATTCTGTCTCAGTTTGAGATATGCAATAAATATTCCTCGTATTTTATCACAGCCTAAACAATATTTGTATTATTTCTTCCTGTGTGGCTATAATAAAGATTACTATTACTTTCAACCTGAAATCTCTACCGGAAACGTGTTGCAGGTCAGCTGAACAATTTGACAGCGCCTTCTCTGTAAACTTACTTGGCTGTTACTTCGCCGCCTGCTGATAGACAGTAGCAGTTGTACTTTAGCAGTTGAAATGCAGTAAACCTGAACTTAGCTAAGGTATCAGGCTGATCGTTTACTCACAGGAAAAGTGTTTTTTGCTTTTTGCTTTCTGTCGCCTTAATGGACACTACTCAGGTATGTGAGACGGTTTAGCACAGGTTTTTCATGGAGCTAGGTTTAGCATATTGCTAGCCCAGTTTGGCTAATTAGGGCAGTGGTAGTTAGGAGCAAGGTGACGGTGTTTGTGTGCCGAAACGAGGAAAGGAAATTAATGCTTCACTCGTATTGGGCTAATATCAAGCGATGTGTTCTCTTTAGAAACTGGTGTCGGGGTTTTCATTGGACCTAGGACCACTGAAAGAACCTCTTGGATTCATTCGTGTCCTAGAATGGGTAAGTTTTCTGTTGACCGTTGTTCTAAGCATGGTAAAAAAAATCTTATTGGAATTTGTTGAGGCAATAAACTCTACACTGATTCACCTCATTGAAACCTCGTGATGTATTTGCTTCTTTCTCGTCCCCCTTCCACCGGGTATCTAGCTGTGCGCCTAGAACAAGCAAAGACCCATAATCAGAGGCACATAGCAGTATGAAATAAGTTTGTATTAAACTTTACCATTTTTTTGCACATTTACAATGCACTTGTAAAATGTTAACCAAGTAAGACATAGCCGGCTGTGGAAAGAGCAGATGTTTGTACATTTTAAGGGTTCCAAATAAAACGTATCTGAAGGTGGACAAAACTTGGGATGATAGTGGGAATTAATTTGTATTTAGAACATGAGATAAGCACAGCTTTGCACAGCAATACAGTTCTTTAAATAGGCGTACTGTAGTCCTGTTTCTGAGTCCTTTAGGGTTTTGGAAGATTTTTTTCATGTTGCTGCTGTGAGCAAGGGCAGGTAATGTGAGTGTCTGTGTTAAAAATGTTCAATGACCTATGAATGCTATATAATAATATATATATATATATATATATATATATATATATATATATATATATATAATATAATAATAATGGCCCTTTGCAGAAAATTGTCTGCAAGCAGTGGTGTGTGTTTAAGATGAGGGTCGGAACAGATAGGTCTTATTCTCCTGCAAAGCTGCTAAACCCAATGCAGGAAGGTTGCTGTGAGCCTGTGTTTTTTGGCTTATTGTTTGAAAGCTCAACATGAATTAAACTGTTTTAACTTTACATCTGCAGCAGTTTATTTCCATCATCTGGAAGACTTTGTTAATGTGTTTTACTGTACACTTCAAAATTGCTGCTCAGAAGTATACCCAACTTTATCATCATACAGATGATAAATGATATCACCAAGTATGTGTATTCCATGTGCCACACATTTAGACTTCAATGTCAATAAATAGGTTGTAGCTTTTGCTATATCAATAGATTTCATTTGAAGGTTTATTTTAAAACCATCCAAGAGGAGATTCCCTTTCAATTTATTAACACAATGAGTTTTCAAATATCCCATTTCCAGTTTTCAGGCAGCTGCCCAAGTGAATTGTTTGTTTGTTTTCTATGTCCACCAATACCTCTCCTACGACCAACTGGAATATCCTTATATATTCCTGTGTAACTTTTAGACCTAAAATATATATTCGCAAATCATTGTGATGGTTCTTAGACGTGAGGTCTGAAGAATCATATCATGCTGACACAATTGTCAAAATATGTTAAAATTACCCTATCCAATGACCCTAAACATTTTCTTTCTTCCTGACTTGTCGCTTGGATAGTCTGTACTTTAGGATGGTGGCGGTTACTGTACAGTTGCATGCTGCCTACTGTACTGGCTAAAAGTTACGCAGGACTGCTTTAAATAATCTGATTGGTATACATGTGAATCCTATCTCTGACACAGCAGTAGAGCATTACATAGGGCCCTGTTTTTATTCTGTTCCTCACTACACTACTCACTTAAAATATAACTCTAAGTCCTCCCACATTCACAAATCCTCTGAGGACACTGCCATAGTGGCTATTATTAAAGATGGACAGGAAGAGAAACAGTTGTGGTCATAATAATAGCAGTTTGTTTTAAAAAGAGAGTAAAGCTCAAAATCCTCATAATAGCTTTTATTTTCATACATGAAAAAAGCATTGGGAACACTGCACATTCTATTTGAAATCAAAACATGATCAAAAAATGATCAAATTTGTTATTACTTTACAGAAAGTGAGGTAAAAGGTAATATTGGGCTGCTCAAAAAATAGCAGTGTCTGCATTTTTCTTTACAAAGTGAAAAATGTATATTTCTATATAATTTGTATATAATTCTTCCTATGATATATGTATGCATACTGTTGATCATCATGTTTTGATATGACTACTATATATCATCTTTCAGTCATGCTCTCTCAGGCAAGGTTCAAGGCTGCGCTGAAATCCTACTCTGCTCTGTTCCCACTTTGTGTGTCTATTTTAACCCTTGACCTCATGTCTGCTCTGTAAAAATAGAACAAAACAGTTGTATGTACGGTCTCTTGTCTCCAGAATGTTCCTGACTGAACTCTGAAATGACTCACAATGGGCAACTACAACAAAGTCAATTTCTGTGTCAATGTCAACTAATTTCATGACATCACAAGTATAAATGTAGTTACAATTACATTTAATTTTACATTCCATTCCATTGTCTATCACTCATCTGTGTTTATTTGACATTTTCCAGTAAATATATCAGGGCCACTGTGACTAACTTGTTTCTGTTATTATTGAACTCTTTATTGGTACATGTTTGATTTGTTGAAAATTAACTTTGAGATCCTCACTGGGGAGGATCAACTGACAGTTGACGCCTTGACCGGCCTGTTTTTGTTTGGGGGTTTTTTTTGAGTCAGAACAGAAGTTGGAGGAAGTGTTTTGAGTTCTAGAGGGTCCATTCTTCCCGCTAGTGTGTACTGTCAGAAGGGAATGTATAAGCCATTCTTTGGACCTGCACTAAACACTTCTGCTGACTTTGTTTTTTTGTACTGTCTTTTATGCAAGATAGCAAAAGGCAACAAGAAGCTGTAAACTCATACTTTTCAGTGGCTGTAGATGACATGTAAATGATCTTGCTGAAGGGAAACACACACACACACACACACACACACACACACACACACACACACTGTAATTAAAAGTTTACTCTTTTGTAAACAGATGGTAACCAGGGTATTCTTGCCTCTGCAGGTGTTTGCCATTTCAGCCTTTGCCACCACTGGAGGCTACTCTGGGACCACCCACTTAACAGTCCAGTGCCCCAGCTCAGAGCCTGTGGATGTAGTGGCTGTGTTTGGCTACCCGTTCAGGTAGACATTTAGACTTGTTCTAGCTGCTCTAATATAATCATATTAAAGTTGTGACAGTTGGTATACTCTGAAAATGCTGAAAAGACACCAAAATGTTTTTGAAAACAAAGCAGCAGCTTATTTTTATGTTACCGTTTATCAATGTGAAAATTGCTCAAAATAAATACTAATTTGATTCCTGATTGTTGCATCCCTTCAATCTCATCTGTGGACTTTGGTAACCAATTCACAATAGCTTGTTCTCTTTTCCTTTTACGTTGCTTAAAACACATGGAAACTGACAACCAATAGATAAATGGGCATTTTGCTTAAAGTGTTAAGACCCGTAAGTGCAAACGACAGTTAGAGAACTCTCCCCTATGCGTAGGCACAGGGAAGCGACCCTCTCGTTCACTAAGGGTAAACTTTGCTAAGCTGGGGAGCAGTGAGCAAGCCCACACCAGCCCACTGCCTCTCACCACGGGCACCTCCAGAGTGGTAGAAAGTCCAGCCTCTCTCAAGGAGTTGGGTTCCAGAGCTCAAGCTGTGCGGTGAGCCCAACTATTTCTTGTTGGTACCTTTGAACCTTCTGCACAAGCTCAGGCTCCTTCCCCACAATGGAGGTGACATTTCATGCCCCTAGTGCCAGATTCCATATAAAACAATTTTGCAAAGAAAAGTGGGCCAAAATTCCTTCACAGCAATGTGAAAGACCCATTGCCAGTTATTTCAAGCACTTGTTTGCAGTTATTGCTGTTGAGAGTGGCACAACCAGTTATTAGGTTTAGGGGGCAATCATTTTGTCACAGGGGCTAGGGCTAGCTTTTTTTCACTTAAAAACTGCAATTTGTGTTTACTCGAGTTATCTTTGTCTAATATTTAAAATTGTCTATTCTGATATACATAAAACCTTTTATGTCACTTTATATTGTAATATCTATTTTATTACAGTGTCAATAGTACTGTCCCTTGTCCCTTCACAATCTTAATCCCTGGTTTTGTGATAGAAATGCTTTGTTTTGCATTTTTACTCCTAAAGGGGTTGTCCTGTCATGGTGCATCTTTTGGAATATTAATAATATTATTTTGAATTCTGGCAGGTTTGAAATGAGCGGTTCCCAAAGACTACTCTGAAAATGGGACTATACTACCTTTATTGAGAATTTGTTGAGGGGCTGAGGGGTGTATAAATCATGAATTTTAAACAAACCAAAACAAGCACAAAGACTATAATTTTCATACTGTCTGCATCCACATTGTGATACAGGTTTCAGATGATTTTTGTTGTCTTATTTTTATTTTTTTTCCTTTCACATTGAAATATGAGAATGAGAACTGGTCTTTTTGCAGTGAATTGATGACAGATGTCACATAATTAGTGGAAAGATGATGATTCAGTGAATAAAGAACAGCTGAAACAGTGGTTCCTACAGGCATACGATATTTATATTTAAGAGAGTTGTGGTTAAAGTAAAGGCTCTCCCAATGTGACCAAAAGTCTCACTTGTGATACAATGTCTTTTGTTTGCTACCGTGGATTGGAAAGTTCCCCAGGTGAGGGTGTCTTTTCTTTTAACTAAAACAGTGTAAGAACATTGAAGCCTTGAGAATTTGTGTTAATAGACTCTGTCTCTACCGCTGCAGGTTGTCAGCTAACCCATACACCATTCCATCATGTGACAAAGCTCCAGCCAATCAGACATATCTACAGGGTGACTTCTCCTCCTCAGCAGAGTTTTTTGTCTGTGTGGGTGTGTTTGGCTTTCTGTATTGCACCGCCACACTCATCCTGTACCTAGGTTACCAGAGTGTTTACCGCCAGACCAGCCGCGGACCCATCATTGTGAGTAGCATTCATACCCAGCTACCACTACACATGAAGGCAAATGAGAGCTAAGATAATAATTCAATGAGCAGTGGTTGTGCGGCATATGCATCATCAGCTCACTGCGTCTTTGGTGCTTCCACAGCCCTTAGGACAGGCATGTCCAAACTCAGTCCTGGAGGGCCGGTGTCCTGCATAGTTTAGCTCAAACCCCAATCAAACACACCTGTGCCAGCAAATTAAGGTCTAACTAGGCATACTAGACAATTGCAGGCAGGTGTTTTGAGGTGAGTTGGAGATAAACCCTGCAGGACACAGGCCCTCGAGGGCTGGGTTTGGACACCCCTGCCTTAGGAGATTGTACTAGATTGTACTACATGATAATTTGAGTGGATTAGTGTTTCTATGTTGTTCTTTAATTTAAGGGTCTTTGACAAAAATCTGGTATTTACCAAAACCCCCGTCTTTTCAACAGCCATAATTGTACTCCCATACTGTATGCACAGGAGGAAATCAAGCACATGTGGGACCATTCCTTTTTTCCTTTTGTAGTTGTCAGTTGTCAGTCCAAATCCAGGTCAGTTTACCTGTAGCTACTCCAGATAAGTATGCTGAGTATGTGCAGAGTGTTTACTCTAGTTCTATGCTAATTACACCTTTAGATTCAGCAATAGCTAGACTAAAAGCCAGTTTTAGTTGGACAAAGACAATGGTATGTATTTCTCTAGTGTCATGCAAATGTTTGATGGCTAGATATGTCCTGTTGCCTGCTTTTTTTCAAGACAAATGAGGCACATGACAGTTTTGGAGATGATTTAACCTTGAATTACTGTAGCTACTGGTATCTTAAACCAAATGCTGTAACTATTATTACTATTGGTATTAGTCATTCTATTAGAATTGGAAAAACATACAGTTCAGTCCTTGACCTTATCTTTACAAACCACTAACCGCTCTTCTAAATTTGCACTTTCTGGACTAATAAATGCTGCAGTTTCTGACCATTCACCTATTTATGCAGCAATGAAAAACAAAACTCAGAATTACCTGGGTTCAATGCAGAAATTAGTAACACTAACTGGAGTAATGGAATGTCACTTGCAAATCCTGAACAAATTTTTAGTAAACTTTCATACTAGAGTTGAGACAGTACACAAAAAATACGTACTCCCCAAAAGATACTGGCAAAGCAAATTACCTTGGATGAACTCTGAAATATTCTAACTCCTTGAGCAGAAAGCTGCTTCTCTCAAAATCAAATTATGCAAGCTGGTTCAAACCCCAAAACTTTGTGACAAACACTTGAAAATATAACCGGTGAAAGCAAAAAGGACAAGTCTAAAGAGATTCAGATTAACGACCGTGGTCTCACCAAAAATGAAAAAATTGCTTTAAATGATTATTTTGATTATATGTCTCTGTAAATTAATTGGCATGCAGTTTTACTACTCAAAATCTTCAGCCAGCAGCTCCTTGTACTGCGTAACCCCTTGCAGTCGTATTCTAGAGACTTCAATGGCTTAAACATTAACTTTTTGAAGACCCATGCTGGTCATTTCTTTATCAGAATCTCTGTCTTCCATTCATGCCTTAAAACTGCTCAGATCATTCAAATATTTGAGCAGATAGACAAGATCTTTTTACCCTAGCTTCCCATGTTAACACCCTAAGGGCGACAGCTAACTTAGATACTTACAACCTTACTTACTTTCCACTAGGATTTTTTTGAAGGTTTTGGTGTTTAAATTACTGCCACAAGATCTTCATCTTGTGTGTAATTATTCAAAGTCTTTACTGTACAAAGATGATACTGTAATTTTTCACTCTGACCCAAACCCTAATATCACAAACTCCAAACCATTATCAGAGCTTAAAAATCTACTTAACTGGTTCATGTATAACCATCTTACAATAATAGTAAAAAAAACTAAATGCATGTATTTCCACTCATTCAGGAAACTCCTATCTATTCAAATTCAGTCAGAATATAGTTTTGGTTTTTTTGGTTTGCCTTGACATGGTCTATATGTGTGTCAAGTTACAAGTTAAAAATGTACTTTGACTTTCTCCATGGGTCGCCACTAAGATATTTTTCAATATTCTTATTTGGAGACTTAAAATAAGATAAAATAAGATAATAAGATTTTCGCCTTGAATTTTCGCATACATTAGACAAAAGGCCCTTCTGGCCTGTTGCCAGCATGGGTGTAAATTTCATTGCTATACTCCTGGACTCACAACTCTCTTACAGAAAGCACACTTACAGTTTCACCAAGAAACTATAGCAGAAACTGTATGTCTACAACAAAATCAAACCTTATCTTTCATCATCTGTCTATATACTATATCTTTATTGTTGTCTGCTCCCTCCCTTTAAAAATTATATTTAAAGTCATAGAATCAAAAACTAGACACTACAGCAGAGGCTATAAAATCCCCTGGGAGGGCTCCATTTTCAAGCCCCTTTTTTGGGAAAAAGTTTTTTCTTTTTAAAAATTATATTTAAAGTCAAACCACTAATTTTTACTTCTAGATAATAAAAACAACTGTCGCCAGCTCTGACTGCTCCACTCCAGACACTTAACACAGGGCGAATTACAAGATCTGGCTCACACAAACTTCTACCAGTCCCTGCTTACAGAAACAGTTATGGTTCAAGGCCTTTTTTTCATACCTTCACTAAGCTCTGGAATGAGCTTCCTCATCAATGAGGACAATGACTTCTGTGCCACTATTCAAACAAGTCTCTGTAAACTCCTCTTTTTGTATGGATGTGTTTTGGGCTTTGATCTGTTTAATGTTTTTTTGCCTGAGTTTTGTGTCTTTGTCCTTATTGTGTTTGTAATTTTCTTTGTTTTTGTGCTACAGAACAGGGACCTGCTGAAAACCAGTTCTGAGTTGGGCCCAATTTATTCTAGCATTGATGTTGCTTTTAACCTTTCCTTAATCTTCTAAAAATAAAATACAATTAAAGAAAGAAACAATTCTGTGTAACATAAGATAGAAAATAATGGCAACATCTGATCTACCTCTTGTGTCAATCATCTCTCTCAGGACTTGGTAGTGACGGCGGCCTTTGCCTTTCTGTGGTTAGTGTCATCCTCAGCCTGGGGCAAAGGCCTTTCCGATGTCAAATGGGCCACTAATCCTGAGAACCTGGCGGAGCCGTGCAACCATGTGTGTAATGCCGCAGAAGCGCCGTCCATGGGCCGCCTCAACGCCTCTGTGGTATGTTCTGTCAATACTGCAGAATACGTGTCATCTTGTCTTCAGTTGAGATAGTGGCTGCTCAGAGCTGCCTAACACATACACTCAATAAAGGTAGACAGTTATTTAAATGACAGGACATTTAATTTCTGAGAGTGAAGAGCACATTCTGCGCACCAGTTAACCTGTTCTCTCAAAAGTGTCCCTAGAAAAGGGTTGGAAGATTTGCAGTTTGGATTAGATTCAACTTTATTGTTATTACAGATGTACAAGTACAAGGCAACGAAATGCAGTTTAGCATCTAACCAGAAGTGCAAACGGCAGTAAGTGCAGAATATAAAGTATTAACAACATATGCATTAAATATGAGTATTATGGACATGACTATGTACATCAGAGGTATTCACAATGCAATGGGTCAAAAGATAGTGCAGGGTGAAGATACAAAGTAAACTGCATTAGTTAACAGTGCAATGGATATATTAGTGCAAAGGCTCCAGTGTGCAATTATACAACAGTGCAATATTCTGTATGTAAAGTGACTGCAGTTAAGTAGAACATAGGTGGTGTATGTGTAGAGGTGTGTGGGGGGAGCAGGGGGACAGCTGTGGAGAAAAAGCTCTTCCTGAGTCTGCTGTTCTTAGGGTCCAAAAGCCTCTCCTATAGGGCAGGAGGTTAAACAGTTTGTGGGCAGGGTAAGAGGAGTCCTTGAGAATGCTATGAGCTCGTCGGAGACAGCAGTTCCTCTGGACGTCCTCTGGGGCAGGAAGTGGAGTCCCAGTAATGTGTTGGGCGGTTTTCACCACCTGCTGCAGGGCCTTGCGGTCAGAAACGGAGCAGTTCTCGTACCAGACAGTGATGCAACTCATCCGGATGCTCTCGATAACACAGCGGTAGAAGTTCACCAGGATGGCTGAAGACAGATGGTTCTTCTTCAGTGTCCTCAGGAAGAAGAGGCGTTGGTGAACCTTCTTGACCAGGTTGGAGGTGTTAGTGGTCCAGGACACATGTTGTGGGATGTGAATCCCCAGGACATTGAAGCTGGAAACAAGCTCAACGTTTGTGCCTTCTCTCTCCCTCCTTAAGTCCATAATAAGCTTCTTAGTTTGCTAGTGTTAAGGAGCAGGTTATTGTCCGTGCACCATGCAGCCAGGTGCTGTACCTCCTCCCTTTAGGCTGTCTCATCATTGTCACTGATGTGGCCAATCACCGTGGTGTTGTTTGCAAACTTCATGATAGAGTTGGAGCCTACCACAGGTCTGCAGTCGTGAGTGAAGAGGAAGTAGAGGAGCACACAGTCCTGTGGTACGCCAGTGTTGAGAGTAATGGTGGAAGAGTGGGTGTTGTCTGACCTAACATGCTGAGGCCTGTTGGTCAGAAAGTCCGTTATCCAGTTGCAGAGAAAGTTCTTGATGCCCAGCTCTCCAAGTTTAGTGGTTAACTTGGAGGGGATGACAGTATTAGATGCTGAACTGAAGTCCACAAACAGCATTCTAGCCTATCTATTGTTATTGTCCAAGTGTGTGAATACAGAGTGCAGCGCTGTGGAGACTGCATCCTCTGTGCTCCTATTCCGGCAGTATGTGAATTGTTGGGGGTTCAGTGTGGAATATGAGGCAGGTCTTTAGGTGAGCAGGGACCAGCCGCTCAAAGCACTTCATGACGATGGGTGTGAGTGCTACAGGGTACAGGCTACAGTAGTCATTCAGGCACGTTGGGGTGGAGTGTTTGGGCACTGGCACAATGAACCGGCTCTGTGCAGTGCAGACATCTTTAGTGTTGAGTGTGAGGGGCTGGAGGTCTGCGAAGGGTCTGGTCTTAATAGATGTGTCCTGGTTGTCCCGGTCGAAACGAGCGTAGAAGTAATTTAGATTTTTGAGGAAGGAGACATCTGTGGATGTTGGGGTGAAGCTTCTGGGCTTGTAGTCACTGATGGCCTGGATGCCCTGCCACATGCCTCGGGGGTTGGATTTTGTGAAGTGTTCCTTAACCTGTAACTTGTAGCAGTGCTTGGCCTTCTTGATATCCCTCTTCAGGTTGGCCCTGGATAAACCGAAGGTCTGTGCATCACCTGATCTGAAGGTGGTGTTGTGGGCTTTCAGCAGGAGCTGGACCTCCTTGTTTATCCACGACTTCTGATTAGGGTTAAGTGGTGATCTGTTTCTGGGGTGTAATACTGTCAGTGGTGAAGTTGATATAATCCAGAACAGAGGAGGTATACGAGTCAATGTCAGTGTGAGAGTCAGAGGTAGCCTGAGAGGCAAACCTACTGCCTGAGAGGCAAACCTACTCCAGTTTGTGTGGTGAATATATCCTGAAGTACAGCGTTTGTATCCTGTGGCCTCACTTTGATATCAAGCAGGAAATAAAAGCTACATCTATGTGGACACAAGAGCACACATGTAAAAGTCAGGTATAAATGGAAAAGGGTCAAGCTGGACATTTGTGATTGGAGAACTAAGAACTAGAAAAAACTAGAAAAAAGCATCTAAGTTTTGTATCAAAGATAAACAGCACAGCTACACCCCTACTTTTAATGTTCTTTATATAATCTCTCTGCTGAAAGGAGTGCCCTCTGGTGTTCAGATTAGGGAATACAAGCTATTGTAGCAGAATTATGTTGAACATTAATAATGTACAGTGTATCTAATCTAGACACACTGCACATTCTGGACTATACCTAAATAAAGGCAGTGCTGAGAATCATTCATTCATTCATTATTCACAGACAGAATACAAACATAAAAAGACCTGATCACAGAAACCTTCTGACTACATGCAAATTTAACCGTGCAGACAGATTTAACATAGACAAATTTTTAAACAATTTTTAACAGACTTAAATAAAACAATGTTGCTTTAGCTGTAATTGTCTAATGTGTAAATGCTTTTTTCTTATTTGTAATTTTTATCTTTTTCTGCAGCTCTTTGGCTTTTTAAATTTGATCCTGTGGGCAGGCAACTGCTGGTTTATTTACAAAGAGACTCCGTTCCATAAGGATCCTCTCCCACCAGCCTCTGTGGAGACAGGAGAGGGCCCTGCTCCATACTCACATCCATGAGGCACTTCAAGCACAAGCCAAATTCATTTTGCTCAATATTTGCTCTGATGTGAACATGGAAATGCATCAAAACAAGAAAAACATTTCAGCTCAAACTGTTTAAAATCAACTAGTTTTCCTTTCGCCATCCATTCATAACTTCTATTTCCTGCATTTTTGTTTAAACAAGAAAATGTTTATATTTTGCTTTGGACTGTTAGGGGCTGTTAACAGTAATTTGGTGCTTTCTGTTTTTTTTCTGCTCTCTAAAACTTGAATTGAGCCAGTGTATAAATAAATAAATAAATAAATAAAAATAAATAAATAAATCTAAATAAAACAAAGGGAATTAGCACCTTATCGCATGCTTAAATTATGAATGGATGGCTGTGTAGGTCTTCTGTACCTTATGCTACTCAACACTACTGACTTTTTAATCGTGCACAAATCCTTACATCAAAACACTAAGAAAACCTGTTTTTCAAATGGAACGTCTCTCATACAAAACAACTACATTAGCCATATACGCCAATGCTTCTTTGTGTAGCTACTGACCTTACAGTGGAGTTCACAGAACGACAAAGTTAACTTTCTGTCATAACTCAAAATCTAAACATTCAAACAAATTAAAGCACTTCATGCCAACAGTGACTGACATAGTTTAGATCAATTCAGGGTGTGTTTACACTTGTGGTCCCCTTCATTCGGTTGCACCAAAACAGAAAACTATCCATTTAGTTTGGTCCATCAGCAAAAAGCCCCAGTCCAGCAGGCGTTCACACCTGGCATTTTAAATTGTGGCTCAAACAACAAAAACATGCCTTTTTTAAAGCCACCCTTCCTAACTTTTTAGCTAGCAGCACTGCATAACTTTTAGCCCAAAAATATATATTCTCATCTTCATTTAATGGTTCTTAGACATGAGGTGCGTAGAATCATATCTCATACAGTACCCTCAACTGGACAGAAACTTCCAATATAAATTATATACAATTCCTTTCGATGGGATGCACAGATATGTGAATGAGTGACGGCCCTCAAATAGAGGGAGCAGAAGTAGGCCAGTACACTGGACCCTAGCAGCAGTAGTATTTGTACAAAATACAAATATATATAGCCATACCGTTTCAGAAGACAGGATTTTTCTTCCAAACTTGCCGGTTTGGATAGTTTCCTTTCAAAAACAAACCACTGTAAATATGGCACCAATGTTGTAGTAGAGAGTTTGTAGAGGGGTCTGCACTCTCTACTGGCTAAAAGTTACGCAGGATGCCTTTAAGTAACACACTAGATGACGCTCTTTCTGTTTGAGCTTGTCTATACTCCGCCTGATGTTTACACTTTAATCAAACCGTAACAAAGTTCAGTTGGAAGCACTCTGGCACCTCTGTTTTGAAGGGATCTTGGAATGCATGTTTGGTGCGCACCGAGGTGTGTATGGCAGCATTCAAACTCATCCAACAGAGAGACCACACAAGTTTGTTTGAACCACACCAACTATGGCAAGTGTGAACACACTTTGAATTTTATTTACATGAATCAGGTCCTCAGATTTCAGTTTTTATGCTTGAGTTTCAGTCAAAACTATCATGTTTTGTAATTGCTGTTAAATGTTGTGTACCCACCTAGACCTATGTAATTTCCAGTTCAATTTAATCCTGCTGTAATGTGCCTTCTGACCAATATCATGTTCTGTATGTGGTCTGATAATGTGCTATATATGAGTGTGTATTTTGGGTGACTTTTGTTGCAACACAGTGAGGGTTACAATACTGAAATATTAAATGAAGTGATAATAAATAGTTTGCTCAAATGGTTTATCGAACTACTGTGGCAGATTGACACTGTGTTTAGGGTAAGGTATAAAGGTCTCCAACAATAAAATTAGATGTGTGTTAATTTGCTTTTATCTTATATTTGTTCTCATTAATATGCATGGTGGTTCTATTTGTATATTAACATATGACCTGTCTGTCACCTGTTTTGTGCCTTTTTTGACTGTATATGTGCACAAGATTTGACTTAGTTCAATCAGATATTTCAAATCAACTTCATTTAAGGTTTAGAAGGGATAGAACTTTGAAGGGAGAAAAGGGGGATTTAATTCAATTTTAAATGTATATTACAATTGAAGAATTAAAATTGGTCACTGTTATCTTAGCAAGCTTGATTTTGACTTTAAAACAAGGACTATATTTTGCTATTGAGATTAGAACACAATTGTCAAAGAAAACACTTTGAGCTGAGCAAATGCTCATCTGGGCTACTGTGCTCCAAAGTTCTGCTTCTGATGTGTGTATAGACATTTTTACAAATCATCTGATAAAATACAATCTAAACAGAACCCACAGACCAACATAACCCTTATAATAGAATGTGTATTGTGTGTGTTCATGAAATTAGAAAATTAGTTATACCGAGAAAGCATTCTGAAATCCATGACATGAGGCTTAGACATTAGTGAGAGGTTTGAACTTCTGTAAACCTGTGAGTGAACTCTGCAGACTTTATAAAACTTGCCAGATGGAACCAATGAACCTCCTCTCAGTTCAGTCAATCAATCAATCAATCAATCAATCAATAGTAGCAGCAGCAATGACACAGGCTTTGTGTTATGTATATCTGCTAATGGGCCCAATGAAAATATACTTTTATAACAACTAACAAGGCTTCTTCAAAGGCAACTTCAAAAACAAGTATCAGTGCAAGTCTGTGTTACATGGACAGTATTTGCATGCATTTTTTCTATGAAATGAAATGTAATTTGTTCCTCATTTATACATCCCCAGAATTAGTACAAGCTCCTCAGTGTGCCCATAACATCCCATTTCTCTGTAGCATATAGGCTATTAATTTTAAATTTATTATCTTCAGTTTGCCTATAACAGTTTGTGGACGCTATGCTCTAACTGCTCCATAGGGTTTACTGTCACCTCCATAAACAAGGTGGTTCTGTTAAGGGTATTCTCTTTGATTTTTCAAGTGCATTCAACACCATCAGAGCAGCTATTCTTAGTGAAAAACGTAGGAGTGTGGGGGTGGACTCATCCTTTATTACTTGCATTACTGATTACCTTGTAACATGTAGACCACAGGCTAGGGAGCTGTGTTTCAGAGACTGTTATTAGTAGGGTCAATATCATTATAAGGTGCCTTTAAGACTTCCTACTTAAAAAAAAAAGATCAAAGATTTTCCATTTAACTTTATATTCATTCTATTAAGTAGACCATACGCTGTTAGAAATGCATGCTGGTCAAGCTCCAGCCCTCATTATATATTCACTATAAGCAGATTTTGTACAAGCAAATCGCAAAATATGTCCACCCTCAAAGTAGTCAAAGTCAAAGTAGCATAAATACATTTTCATTGCATAGGGATTATATAACACACATTTTCATAGAGATATTTTGTCCCTTTCTTAACAACATGTGTTAGATAATGGGAAAAGTCTTTTGATAATGACAAAATTACTGCAAAATATTTGTTTCCCGTTAAAATAAAATCTGACTGCAAATATATTTGGTCAAATTTTCAGCCCAAACTATTTGGTCCTCATTTGTTTATTAAGAAATTACACAAAAGATTTTTTTTAAACTTTTTTAATAATTTGTTTATCTCATAAAACTTGAAGATGACAGGGTGGACAATGATGTGACAGGGTGGACTTTGGCATGACAGGGTAGACAAAAGCATTAACGGAAACTATTAATTATTAGAAACTACTATTGATTAGAAAGAATGATTTCATCCGTTAACACATAGGTTAAAACACAGTTAAACACATAGCTCACAAAAATATAGCCATTGCCATATTGCCAAAAAACATATGTACCACTTCCTTTCAAGGAATAGACTCACAGTCATTTTAACTGACTGACTTAGTAATTTTCTCAGGTCTCAGTACACATGTTGAGCCAGGCCTGGTTTTAGAACAAAATGAAAAGAGTGGATCTAAAACAGAGGATGATGCAACTGTGACAGTGGCATATATTTCACATATATTTCATATATTTTTGCTTATAGTTTAAACTTTAAACACTATGTGTTTTTATTGAGCGTGAGTTCACTGTGTTGGCCCGGCCCTCCACAATAGTCCCAGGTTCTAATGTGGCACTTGAAGAAAAAATATTGCCCACCCCTGGTCTATCAAGACAATTCAGAACATTCCCTTACAGTCAGTTGTTTTAATTATATAGAAAACGTTAAATATCATCTCAATAAAAACGCCTGCTGATTATCACCAAAAAAGTCAATATTGCAATTCTGATACTAGCACAGGGGTGGGCAATTATTTTTCTCCAAGGGCCACATTAGAACCTGGGACTGTTGTGGAGGGCCGGACCAACACAGTCAACTCGCGCTTAATAAAAAGACATATTCTTTAAAGTTTAAACTATAAGCAAAAATATGTCAAATATATGCCAGCGTGACAGTTATATCATCCTCTGTTTAAGATCTACTCTTTCCATTTTGTTCTAAAACCAGGCCTGGCTCAACATGTTATTGACACCTGAGAAAATGACTCAAAAAACACTGAAGTTAAGTCTAGTCTCCTGCAGAAACACTGATGATAACAGCTCCTTCCAAACAAGGCCTGAACCAAGAAATCAGAATTTATCCTCAACATTTACCAGGCACTTTTAACAATAACGGTCTATTCCAGCTTCCCCTCACCATAAAAGTATTATGTTTGTATTATGTTCTGGACATGGTCTACACTCCTGCATTAATTCCTTTTCTGACACAAGCCTCCTGAGGGCTGGACAGATGAGGGTCGAGGGCCTGATGTGGCCCCCGGGCCTTAAAATGCCCAGGTCTGCTTTAGGGGCTCTGTACTTTCCATTGTTCATCAGAAAGTATTCAGAGATGCGTGATGTGTCAGATAGAGTCCGATTGGCCTGTCTGAGTGTAGTTGAACAGTCTCCACAGTAGGGGAATACATTACCTTCAAGTGTATGTCTAAGCAATTAACATGCCTGATTAAAGTTGACAAAAATCTTTGAAGGTAACCTCAGCGAGCGAACACTAATTTTACTTTCGGGATGAAGTTCGTGGGTGTCCCCTGAACGCGCACACAGGAAGTTCCTTGCTGTCGGGAGCGCGATATATGACGCAAGTTGCTTGCCGCGCAGTGATGATGGCGGTGCGTGAACGCGCAGTTAAAGTAATGGCTGCTCTGGATCGGCGGGTGCCTAGCCTCGACGATTTCGTGGGTCAGAGCTGGACGAGTTGGGTCGAATGGGCTGGCGTGACCGCGGTGGATGGTAAGGGAGAACAGTGACGCTCAGACTGGCATCTATCATGACAATTCACCAAAATGCTAGTCTTTATTTTCGTGGAAACGGAGCCCTGAGCTAACCATGTTACCCAAACAAAGACCCTACCGGGTCCTAGCGCTGGGTGGTTAACATGTTGCTCTTACAGGGTTCACTGTTGAGTTGTCTACAAGGTAATAGAAAGGACTGTTGCACTGATATACTTCTCTGTGTGGATTACCTTACTGACACGGTTAAACAATGTTGTCCCTCTGAGTTAAGCCAGGCTATGGCATCAAAGCGGAAGGAGCCTAATGTGGATGGTTGGCTGAGCAACTTGTCGCTTGTTAAGCTAAGCGAGCTAGCTAGCAGCTTGTCTATCCCTCACTACGACCGTTAGCATTACCGCACTATTGCTAGCCCAAACGGTGCCGAGTAGACACCGGTGACAGAGGAGGAGTCTGATGCTGTGCCACCACAGAAATGCTGCCTTTGATATTAGCAATGTTACTCTCTTTTGTTTCCTACACGTACACCCAAGCTTGATTTACCAGTGTCCCAAGTATCTTTATGAGGGAAGAAATTCACATTGTATGACTTGTAACAATGCAATTTGGCGATTCCCAGCACCAACTATAAATCTTCACTGATTGTGGGGCTTCACCCCAAGTGCTTCTCGGTCCATAACAGCAAAAATATGTATTTAATTCCCAACGTTAGCTATTCTTAACCATCTGTGGCAGAATAAGTTTGATAGCAACAGTAAGCAGACGAGTAGTTAACGTGCAAATCATTTGATTATATAACACAGCCCAAGGCCTAGTATATTGAGAAAATAATAGAGAGGTTGTACTTAGGCTGTTGCTGTACTGATGTGGTGACGAGCTTAAAAAAAAAAGCTAATAAACATTAACCTATTTTTTAGGTCTTGATGTAGACGACTGCAGCAAGAATGGTAAAAAGGCTGCAGAAGCCATGTCACTCAGTAAAGAGGGTAAGTCTGCACTCACTCTTGCTTAGTAAAAGTGTTGTGAGTCTGCAATTGTGTTCTCGCCCACATATGGCATTTGATTTACAGAGGTTAAAAGTCTGGGCAGGGGCAGATTATTTGTGTTTCCTTGGTACTTAGATTCACAAACAACTCTGTGTTTGTTACTTTCATGCTATTTCTTCAGTTTTTGCAGCCCTAACCTTTTCAGATGAGAAGCCAATTTGTTGTGGTTGTTCATGGCAATTTTTTGTTTGTACAAACCATTTGGTGCAATGGCAATAGCAGTGGTTTTGTTAACCCTACACACAAGCTGGCGTGAACATATCCTTGACAAGTGGCACACCAGCCTTTACCCTCCAAATGACCTGTTAAACAAGGGATTGGCTTCATATGTGACCTAGACCTAACCCTTTTCAGAGGCCGTTATAGAAGACAAGCTCATGCCTCAGTGACCTGCCTTTGGCCTTTTAACAGGAGCACTGAAGTCCTGGGCTCAAACTGAGTCACTGGCCTGCATTAGACATTCCATCAAAACATAGTTACAACTGATGCCATGTTCCAACAATTCTAAAAAACTGTGATTCAGCTTTTATTCTACCAGAGGTAGAGGTTTAAATAACACAAGGTATACTGTGTTTGTTGCCCATTATTATTTTTCTGAAATAATAAAGCCCTTGTGGAGTAATGTCACTAATACAGTCAATACAAATACAAAACATCCTATGTAAGGCCCAGACTTAGCTTTTGTGTGAAAGGATCAGAAAGACAAACTTTACTCTAGATAACCTAAAGACCAGGCTATAGCACCTAAAGGAACAACTGGCTTCCTCAGTTACAGAGGATGTCCTCCAGGCGATCCTCAAATTTACACAGAAGGCCCAACTTGCACAGCACAACAAGAGCAAGGAGTGCCAGATCAACAAGTTCGAGTTTCTGCTCAATTCACAACAGCGGCTCAACTCAGACCAGCCCAGCACCCAGAAGAACATGACAACACACACTGCTATGTTTTAGGAAAACAAAACACAGCATTGACAGCTGGCACAGAGCAGTTGAGGGCTGATGATTTGGGCTTATTTTGCAGTCACAGGGTGCGGGCATCTTGCAGTCTATGAGCAGGACATGAACATCTGAATACCGGAGTATTAATGCAGCAGCACATGAAATGGCCTAATCAAATTGTATACCTCAACCCAACTGAAATTAACCTCAATGAACTGAAGCAGTTTAGAGAAAAAACGTTTCAGAATTTCTTCTCAACAATGTCAGATACTGACAAAATACAGCAAACTGTTACTTAAAATGCTGCTAAAGATGAATGTACAAGCTACTGAATGATGAAGAGTACTTGTTTTTTCCCCACAGTTTTTTTTGTCTTCATATAAAATCACAAATAGGCTGTTGTTCATGTAGTAACAGAATCCTCTTATCCTACCAAAATATTTCCCCATTTCTTAAAGACATGTCCATCTTCGGCCTATATCCTGGCCATGATGACTTCTACTTGGTGGTATGCAGCCACTGTGGACAAG
The DNA here is from genome assembly GCA_036850595.1 of Rhyacichthys aspro. NCBI lineage: Eukaryota > Metazoa > Chordata > Actinopteri > Gobiiformes > Rhyacichthyidae > Rhyacichthys > Rhyacichthys aspro. The sequence goes on from CM072152.1 coordinate 1,409,671, forward strand.
TAGTGAAGCCCCAGGCCTTTGAGAAGCACTGCGAGAGACGACACGGCCCTCTGACTAAGCTTTATGCCAGACTACGCTCAACCACCCCTGTTCCCCAGCCTCAGAGATTACAGCACAGCCACTCTCCCTCCCATGGGTCCACCAACCCTACTGCGTCGTCCTGGGAGAGCAGAGGACAGGCTGTGGGGCCAGCACGGACCAAACCTACCTCCCCTGTTACTCCTGCACAGTATAGACACTCCAAGAACCCCAAGGATGCCGTGCGGTAAGTACTCATAGTTTGTAATAGTGTGTAAATTCTAAAAACATATTTCATAAACTTGAATATGTGGTAGTCAAGTATTTATTTAAAATAAAAGATTTTGTTACTACACCATGTTAAAAATGTGGATCAACAAACTTTTTAATAGAAGGAAAAAAAAGGATGAGCAGTGGTGCTAACGTAAACCTGATGTTGTCCTGGCAGACATTTGCACCTGGAGAAGTCACCTCACAGCAGCCACTCTGAGTCCAAGGTGTTTAAGCCACCACCTCTTCTTGAGCCTCAGATGAGCACTCCACCCCTGTCCCTCAGAGACCCCCCCTGGCCGCATGGAGGAACTCCACCTCAACGGCCCTTATCCAGCGACAGACCCCTTACTCCAAAAAAGGACTCCCTGCTGCCATCTGCAGTGGCTGGCCACCGCATCCCAAGACCCTACAATAAAGTGGCCTCCAGTGAGTAGAGATGATGCACTTTTACTTGAGCACTACAGTGCTCTGGCTTTAACAAAACACCTACTCTTGTACGGGGTTATAACAGAAATTGTGTATACAGTTGTCCCTCACTATAACGTGGTTCACCTTTCGTGGCCTTGCTGTTTAGCAGATTTTTTTTAGTGCAATTTTGCATGCTTTTTTTTTTTTACAGCGTATGAACGCGCATTGTGTTCTGCGTCCTGATTGGCTAAGGGACTGTAGACCATTGTCAATCAATCTCCTCCGTGCCGTGTCTCCTGTACAGTACAGAATGCGTTCGGCTTGCCAAATTTACTTAAATGTTCGATCGCTAGCAGTGTGACTCTGAAGTGCTGTATGTTTGCAAGTTTTCTCCCTGACAAAACCCACAATGTCAGCGAAACGTTCTGCACCGACAAAGGCACCTGCAGTCGCACCCAAAATGGCAGAGGAAGATGCTAAGGTTTGAACTTTGAGAGTGTTTAAACAAGAGAGACATGTGAGAAAATGTAAAATGCCTGTTTGAGAAAAGTGTATAAAGTTTTACAGCCTTAAAACGTATATAATTGTAAAAAATAAAGCTGACTACTGTGCGGATTTCGCCTATTGCGGGTTATTTTTAGAACATAACTCCCGCGATAAACGAGGGACCACTGTAATTAAATGTTTGAATGTGAAAAATGATCTTCTGGCAAATACACAAATGGCTAAAAGTCTTTTAGTGTTACTTAAAGCTGAATCTAGGCTTTCAGGCTGTATACCCATCGACAAAAACTAATGTGTGAAAAACAAACTAATGTCTGTTCCCAGAGCGAGAGTGTGACTTGGATAAACACTGTGGCGTCCTAGATCCAGACAGGAAGAAAGTCTGCACCCGTCTTCTTACATGCAACGTAAGCTTTAAATACACTGCACTTCACCTGTGACTGACACACTCTATTAATGGCTACTCTGGTAATATTCAATCAGACATTTACTTTTAGCCATGTTTTTTTTTTTATCTTAACTGGGTGTAATTCATCATTTTATCTCTGTAATTATCTCCAGAACAGATTTGATTGAAGGTCATTAGTGAGAAATACAGTTGTATCGGGCTGTCATTTTTTTTGTGTTTGTCGAATTAAGATATCAAACATCGTAATCTTTTATTCAACTGAACTAAAGTTGATGCTGTTATAATACAAATCAAATCACCAATGAAACCAGTTGCCTGGAACAATAGCAATCCAATATTTGTGTACTTGTCCTTTGTTTGCATTTTTTATGACTAGTTTATTATAACTTCTGAATACCGGTCCATTTTTCTGGAAAAAAATGTAGGTTTGATGGAAATGTGATGCCTTCATATGATTTTTTTAACACGTACTTGAGAGCCTTAATCTAACAAGAGGGAAAACGAGCTGTAAAGAGACAATAATGTGTGGTTGTGTGGTTGTGTGTCAGTGATACTGATCAGCGCAACACAAATATGTGAATCTGGCTTTTTAAATGACTGGGTGAGAGCCGGAAGTTAGAGTGTAGGCCCTATCTAGTCAAGTGTAAACTGCTGATTAACAGGAAACTATGAATGCACAAAGAATTTAAACTTAGACCTGTTCTTTGGTACTTTCTCTTTCCTGTGTGAATGTGTAGGCTGTTAAAACAGGCCCCTTGTGGCTCTGGTGCTTTACAAGGTGAGCCACCAAGGCACCCACATTCATGCATACATTTTTGGTGTAAAGTTACCTGGGTTCAGTGGGAGTGAATTACTACTGGGGCCTAACAAAGGTCAAGAGTTGTAGGTATTGCTTGCTTCCACATTATACCTACACTTTGGCCCTGGAAATATGAGCTGAAATTTAGCTGTCTTATAGATTGCTTTAACTCTGTATGCTGGTGTCTGCAGATTCACTCCATCCACCAACGGAGGAAGGTGCTTGGCCGAAGTAAGAATTTTGATCAGCTTGTGGCAGAGCTAAAGACTAAGGCTCGTGAGAAAGCGCCCCAGTCCCTAGAGGGAAGCTCTGTCAATCTCTTACCGAGCCCAGAGGCCCCCAGGGAACAGGCTGGAGTCCCACACTGCAGGAGACCTCTGGCCAGTCTCCCCACCTTCAGGTAGGTTGATAATCAGATGCTTTGGAGCAATGCTGCTTGTATGAGAGCAGTGGAAATCAGTCAGTATTTGTGGATTGAAAGTAGTTTGTGAGACTCAGATTGTGGTTAATTTTATTACGCCTTACTAAGCAGCTTTTTCAAATAGTGCCACTACTCCGACCCCTTAAAATCACAAAAATGGGCACGTTCCAAAACCTCTTTTTAGTTTGAACACTGTTGCTACTGTATATTAAAACACATTTTAATCTTTTTAGTGCTTTAATTTTCTTTATACATTATTGTTTACATACTGCCAGAAACTCTAATATTAGAGTGTCAACTTAATAGGGACTGTTTATTTGGACTGAATTCAGGGATTTTGTATCTTTCTGCTAATAGTTTACATTACTTTAGTGTGGCCACATCACAACTCTCTCTCCAGTTAACAGACTACAGTTTTAGTTCCTCCTTTTCATTAGTGTACCTTTCTACTGGAACCTTATTTGGGATTCCTTATTTTTGAAGTTTAATTGCGTGACTGCTCATTAGGCTGGAGATATACTTGACGTTTGAGTTTGCATCTGTGAGGGTGTGACTTCACTGCACGCATCCAAACATAGATTTGATGCAACCTTGTTGTAGCGCTGAAAAATTTTCCTGACACCTGCACGAGCAATAATACGCATATCACTGCTAGGGTTGCAGCTGTGTTGTTGGGGTCATGTTGGCAAATCTTAAATGTTGAGCAGGTTAATACTCCTCTGCTAAATAATTCTACTGTAAATGAACTGTAAATGTTTACAGCAACGTCACTAACCTGGAAACAATTTGGTGTCATATGGAAGCTGCTCTGCTGTACTTGTTCTTGCAATGAAAGTAGCCTTAGTTCCCAGAAGGGTTCAACAAAACAAACAAGGCAACACAAAGATTACAAGCCATAGATGTAATTGTGTTATATTTTTTCAGTTATGTTGAACTAAATAAATAATAAATAAAAAGCTAAAGTAACTGTTTTCCAGCCGGCAAACAGCCACCGCAGAGAGCACTGCAGACGAAGACAAACAGAGGCAAGAAGAGGTCAACCCCAGGCCACCTTCTCCTCTGGTTCCAGGACAGTTATCCAGTGATGACAGTGAGGGAGAAGGACCAGAGGAAACTGTTGAGTTCTCGTCATCAGCTTCACATCCTAGACCATTAGCGGTAAGCAGCTGTTCAGAGCAGAGGGCGTAGCATTAAACAATAAAACTCTAAATTCAATTCTAAATTCAAGCCTCCTGACAGAAATGCTGTTTTTTCTCTGCAGGTGTGTTCCTTTGGCAGTCATGTTGTTGGTCAGGGCATTTTCACATTTGATAGGAGACTGCATCACCTGAGGTCAGCTCTCAGCAGTATGCTGGAGCAGCACATCAGTGCCCATCTTTGGAAGTGAGTAATATTGTAGATTTATCTTTCTCCTTCATTCAGCGAGTTGAGTGGTTCACATTTTATTTTGAGATAAATCGGGAGTGCAGTGGTTTAGGAGGTATTGCAGGTTGTCCAATAACCAGAGGGTTGATGGGTCGATTCCCAATTCCCCAAGTACTACTCATACTATCCTGTCCTTGGGCAAGACATTCTCACCTTTCCTACAGTGTCTGTGACACTTTTCCCCAGGTGTGGCTACAGAAGTAGCTTACCACCAGCAGTGTGTCACTGTGGAGTATAGTGTTGCACAGAGTACCAATAATTCAAAGGTACCGCAATACCATGGTGCTTTAATCGACATGATAACGAATTGGTGAGTGAACGTGCATGCTTTTGTTAACGAGGTAATGTGTACAACACACAAAGCATTCTTGGTTTTACTATAGAGATGTGGGTGCATCCTGAGTCACTGTGCGCACTGTGCAGGCTTATTTAAGCTTATTGCCGTGTGGCTAATATGCATAATTAATGCAGCATCGTCACAAACTGACAGAGATGTTGAAGAGTTTAGATATGTCACTGATGTGTGCTTTTAGACGTTCTTTAATCTGAATGTCATTGCCATTTGCAGCTCCTTGGTTATAGACGATCACCACAGCATAATGCAGCTGTTGGATAGAAAATAGCCTTTTTATTGTCTGTTTAAACTAACTGCTCATATTTTTTTTCTTTAAAAATCTGTTCAAATCACTGCAAAGAATATAGTAAACATTTTGGAACATATCAGTAACACATTTCTTTTGGGGGAAAAATATTAACCAGATTGTTGTTATCCCTAATTGTGGTAAAAAGCTGCAGCTTACAGAATTGTACTGTCAGAGACCAAAGCCTGACAAGAGCAGGACAATGAGGGAATTTTAGCAATTATTTCTTGATTTGACATTGAGGTATCATTCCAGTATCGGTATTGAACTGAACTCAAAATTTTAGTATTGTGACACTAGTGGATTGAATGAATAATGGACTCAATTGTTAAGCTCTTCGGGTGCCTTGTAAAGCACTATATAAAATCAAATCCATTATTTTTATGTTATGTTATTTCATTCCGTATGTATATATGTACAGTTGTATTCATAATATTAGCAGTGTGTGAGTGAGTAAAGCTCAAAATCCTTATAAAAGTTTTTATTTTCATTCACTCAAAAGCATTGGGGACACTGCACTTTCTATTCCAAATCAAAACATGAACAAACAAATGATCAAATTTGTTATTGCTTTAAAGAAAGTTAAGAAAATGGAATATTAGGCCGTTGAAAAAATAGCACTGTCTGCATTTTTCTTAATAAACTTAAACATTTGCTGTTCAAACTGAAAAAATCTTTAGATTTATCTTTCCTGTGAATCACTGAAATAATACAGTGGTGGGAAAAAGTTTTCGGATACCCCATGCATTTGTGAAATATTGCATAAAGAATTTTCGGTCTTCAAGTGCATTTTTTTATTTTTTATTTTTTGTTCAGTTTTGAAACACGTTCCCTGTTGACTTTGATACCGACAATGCTGAGAACTGACATATTGAAACTGTCAAGAATTAATTTTTGTTTTTTTTTGTTTTTCTTAAACTAAAAGTTTTTATTTAATGCAATGGCTTTACTTTTATAATATTGCAATTTTGATAAGTTTTTTGATCATGTTTTGATTTGGAATAGAATGTGCAGTGTTCCCAATGCTTTTGAGTGTATGAAAATGAAAAAGCTATTTTGAGGATTTTGAGCTTTACTCACTTTTTCAAACACACTGCTATCATTATGAACATAACTGTATGTATGATCAAATGATCAATTGAGATCTCGTATATGTATTGAGAGATCGTCAGTGGTTTGGGAAATTTATATATATATATATATATAAAAACCACACGGTAGCAGAGTGGTTAGCGCTCCTGCTTCACAGCAAGAAGATTCGTGAGTTCGAATCCCGGCCGACCCAAAAACATCGTTGGCTGATTGTAGCCAACTCAAACATCATTGGCTAACTCTGGTCTTTCTGTGAGGAGTCTGCATGTCCTCCCCGTGTCACCGTGGGTTCTCTCCGGGATCTCCGGCTTCCTCCCACCGCCCAAAGACATGCATGTATAGGTGAATTGGTGACTCTAAAGTGCCCCTAGTGGATGAATGTGAGAGTGAATGGTTGTCTGTCAATGTACGTGTAAGTGTTAGCCCTGCGACGAACTGGCCACTGTCCAGGGTGTACCCCGCCTAAGGCCCAGCTGGGATAGGCTCCAGCCACCCGTGACCCCACGAGTGGGATAAGCGGTAGAAGATGAATGAATGAATATATAATTTATTTATTTTTTCTCGGACTACTGAGTTGCTGCACTCTCTTACAAACGAACAAGAAACCGAAGACCTGCTAAAGCTGATCGATAATTAGAGTGTCATGACTTGTAGATGTCATGAGAACCGTACCAGAGAACAGCGCTCAGATTTATAATTTTTGTGTAGGTCATGGTGAAGGTCTGTGAAATCCACTACTCAGTAACTATTACCAAGATACTGGTTCAAGATCTCACAGGTTGCTGCAGAGACACTGGAATAGATGGGGTAAATGCAGAGAACAAATTTTCCTACGGGGTACAGTGTGACTTTACATAGGGCCTATGTAATGTGTAACATTAATAACTACTATTCTTAAAAACTTTGTAGCCTATTTTAAAATATAAAATTTAGGACGATGGTAAAAAGCATCAGTTCTTTTTCTTTCAAACAGTCCATGCCTGCGGGCTGTAACACTGAGAGCTGTTTGAGAGACGTCTGAGTTGCCAAGCCACTGTGCTGTTCCACTCGATCTTAGTGCAGCTTTAAAAACAGCTCAGATTCATCAACGTGACATTACTTCAAATTTCTGGGATTCTTGGTGTGTTGGATGTTTTTGGAGGGATTTTGTTGTGATAAATGTTGGAAACAGCAGTTTACTGCCCTATTTAGACGCCTCAAAAACCTTCAGACTGGAGAGGAAAGGAGAGTCATAGTCTTGTGCGTTTTGCATCATTTGTTTGGCACTTTTTACAAGATGTACCGATCATAATTGGTTGTTAAACAGAGCGCTCTTAGCATGAATGTAGCACCACTCCTGCCAACACAAGTATGTTTTCCTCTGTCATGTACTCCATGTCCTCATGAGTTTTTAATATATTTTTGTTTTGACAGAAAAATACCTCAAGTTACAGACCTGCAGTCTCCACCTTCCTCCACCAAGACCTTAATGTCGTCTCTTTCGTCTTCGTTACATCCAAAAGGGCGCACAGGAAGTCATATCAGCTCTTCACTGAAGACACCATCCTGCACCTCTTCCAGTCGTGGACCAGCTAAACTGACCCCCTCCCACTCAGACAACTCTGGGATTGGTCCCAGTCTGGGTCCACTGGGCTCTGTGGTTAAACATATCCGGCCCAGCAGTGCAGGACGGCATAAGAACCCCATAGGCCGTCCTGGCAAACAGTTGATGAAGCTGAGAGAGGAGGCTGTTGATGCTGCTGCGCTCCGCAAACGCAAGGCCCCTTGTCAGGATGGGGAGCACTCAGGCCCCGACAGGAACTGCATCCCACTACAGGAACGGGGCCGCCCCCCATCCACTGGTGCCCCCTCGTCCTCGAAGAACTCCCTCTTGTCCCCGCTCTCTCACGGACAGACCAATGGCACACTCTCGCCCAGCACCAAAACCCGGACCCACCCCTCACTGTCAGACTCTCACTGGGCCTACAGACGGACTCATCCCTCACTCCAATCCTGTCCCCCAGACCCCGCTCCCACCAACCACTCCCACGGCCGGGGACCCGTGGAGGACTCAGGACCACACAGCCAGGCCACTGCCAGAAGCCTGGATCACCACAGCTTGCTGAAGAAACGCAAGGGGGGTGCCATAGAGGAGCGCCCGCCCACATCCAAGTCCCCCACCCCACAGCACAGACTGCCCCCCTCCTCTGTCCCTTCCACCCCCCCTCGGTCCAACTTCTACCCCTGGAAAGAAAGTAAAAGCGGGGGACTGTCGGGGGGCATAGACAAGAAACTGGCCGCACAGAAGGTGAGGATTAACCAGTGTCAATGTCAAGTGGGCTTTAATGTTGAAATTAACAAAAAACATTGTAAGCACAAATCTCCAACAGTCACTACCCAACTTGATTGGTACTAATGATTTATTAATGCTGATGATTTGAATGATTTTACATTTTGTAAAGATTATGTAGCTGATCTATATGAATGGACTCTGCTTGTTAATCCTCTGGATTATGAGAATATGAGTGAACATGCGCACTGCCAATGATTATTTATACTGAAGCTGTTTCACATGGAATACACCTCCGTCACAATAAACAGTTAGTAAGGGACACTGTTGGCCCATTCAGCACTGGGAGTCAGGACTATGGAGTGTCACTTACAATAGAGCCAAATGTAAAAATTCCACTAAAAGTAATATGCGACATATGTCACCAGGACTCTTACTTACAGTATTTTACTAATATCTTATTAAACAAATAAATAAAAATGGGGGAAAAAACACAAACAATCCAATTGAAGCCTTAGTACCCACTTCCCCAGTGGGACAGTGGAACAACAAGTATAGATGCTCTGTGCCTTATACTGCCCCTAGCATCTAGGCCTAGAGCAGCAGAGCTCATCTCATGTAGGATGTACGTGAGAGACTCTAACGTGTGTTGGAGCTGTTTCCATCAGAGAGGAGCTGGAGGTCTGCCTACCAGTGTACTTCTAGACACCTAGCAACACCAGTAACCCTGCATTTTGACAGAAAGCCACTATGTTTGCACGATGGGGTCTTGCCATTATGAATGGAGGGTAACACAGAAAAGATGAAGTTTTGGAAGCTTGATATAGAAGCTTTTTTTTACAGATTTAGAGAAAATAAAACTATCCTCTTCAGTCTGCTGTGATTGGTCAGACTATATTGCAAAATCTGTATTGCATTACGTGCACAGACTCACACTGACTTCTGCTGACCCCAATGCAACAATATATATATATATATATAGTATAGCATTCATACTAAAATCAGTCTTGCTTTTAAATGTTAATTTTGTCTCTCTCTTGTCCAACAGCCAAAACTGCACCATTAAGTGTGCCTGCCTTACATGCCACTGCGAGGGAGCCAGTTCTGCCCCAGGCTGTGGCAACAGGACTCAGATGTTCTTGTGTGTGCCTGATTTTTATGAGGTTTACATGCGAGCAGTGTGTTTTTGAGTGCAGGTTGTCTGTAGTATGTTGGGATGTGTGTAGTTTGTGTGAATGAAAGAAAAATGGGAAGCTGGTATGGAAGCATAGAAATACCTCAAGACCAAACGGTTATGCTGCTAAAATAAATGTTTGTTTATAAAATGAAACGTGTCCTTTCCATTTGGCTTTTATAAATTCTTTAAAGCCTGCATTCTTTGCAAGAAACTTTGACTTTATTGTAAAGTCCTAAAAAGGGGCAAACAGTCAGTAGTTATGTGTGAGAGGTGCAACATACTCATTGTGGCATATACTTAAAACATGAACAAATGTGAGCAGTTGGGAGAGCACTTTCAGTTATTACTTTGATTCCAAATACATTACAATGAAGCAAACATCAGAGCCAGTGTTGGTAAACATAACGGATACAAATTCATAAAATTTCTTTTTTGATTTGATTATGACACATATTAGGCATGCGATTGTTTTGATATAGGCCTATGCTCTGTCTGTACTTCACAACCATTGTCTTATTTCTTGTTGGCCACCTTTCAAAAAGAAGTTCACCATCATCCATTCCGGTGTAATACTGTGTTGCACAGTGTTTAACTCGATATCTATGATGGTTTTCTTTGCTAGACTCCAGTAATTGAAACAATTCATCTTTTTCATGACCACAACATATTTCCTGGTAAGTGCCAGAGCATGAGATTTATATTTGAAGCAGACAGTTTTAAAAAAGTGAAAACAAAGGCTACTTCAAGCTCCTAATAATTCAAAGTTGTTGAATGTGATTTAAAGTTTAAGGTATGTAATTTATTTTTACCAATTTACAATTATAAGGTATTTTGTTAAGTAACAAAAATTAAAATTATTGTAATTTAGTAGCTACTTAAAGTTACTCTAAAATGTTTTGTGGCTGTGTTACTTTTTTTTGTTTTTATTTCTCACGTGCCCAAAACAGGAGGTGAAACACGCACTCATCAAATGAGCAACATCTACATATGTATGAAAAAGGCACAGGGTTTGTAATAAACAAAAAACAATAAATAAAACACACTCACACAACAAACCAATTACAATAGCAACTTTTGAAAAAGGTCCAAGTTATCCAGGGCATTTACCATTAATAAGGCACTTTTACATTTCATAAGCTTTAAGGCTTTTACATAGTTTTCCAGATTTTTTTTAATAATGTGAAAATAGGCTAAGTACTTTGCCAGCAAAAAGCAAGTTATTTAAGATTAAGTCCTCTTGTGAGTCTTTCAGATTGATGCCAAATACAATGTTATTCCAAGTGAGACAGTCCAAATAGATTTTCAGAGAAAGCCAGTTCAGAAAGTCTTCCCAAAATGTCTTTGAATAAATACAGTGGAGAAAAAAAGATGATCCTAATCCTTTCTATTTCAGATTCACAAAAAGTACCGTTATTGTGGTCTATGTTAAATCTCATTCTAAGCATTTCATTGGTTGGATAAATATTATTTAAAATTTTAAAGTGAATTTCTTTTGTTTTAGGACTTACAGGGAGTTTTTAGATATTTAGTCCACCATTTTTTAACCTCCGCTTCTGAGGATTTCTGTATTGAATTGGGTATAAAATATCATTTAAGTGTTTACGTAAAATTTTGTTTGGTATTTCTATTCCTAGAAAATCTTGTTCGATGAGGTAGAGCAAGGGCAAGTTTGGAGGATGTAAATGTTCTAAATTGCTTTACTTGTTTTATTGAATTGAGCTTTTGTGCATGTAATATTATAAGTCAAGCAGAAGTTTTCAAAAGATAACCAGCTTTCCTGATCATCCATAAAATGAGTTATTGACCAAATACCTTTATCCATCCAGTGTTGAAAGAACAGAGATTTACCATTACAAAGCACATGTCTGTTATTCCATATATATATATGTTATATACCATAAGGACAAAGACAAAACCTCCAATTTTCTCAAATAGCCCTCTGGAGAGACAGAACCAAATACGATTTTTTCCTTACAGGAAGGATTTTAACCTTTTTATCTTTAATACCGCAGTTAAACATTCAAAATCAATGGCTTGTAATCCACCTTAATTGTATTCCTTAATAATTTCAGACTTCTTAATATAGTGAGCCCGGTTCTTCTAAATATAATTGAAGTTTAATTGGTTGATTGTTTTTATGGTTTTGTCTGGAATGGCCAGAGAATAGGCTGGGTAAATACATCTTGACAGGGATTCCATTTTTGTTAAGTATGTTCTTCCAAAGACTGTTAAGTCTCTTTGTAACCACATATTCAAGCAGTGAGGAATTTTATCTTGTATTTTTAAAGTTTCACTAGCAGTAGTAATCTGGTCACTTGTAAGATATTTCACACTGGATTTAATGGGAATGTTATACAATTCTAAGAGGTTACAGTCATGTATAGCCATAAGTTCACATTTAATGAGATTAAGTGTTAGCCCAGATGCTTCAGAAAAGAGGTCTATTAATTTGAACACTTTGGGGTTTGTTCTAAATTTTTAAGAAAGATTGTGGTGTCATTGGCGAGCTGGCTAATAATCAATTGTCTATTAAAGACATTTAATTGATCAATTTCTGAATTTTTCACGAGAATTGCCAACATTTCTGCTGCCATGATAAAAAGAAATGGAGAGATGTTACAACCTTGTTTTACACCCCTGTTTAAGGAGGAGCGAGAAGTGGTACCTGTTGGAAGTGCTACTGTACTAGTTGTATCTTTATAAAACAACTGTATTATGCTACAGAATTTTGACCCAAATCCATATAAATGAAAGATTTTAAAGAGAAACTGATGTTCGAGCTTGTCAAATGCTTTATGGAAGTCAAGGAATAGAATAAAGCCTTTATCTTCAATCAGATGGCCATAGTCTTAGAGATCTTGTACCAGTCTTATGTTGTTATGTATAGATCTTTTGTTAACAAACCCTGATTGCGTTTCACTGATTATTTGGTCCAGTCCTTTTTTAAGTCTATTAGTATAAATATATGTTAGCAGTTTATAGTCATTATTTAAGAGTGAGATTGGACGGTAGTTTTACAGAATCCTATTATCTTTGCAGGGTTTTGGGATAAGTGTTATGATGCCTTGTTTCATGCTTGTTGGTAAAGTCAGATTAGTTGTAGTTTCGTTGAAAACTTGACAGAGGAAGTCTCGAAGTGACTCCCAAAAGTGTGTAAAAATGAGCAGTAAGTCCATCAGGCCCGGGGGATTTATCTAGTTTTAAACACATAACGGCTTTGTCTAGTTCATCCAGTGCTATAACCTTTTCACATTTGTCTTTCAATATATTATCAATTTCTGGTATAAGATCTTTTATTCTGTTCAGGAGAACATTGGCTTTTTCAGTGGAGTAGGAGGAGATGTATAGGGTTTGGTAAAAGGAGTCAGTTTCCTTTGTAATCACAGATTGATCGCAGCATTCTATGCCATTAACAATCAGAGACTTTATATTATTTCGTTCCTGTCGTGTTTTTTCTAACCTGCACATTTTGAAATTTGATCAAGTATTACATCTGCAACAAACCTTTAGTCAAGCCTTGATTTTGCTGATGCATTTGGTTTGAACCAAGAGTATTGTTTGACAAGTGGAATTTTCTCTCTCCAGGTGTCTACAAAGATTAAAATTGCAAAAGTCATTATTAGTAAACTGTCCGGCTTGACAGCAGATGTCTTTCTTCGCCTCCTGCTGATGCCGTCTGCTCTCGTCTACAATCCAGGCGAGGCGCAGTTCATCCCGAACGCACCTAGTTTGTGACTCAGATCACGTCTGAAGCGCAGTTCTCGCATGTGTTTGTGTATATATGTATATTTCAAATAAATCTATTTAATTGATATTATAAGGGCTTTGCCTTGTGTGAAACTATCACAGTCTTATTGTAAATTAGGTGCGCTGCGGGGCACTGTAGGTATGGCGCTTTTAGCAGAGCTCTTTGGCCTTATCCTTAAGTTTACGCATTTAATATCCCATAATGTCATCGTACATTATGCAAAATGTCGTCAGTGATTGTGTTCTCTATATCTGACATCAGCACAAACAGTTTCTACCATCAAAACTCGTTTTGTTTGTCTGGATTTAACAGGTGGTGGTGGAGGGGTGGGGAGCTGAGTGAGTGGGGGGCGGTGAAGTGTCAGCGCGTTACGTTTCTGATCAACACTAAACTCAAAGCCAATCAGGTGTCCTTTACTCACTGACAAGTGGGCGTTTCAGCCGCTGCAGTTTCTTTTTCACAACTGCGGCGTCTGGCTCAGACGGCTGCTCTCGTTTTGATCTCACGAGATTTCCGTTTGGTTACGTCAGAGCAAGTCGGCACCAAGCAATGAATAAACAATCAAGTATCGAGTCGGACGCAAATCTAACCGGCGTGCACTGCGCAGCGATGGACATCGAAACTGCGCAGGTCCAGCTCAAGTCGAACGCACCTAGTGTCTGTGTTTGTAGGAAGTGAAACCGAAATGAGTTTGTAGCCCTGTATGTTTTTGCTTTTTTAGTTAGTGATTAACTTCACGCGTTTACTATTGAACCAACCGAACAAGTTGAAAATAGCTATGGGATATGTGCACGTAGTTTATATGTTCATAACTTGTGTAAAAATCTTGCTCTGCAGCCGGACTCACTGAATCAGTTTGATACGACAGTATACATTTAGTTTTGTTTTTTTTAATCCACGTACATATTATATTATTGCGTTGTCACAGGTGAAAGAGATTTATTTTATTTTGACGTAGAAGAGCGAGTGTAGGGCTGTGTCTATGTAGGCTTGACTAGTCGTTAGCGCTGCTCGAGCTGTCACTGCGCCCGGGGACCTTGGGCTCTCACTTGTGTTGAAGGAGCATGGAGGCGCGGTGTCCTGGCGATGGTCCCAACTGCCACGGCGCCACGAACCTCTCCAGGTCTACTTTAACCACCACCTATTAGCCGGAGTGGAGCCTGACAGGACCCGCAGCATGCCGACTGATGTAGAGTACAGCCCCGTTGGAGAAGGGCTGGGGATGCTGGACTTGTGGCTGTACGTGTGGATGCGTAGAGTGGCCGTTATAGCGGCGCATGTCACCGGCTTGAGCCTGACCCTCACCATCTCTGTGTTGTCCAGACCCGGGACCAGTAAGTGTTTTTGCAAATGTACTGTATACTCACAGCACATTATTGCGTGGTTTGTGATATAACTAATTGCTTTAACAGTTTTAATAACTTTACAGCGTTGCAGTGGCTCTGTAGAATGATGTGTCGCATGGGTTAACATCCAAACACACACAAACGTGTATTTGTGATTGCTCAAAATAAGTGCTTTAATGAAGTCTGGAACAACAAAACGACACAGCATAATTTTAACTTCATGTACTCGTAGACTCTGGAATCTTATACCCTATAATCAACACCATTGTGGCCTATATTACGGCCCTGATCCGTTGTTTCTCCCATGTATCTGAGCAGTCTATTTTGATGTAACTGTTTTATTTTTTGTTGAAGGTTTGTTTTCATGGCATCCGGTCTGCATGTCTGTGGCTGTAAGTATTCACTCATTGTTTTGTTTTACGTAAAAAGGCTTCTGTTGTTGTTTCTGTGTCACACAGACTGCTTGACCTACACTTATAGTAAGGACATATGGTAATATATTGTGTGTGTCACACATGTATGGTTAAAAAAAAGTATTACTAGTTTCATTTCATGGTATCACTACAATAAAATAGTTTTACACTTATGGTTTTACAGTAGCCTATATTCTACATCCATTTTAAAATGCTTTCATGTTTTAAACACTTTCACATCACTGATTCCACATCCTGTCTTCCATCTTTCCACTGTGAATAATGTATATGGGGCGGTTTCTTCTTCAGGTGTAGTGTTCCACACAAACCTGGAATGAGCTTTCAGTCTGCCCCTCTAGACCCACATGAAGCATCCCTTATTGACATGTGAAACACCACTGTTGCATTTATATTGCTTTACAATACAAGAGAATGTTTTTTTTTTTTTTTAAAGAGACACATTTTTCTCCTAAACTCTGAATTAACTTCTAAGTGATGAATGTGGTACATTTTACTATTTTCCACAAAGAATTTCATTTTATGTAAAGACAAATGTGAATTTTGTAATGATGAAAATGAGCTGAAGCCATGAGAGTAGATAGAAATCATTGCTGTATAAAATCCTGTCTTCACTGCGTGTTTTTCCTGTAATTGTCTTTCTGCAGTACTGCCTGTGCTTGACTGAAGGCCTCCTCCTTTTCTCAGCCGAAGGATCTCTGTTCTGCTTCAAATCTCGTAAAGGCAAAGTCCGTCTGCATTGGTTCTGTCAGGCTATGGGGGTGATCTCTGCAGCCACCGGACTGGGTTTTATGATGGCCAGTAAAAACCTGTCAGAACTGCCCCACCTGGTCTCGTGGCACAGTCTTCTGGGGTTGTGCACGTTGGCTGCCACTGCGCTTCAGGCAGCCTGTGGGTTGTGTGTGATGTTCCCTAAGCTGCTCCGTATATCAACACCCCCTCCCAGGCTCAAACTGTACCACGCTACCTGTGGACTTGTAGTCTACCTCCTGGCCACTGTCACCGTAGTGTTGGCCATGTTCTCAGACTGGTTCCAAGCCATAGTGAGAGGAGTGGCCTGGTGGGCTTTCTTGCTGCTGCCCTTGTTCCCTGCCCTGGTAGTCATGAACCAGATTACTAGTGCCTATCTGCCCCGCAAGAAGATTACCCATTGAGACCAGGTACGGCCCCATACTGCTCACAGCAGCTTAGAGCCATCCACCAAAGCAGTCTTTGGATAACTGGAAAAAGTTTACACATTTATCTTAAACCTGTATACCACAAACAGGTGACTGTACCAAACCCTGCAACAGTTAATGTCTGTCCATTCATTCATTCATCTTCTATTGCTTAGTCCTGTTGGGGGTCGCGGATGGCTGGAGACTATCCCAGCAGCTTTCGGCTTGAGGCAGGGTACACCACCCTGGACATTGGCCAGCAGGGCTGACATATAGACACAGACATTGACAGACAACCACTCACTGTCACATTTTTCCACTAGGGGCCCTTTAGATTGTTCAGTTCACCTAGCATTTGGGAGGAAGCCATGGGAACCTGGAGAGAACCCACCATAACACAGGGAAGACACCATGCATCCCACGTCAGTCTATACAAGTAAAAATTATACAACCTATACAAGGTCATTGGAGGGTTTGTCTAGGTTTGGTTCATTAGTGAAGATGTGGATTGGTTTAGACAGTCCCCAGGCAGGCTTCATCACAGCAGATATTGTGTTTGAAGCAGCAAAAACAGTAAAACTGATAACATGTTTCTAGCATTAGCTATTTACCACTGGCATTTAAGTCCTTAAGGGGATGTATTAAATTCAGTCACATGACATTAAGTCAAAGACTGGAGCAGGTGATGTCACTAATCCAACATGTGGTAATGGAAGAAACTGGACAATGGAAGCTGCTTCCATTGTTTTAACATTTTTTACAGAGTCCACCCCTCTATGCAGTTTTTTACTTTCTCTGGTCAGCTTCTACAGAATATAACACTGATTTAGGACAAATAACCAGTTTAACAAATCAGGCCTGCTGTTTATAATAGAAAAGTTGGACATTGTGTGTTACATAACCCTTTAAAAGAGAGCCTTTTTTAAAACTAAAGAAATTGGTAGAAATTTTTATTTATCAAAAACAAAGCGAAGAGGCTGTTTGCCAGCTCTCTGAATGATGTATGGATTTTTTCAGTCACCCAGTATTCAGTGTTCATACACAATGTAGAAGAATTTAAACTGTACACTTTCCAGATCTGGAATCCAGATGTATGTAAAGAAAAAAAGGGAAAATGTTTTTTTAACCATATCAGAATTTCCAGAAAAATATAATCAAATTAAATAGCAGTGCTTCCTTTCATACCCTTGATCTGGATCTGGTATGTTATTGCTTGCTTAACAAAAGCATGGAGTATTGTTAGTTGTACAATGTCCCTTATACACTTCCTTAGTACTGTAGTACACATACTGTAGAGTAAGTGTGGTGTGGCAACGACATCTGGAAAAGTCGGCAAAATTGATTGCACTGTGTGGTCAGGTTTTGTAATATTCTAGTATCATATAGTTTTATAGGCTGTTATGCACTGACAAATATGCAGACCCGATTAATAACAGGGTATTTTATTCATTTTTATTTGTTTTTTTCTGCTTCTTAAATGGTTGCTGCACATCTTTCTATACCAGACAGGAAGAGTGTCACTGTTAATGGTTTGAAAAGTAAGCACCATCCCAGGGAATTAGGATTTAGCTTTTGTTTTGTGGGTGTTTTTCCTGGTACCTTTTTATATATTATTGTGAAGTGTGATAATTGTGATGATTAAGCAATTTTGACTTTTTACAAAGCCTATATGAACATGCATTATGCATAGTTTTTTCTATTGCGTCATTGAGTAAATGATGGAAACTGCAATTACACTAATCTGTAAAAGAAGAAAGCCTCTCTATTTTAAAAGGGGTATTATTTTTTTCTTTTATTCTAACACAATGTAATAATACATTCTCCTTGTATGTAAAAAACATTTTGCTCCTATTCATCAGCTGATGAATAAAGTCACTCCTGTAATAGACATGTAGTCCTTTCTGTTCTCAACAAGCACTTAATATTTTTGTTCAGCAGAGACTAACAATGCACCGTAAAGTCAGACTTTTGTTTTGCCTGTAAATAAAATAGGGTTTTATCTTCATATGATCATCTTTTTCACAATCTGCAAATCTAAGTCCCTATGACAAAAGCATGACTTTATTAAGTACTGAACAGGGATGGATCAAGACTTTTCATTCTGTCACATGTGATGTCTCCATGAGCCCATAAGCAGTTGAGCGGTGGATGGTTTCTACATCTACATCTTATAACTGACAAATAATATCTTAAAAAAACATCTTTAAAACAGACTACTGGTGCAGATGACAAGCCCATCAGAGATGATCAATATTAAGGGAGATCAACACATTCTTTATTGAGGAGTTTTTCAGCAGGCTTATTAACATATCAATATGATAAAATATAACACATCATATCATAAAATATACTTTTGATGTAAATGTGACAGCATGCAGTAAATGACCTGTTTTTTGGAAGCAAAATGACAATCAGAGCTTGAATTAACACTTGCCTACTTTGTTTATGAAATAACCCTCAGTATTCTGACTAAAACACTGAGAAAGCACTTCCTTATTGAAGCGGTAAATGTCCTAGAGAAGGGTTGGGTCATGGTTGGCCACATGACTCTGAGGCCTTGTCCTGACAGATGAAGGTGACTGAGCTGCTGAGCAGATCAAACATGCTGACCTCCACCACCTCACTACTCTCCTGTCCTTCGGCCAGAGCCACAAAAACCTGCTGGGCTTTCTCCAGATGGGACTGGCCCTCACTGAGCACTGCCTCTGCACAGGTCTTCTCCTCATCCAGCAGAGAGTCTGCGCTGAACTGTCCTTCTCCTGTCCCCACTTTTGCAGTCTCTGTGGGAACCTCCTGCCCGGACAAAGTTTAGATTATTCAGGACAAACATGTAATCAAGCCACATTCTCTTCAAAGCAGACAAATCTACACTTTAGTGAGGGCAGGTCACTGCAATATCCAAATGCACAAAAATATTGCAGAAGAGTTTGAATACTACTATAATAATATGCAATATGGTTGGTGAATATTGTGTAAATCCACTTTTGTGTGGCCATACAAAAAGAATGGCTCTTGTGTCAGTGTTTTTGGTCTGTTTCACATCAGGATTGTTTCTGTGGCAACAGTCTCAAACAGACTTCAATTTCTTAAACATTAATGTAGAGACAAATGTTAAATGTTTAAATATTGATTTCCTTGCAAATTTAGAGATGGATTTGTGCTTGCGTAACAATATAGAAATTGGCAGTAAACTGGTGAAGTGAATACATACACTGTACGCACAATTGTTATGACTAGCCACAATTAAGCTGCTGATTTTTTTTAATGCTATTTATGATTAAATCTATGAACTATGCTAAAATGTAGAAATTATCAAGCAAGACATTTTATTTAACCTTCATTTAACTAGGTAAGGTAATGTTTTTATTTACAATAGCAACCTGGCAATTGTAAACCTCTTATCAGCTGATAATTCTGAGCCCACGCAGAGACAAATAAATAAAAAGCTTCTCATGAGTGTACATCTCCCTGAGCTGCTCTCGTGTGAGTGAGAGTGTCACTCAGAGTGTTGAGGACAACAGTAGCTTTTAAATTCAGCATCAGAGACTGTTAAAATAGAGCCAAGTAAAAGTAAAGAATCAAAAGGCCGTGCACTGTTTGTGGGCGGGGCCAGACTCCCCAAAGAGAGCAATAACTCTGAAATTAACACTTACAGGCAAATGTATAAAATCCCACCTGCTAAAGTGGCAAGTGGAAGGGATTGTGCTTCTCCCCAAAGCTGTAATCCACCCCCGGGTGGCGGGTTGGCCGAGCCCTGCCTCTGTCACACCTCCAGCACACCTCTCCACTGTCTTACTGCTCTCATACATGTCCTGCACCACTCTCAATTACCTTTCTGCCAAACCAGGATTCCTCTTACAATGCCACAGCTCCTCCCTTGGCACCCTGTCATACTCCTTCTCTAAATCTACAAAGACACAATGCAGCTCTTTCTGACCCTCTCTGTACTTCTCAACATTCTCAAAGCAAATATTGCATCTGTAGTGCTCTTTCTTGGCATGAAACCATACTGCTGCACACAGATGCTCAATTTCTCCCTTACCCTAGCTTTATACTCTTTCATTGTAAAATGTCAAAAAATGGTTTTGGCTTAACCTCACTTTATGAAAACGCCTACATTCAATAGATCTTTAGGTTTATATAGCTTGTAAATTAGAATTTTGAATAGAAATGCTATTGCTGAGGGAAAAATACTACCGGTACTTTACCTACTAAGATAACATAAATGTTATTCATCCCACGATGGGGAAATTCACTTGTTATACTGTGCACACAGTCAAATATGAGCTCTGCTTGGTTTAGAAATGTATTGTATGTGAAAGGGGCTTGACATTAAGTTTTTTGCTCACTGTGGAGAGTAGTTTTCTAAAGTTACTATTTGCCAAGCGATTTTCACCAGCCACATTTTAAAAGTTTTAGTTTTTGACATTTTTTTTTAAGTTGTGTATAATTAAAATAACTCACTATGACTGTCAAATTTCCTTGAAAATGTTCATGTAAATGACCAGGGTTCAAACCTAGTTCAAGACCACATCATATATACACTACTATTGATCTATGAAAAATATAGCTCTGATAAAATGAGGTAAGACCTCCTTTAAAGGAAACACATTTTATTTAGACAGAAAAAATAGCAGTTCTAAGTATATTTTTGCATGTGGTGTAACATATTTTATTTCATGTGCTTCCATTAGATTCAATTAAACAAGCAAATAGTTTTAAAATAATTATTAAATTATTAATTTCAATTTTTAAGTAATTTAGTTTACATAGTTTAGTTTTAGTTTATGTATTCTATCAATACTACCAAGAATAAGGTTACAGCAGCACTCTTACTAAATGTCCAAGCACACTGGTCATTAAACTTTACTAAAAGACAGTTGTTTGTGTCAGAGGGCGGCATTACCCCTGCGCAGATTACTAGAGTCAAACTCTGGTAAGTAAGTGAAAATTACTGCTTTATTCACAAAGGCTGAAATCCATCCACATTTGGGGTTAATGTCAAGCCCCATATGTGAGCAACTGTAGATTTTTGCATTTTCTAACCCAGAGTAAATTAGAGTGAGTGTCTACAGTAGCTGTTTCTAGTTAAAATATTGAGTTGTTACCGAGCCAGGCTCCTCCTGCTCCTGGGGCTCCATGTGGACTGACAGCATGTGCTCTTGTAGCTCCAGAGCAGAGCCACACAGCAAAGAGCACAGCGAACAGCCCACAACCTCGCTCTGCTGAACATGAAGAGTATTAATGTGCTCATGCATCCACTCCTCTCCCATGAAGACTGCTGGGCAAAATGGACAGCTCACAGTGGGCCCTGTTGAGCCTGGAGGCCGTTGAAATGGTCAGACAGAGCAGACGGAGGTGAATGTATCTGTAAACCCGCCACCCTTTGCCAGTATTTTACAATATTATTCCTTTGTTTACAAAATACAAATGTTATTAAGGGTATAACTTTCAGAAAATATCCTGGAAAACATAGAAGTATGGAAAACATAGCAAAAATTCTGTGTTTGGAGTGACAAAGGCGAGCTGGCGATGGTGTGGTACCTTGGTGCTCGTTAGCCTGGTGTTGGGCCAGGCTGTCCTCATTGGGGAAAAACTTAAAGCAGACATCACACTGCATCAGAGCTTTGAGTTGCCTCGTGTGACTGGCGAACACATCAGGGTGGTTGGTGCGGTTGTGGTACCAAAGGCCTGACAGTTGCTGACAGAAAAGAGACTAGACTTGTCAGCTGCCACACACATCTCTAAGTAAAGATATTCCATGAAGTAAACAACTGACTCATTCTTTCATGTCACAAGTTCTGCCATTTTTAACACAATGTAGTCACCAAATGCAGTAAACTACACTAAACACCTGGTATTGTTTGGTCGAAACAGTAGTGAATGTTGACATAAAAACAGTACTGGTTTTATAATCATTACTACACCATATAAAATTAATATTAATAAGAAGGACAAAGAACAGAATGACTTGCCAGTCACACATTAAACACCGGGAGAACTTGTACCTGGTAGGACTTGTTGCACAGGTTGCAGCTGAACAGTTTGCTCCCTGTGTGGGTGCTCTTGTGTTTGTTCAACAGGGTTGCACTAGGAAACACTTTCTCACAGACAGGACACTTGTAAAACTCATTGGGATGGACTTCCTGAATATGGCTTTCATGTTCACTCAGAGAGGAGAAGCTCAAACAGCACTTTTGACAGTCATGAAGTTCACTCATACCTGAAACAACACATTTGTGAGTCATCTAGTTATCACTGAGTTATTGATCTATGAATATTTACAGTGGTGGCCAAAATTATAAGGACACCTCACAGATCTGAACATATTCACAATGCTCATGAAAAATGCAGATGGCTAATCTGAGCTCAACAAATATCAGATGAAGTGAGACCTACTGTTTTTATCCCCTTTACTATTATTTGGAATGTTCACCTTTTGCAGCAGTTACATCAGCACATCTCTTTAGCATAATGTCAATATGTTTCCTGAGAACTTTAACACTAATGTTATCCCATGGCTTCTTCTGTGAAGGAACATGACTGTATGACATTGACAGAAATGATCTTTTTCATCACCACCTCCTTGTGATGGCTTTTTATAGAGCATAGTGATTAATTTGTAGATGTTTTATTCATTCGGTAGTTTGATGGACAACAGAAACAACTGAAACCTCTTAAATATGCCAAGTGTTATAATAATGTTGTAGTCAACACTGCAATGACCGAGGGGGGCATAGCACGCCTAGCACGCGGGAGACCTGGGTTCGAATCTCGGTCATGTCATTTGCCCAATGTCATTCCCAATGTCTCACCCCATTTCCCGTCCAGCTACTGCTCCAATCAATAAAGGCCAAAAGCCCCTAAAAATATTCTTAAAAAAACCTGCAATGACCGAGACCAAGATATGTCCCAGACCAGAGAGAGCCTAAAGGCCAAGACTTTTAGCTATCAAACCCAAGTCAAGATCAAGACTTTGTCAGTGCAAGACCAGGTCAAGACAAAAACCAGTGTATTTATTCAATCCCAACAGACAAATATACCAATATACCAGCTATGGTCTTGGTTGGTCTTGCTGTCTGAGACTGAGACAAGAAAAATACTTTTAGGGATTGAGACCATGACAAGACCAAGACCTTTACAAAATAGTCTAAAGAAAAGTCACGAGTGCTACAATACTACCCTGGCTGACTGGCTGAGGGGGTCTTACTGTGGGAGGTGTGCAGGTGTGCCGTGAGTCCGCTGGCCTGGCTGTAGCCTTTACCACACTCCCGACACACGTATGGACGATCTCCAGTGTGAGTGCGCACATGACGCGTCAGCTCGATGGACTGGGCAAACTCAGCCTTACAGTATTGACACACATACATCTTTCCTGAAAAAAGTCACAAGACACCCAAAAACCTTATTTACATCAATGTCAATATCATGTCAATAAAATAAAATTTTCTGTGTGGAATATAACTGCTTATAATTTTCTTAATTCTAATCTTTATTTATTTATTTATTTATTTAATATGGACAACACAAATACATTGATACAAACCAGATGAATTGTTTGAGTGTTATAGCACACATGTTGATTCTCAACCTGTCCATAGGAGGCTTTTTAAGAAAAAGTTGTTAGTATATTGTTATTGCGTTCTCAATAAGGTTAGCAAAAGTAAAGTACATATAAATGCTTAGAATGTTCAGAATGAAGAACAAGTTCTTGCCAATAAACTGCCGCTCTGACATTTTAAATCCTGTTATGTTGTTTAGAGTAAAAGGAATGCTGTAGTGTTCAGGTGTATAAAAACTATGGCATTTACCTTTCTATTCTCTGTTTGTTGAACTAATTTAATAAAAAATAACTTTTTAAGTGATATCTGTAGCCAATGAAACTTCTAAATTGTGAAAAGTGGCCACTTTAAGAAGCTGTATCAGGTTCTTCTTGCAGATACTGCTTTGAACCAGAAGCTTTCTGGTCTTCCTTGTTTTCGGTCTAGCTAATTGTTTTTAGTCATGTTTTGATATTTCTAGTACATATCCAGAACAGCCATGAAACTGTAGACAGTTTATTTAAAAATGCTAAATGCAAAGAAGTCATAGTCAGTAAACAGCATTTTTTGAAGACCACTTAATATATCTAAAATATTTTTTTGATGTCAAGCTTCACGTTGTGCAACTCACTTTGGTAGTGTAACAAGGCAAAAAATGACCCTGGGAATCTTACAGTATAGTTGAAGCTGCCCTGCAGAGGCAGAGCATACAGTTACCTTCTGAGTGTTTTTTCTTGATGTGGTAGGCGAGGCCGGCTGCCACAGTAAAGCTCTTGTCGCAGTGTTTACAGGTGTACGGCTTCTCCCCTGTGTGCAGCCGCATGTGGTTCTTGAGAGACGAGTTGGCCCCAAACTTTGCACCACATTCTTCGCAAGTAAAGGGCTTTTCTTCAAAATGCTCAGTGCGCATGTGGTATATCATACCTAGGATATAAACACCAATCAGGCATAACATTATGACCACTGACAGGTGAGGTGAATAACAGTGACTATCTCTTCATGGCACCTTTAGTAAGTGGGATGTATTAGTTAGCAGTTGATGTGTTAGAAGCAATAAAAATGGGCAAACGTAAGGATTTGAACGAGGCCAGATTGTGATGGCTGAACATAGACTAGCTCGTGTGGTCCAATCTAACAGACTGGCTACCGGTTCTGATAGAAAGGTATCAGAATACACAGTGCATCGGAGTTTGTTGTATAGGGCTGCATTGCCACAGACGAGTCACGGTGCCCATGTTGACCACTGTGCACCAAACCCAACAATGGGCACGCAAGCATCAGAACTGGACCACAGAGCGATGGAAGAGTTTGAGGTGTTGGTTTGGCTTTAGTTATAATTTTGTTATAACTTATTTTTAACATATCAGCACATAAAATACAAAGAGATGTAGATCTGTCATGAGCTAAATGTCAGAGGAGAGTTAAGACTCCTGTGAAATGAATCAGAGACTGGTGGTATATGATGTATGCACTGCTGCAATACATAGTAGAAAAAAAAGTAGTTACAGAGACAACAGATAAATGCAGAAAACTTCTCCAGGTTTTTTACCTTTAAGGACCCACTCCTTCATGTTAAGCTTGCTTCTGGAGCCTTTGAATCCCTTTAGATGGTGTGCTGTACTGAACTACCACTTAGAACATTTTTGAACATATCAGATATAGTACCTGAGGGGTGGGCAAATGTGCGTCCGCAAAGCTCACAGTCTACTTTCTTCTTGATGGTGTATTTGTGAAGCTGGGCCTGGTGGCGCAGCAGGGCCCGGTGGGTGGGCAGCTTCTGAGGGCACTGTGGGCACTGGTGCTTGCCCTCTTTGGACTTTGAGCAGCGCTCCATGTGGGCCAGCAACCTGCACTTGTAGTCAAAGGCCTTCTTACAGCAGCGGCAGGTGTAGGGCTTGGAGGGGGATGAGACAGTGGACGACGGAGAGGAGACACACTCTTTGTCCTCATGTTCTGGGTCCTCGTTTTTGTCGTCTTTGTCCTGTGTGTCCTCAGCTCCACTGCCACTCTGTTTGGAGTATGCTGTGGAGATCAAGGACAGTTCAACAATATACTGTATCTGAACAGGGTCTGTCTCTGCACTATTATGCACTAATATTGCATATGCCCATTTTTAAAGAAAATATAACTTGGTAAATCCAAGTAATATTTTAATAAAATCTAATAATCATTAACATAATAATTACAAGTTTAAAATCATACTGTAATAAGAATAGTCTTAAGCTGTGCCTTACTGAGACTTGTCTGTGAGTAATATTTCGGTAAGTGCCTCCACAGACTGTTTGTTATTGACATTTTGGGCTTTTCCACTGGTACTACTCGTCTTGCCTCGGTTTGGTTTGGTTCTGTTTGAGACGTCTTTCAATACAGTTGAGTATGTCACCTTAACGTGGGCAGGGTCATTCCAGTGCAGCGGCACTTAAGACGCGACACAAAAGCAAAACCAATGAAGGATATATGGATGTATAATAAGAAGTTAGATAATAATACATCAATGGGAAGACATTGAGGCAGCTGTTTACCTGCTACTTGGACTGTGGATTTTTGTGACGAAGGTACGAGAAGAGAACCACAAATGGCGGCAGGCAGTGAGGTCACTGGGGTAGTGGTCACTATTACTGGCATTTAAAAATGGCGCTGTTGATTCATGTTTGGAAGTCACTCGCCAGTGACAACAGCAGCAGCCAGTAATGAGTTGATGTCACAGTTTAGTAACGGCTTGGCTCACTTGGAACCTCGAACGAGGTGGAGTGGCTGGCACCAGGTACTATTTACTATTGAACAAGGCAAGTCAAGATGAGTACTGCCAGTGGAAAAGCCCCAGTCG
Organism: Rhyacichthys aspro; assembly: GCA_036850595.1. Classification (NCBI taxonomy): domain Eukaryota; kingdom Metazoa; phylum Chordata; class Actinopteri; order Gobiiformes; family Rhyacichthyidae; genus Rhyacichthys; species Rhyacichthys aspro. Next base: position 1,436,157 of record CM072152.1, read on the forward strand.
TCAGTTATTGTCTGTGAACAGCACTATAGACATACATGAAATGAAATCTTCTGGTCTTTGAAAGATAAAGATCAGAAGATTCCTTTTAGAATTGACAGATCATTCCCTGCTTGTTTCCAAACCTTTGTGCTGGTTTGGTGCAGGCCCTTGTGTGCTCCTCTCCAGCTCGTCCAGCAGACTCTGCAGTGGTGTGGAGGCAGAGCAAGGGGTGTTATGGTGGAGAGCCCAGAGCAGAGTGAGGAACGCTGCCTCACTGAGTACACCGTCCCTCACCTGTCCCAGCAGCTTCTCAAGAGCTTTAACAGGATCAGTCTCTTCACAGCACTCACTCACCACCTGATAATATAATAACAGCATATGATACACTATTCATTCATTCATTTTCTACCGCTTAGTCCAATTTGGGGTCACGGGTGGCTGGAGCTTAACTAATGTGAATATAAAAAAAAACAAAACTTGTTCTTATACAGAGGCAATAGGATTGGATATAGTAATGGCTGCACACTGATGGAAGCCCCTTGTACCTGTTGGTCCTGTTTGTTCAGACTGCTCTGTGCTGCCTGACTGAGCAGATCCCTAATGGTGGCCATCTTGGCTAGCAGCTCCATGAGCTCAGAGGAGCGTTCCAGTACAACGAGGGCAGCAGCGCTGGGCTTCTTAGCTGCTGTTTCCTTGTGTTCTGAGGAAGTTTTGTCTTCAGGCCCTGTTTATATACACAAGAATTACTAAAGCTCCCAAACAGGATGTTCATTTATTGCCACAAAGGAAATTTGTCTTGACCCATGAACCTAAAAACTGAAAAATTAAGAAATATACAGGACAGGATAACTATCTCATTAAAGCGCAAGCTTAAAAAAAAATTCTGAACCTCACAACATGGTTATACTCAGTGAGTGCCAAGTACAGTGTTACTTGTGCGTGTTGAGGCTTAATGCTTTTTGTAACAAATTCTGTGATGCCTGTTTCTGTCTTCAAATGAAAGCCTATTCTTAATAAAGAATGACACTGTCAGCTTTCTATGTCTGTTTGTGGTGAATATTTGTACCTACGCAATTATAATGTGTTAAAATATACACAATTCATTGTTAATTTCTGCCCTAAAATCATTTGGATCATTTTGTGAATATGGGCACTTCAATAAGACATCACTGTTGGCAGTCTTGACAATATCTGATCATCAACAAAGCATAAGAGGTGCATACATAAGCAATGAGAAGCATTACATTAATAAACACAGACTAACCTGGACAGGCTCTCTTGCATGCAGGCTCATTGGTACACTGGCTGTCACCCTCTTGGTTTACCTCTGTCTTATTCTTCTCTGAGGAAGGCTCCTGATTGAGTGCCTCCTTTGTACTGGGCGACTCATTTTTTTTAAGCAACTGGTCCTTTTTTAATACCACAGAACTGTCAGGTTTGTCTGTTTTGATCTTATCCTGGGATAGGGTTAGAGGAGGAACTACAGAAGGGGGGGGTTGTGGGTTTACAATGGTGTTGAGGACCTTTTTAAAGCCGATAGCCACATCAAACATCTGGAGGTTGTCTGCTGCGGCAATGATTCGGCTCACGTTATGTTTGCCCAAGGGCAGCTTTCCAGTGTAAACCATGTCCAGCAGACAGTCGAACTCCTGTGAGGACACCACAGCTGTGTCGATTGAGATGGTGTCAGACGTGGCCAGGAGAGACCTGTCACATGTTTTAATAAAAATATTAGTGTTCATTTTCAGATCAAAAAATAAAGTAGGTCACTCTCCTTTAAATAACATTAAATATATCACACACCACCATTGTTATTACAACATCAACATGAACAATAGTGTTTTTTTCATTATTTAATTTGATATAGCCTTAAATCACATTGTGGTGCAAGCAACAATTTAGTTATCTACACCAGTCTGCCCAATGTAGTTTAATACTGAAATTACACTGAAAAACATTTATGATATTGTGCAGCTATTCCTCTAATTGAGATTGAGATAACAGAGGAAACATTTGTGATGAAGTGCCACTATGTATATATACAACTGAGATTAAAAGGGTGCATTCATGTGATATGATTAATGGACTTGTCATTATAGTATTGTGTTTCACATGCACTTTAGTTACAGAGACAGGTGTAATGCACTTTGCACTGACCAAGTTTATAAAAACTTGAAATTAAAAATATTTTCTTTCAGTATCACAGCAATCCCACAGTTTTACGGTATGTTGTAGAATATTGTCACCTGTGTACAGTTTTGTGACAGACCTTTTATTCTGTTGTTTGGCTAAGCAGGTGTAGTACCTGAAAAGCATGCTGGAAGCAGCCAGCAGCAATTTGTGGGCGCGGTGAGGACTGTCCCCCACCAAGATGGTGCAGTCACAGAAGTGGCCCCCGTTCCTCAGGGCCCAGAGCTGCTGCATCAGCTGGCTGCTGTAGTTGGGCAACTCCAGCATCCTGTCAGAGGAAGAAAGGGACAAGCTTAGGTTGACCTAAGCAGAGTAAAAAATATAGGCTCAAAGAAAGAAAAAAGGACCGAATTAGACTTGTTGCTTTAAAGCAAAATTGGCCAAGGATTTATTTCTAAACATTATTATTGTAATAAATATTTATTTTAAAACGAACCATATATATCTATATCTATATCTCTATCTATCTATCTATCTCTCTCTCTATATATATATATATACACACACACACACACACACATATAAAAAAACACCAACTTCTGTCCTACTTTATTAGCTGGCTTACTGGCCATGACTTGATATCAGTCTAATAGCATAATTGCCTAAATTATATTTTATGGTTTTTGGGGAAAAGAATTAAACATTTTTTTAGCAAATACATAAGAACTTTTCATTTATACTTTAATAGAAAAAAAAATATTAAAAGCTCTCTGATAGGCTGGGGACACAGCCAGTGATACATAGTGAAGCAGCAGTGTTAGGAGAGTAATATAAGGTAGATATCTCAACTTGGTCAAAAAATGATTTATGCTATTAGGCTAACGATATATTACAGGGTCAAGCAAAAAGCACTAGCTAGCCATTGTTACTTGGGTATTTTGGCCGTGTCATTTAGGAATAATTTCAGACCAATGAGCGGGTACACCATAAGACTCCAGTTCTATTACTAAGCCTGTGTGTATTACCTCGAATGATTCAAACGAGTCGTCTCTTTATTTAAACTTCTTTGAAGACAATTTTGATGGGTGCAATAAAGCTTGGTTGTTTTGAAGATGGCGACAGCGGCAGAGATTCTTTGGTGGAGGAGACTGTCACTCCCCTATTTGGGTAAGTTACCCGACTTGCGTCAATCACGCTAGCCTGGTAGCCTAAGAACATTAGACAAAATATCCTTTAATCGCTAGAAATAGTTTTACAAGTTGTTCTGATCAGTGATATTGCTGCAGAAGGTCTTTTATTAAAATCTAACGATGTTAACTCAGCCCTGTTTTACGAAGTTTATGTTAAAAAAGAGTGAAATGAAAGACTGAATGTGCTGCAATCATCAAATGAAACAAATGCTAATATCAGGTCAGTTATATCAGTCTTCATTCTATCTTGTTTCAGTTTTTTTTTGTTTTTTTTAGCAGCGTAAACGTGTGTTTACAAAGTAATTACGGCTATATTTAATATAAATAAATGTTATCTTAAATAATAAGTTTAATAAAATAGATCTAGTGAATATTAAATACTATTTGTCCAAGTGGAGTTGCCGTACAAAACGCGGACGTGCTGTGCGCATGTGCTAAAGGTTCTGAGCATGCGTATACTGAATTTTGACGCAAATCGGGGACTGGTCACACGAGTAGATCGCGCTATTCGCGCCTAGTTGGACGCTTGAACGTTTTGAGTTTAGTCGCTTCATTCGTGCGTGCAAAATGGTTGAGCTTTATTTACTTATATTTGGTTTATTTTGTTTGCCGCGTTCGATTTACTTTGGACGGTGTACAGCAGTTCGGCGCCGTGCCTGGGTCCATCGGATGCTTCAGAAGCACACCCAGCTTAATTCAGGAGCTGCGCCTGGATGACAGCCGCTCTCAGCGGTACTTGCCACTGAGCCGGGCCCAGTTCGATCACCTGTTTCCCCGTGTCGATGCGAGGATTTCCCACAGGACACCAACTACTGACGCTCTATTCAAACTGCATGTCTTTCTGTCTCCAGTCAGATGATTAAGTAAAGGTAAAGCATTAAAGGCATTTCATCCAATGGTAGTAAGTAAAAAGTAATATTGTTTTTACTGTAAAAAAAAAAGAAAAAGAAAATAAAGAGAAATGAAGATGCAAGTAGTGTCATTATATAGTTGCCAGTAAGAAACTATAGTATGCATTTATAACATTGTTTTGTACATGTCTTTATTTGTGTTTATTTCTTGTTTAATAAATGAAATCAGCCCGCCTTGTCCCGTTGTTTCCCATTAACACTGGTCCAGTCACAAATAACTTGTCATTTTCTTTCTATACTATTGTGGGTGTCTTTGCAATAGGATATAATAAGAACTATTCTTGTGTTAAATAGTGAACAAACAACATGACATTATACACAATAAAATTAGTCTTAAATATTGAAATTATTTTCTAACCACATCAAAACTTTATTATATAAAACATTTATTTCAAAAATATCTGTGGAAATACAAATATAAAACAATTTACGTTTTAATTTAAGTATTTACATGCTAACCTTGCACTGCAGCTGGATTCTCGCGACATTTGGGAGTTTCCAAACTCCCGTAAATCCATCTTGTATCGCACCAAACAAACTGCTTGAGTCGACAGTCCTCTCACCGTCAGTTTTTCCTCATTAACTGATTCCTCTGGATACTCCCCTGAACTTCATAATTCCACCACCAGTCTTCTGGCACCTTCCTTCCTGTCTCCCTGATCACCGTTACAGTAGTATTCCAGTTTTCTAGAAGCAGCTCCTGACCACCTGAAGCTGGTCTCAACTCCTCCCTGAAAATCACACAGCAGTCTTCCTTTTTCAACTCCCACCACTTAGTCTTCTGCTCTGCCTTTGTTCTTTTCATCTTCCTCACCACCAGTCATCTTACACACTACCATCCTATGCTGTTTAGCTACTCTCTCTCCTACTACTACTTTGCAATCGCTAATCTCTTTTAAATTACATCATCTACATAAGATATAGTCCACCTGTGTGGTCCAGCCACCTGCCTCTTCTGAAAGTACATGTTCACTACAGCCATCTCCATGGTTTTTGTAAAGTCTACAAACCTCTGTCCTGGGTTCTTTTCCTACATACCAAACCTGCCCATTACTTCCTCATCAGTAGCCCAATTTTCACCTGTACCCTGTAGGCCAACAGCACCAGTGGCAGTCCTTGTAAACCTAGCCCCGACTGATCCTGTATGGAAGACATGTCAGTGATTCACATATCGAATTTGGCAAAGATTTTACATCAGATTAATTAAGTAAGTAATTTGATTAATTAAAAGCAATGAAACAGTCTCATTTGAAAATAACTTTAATGTAAATAAGAAATTACAGTGAAGAGAACAGTACATATCACTTGCCTGTACACTCACAATATTTGCACGTATACTGTGTATACGTTCAGACAGGTGACATTATTTCAAATTATACTGTTTCTATATATACTGTGTACCTATTATAACTTAAATGCCTCATGGTTTAAATGTTAAGTATATGGTTTGCTGTGGAGGAAATACATGGTCAATTATTTTAGAGCAGCTTCTCATGCATTTCTGTATTATTTTCTGCATGTAATTGCCCTTTTAATTTAAAACTCTTCTGCCGTAATTTAAAAGTGTCAAAAATAAAGCCTATTTTAGGTTAATTCGACTGTTAAGTAATTGTATGAAACTGCTGAAAAAAAGGTTTTCTTTAATGTCAACAGGCTTCTATTGTTTAAATAGAAGAATTGTCCCAGGCCTGCAAAATTATTAAAAACTTTAAATATAAAAAGCAGCTATCATGTAGAAAATAAAAAAAACCAGCTCAATTGCAAGTCACAGTTTTAATAAAAAGAAAGCTACTAAAAAACATAAAACCTCAACTAATTAAAGCAATTATTTATATAAATGGACACTTGACAAATTCAAGCATTTTCCAACAGACATCAGTTCCACTTTCCTTAGTGTCCAAGAAGCCCAGTGCCTGCAGAGGCAGAGACAACACACTAGAAATGTACTTTCACAATGCACAATCAAGGCATGGCATAAGAAAATGATCTTAAAATAAATTCCTGTTAAGTCACGCCTGTTTCAAATGGTTGCTTGATTGATACATTTTAAAATAATACAACCCTTACCCTTAAATCCTTCCTCAGGCATTCTCACTGTAAAAGAACCAAAAAGCTCAAAATTAAAAATCAACACCAATGTCACTGAACCTCACTTAACATCATGAACATTTTTGTATATACAGGCTGTGTTTCACATAGAGTTGTACAAACTCAGAGTTTAAATGTTAACTCTACTCAGACCAGTCCAACTGTTTCAGAAAACAGGTTTAGGATTTGGTCAGGCAACTCAAGTTTATTCACTCAGAGTTTAGCTTAGGGAAAGCCATTATTATTGGAGCCAAAAAAAGTAGATTCACAATGGCAATGGTAATCAAATAGAAGTGGCCATATTAGAGTCATGTAACTATAATGAGCTTTTTTCCAAGTTTAAAATCAAAGTGTAGAGTAGTAGCTACACAGGTGATTTAATTGGTAAATAGTAGACTCAAATAAAATAAATTAATGAAACACATACTATATTAATCTCACTATTTATTTTAATGGTGTACATTTATATCAGTGTAATGGTGAACACTGCTTTAAATTTGACACTACAGATTAACACTGGAGCTTATAATGAGCTGACACTGAGAAACTAAAGTAAACTAAACTAAAAATACTGCTGTAAAAGAACTGTATTGTATATTAATGCTGTATACTATAATATATAGTATAAATATATACATTAACTGTTTAACTCTGGTCAGAGTGTTTAAAGTGAATATTCTTTGCTGTGAAAGAGGAAATGGATCATCCACTGAGAGATTCAGATAGCAGCAGAGTAGGAATAACACATGCCACAGACCAGGTTATGTTCAAAGAGTAAGTTCACTCAGTAACAGACTCAGAGTTTAGATTAACCCAGAGTTTCCCTCTTTCCAGAGTTAACATACTCTGAGTTTGGACTAAACCTGATTCTGAAACAGGGCCAGATACATTTAAAATAAGAGCCTGGTCTGGAGCCCTTTGTTCAAAACGAAAAAAAAAAAAAGAAGCAAAGTTAATGTAACATGTAACGTAATGTCAAATGTGTCTCCAAACCAAGTAACCATGACATAACCCAAATGATGGGAGTATCCCGGTCACACTTGAAACCTTATTGAAAAACTAATGACTAATTTTTTTTTAAGCCAGGTTTATAGATTATGTTTACAAACCATAGGCCCGATGTATTTTGATTTTCCAGGAGTTGCCACTGAGTCATTTTTTCATATGTTTTCTTGCGGACTCCATTTAAATAAATTTTTCACAGGGCTTGAATTTTCCTGACTTTTCGTGCATGTTCACCAGGGGAAATTTGCGCTCAAAGAGCAGAAAAAAAGTAGAATAATAACGGACGCTAACAGTTTTAATAGGCCCTCCTGGCCATCGCCAGCTCGGGCCTAATTAGGGTGGATGTCCAGGCTTAGTAATACCTAATCCACATCCATGGGTTCTCGAATTCATTTGAATTTAATCTTTTATGTATAATTTTCTATCTATCATAAATATGTTTGCTCTTAGGCCTATAGGCCAATTTATCAAATACAAAATGATTTTTGGAAATTATGTTGACAGCACTTGCTAACGTTAGGTTAACTGGTGACTTAAAAATTATCTTAAAAGTTTCTGCTGACAACCAAACTCCATCCACTACTTCCCTTCTGTGGGATCAGTCAATCAAAGTCATATCTATCTGGTAAAAAATTATATTTTTTGATGTGTAACTTACAGGCATAGGTTGCAGATTAAAATATTGGCATAATTCTTAACATTAACATAAAAAATGGCTTGATGATGGCAACATGTCAAACATATTCATGCCCATAACAGCCAGCCCACTGCTCTACCAGACTGAGCGGTGAGTTCCTGACCTAGACCAAGTGGCTGTGTCTAAGTGTGTCGGATATGAAAACTTGTCTACCTTTTATTTTTATTTGAGCAAACGTATCATGACAGTGTTAATAACGCAATGAACTTGCCAAACATAACTTAATGCATCTCCACCTTCCAGGATGAGTAGTCCACTGCTCAGGGCAGGTGGCTTTGGCCAAAGTTCAATTTCGTTTTCACCATACAAATCCCTGATAATATCATCAGTGATATTACTGGCATTGAAAAGACATTACCTTGTTTTATCACCTAAAAGTATATTATAATTGTAATTATCTGTAAGAAAACGAGACCTTAAGATGTCTAAATTTACCCTGATAGACATCATCCATCGCTGCGTAGTCTGCTATTGGTTCGTCAGCCTGAATAAAAATAAAAAATATAATTATAATAATATAATATAACAGAAAGATGAAAGCAATTATTGTATACTTTTGTTAGAACTGTGGAACCGATCAAAATCAGATATACCTTTAGGCAGATGACACTTTCAGGGATGACACCCAGACTGCCCAGTGTCGCTGAGTCATCTGTCAGACTTTTCCCATTAATGGAGAGGTTCTGATCAAATGGAGCCACAGAGAAGGCGTGCATAATCTACAATGATTAAGCAGAGAGTGAGTTATTCTCTCAGTCAGTTAAAGCTGTACATCCCTTGTATTGTACATCTCACCTGAATTTTTAGCTCCTTAAGGGTTTGGTTTGCGGAAACAATAAGTGCCTTTTCTCCTCTGAGTTTTCTGTGCCGTGTGCTCCTCCTGATTCCCCCTGGTTTAGTCACATTAGTAATGGGAGCAGCTGCTGAGCTGGCAGAATTGCTGTCATCCAACTTTAACCGCTTGGCGTTATCTTGTGACTGACAAAAAATGTGCAAGTAATACACTTTTTTTTTTTTTTTTGTAATTCCTCGTGCTACTGGTGCTGCTGAAGTTCTTACTTGGCTGAAGTCTGGATCATTTCCTCCGTCTGCTTTAGGTTGTTCTTCCCTCTCCTCCTCTGCCTCTGAGCTGCTGGCATTAAGTTCTGGGGTAGCCTCCTTTATCATCTGCCCACAAAACAACATGAATAAACCTTTGAGGGATCTAAAACATATTCTAAGTCTTGTCTTCCTTTACAGGCCTTGACAATAACTTTTTTTGTACAATGGTTCACTCTGGCTTGTTGTTTTCAAAAGTTACTACCCACCAAGCGTTTTTAGTATTATAGGCTTAGTATTTATAGGCTTTGAATTAAGCTGACAATTATGATGTTAAAATGTACTTTAAAAAGTAAAAATTACAAGTGGTTACAAAATAGGGATGCACATTTTGTGCATTTTCTTTAACTGATAATTGAATGCCTTAATAATCAATAATCAATAATCGGTTAACCATTAACCACATGCATGATGTCACCTAATGTTTACATTTTATTAGAATTAATGGACAAAAAACTGTTTATCAGGTGTCAAATATGAGTCATAAACAACAAATCAGAAGTTTTTTTTTCAAACAAAAGCTTTTTTCATTTATTATAAAGCTGTTGCTTAATTTATTTTTAATGTAAATATATATTTATATATGACAGTGTTCTTTTTACACGTCACCTGGCGCCACAAAGACAGTTCTACTACACTTTATCAGCATTTTCTTGCTTGGCTTTAGGTATTTCTTTTAGTTTAAATCAGCTTCACTGTATCTTGTAGTTTTAGGTGACATTCACCTAAAACTTACGTCCTGATGCCTTGTCAGAAAACCTTTTCTTGAACATGTCCTGGATGACTGAGAATCTCCACAAACATGTTTCTGATGAGTAAAAAAGATGCTCGAGACACAGCAGAAATGAGGGGCACACTTAAAAGAACTTAATCCTAGAAAACCAATTGGCCCATATAACTTAGAGCCATTCTTTCTAAAGCTGTCAGCTGAAATTATAGCTGGACCACTGTGTCACATTTTTAACCTTAACTTGGCTTCAAATGAAATCCCTTTGGACAGTAAATCTGCCCTTGCAATTGCCCTCTAGTATTTTAAACGATTACAGGCCGATCTCTTAACTTTCTGTTCAGGCAAAGGTGCTTAAATCTTTGGTCAATGAACAGGTAAAAAAAAAATTCTGGTCAGCAACACTGTTACCATTTCAGTCAGGTTTTCACAATAATCACAGTACTGTTACTGCTACCATGAAAGTCATGAATATAAATTGATGTAACTGAAGCTCTTGGCAAGAAGCAATTCTGTCTGTCCCTCTTCATTGATTTTTCAAAGGCATTTGATAGATTGATCATGTTACTTTAATCAATCATCTTTCAGCTATTGGCTTTTCATAACAAGCAGTTGGGTGGTTTGTAAATTATCTTACAAGCAGAACCCAGCCTCTTCAAATAGAGGGTTCTTCTTTGGAGGTATTGCAAGTGAAAAAGGGCGTCCCTCAAGGTTCTGTGCTGGGTGCATTACTATTTACGTAAATAATCTCGGACAGAAAATTCCAATTTTAACTTTTAATTTCTACGCTGATGAAACTGTCATATACTGTGCAGCACCCACTCCTGCTGAGGCCTTTCAGTATTTCAAACTTGCATTTGATAAAGTACAAGAACAAATTTCATAAAACAAAATGTATGTTCTTTATAGCTTCAAAAACTGTGACATCAGCTGTCTGAGAAAATTTAGACAAGAAAGAATCAAACAAATTGAGCTTGTATCTACTTTTAAATATCTAAGATTTTTATAGATGACCAGGTTGGTGGAGAAGTTTAAGTGACGAGTGAGGGAAGGATGGAAAGGGATATTAACAGGTGGATTGGTGCAGCTTCTGCGGTAATGCGGCTATGTACTGGTCTGTTGTGACAAAGGAGAGGCTGAGCTGCAATGCAAAGCTCTCGATTTACTGGTCTATCTATGTTCCTTCTCTCACCTATGGTCATAAGCTCTGGGTCATAAATGAAAGCCCCTGCTCCACCTCATGGACAGGAGCCAGCTGAGCTGGCTTGGACATCTGTTCTGGATGCCTCCAAGACACCAGGCATGTCCCACTGGGAGGAGGCCCCGAGGAAGACCTAGGACACGCTGGAGGGACTATGTCTCTCGGCTGGTCTGGGAATGCCTCGGTATTCCCCCAGAGGAGCTGGAAAAGGTGTCTGGGGGAGAGGAAATCTGGCAATCTCTGGTCAGACTACTGCCCAGGTGACCCAGCCCCAGATAAGCGAAAGAAAATGGATGGATGGATGACATCACATAATATCAACTGCTCTCAGCTGTCATGTAAAATGCGCTTTACTTACTTTTGTTTCTACCTGCAAACACTTATTACTTATACTTGTGGTTCCCAAACTTTTTCTGTCAAGCCCCCCTTTGATGAGAGAGAAAACTATAAGACTCCCAAACCTCACAGCACCCGACCTTACCCACCCCAAATGGTTTAACCTTTTTCACGACATGTAGTGATTCATAGACTGTTGTTCATTAGAGCAGTTTAACAAGCAACTCCTCAAATACAGTAAAAAACAGTCAATGAGGGACAGACTCTTTTCAGAGTTAAGTAGAGGTGCCTTCACTAACAGTAGACCCAGCTGTATTAACTTGACTTTAAGTAGCGTGTGTGACTTTTCAACCAGTAAGATTTTAGTTGCTGTGAGTGCATCGCTTCATTAGCTGACTATTAGTACATGGTCCACAACAAAAATGGAGCAATACCATTTATCATCCGTGAGAAGCTAAAGTTAGTGTCTCTCACAGGAGCAGAAGCTGATTTCGCACCAGAGCCCTCATGAAAATTTTAAAGGGGGCATTTTCTCCAGTGTGTGCAAAATCCAAGTTTCCAAGTAGAAAATGTAGGGCCACTATATGATTTATCACGGCTTCAGGAGCTAAAACTGTGTGTAAATTCAACATTTGAGAAGTACACACAAACTCTTTTCAGAGATAAGGCTGCAGCTATTTGTGCAAAGATGAGGAATACGTTACAATGGGAACAATAATTGGCAGATTTGAAGCTAGTGACAACCAAGTTGGCCAAACTTTTTCCTTGTGTCAGGCTCTTATTTCAGGAAACTCTAGCTTTTGCAGATGACTTCATTGGGTGAATGAGCGTCCGCCAATACATGGCTTTTACCTGGACCACAGTATCTCAGACATTAAAGGTCCCATATTATACTATTTTGAACATTATACAGTGTATTTTGGATACATTTAGGTTACCATATCACGTTTTGCAACATGAAACACACAATAATGATCTTCTACAAGCGGTTTGAATGAGCTCTCATCATGAGTCCAAAGTGAACGGTCTGATTTGGTGCTGTCATTTTAAGGCTCAGCTCTCCCGTGTTGGCTCCGCCCACTCATGACGTCACGCTAGCGCTGCGCTGGAAACAGACTGAAGTAAACACGGTACATCGTAGTAATAACTTTTCCAGCAATGGCTTTGAGAGTAATTGAGCCGTATATCTTCGACCCAGAGTCTGACTCTGAGTTCGAAGAACATGAGCAAACACAAAGACCTCGAAGGCTTCTACAAGACGTTTCTGCTTGGTAAATGAGAAACTATTTATTGTGTATGTTTCTATGGTGTAGCCCGTAGCATAGCGCGTGTTAACTGCTTCTGTTTATAGGTGCACATGTGGAAATGGTCGTACAATGCCTACTGAAGTTGAGAATATATGCTGCCTGGAGACTCCTAAGGTAGCTGTTGTGCAGTGTATTGAAAGTAAAGTAAAAGTATTGACGGTAAGTAAGCTAACACAATAGCAGCGATGCTTCTCTGCGTCTGAGCTGCAGAGCACGGTACTGTGTTGACAGTGCAGGAGAGAGGGGCAGGAAGAGTGTGGAGGAGCACTTCCTGGAGAGGAGTGGTTTATTTCACATATTGACGTCATTGCGTGAAACAGCTCATTGAAAGGACTGTAGCTCAAACTAAATAAATTACTCAAACATGCGCAAATGAAACAAAACACAACTTTGGGGTAGAAACAACGTTAGAACATGGTTAAACGCTCAGAAAAGTCGATTTCGCATAATATGGGACCTTTAAGTCCACACTTCCCATGCCACTCCAACCTGTGCATCCCGGTGCATGTCCTTGCTCTGTATCATTTGTACTGAAAATAAAAGACTGCACTGTCTTAACGATACAGCAGCAGCATAACCAATTTAGCACCTGCTTTCAAAGCTCTTTGTAGATCAGGCCTTGCGTTTCTCATCAACAAATGAGTGTTTTACAATACAGCTGCATTTTCAAGTATGTTTATGTCTGACCAAGTATCAAAGCAGTATAGCCTGCATCTAGAGGGCTTCAGTATAGCATTTGCATATTATTAGTTTAAATGTGGAATCACTATCTTACCATCTTGTCTTCTATGACTTTGCGGATGTAAATGGTGGCCTGGGTGTACTCTCTGAGGTCTCTCTGCTGTTGGAAAAGAAAGCCCTCTCGGCACTCCCAACAGAGATCTGTCCAAGATAAAAATGATGGGAACAATCACATCAAATCAAGTACAACAATTCAAAAAATAATTTACCACACAACAACATTTCTCTATTCTTACCAGGTTCAGTGGTATACTGTGTTGCAGCTCCACAGGGTGTGGTATTTTTACACAGGTGGATGGAGATTGCTTGGTCCACAATGAAGAGTTTGGTGATTACTTCCCATTCACTGGGCCAGATCAAAGCTATACTAAACAGTACCGTACAAAGTTACATTAATTTAAATCCCATTTCAATCCCATTACCAGCAAAATGTCAAAAATGCATATTTTTGTGTTACATGAGAATTCTAAAATACTAACTGTTGTGAGTCTCCATTGACCAGGGATTCATAAGTGAACATAAACCCTCCATGGGGACAAAGCAGCAGACTGTTCCCCACACGGGGGACAGGAGAGGATTTAGTAGGTCTCCTAAAACATAAAAGAAAAAAATAAGCTCTAGAGAACCTCACTATAATAAATCAAAATACATATATAATCTATATACCTGATGAACTTCCTCCATTCATCCACAAAAAACAGAGGAACTATATAAAGTACATCTGTACCCTGTGGAGACAGTGTTTAATATGCTATTATCATTTTACACTGTATATAGAATAATACAAGTATGCAACTACAGTACTGAATGTCTTAAAAAATAAATCAATGCTATTGCAGGAGAATTGATGTGACTTGTATCTGTGGCAGCCCGTTTGGTGTTTTGAACATACTTGAGGCCATTTGGTGAGTGTTGGACGGTTTTTTTCATGGAAAAGATTGAGCAGCTGGTTCTTCTGGTCTAGAGCCATCATCTTATTGACTGCTTCATTGTCCTTTTCCTCTTGCTCTAATGTCTAAACACATAAAGAAAAATGTTTTGAACAATGAAAAAAAACATTTTATACTGCTCACTTTGAGACAAATGTAACATCTGGATCCAAGATGCTGTGTGTGCATTCACCATGCACTGCCGACAGGGCTCTTGGTTTTGGGTGAACTCAGGAGCATTGGGGAAGTATGTCCTCAGCTTTGCCCAAACTTGAGTGGATACCAACTTTCTTTCAGTCTCTATTATTCTTAGTCCCCCTGCAGTAAGATGATAGACCACCAGTGTAACACAGCCAAAAAGGGTGAATAAATGGAGGATTCATTAAAAGGTAGCATGGGTAGCATTCCTGTTTGAATTGTCATGGTTTGAAAAAATCTGACAGGTAAGCTGCCTGCAAAGTACCATGGCTGCACATTATGTCTTCATTGAGAATCTTCATGTCCTCTTCATTGCCATCTAAGTTCTCAGAGTTAAAGTCTACAAAAAAAGAAAGAAAAACACTTAGCATGTTGGACAACAATAAGAGGAAAGTGGTATCAAGCTCCCAAACTAAAGTTCAGTCTCAGTCATTGAGTTGCTACCTTTGTTGCTGTTGGTGTTTGGTCCCTGTCCGTTGGTCTCACCATTCTTGTGTTTGGTTTCATGTTCTGCGGCCTCCAGCTGTTCTAAAGCCATCTGCCTCCAACTTCTTAGAGAAGTTTTGCCCACCCAGTAGCCATCCCCACTGAAACACCCAACAATGTTGACACTGATCATATTAGTGTACATACAGACACATACACACGTATATAGACTGAACAAAAATATAAACGCAACACTTTTGTTTTTGCTCTAATTTTTCATGAGCTGAACTCAAATAACTTATACTTTTTCTAGGCCTATTTTGTTCTATTGTTAACAAATCTTTCTAAATCTGTGTTAGTGAGCACTTCTCCTATGCTGAGATAATCCTTCCACCTCACTGGTGTGGCATATCAAGATGCTGATTAGACAGCATGGTTATTGCACAGGTGTGCCTTGGGCTGGCCACAATAAAAGGCCAATCTAAAATGTGCAGTTTTATCACAGAGCACAATGCCACAGATGTCGCAAGTTTTGAGGGAGCGTGCAATTGGCATGCTAACTGCCGGAATGTCCACCAATGAGATGAATGTTCATTTGTCTACTATAAGTTGTCTCCAAAGGCGTTTCAGAGGATTTGGCATTACATCCAACCAGCCTCACAACCGGACCAGGACCTCCTCATCCAGCATCTTCACCTCCAAGATCGTCTGAGACCAGCCACCCAGACGGCTGCTGCAACAATCGGTTTGCATAACCAAAAAATTTCTGCTCAAACTGTCAGAAATTGTCTCAGGGAAGCTCATCTGCATGCTCGTCGTCCTCATCGGGGTCTCCACCTGACTGCAGTTCTTCGTCATAACCGACTTGAGTTAGCAAATGCTCACATTCAATGGCATCTGGCATTTTGGAGAGGTGTTCTCTTCACGGATGAATCCTGGTTTTCACTGTACAGGGCAGATGGCAGAAAGCATGTATGGCATCGTGTGGGTGAGTGGTTTGCTGATGTCAACGTTGAGGATCGAGTGGCCCATGGTGGCGGTGCATTTTATTGATGCCATTTTGAATGCACATACATACAGTGACGAGATCCTGAGACTCATTGTTGTGCCATTCATCCACGACCATCACCTGATGTTGCAGCATGATAATGCACCGCCCCATATTGCAAGTATCTGTACACAATTCCTAGAAGCTGAAAACATCACAGTTCTTGCATGGCCAGCATACTCATCGGACATGTCAACCATTGAGCATGTTTGGGATGCTCTGGATTGGTGTACACAACAGCATTTTCCAGTTCCTGCCAATATCCAGCAACTAGCACAGCCATTGAAGAGGAACAGACCAACATTCCACAGGCCACAATCAACATCCTGATCAACTCAATGCGACGAGATGTGTTGCACTGGTGGTCACAACAGATACTGACTGGTTTTCGGACCCCCCCAATACTGCACATTTTAGAGTGGCCTTTTACTGTGGCCAGCCTAAGGCACACCTGTGCAAAAATCATGCCGTCTAATCAGCATCTAGACATGCCACACCAGTGAGGTGGATGGATTATCTCGGCATAGGAGAAGTGCTCACTAACACAGATTTATACAGATTTGTGAAGAATATTTGAGAGAAATAGGCCTTTTTTTGTACATAGACAAAACATAAACAAAAGTGTTGCGTTTATATTTTTGTTCAGTGTACATACATACATATATATATATTTTCTTTGCATATTTGTCACTCTTAAATGTTAAACGATAACTCAAGCAAACACAAAATGCAGTTTTTAAGTGATGATTTTATTTATTATGGGAAAAAAGCTATACATACCTACCTAGCCCTATGTGAGAAGGTAGTTGACCACCAATCATGAATTATCTATGATTAATCACATTTTTGGAAAGCTGAGTTCAATTTCCTTTGCCACATCCAGGCCTGACTACTGCCAGACCTATTGAATCAAGAAATCACTTCAATAGAACCTGTCTGACAAAGTAGGCCAAATGATCTCAAAAAGCAAGACATCATGCTGTGATCCAAACAAATTCAGGAACAGGTGAGAAACAAAGTAATTGACATCTATCAGTCTGAAAAGGCTTGCAGTGCCATTTCTAAAGCTAAAAATAAAAGTAACAGCATTTCAGAAAAATAACATATCAACAGTCAAATATGGGAGTTGTAGTGTGATAGTCTGGGGCTGCTTTGATGCTTCAGGGCCTGAGGATCAGGACTTTGTGTGATTGGTGGAACCATGAATACTGTTCTCTACCAAAAAATCCTAAAGGAGAATGTCCAGCAATCAGTTCATGACCTCAAGCTGAAGGGCTCTTGGGTTCTGCAGCAGGACAATGATCTAAAACACACCAGAAAGTCCACTTCTGAATGGTTTAAAAAAGCAAAATTAAGGTTTTGGAGTGGCCTAGTCACAGTTAGGACATACATCTGATTGAAATGCTGTGTCATGTTAGGTGTCACCTTAAAAATGCAATTCATGCTCAAAAACCCTCCAATGTGGCTAAATTAAAACAAATTCCTCCACAGAGATTTGAAAGACTCATTGTCAGTTATCTTACCAGTAATGCTTGATTGCAGCTAAGGGTGATACAACCATTTGGGTATTAGGTTAAGTTGGGAATCTAATTTTTCACATAGGGATTGGTAGGTTTGTATAGCTTTTTTCTCTAAATAAATAAAATCATCACTTAAACACTGCATTTTGTGTTTACGTATCTTATCATCTAATACTTAAATTAGTTTGATGATCTAAAACATTTAAGTGTGACAAATATATTAAAAAAAATAAAAAATCAGAAAGGGGGAAAACACTTTTTCATGGCACTGTATTCATATATATTTTGTGTGTTTACCTGGGAGTCCGTTTGACCAGATTGGAGACCTCCTTGTAGTCCTCATTGAGTAGTTTTTTTAACCGTAGTACTCTACATCGCTGCCCAACACATTCTCTGCAAAGGGACAAGTCTAAACAAATAAACATAAACAAATGTAACCAGGTGAAAAATGGTTACCTGTGTGATGTATTCATTGCAAATCCTGTTAGTTTTGGTTTTCACTTATTGATTGTATTCTAGCTGTCAGAAGACAGTGCTATTTTCCCACAAAGTTAAGTTAACAGGAAATTGTTATCTCTACATGTTCATTTTTGTGTGGGAAATGACCAGAAACAGGCAGACATTGGAATTGATATTGCTGAGACTTGTGGAAAACGTGGTTGGAAAATCTTGGTAAGCATCTGATTATCTCATTGGTTACTACATTTGTATTTCACGACTGATGAGTTGTAAGTTATGTTTTTTTGTTTTATTTATTATATATTCTATATATATTCTTAAAGGTGCCACTGCCATTTTTGTCACTGTTTATATGCCATTTACTCAAAGTTTCATTACTGTTGTTTTCGTGTGCCATTTCAATGTTGTTTTAACTAGTTGTTTTGGAGCACTGAGCCAGAGTTATAAGAACAGTGTATATACATAAAGTGAGAAACTTTTTTAATTTAATTAAAATTTTTCTGTTTTTGAACATCACTAAATTTCTACTCTCAGAGAGAACTTTGAGAAGTAATTGCAGATTGGCATATAACCAAAATGCATACTTCTAGTAAATATGAGCACTAATAGACTAATGAAAATAGATTTCATTCAGTAAGTTAAACTTACATTCTAAGGGATGTAATATTTTTAATTGAAAAAAATATAGGGTACATATGAAACTACTTCATGATACCAGCTCTCTCAACTACCTTACCTAAATGACAGAATAGAATAGGGGGTCAAATTTGAAAACTGAATGTGGTAACATGAGTGCAAAAGCGATGAGAGTGCATGCGGATGCAGGTGGATACACTAAAGTGGTGTTTAATTTTGTCTAAATTGCACTTTGTCCATGTGGGAAGGGTTGCATGCACACAGGGAGTGCGAGTAGCTGTTATCGAAGTTTATAAGCCCTACCACTTAAACTCTGAATAGCTGAGAAGTTAAAAAAAAAATCACTGAACTTGGAGAGACTTACTATCTAGTCTTGGCCCCCCACCATAGTGATCATACAGCTGCTGTGCTGCTTGCTGGGAAATCCTCTTGGACTCGCCCACTTTGTCAGGGTGTAGTTTTCCATGACAACATAAAAATGAGGAATTGTCAATTTCCTTTGTTGCAGTTGAGTCATCAAGCCACTTCTTTAGCCAGTCCAGAGGAATGAACTCATATGGCTCACCTATAAAAATAAAGCAGGAAAAACATTTTGTACAAATGAAGAGATTACCAAACTAAATTATGTACTATGTACTTTGCCCACCACGTATAAGCATGGTGGCATGTAATGGAAATGTACATGTACACATGCTCCATGTGTTTATCATGGTCTACAAGAACACTTTTGCAGAATCTCTTATATATAGGCAAGGAGGTCATGTTTTTACCGACCGTCTTTTGCAGGTAAAAGTTCGTAGAGCTCCTTCACCTCCTCATGCTTTGCTTTTCCTTTATCAACACTCTGCTTTCTCATGTCTGCCATCTCACTACACCATTCTTCAAACTTCTGGTTATCTTGGTCCACCAACCTCTGAAGAAAGGCTGTGGGAACCACATAATGGGGCAGTACAATTTTAGTTGACCTGACTTTATTAAATTAAGATTTATTTAAAGTGTGTGAGACTCACTTGGAACCTCAACAGTGGTTCTGGATGGATCTGAACTTTCCTGCTCTTGAACCTTATACACCAGCATGTAGGCATTCCTGGAGCAATGATAGCCTTTGCTACATTTTGGCTTTTTTGTCTGGGACTTTGCTGTCTCAGCTAAAAAAAAAAAAAAAAAAAGGGTGGAGTAAGACAAATGCTCACATGTACTTAAAACACAAGGCTGATGTGTTATTAGATAGTACTGTAAAGCTATATCACACATTTATAAAATATTAAGGGAAGTTTTAACCTTTTTTTCTTTTTTCACAAAGAGAGAAATCACAGTTTTCTCAGTCTGTCTGGTAAGTCAGGTTACATAATTGTCACCAAATTAACAAGCACTACATGTTTTTATGTCTTATTTCTGTGCATGTCATTCTACTCACCAATGTCCTCCTCTGTGCCAAGATGCAACTTCTTTCCTTCCATCTTCTCAATTTCCTCATCGTTAAACTTGTACCAATCACTGGTGCGGGCATCTTTGACGTGTGCAATGTAATGACCCGAGTAGGCACTAATGCCTCGATGGATAAGCACTGCATTGAGCTCATAAACACTTTTCTGATCTGTATAGACACAAGGTGAGTCATCAAAAGTTCTGCTGTTGTTGAAAATGTGTGTACAGTATTTAAGTTGCTAATAATGCTTCTTACCCTCTATTCCTTCCAAAAACGGCCCCATGTCTAGCTGCTCTGGAAAACTAATATATGTGTTAAGCTTCTTCTTGTGACCTGTTTGCCTGAATAACGGATCACAAAACATAAAATATAATTTGCAAGCAATTTAATGACAATGTCAAATGTTAGACAAAGGCCAAACCTATCAAAGACAAAGCGCATGAGCTGCAGATTGAGTGTGGGCGGGAGACTGTGCAGTCGAATTCTCCTGGAAGCACTCTGTTTACTCTGGCAGCTCTCACAGAAATAACGGTTGTCCCCATCAAGCTTTTCCTCCTGTAAGTTTAAGAAGTAAAAAATACAGTGAATCCATAAGATTTTTGAATTTTCATAATGGCTTGAATGTATGCGATTACCTTTAAAAACTCTGTGATGCAATCAGTAAGGCTCTTATGTCCCTGGATATTCAGCTCCAGCTCATAGAACCGTGATGGTAGTGCAGATGACCGCCCACACTGGTTGCAGCTAAAAATATTATATTTTAGGGGTTTTTTTTGTCTTTAGAGGAATTCTTCAGTTCTATAAAGCTAAGTCACAAATACTGTAGATGCATATGTATGTTGTGTATTGTGCTTTTAGAATGCTTTAGAAATTTAAATGGCATCTTCATCATTCATTCTGACTGTGTTCTACTATTTGACAGAGTGACAGACCTTATGAAAGGCTTCTTACACACGTTTTCATTTTAAAAGCCAATATTTGCTGTATTTTCATGTGGCTTCAGGTGCTTTTCTGTCAACTCTTTTGACAGAAGTTAGATTGTGTGGGGAAACAGAAAAAACTACTTTTATGATATATAAAATGAAAAGGAAGATTTAAACACATCCTACACTCTAGATGTGGCCTGAAAAAGAACATGTTCTTACACAGTAACATAAGAAAACTGTCCACAAAACTGCTGCTGAATGACATTCTGTAGGCTGGGGTTCTTCTGTTTTGACATTGTGTCCTCAAGCAGAGACAGGAAGAGTTTGGAAAACTCCTGTGCATCCTAAAAACAAAAACTTAAATCACTGACTGCTCTGTGAGAATCTGAGACATGCATAATCACCAAAAACATATAGACACTGTTTTGTACTTTTGTGCAATAGTGCTGGTGCTTCTTGTGATGGAGTGCTTTGAGCACATAGACAAAAGACTCACAGATATTCCAAACACAACACATCACAGACCTCTCAAAGATAACACATGAAGCCTTCAGAGTAGTGGAGGACGTTGTTGTGGCTATGCAATATATTTATATATACATATATATATATATATATATATATACATATATACATATATATATATATATATATATATATATATATATACATATACATATATATATATACATATATACATATATATATATATATATATATATATATATACATATATATATATATATATATATATATATATATATATATATATATATATATACATATATATATATATATATATATATATATATATATATACATACATATATATATATATATATATATATATATATATATATATATATTATATATATATATATATATATATATATATATATATATATATATATATATATATATATATATATATATATATATATATATATATATATATATATATATATATATATATATAATATTATTTTATTTACATATATATATATATATAATAATAATATATATATATATATATATATATATATATATATATATATATATATATATACATATATATATATATATATATATATATATATACATATATATATATATATATATATATATATATATATATATATATATATATATATATATATATATATATATATATATATATATATATATATATATATATATATATATATATATATATATATATATATATATATATGTGTGTATATATATATATGTATATATATATATATGTATATATATGTATATGTATATATATGTATATATATATATATATTGCATAGCCACAACAACGTCCAAGTTCATATGAGCCCTGCCAAAAGCTCAGGTGATTTTTTTTTCCTTCTTTATCTGGACTTTTTATAATTTTTGACACATTTCAACCCACTATTTTGACAGGACTTGGTTCTATAGACTGAGAACTTTCTAAGACGTACAGTGCAGCAGGTCAAAACAGGCACAACACTATGTGGAAAAATAACTACGTCCACCTTTCATTTTTCTATACGCATAACACCTTTTTTTATATAATATTAATTAATATTATATATATATATATATATATATATATATATATATATATATATATATATATATATATATATATATATATATATATATATATATATATATATATATATATATATATATATATATATATATAAAATACTGATAATAAAGCCTTAGTGAGCCACCTAATGGATGGGGCGGAGCACAGGCCAGTATTGGAGTACTTCTTAAAGTGGTGATAAACACCACAGGGACAAAAGAAATGTCCATACATTTCAGAAAGAGACCATTATTCTCAATCAATGGAAAGCAAATAGAGTTGGTCACAAGCAACAAAGACAGGGTTTTACTGGACTGTTTTACTTGAAATTGCATTCAATGTGTTATCAATCAAACGCTTAAATAAGATATATTTGTGGCACACTCTTACAGAATGTCTATACTACAAACAAACTAGAAAAAGCTGAAAATATTTTTTATGTGTAATGTGGTGACTTACCTGCTGCTGTCCAGTGTCTAAACCTAAAGCTTTCACCAGTCCTGAAGGATCGATGTACTTTCTGTTGCTGTTTTGTAGGAGTGCAAACAGATATTGCAGATGTTCACAGAAGGACTGTGGCTCATAACCTGAAACATGCAGAAAGTAGAGTCACTGAAAAATTGTCCATAGACTACAAGATGAAAAGAATGAAAACAGCTTTCTCCTTCTTATGGACTATCAAGGTAACTTAAATGCCATACATTTAAGGATCATTATTTTTTTATCTTAATGATGCTAATTTACTTGCAACTAGTTAACTGGTCGATGACGTCACAATCATTTGAAATTCAATAACCAGAAAGAGACATGATTGAATTACATTGGCGTGTGTTACTAAATACACTGCATCAGATGTGTATTGCAGCTGAGTCAACTCAAGCAAGAGTGTCACCCTTAAGGATTAGCGCATAAAAACTGAAAGCTTGAGCACAACGGTGTCAGGTTATGTCAGGGCTGTGAGTTGAGTGTGTAGTGCCTTGCCTCTCTTAAGTGTCTGTTTGGTGAAGAGTGTTTTAATATGTTTATTATGTTTTAATATGTTTAATGGAGCATAGTAGAAGAGCAGCTTTAGGGTGTATTACTATATTAGCAAGAAGAGTCAAAAGTCCTGAATTTGGTCCAAATAAAGAAGAGTGGCAGCCGATTAGTTCAGTGTTTTCCCAAACTTTTTTTCAGGGGACCCATATTTCAAAAAGACCAAAAGATTCATGATGCACCGATGCATGGAAAATGGGTTAACTTCCTTAATCTAAACAAAAATAAATAAGAGATTTTAATATGTGGCAATCCACACCTTTATCCACACAAACTTAAACAGCTGTGACATTGCCACTGGCAAATCTGCCTCTATCTTCCACTGTTCTGCAAGAAATCTTAGAGTGTTTGTAGACTGTGGCTTTTTTTTTAATTTTTATTACAATCAAATCAACTCTTTTATCAAAACAAACCTTTTTCCAGTCAATATTACTGATAAATGTGAATACCTAGCTCACTCCAATTGAGTCACTTTAGCCTCGTTTCCACTGTGAGAATGGCACAGGTTGGGCCAGTATGGGACAGTACTTTGGTAAAGGTATCTCTTGAAAAGGCATTGTTTCCAATTTGCTGGGTCCTGAGGATGGACGCGTCGTCTACGTTAACGTCATCGACTGCCACAAAAGTCTCTATCTGAGATTAAAAAAAGTATTTAAAACAGGCCTTTTGAACGTTGGAGAGTAAAAGTAAAGAGAATAAATCCTGGCGTGTAGCAGCTATAGGCTAAAGATACAGCCAATATTTTTCTGCAAAAGCCAAACTAGGTCAGGTTGATCCCCAGCTTTCTGAGGAAAAATTTATTGAGCTAAACCAAATTCCTATAATTTAGGGACTTTTTATTTGAGGCCATGGGTTCTGCTCATTTGTATAGCAGTCTAGTGTCAGCGCCTTATATTTCTGATTAACTCAAGCCTATCAGGCCAATCAGGTTTCCATTCATGGCTGACAAGTCACTCTTTTTCTGTCATGCAGAGAGCCATGCAGCCGCTGCAGTTGCTATGTTTACAATTGTGGCATCTGCCTCAGATGGCTGCTCTTGTTTTGATCTCCCAAGGTTTCCATTACAGGTGCATAAGTTATGTCAGAGCTAGTCGAAATAAGCCAGACACAAACCTTAGTGGTGTGCAATGCGATTTGATCGGCATTGATTAAAACAGTGCAGATCTAAACTCAAGCCAAACACACCTAGCGTTTGTTTTGACCAAACTACACAAACTACACAACACAGCCACTGTTGAATTTAATTTTCCATACCATACTCAGCATCATGGTTTTGATCTCTGTAGTTGTGATATTGATAGAGACTCCTTCTTAGTTCCAGGTTGTGGAACCATACTTGTAGAAATGTGTTGACATAACACGTTGCTCCTAAATTTGTCAGGCCAACAAATGAGTTCTGAAATAAAAGTAAGGACAAAGCATAATCACAGCATTTTTGCTTCAGGTTTATAAGCATATCAGGCACCATGTGAAAATACCTGGTCTCGACGCTCGGAATTTGGGTCATCTATATTATGGAAAGTATTTTCATCAATGTCCCCAAGCCATGCCTGTTCACCAATACCTACGAGACAGTTTGGATTTCCTTTGCAGTTTCTCCTAAAAGTCAAGAAATTATTATTCATCACTAGCATTAACATTTAACCCACTACAAACTAAGCTAAGCAAAACATTTTCAACAATTACCATTTGATTACAATTAAAATTGTGCTACGAACGTAATAAGAAAACAATTATAGGTTACAGTACCTGCAGGTTCCTCTCTTACAGGACGGAAGGTTAACGCGGTAAGCTAGCTCAATATGTTCCAGACTAATGTCTTCTGGTTTAACATTTTCCACCCAACGCCACGCTGCCTTCTCCAACTGCAAACGGGGAGCCATAGTTCTGTAAAGCAGTGATAATAACCTAGTAAACGGTCTGTACACTCAGCTAAAAGGTAGGTCATAAATACTTAAATCCATGATGATCTAAAGTAATTGTTATGACTAGCCGATTAGCAAGAACTACTTCTAGTTAGCTTAGCCGCAGAGTTCTAGAGGCTGAAAACAAGTTTTAGCTTTGTATTATCGTGTTAGCTTAATGGGCCCAACACTTAAACTCTTACAGTACGCACATCACACACATAGCGTAAATAAAAAAATAAGTGATATGAAGTGGTTGCAAGTAACACTACTGCTAATATTTGCTAACTGGTAAGCTAAAAAATAGCTAGCACGACCCGGCACTATTGGCAGCTTTTACTAATTAACTATAAAAGATCAACTTTACTGTGAGTAAATCAGATATGACCGAACCTGTCATGCGTGCAGTCGCTTCACCAATATATTTATGTTGTTTTACATTTTGTAAATGATTTGTTTTAGATTTAGCGCCCTTCTGTCGGTTAATAAATATATAATTTCTTCCTTCAAAACCGGGAGTACGTCAATTGCTGACGTAATGACGTCTAACGTACGTCCAGTCAGTGACAAAGGAGAAGAATATGTCACTGGACTGCCAGACTTTTATGTATTTGATTGGTCAAAGAGATGTTTAAATGGCGCTTTATGTTTTGTAGTTACACCATAATTTCTGCTGTAAAGGTTGGGAAAACCAGCTGCATTTTAGGGCACATTTGAATTTGGTCTACGATTAAACTTACAGACAAATACTATCCCCAGAAAAATATTACCCACAGGTGAGTGGTCTTTTATACCTTGTTACATTATACAACTTTGATCATGTACTCCTACTGCATGCTTTTATTTGAGTAAATTTTTTTAAGGACATTTGAGCACTCTCAGAAAACTAGGGTTACAACCCGGCTTCTCTTAAAGTAAAATTAAATCAACGGTAGGCCTAACCATCAATCAGTATTTAGTTTTTACACTTTACTTTTTTTTAAATTTCTTAACAACCATAATTTGTCACAGGTCACAGACAACAGATTGTTGTGAACTCCACACGGTTATTTGCCTCCACACTGTAGCGTTATGGTAAATTAAAGAATAACGTACAAACTGTGCTTTTCCTAGTTATAGGCCCTATGATTCATGGTCATCTAAATATGACTTACTAATCAGTCACTCCAGGATTTTGCAGCCATTTTTTGTAATTGTTGAGGTCTTAAAAACCTGATTTTGCAGGGCAAAAGTTGCAATAAAAAGTTGCATTTATTTTTCCAGTATAGTAACATTATCTGTTTTCAGTGAAACTACAATGTTCAACCCCTTTTAGTTGTAGTAGTTTTATCTCAAATGCTGACAATATAGTTTTCAATTATGTTTCAGCTAAACACCCCTTAAACTGTATCTGCATACATGTATCTCAGCATGGGTCAGGTTATGCTGAGATACATATAAGCATTTTAGGATAGAATAATGTGACTGTAATTTGTTGAGTGGTTTCATTGATGGCAGCTCTCTAAACATTTGTACTTGAAAAATGTAACCATAAATAGCTGCTTCTTATGGGTGGGTACCCTTTTGAATATGATTTTGAGTTTCCATGTGTTACATTGTTTGTTTGTTTGTTTGTTTGTTTGTTTTGTTGTTGTTTTTTACATCTCAAAGAAATCAGTCTATCAATACAGGCTGTATGTCCATTTATCATCTCCAATAAATTGCTTCATCCAGCCTTTAGATTCAGGATTTGATTCCCACTCCTTTCTGGTGAGTGTAGCTACCTTGCTATATGTTTAGTTTATGTCACAGAGAGGCACACAGCAGTGGACGAGTTGAGTGAGTGATTGAGGCTGTGAGACTT
Organism: Rhyacichthys aspro; assembly: GCA_036850595.1. Classification (NCBI taxonomy): domain Eukaryota; kingdom Metazoa; phylum Chordata; class Actinopteri; order Gobiiformes; family Rhyacichthyidae; genus Rhyacichthys; species Rhyacichthys aspro. The sequence continues at coordinate 1,463,502 of CM072152.1, forward strand.
CAGTTTAATGATAAATCCACCCTCTGGACGTGGAGGGGTGAACATCTCCTGCTCTGATGCAGCTGAGAGGGATTGCTGTGAGCGGACTGTACCGTCCATGAGCGCTTTGGGAGAGGGGAGGGGCACATGGCAGTGAGAATGGGTCTCCTTAAGTCTCCAATAACACCAGGAAAAGTTGCTAGATTTGTCGCCACATAAATGCAGAGTTAGTCTGAGCGGAGCGCTGCAGACACTGTACTTTGGTTGTTCACTAAATTATTTGTATTATTATTATTTTGTTACAGTTCATCAGTCTATGCTTTGTACATCAGCCTAAATGAGCCGTAATGCCAAAGTTACTCTACCATCACTGCACCCATTTTCTCTAAAAATGCCTAGTCAGCCCGTGCTTTGGGCTGAGACTGTGTTTTGAATTGCTCTGGCTCAGGCCTGGTGTCCACAGAGAAACCAAGTCCCTCCAGCTCAGGTGAAAGAGGAGAATAAAGAGGGACCTCTCCGTCGCAAAGATACTTGTGCCAAACTGACATCTGTCAATCAATCAGTCACTGTGGGTCTCAGGTGCACCCCCCCCACACACACACACCACCACCACTCAGCCTCGCCATCAGCTCATCCCCTCTGTCTTTTCCAAGACTTTTCAAATTTCGTCTGTGGGTGGAGTTAAGCTCTGACTAGGGGTTGAGTTACTCTTTAAAGGTGAAGACGTTTCGTCCCTCCTCCAAAGGAGTTTGACCTGAGTCTACTATAATTAGTCAGAAGTTCACGAAAGCTATAGTCTGGAAACCATGGTTTTTCGCCGTGGTTAGTTTATGTTGTATGAGCTGTACGAATAGGGGAGCTCTTATGCTCTTTTAGCCCATAACGGCTCCCCTACCGATGAGAGATGCACATGCTATAAAAAACTGCTGCAAGTGAAGACAACCTTGAGAGTAGAGGGCCATGTTGTTTGTTTATGTATGTACTGTATTATGTCATGTATAATGTCACAAGCTCTTACTGCAAAAGGGAGTATAACGTATCATGCCCAGTTTTGGTTGAAATGTATTGTACATATATGACATGTGTCACTGCAATAAAGCAGCAAGCTTTGAGTCTAAAAGATCTACTTGCAGTCATTGTTTGCAGTATTTAACATACATTGTATATCTCTCTCTCTCACACACACACACACACACACACACACACACACACACACAGACATATGCACATGTCTGTGAATATGCATATTTATTTTATTTATTTTTGTGTAAAGTGATATAGTTTAAAAGACAACTAAATTTAGTTTTAGAGCTAGTGTATATGAATCTGTTCAATACACATTGTTTAGAACAGGCTTTAGAACATGCTGCTGAAAGCATGGAAAGCAGAGAGTGATCACACATTGCAGAAGCTCCGCCTCTTCGTGTCTTGAGCGGCTGTGAGCTTCAGAGAGTTCAGGTTCATCCAGAAACCTCAACCCAGCAGAACCACGCCGCTCCCAGGTACTCCATTTTATTCATATAGTTATAGTACAACTAGCCATTTGAATAAATTGATTGATCTGGTTGTTTAGATTGTTGTAATTTATTCTCTTTTTGAAAAATGTAACCATGCTAAAATAGAATGTCTGTTTAATTTGAGAATTGTCTTTAATTAGCTATATACTAAAATAGATTTTACATCTTAACAAAGGTAATTCCTTAAGTAGGTTTCGGAATAATAATGCCTTACCTTATGGCGAAACTTTTCAAACATACTGAAGCCATAGCTATCTAAGTTATGTTTGATTGATAATAAGATGACAGCTATAATTTGCACACATGACAACCTGTCTTCAAATGTTTCAGTGTTGAGCTCTTTCAGTATGTAATATACATTTTTAGTTATCACATTTGTGTTTATTAACAATTAAGCAATTCATTAAGTAATTTTAGGAACCAAAAATTCATTGTCCTTTTCTGTCTGGGATTGAATAAAAACGACCCAGTTTTTAAGAGGGAATCAGTGGTTAATCTGTCCCTTAAACAGACACAGAAATGGAACTAAGACAGAGCCATGGATGGGCAGATTAAGTTACCACTTCTATTTCCCTCCCTAATCCTGTGCCTCTTAAGTCTTGTGTAAGTGATAGGTGCAAATGGGCTTTACTGCCCTCAGTCGTGCACATGGAACAATTTATGTAACAAACAGAACAGAACATTGACTTGCAAATTAAATAGCCATGAATATTTCAGGAAATTCACCTTATTAATCTTACACTTTTGCACATGGTTTTTTAGATATAATCCAATAATGGATACGTCCAGCTCCATGTCGCCCACAGGCAGTGTAAATTGTCTCAATTTGTGATGTCAAGTGGCTGCATTATGTTTCTCATATGCTCTAAAATGTAAAATATGATTACCACATTTGGTAAATGTTCATTCCTGCATATTCGAGATATACTGATTGTTGGATGATGATGATGATGATGATAATAATAATAATAATAATATAATAATAATAATAATTATTATTATTATTATTATTGTTGTTATTATTATTATTATTATTATTATTAGTAGTAGTAGTAGTAGTAGTAGTAGTAGTAGTAGTAGTAGTAGTAGTAGTAGTAGTAGTAGTAGTATCAGTATTATTATTAGTATTATTATTATTAACAAAATATTTATTCTATTTACATGCATATTTACACATGATAGTTATATGTTTTTGGACTTTTTTTTTTTCAAACTGTAATGCCACTTAAATAGTGACAGTATTTGGTTGGTAACAGTAGTCATCAAATTGCACTGCTAAAATGAGAATTTCTGATGTTTTTGGAGATTTTAGACTGTAATTTTTGACATATTTACCAATTTATTTTGTTGTGTTTCAGGAGTCTACGGCAACGTCAGAGCCAAGATGGGGCGGAAAGAAATTATCTGCAGCTGGAAGAAAAGCACCAGTAACATCAAAGATGTGTTCGACTTCAAGGCCAAAATGGGATCGTAAGTTCTACAGAATGAAACAAATAATGCTTAGTTTTTGAGTACAATTTGAATTGTTTTGTGTTGTTTGTGAGCTGCAGTCTGCTTAGTCCTGTAGCCAGCAGATCAGACTGATCCATAGAGGATAATCCTTTACCGTGTTCAGCTCCTTTTATCAATGGAGCCTCTTATGCTGACTATCACCCATTCACAGCTCACCAGATACTGATAACTACAGGAAACTCTACAGGCTGTATCACCATACCGAAACACCATAGTTGTCTTTTCTCCAAATATTAACATTACAACACTTGTGTTACGTTTACATTGCAAGCAAATAGGTCAGATCAGACATTTTACCTAACATTCATTATACTAAATATTACTAAATCAGGTTCCCACCAGAGTTGAAAAATCAAAACAGACATGTTTTTATTTCAAACAATAATGAAGATTAGAAGATTTCAAGCCTTTGAAGATTATACAGAAGCCCTTTGAACTGTAATTGGCCTGGCCACTTGGTGGTCTTTAAATGTGTGAGTTTTAACATCATGATCCATGTGTTTTGAGCTGTTTACAGTGACCTGAACAAATAATGATCAAGCAGATCTGAGCCAGGCCACTTTTGTCTGTAATGTGAATAAAGCCCTAAACTACAGGATAAACTCATGCAGAAAGGGTTCTTGTGAGTGAACCCTTAGCTGTATTAATATGACCTTTGCTCAGAACTATTGACTTATTTTCTTCCTGAAGTGCCATTTACATTACAATTTTGTAGATTACAAACTAAAAATAAAAACAGCGCTCAGTGATATGCCACATATTGGTGTCTATGGTCCCACAGCCCTATGTTTCTACAGCTCTATGTTACCAGAGCTCTAACTTAACACAGGCTAACCCTACTCTAACTTAGCTCTATGTTCCCTAACCCTTACCCTAGCCCTGACCCCAACCCCTAAACCTAACCCGCACATTGGAGCAGTAGTTTTTGCGAAATCCTGCTTCCAGATGCAAACACAGACATAGGGCCTAATTTTGAAAAAAAAATCTTTGAAATGTGGGAATATAAGGGAGACATACAGGCTTTCTGAAAAATCTATATAACAAAATACATAACATCACTACAATGATTCCCTGTTTTGGAGTGCACTTTTGTTGAGTCTTGTGTGTAATCAGCATAGTGTTTAGCAGTGGTGTTTACAGCCACTGTGTAAGCAAAAACTCAGCAGAATTTGCTTTTGTTCAAAGTTCCCTTGATGTTTTATTAATTGAAGCAAGTTATAACATGTAGTGGAGTCAGAAGTTGTTTCCGCCGCACAAGTTAGAACAAAGACCTGTCACAAATGGCTAGTATCCGGTGTTACTGTCCAGTGTCCTATAGTCTGAAGGCACAAAGCAGCTTAGTGCTCCTTCATCTGCTAACTGTGAATGAAAGGGACGCATGTGTCTGATGTTGTTGAGCCCTTACGTCAGAGCAGCGGAAGAACATCCTGACACCACTTCATAATTGGATTACAGTCTAACTGACTGTACTGGTGTAAAGAAAGGGTGTGGACAAGCCAGGTGCAGGCAATTTTATGCAACCATGAAGAGGTCATATTGAACTAGCCCTTGTCCCCATGAATGAATATATGATTAAGTAGGACCTCTAAAAATATATCAAAATGAACATCTCATACTATGTGATGAAAAGGTGCCAAAATAGGTGTGAGGTTAGTTGTTTGTTGAACTTACAACACAATACACTATGTCTGACATCAAAAAGTATAGTCAAGGGTAGTGGGATTTGTAGTTTTGTGTGCTTGACATTTTCAAGAAAAGGTTTTCTGACAAGGCATCTGGACGTAGGTTTTAGGTGAAAAACCTAAACCTAAAACTTAGGTCCAATTGCCTTGTCAGAAAACCTTTTCTTAGTATGTACTTATTCCAATCTGAACACAAAACTATGTAAATGCCATAGATAGAGCGTGTTGTTTGAGGAAGGAATGTGGACCTACATAATGATTATTTGTTTATTATTTCCTGCTACTAAGTACTGAATAATCCATAGGTTTATATTATTTAACACTTGCTGCTTTGATGTGTGCAGGGGATCTTTTTCAGAAGTCTATATGGTCAGAGAGAAGACGACAGGAAAACTGTATGCTCTCAAATGCCTGAAGAAAAAACACCTAGCTCACAGCAATCTTGAAAATGAAGTCAACGTGTTGAGAAGGTAAAACAAATCTTCTCAATTTGTCACTTGAATGTCAGAAATTCTGGTGTCTTATGTGCCTTGTAACCTTTCAGAATAAAGCATGAGAACGTAGTGAGTCTCGAGGACTTCTACGAGAGTCGGACACATTATTACCTCGTCATGCAACTGTGAGTTTTTGATCTGTATTAAACTTCAGAAAGAAAGACAGGGCTTTAGACCAATGTCTGTTGGTCACAACATTACTCTAATGTTTGATTTAATGTAAAGCTGTGATTGGGGAATTATTTTTACACAAAGGAGTAAATGATCTAAACAATATGGACATTGTACATGAACAAACTGTCAAAATCAAGGCTTTGCATTATATACAGATTTATTGTATGTGTTGTTTATTACAGGGTGTCAGGAGGAGAGCTGTTTGATCGGATTGTAGACAAAGGGGTGTACACAGAAAAGGATGCCAGTTCAGTCATCAAACAGGTGCTGCAGGCTGTCAGCTATCTACACCAGAACAGCATTGTGCACCGGGACCTCAAGGTAGCACAGAAACCGCAATTTAACTATTTGCTACTTATGTATTTCTTATGTTGTGTCCTGTTTCTCCTGTGAGCAGCCTGAAAACCTGCTGTACTACAACACAGATAAAAATGCTAAAATCATGATCAGTGACTTTGGGCTGTCTAAGACATTGGAGCATGGCGTCATGTCCACTGCCTGTGGCACTCCTGGATATGTAGGTGAGTAGAATTCTGACTTCAAGGTTGTTATGCTACTACATTACATTTTTAAAAAGGTAATATTGGTGATATGACTATACTTGTTACATATTGAAATGTGACTAGTTGCAGAATGTCTCCAGTATGAAAGCTTATGTATGTCTATTTATCAAACTCCTTTTTGTATATGCAAAAAGATCAGATTAATGGGGGAAGGAATCTTAATGATGAAAATAAGTTAAAAATGACACTGACTGCAAACTGCAGATTCATTAACCCTTGACAATCACAAAACACAAAGTGACTTACAAGGCTAACAAACTGTACATTACATACATTCAAATTAGTTTAATTATGTCTAATGTACTGCATTGGCATCAATATTTTATAATACCTTAGGAATATGCTACTACAGTGATATTTACACCTTCCAACAAATATAATAAATCCCTGCAAATCTTACTGTCCTTGTTAAATGTTACTATGTTTTGTGAAAATGTTGTTTTAATTTTGCAACAGGCAATGGTTATTATATTTGTTTAAAATCTATTACAGATGTGTGGATTACATTAAAAGCTGCTACATATTTATTTTTTGGTCTGTAGCTCCTGAGGTTTTGGCCCAGAAACCCTACAGCAAAGCAGTGGATTGCTGGTCCATTGGAGTTATTACTTACATCCTGTAAGTAAGATATTAGCAATAATATAGTGTTAGTAATAATGTAGTGTCTTGACAGTCATGACTCTAACACTAGTTCCAAACTTCTAGAATGAAAGCAATGAGTGACTTTACTGAATTTGAACAGTGATAAATCTTTTTGTGTTGCAGGTTGTGTGGCTACCCTCCATTCTTTGAGGACAATGAAACCCGTCTGTTTTCAAAGATCATGAGAGCTGAGTATGCGTTTCATTCTCCATTCTGGGATGAAATCTCTGACTCAGGTATGAAACCAGGTATACTTCAGCTAATACTAGGTCTGAACAAGCTGGTTTTCTATCTTTGCACTTACAAGAGATTGATATTTAGCATTTTAGAGATGTTTTTCTGGAGCTTTAACCCTGAGTTGTCTGTATCCTCTGTTTCTGCTGCTGTGATATGTTTATATTAGCTTCATAACATTATTTGTTTTACTTCCAAAGTTTGCATTTATTGGATAACTGAAATCACATTCCATACAAACACGTGGTGCAATACATTCTATTTGCCATTTGTTGGAACTAAATACTACATTTGTTCATTGGAGTATTTTTGTATATTTTGTTATATCAAAATTAGGGGTAAAATTAGGCCTCTTAACTTCTGTTGTGCCTGTTTACAAATTTGACACCCTCATAAAGACACAAGGAAATTTTCCTTTAGGAGGAAAATGTATTTATTTACATCATAAAGAATTAGTTCATATGACCTTGTGCCTGATATAGCCAAGAATCTGTGGTGACATAACAGCACTTGACCTGCTGGGATTAGGCCACTTACAGTAAATGCCAACGGCCAGTAGATATTCCTGACACACATTGGGAGACATTTTACAGGTACTGATAACCTAAAAAACTAAGCCTCAAGTTGCTCTGTTGTTCGACAGACAAATGTCAAACAAAAACAGGCAGGGTACACCCTGGATAATTGTTAATTGCCGGCCTAAAACTTACAGGCATACACATACGAATTCAGTCTGAGTACTTATTTCAGTAATAGGTTGTTAATATATGTAGGTAAATGCACCTTAAATATAACATAGCCTAAATGCAAGAGATAGAGGGACTTTTTTTTAATGCAGACTCTATCAGAAATCAGCCACTATGAGAAATCTGAGATCTGAGTTTCTAGTAAGATAGAGAACTTCATCATACCAATACATCTCTATACTACTTATCAACTATGCATACTTACTATGTACTTTATATATTGTACTTTATATGCTGGCATCTTAGACCAATATGCTGCTATCTGCTTGTGCGAATGTGGATTGTGTGAATTTTTGTATTGTATTGTGTATTTCAGTGTCTTTTATCGCATGTCAAGGGACAACGAATGTAAAAATTATCTGCTTAATTGCTGCTTGATTGAGCCCATTTACGCTTTCTTTGTTTGTATAATTACTATACCAAAGTAGAAATTCAAACATCGCAAATCATATCAACATTAACATGCTCACCAAGTGGTTGTACAGAAATAGATGAATCTGAAGCTTTGTGTCTTTTCTTAACAGCTAAAGACTTCATCAGGAACATGATGGAGAAGAACCCAGTGAAGCGCTTCACCACAGAGCAGGCCCTCAGACACCCCTGGTCAGTGCTCATGGTCTCTGTCTGCTCTCTGCACATGTCTGATGACTGTGTCTAAAACTGTTCCTGTTTCTGCAGGATTGCTGGAGATACAGCCAAAGACCTGGACATTTATCAGTCTGTCTGCGAGCAAATAGAGAGGAACTTTGCCAAATTAAAATGGAAGGTAGTTGCACTTAAATATTATAAATATTATAAAAGAGTGTGGGACTGTCTTGAACCATAAAGGTGCATATCAAGAAGCTCATCAACCTAATGATTCCACTCATAATACACTGCCAGTGCAAATTTTTATTTATTTTTTTTTAAAGAAAATGCAAACCAAAATAATTTCCAGTCCTCTGGTTATGCATTATCCCTTATTGTTTTCACTGGAAATATAGGAGTATGAACAGGAGGGAATAATAATGCATGGAATAATTATGTCTTTTTACTGCAATGCTTCAAACACCTCCCTCCTTTCTCTACCTCTTGTTTAAATGGATATTGTTGTTTACAAGGCCTGTAGAGTGATGCACTACGACTGGTTCAACTCCTTTACACACCCAACATTATATGGTCCTGTGGCCCACGGTTTCTTTGGTACATCTTGTAATTCCAGGGAATGTATTCTGTGCATGTTTCTGTTGTATGTGACTATGCTTCCTGAACAGATTCTGTAACTCCTAACTTTCTATCAACCTAGAAAGTAACAGTTTGTCCTGATACCTGCAATTTTAGTTTAGGCATAAGTTTGTATGCTTCTGGACTGAATTTAGCATATTGACCGTCTTGCTTTTCTTCCTTTCCTTGTAGATGTTTTATAGTCTTCTGAACTTGTGTGTTTATGTGGGTGTATTCCAGGTCTGGTGTCACAGGCTCTGTCTCCTTCTTTGGCTCGACACCTAGTCTGCCTTCTCCTCATCTTCCTTTGCGTAAACATTCTCTGGCCCAATGCCCTTTTTTCCCACAGTTATAACAATATTCATGCCAGTCAGATCCTCTTCCCCCAATTCTGCCACGGCCCTCAAATGCTTGTAACTTTTCTTCTTTTTTCCTCCTATGGTCTTCTGGTACATAGTCAATCAACTGCTGCAGCATAAATATATATACTTTATATTAACTTCACTTATTATAGATTTATTATCTATGAATTAGTCTTCTTCTATACATCACTGATTATTGTATTATTGTACTTTTTATATGTATATATAGGTTCTCCATATTCACATGACTGTACTCTCCTCTAACATGGCATTCTTTATTAGATAGCTGTTGTCAAGGTGACATTTTTATTGGCTCCATTTATAAAGGCTGAATTCAAAGTGAACAGACGCTGAGTTGACTGATCTAACGCTTAACCTGTTTCTGAAACATGAAACTCAGCAGGACTGGTCTGAGGAGAATCCTGAGTTCAGGTGTAAACTCTGAGTTGGTTCAACCTGCCTTGTGATGTAGGGCAGATTTGCATAACAAAATTTGTAAACTAGCATTAATGGGGTTAATATTACCCTATTTTCAAGGGCTAAATATTTTCGCCTGTTGTTCATAAATTATGTTTTCATTAATAAAAGTCTGACAGAGTCCTAAATTACATAGATATCAGCCTAAAATTAAGCAGATAAAGCTTCATGTCTAGCTTTTTGCAAATTAGTAGCTAGCAGCCAAAGTTTTCTGTATTGTTGCACAATACATTTTTCCTTTGCAGCAAAACATTGGCTTAAACAAATATCTGGTCCTACAGTAACTGTTAACATCAAGACCAAAATCAGCAGTGTAAATAGGTCAAAATAGCTGTAATGGCTTTACAAATACAAAACACCTGGTCATGTTTGAGATGTGCCATTTTCTAGTACTCAACTGAGGAACTGAAAAAAAAACTGTGATGCACCCCTGAAAATACCATTGCAACAATTCTGTGTTAAGTGCAATTGCATGAAGTATTATTCCAACTGACAAATGAAAAGAAATATCATTATATCTGGAAATGAAATGGGAGTATGAGGAAAATTATGGTCTATGATAAGGGCATTGCTTTTACATTAGAAATTATCCCAGAACATGCCAAAAACAAACCTTTAAATCTATACAAAACATTTCTCTAACTGGCTTCTTATAGAGGGATAACTAAGCCTTCTTTCACCATAACCTTTTTTTACATATTAAAAATGGGCAGCAGTTTGGAATTTGTCAGAAAAGCCAAAAATAGAAGCGCTTGAATTTGAACTGAATGAAAAGATTGAAAGATGATATGTCTACCTCTGTTTTTGCCTGTTGTTTACAGCAAGCCTTTAACGCTGCCTCAGCAATCCACCACATGAAGAAACTACACTTATCACACAGTGAACCAGCTCCTGCAGCAGACCTCTCACTGCCCCTAATTGTGGTCGAGGCCTCCTCTCAACAACCTCTTGACGTCCCACAGCCCAAGTCTCTGGACCCTAATGGAAACCCTGTCAGCGCCTGTGGTCATCAGTCTAGTGGTGAGCCCAGCAGGGGGCTCTGTCCACCATTGAGAGCTATGTATAGTGAACCTGGACACAGTCTGTCTCCTGAAGAGTCTCGCGAGGTCCACTGCTTCCATTCAGAAAGTGACAACTCCTTTAAGCCATCCAAAAGGTATGGTTCACTAATAACTCTGTCCTCAGCGTGTTTCTCTACCAAATATAAACCTTGAGAAAAGGGGTCCTCGGAATTGGGATATTGATGTTAACCCAAGGCAGTGAAAGGGGCACTGTGCATATCCCAGTATCCTGAAATGTAGTTTCTGTAGTTTTGTTTTTTAGCACAGTTCTCATGGCATAAATGAATGACAAACATAATTGAAAAAATATTTTAATTAAATTGTTGGGGCTTCCATTTCTGGTTAATCATGTTGTAAGATGTATGTAATTTGAGTTCTGATGAAAAATCTACTTTTTCCAACATGCATTTCTTAAACCTTCAGTTGGCGAGTTCGCTTTCTGTGTTGCACAGTTTTCTCTCCTACTGAGCCCAACTGAGCAGTGCCTGTCTCCAAAAATGCTGTCCAATGGTACTAAAACTGCCAAGAAAAAAAGATGCTATTACACTTAACATCATTATGGCCCTACTTGAGCTGCAAAACAAGCAGCATTTAAAATTATCTGACAGTTTTTTCTTACCTAATCCAATTTTTAATGATATTGTTTCAGCCTCAGCCATTGCATTTTGTTTGTGTTTCTTAAACTCATTTGGCGAAAAAACGGTAAACAAAATAAAAGTCTAGCACAAACTGCGGCACATGCGCCCTCGTCCTCTGCGGCCAATTCCTGCAGATTACAAATCAACACAGTGAACATAAAAAAAAAAATTTAAATTTATTTCACTATTTAAGATAACCTGTTGGACAGGGCACTGTCACGTTTTGGTAGCCTGACTAAAAAACGCAATAGCCTGGATCATAGGGCTAGCCATTTTGCGAGCCCTGACATCTTTTGAACAAAACTTAGAAGAGGTATGTTCCTTAGAAGAGGATAATGCCGTGCTAAAGTCTAAAGTTATCGGTTTGAAGAGAGGTAGCAGATGTTGAAACGTACATATTCCTGAACTACCTGGCTCTTTAAAGAACAGCGGCCCAACTGAGTCTTTTTCAAAATGTAGTTATTTGGCAAAGAGTTAATACAGTGTCCACCAGAAGTTGACAGAGCCCACTGCTCACTACCCCTGAAGCCAGTCATCCTCCGCCTGCATCCTCTGCCATCCCTGTTGCATTGCTCGGCATGGCATGGTATAACGCTGCCCAGAGGAAGTGGATTAACTCTGTATAAATCCAGACCAGTGTTGTTTATTCAGGTTCCTATGAAATGGTCTCAGGATGTCTTTATGGGGGTTGCATAAAAAAATCAGGACAGACTAGTACATTAGATATTTAAAAAGCCAGAAGAAGACCTGCTGAAGCAGCAAGTGACTTTATCTCACTTTAAAAGACTTTGGTAGATACTCATAAGTAAAATTCTATATTGCTGTAGACCCAGTTCACATTTTGACTTGTATACTGTGCTTCCAAAGTCATTAAACATGGTGCAATAATGTTCAATTAAAAGCCACCGACTCTGAGCGTCTCTCTGTGTCTGAGCATGTGCTCACGGCCCCTCTCTTTTCTCACTCACAGCACCTCGCTCTGACAGACGCTCTGCTCAGGAGCAGTGTTTGTGCTTTAGTTTGTCCTGCTTTAGCGCTAGCCATCGTGAAATCTACATTTAATTTTTGTCTGCAGTCAGAATGAATTCAGGGTTTGTGAACCATGTGCAGCAGGAGGACATAAGGTAAAAAGATAATCTATTCAGGGAAATTAGGAATTTGATTTAACTATTGATCTTATGTATTAAAATAATATAGACCCACTACACACCTTACTATAGGCTATAAGTTGGTGGAAAATTGTTTTACACAATATGCTACCAACAGAGTAGTTCTGTTGGTAGCAGAGTTCTTCAGAGTAGTCTGTCCATTTATTGACTAATTTTGTTTAGAGTAAAGGGTGGGTTTTATAAAGAATATATGTCCTTGAATCTTTTTCAGTTTTAAAGCCTTCAAGTATGCAATTTGGATCCAGTAAAATCACACATTTGTTACTCTCACCATAGCCAGCTAAAATATCATAACGTATGATAATGTAAAATGCCCCAAAATACAGGAAATTACATCTGTTTTATTACATTTTTTTCTGGGGGAGGACGCCCAGACCCCCGTGCTATACAGTATCTGATGCCTGTATCTGAATACACTATACAAAACTATCAAAATGCTTCTTTTAGCGACTTAGCCTACAATAACTGCTGAGGTGCTTAGCACCTTTAACTCTCTAACCCCAGAATCGCCCCTGGTACAAACTGAACCAAATTACCTATAAGGTAAGCCTTCATAGAATTACAAAACTTTCTCAAACACCCAATAATCATAGCAGACCCTACGTTTCTCAACATATCTGCTATGAATCTGTATTAAAATGTTTTTTACGGTATGATACTCAACTGGGAAAAAACATTGGTCCCACCAAATCTCACTCCATGGTTTTTGGAATTGTTTGCACCCCTGTGACAAACTGTAGCCACCAGAGCAAAACGATAACAGACATAGGACCATGTTCTAAACAACGTTCGTAAAATTTACTCAGCAATCCCTTAATAAGCCAAATGACCTATGATATGCAAACAATTTGAAAGCTCCGTTTTACTGTTAACTCAACATGAAGCTAAGTATCACAAGTTAACTTGGGAGTTAGTCACAGGACAACGTCAGTACTCTGCTCTCTCTGAAGAAAGTAGGGATATTATTAAATATCAACAGCAAACGTCAGCGATAAGTGATAGCAAAGCCAACAGGTTTTTTAAACAAGGCGTCGACACAGACAGTTATTGCATGCAGTTATTTTCTGTTAGAACACCGGAGTAACAGATTAGTTTGTTTGGTTGAACTCGGACGACATTTTTTAGAAGACGTTTTTATTATAGAGCTTGCTGCAGTTCTGTTTAGCAGCTGTCAGCTCTGACTTCAATCGGTCAATGCTTTCATTTGTCCTTTCAGGTTAAAGGCCTGAGGAGTCTCCATTCTCATTTATCTCTCCTTTGAGCGACTTAAAGTGACCTCTGATAATTACGGATGATATGTGATTGTTTCAGGCAAATTTTACAATAAATCAGTATAGATAATCCTGACTCCTTTAAAAGATTGTTTTCAGTACTACCAGAACTGGATGTTTTTTCCCCCAGACTGGGTTGTGCCCTTGACTTGAGGGTCATAACTGTCTTTCGGTTTTTTGCATCAGTGGTGTCTGGTGCTTTTTCACCTGAATGGCATGGAGTACTTGTTTTTCGTTCACAAATTTACTTTTCGTCATTTTGTTGCCTTCGTTCATTTCTGCAACTATGGGACTTTGGATCTTTGTTGTTTGTTTACTCTTTGTGTTTTTGGTTTCTTGTCTTCTTGTTTTCCTTTTTGATAATAATAAAACATAAATCACTCTCAAAAGGCCAGTCATATATTAGTGCTTTATAGAAGAAAGGTCCTAATACAATGACAGTAATGTAAATCGTATATATTGTGTTTTGTCTACTTTCTGGTGAGATTATCATGTTTGTTGATGCTTTTGTTGCAGCCAATGGAAAGATGTGACACCCCAGTCTGGAGTATGTTCTGTCATGTGACCAGTTGGCTCAGTAAAAGTCACATTGGGGTAAGCATTTTTTTTCTTATATAGATATAATAAAACAAAAAAGCTAAATAAGATCCAACTGCCCTTCCCTACACCAAATGGATATACTTTGGCAATCTATTAGTTATAATTAATTTAGCCCTTGCGTGTTTTTGGTGTTTGCTGATCATTTTATCCTATTAAATAACATGTGTTTTTTTTTATTTTTCAGATGTCTGATTTCAGTTGACAACAATTGGCAACATCATTGTTGGCATCAAATTCTTATTTCCACTGAAGACAACTGTTTTAGAAAACCTTCCATCCTGAGACTTGAGCACTTTTTCATCTAAATATAATCTATTCTGCATCATTCTGAAAACAATGGCTAATACAACTTGGGAGCTATTCCTTTGCTTTCATGCTGGTGTTGATGTTGGAGGAGATTTTGAACTTACTGTGATTTTGAACTTAGTGTGGTAGCACACTGTGGCAGTGAAAAGAAAATGCTATATTTTTATAAAAAATAAAATTGTTTTTTCAGATAAACCTTGTGAGCCATGTTGTTGATGGGTTCTCATGTCAGTGTATGTTTAACTCTTATACCATATTTTACTGTTCTCATGCTCATGAATTGAAATTTAAGTGCCACAAGTTGCTGTAATTATGCAGGATGATGTCAATTTAACTATCTGTGTTGTGACTGCTGGCAGTGCCGTTTTTTTGTTCATACCCCACTAATGTGAATGTAAAACACAGATGAATGTTATAACTGACTTTTATTTCAATACTGTGGAACAGAGAAATGTGCAAAATATAAACTGCTTATAAACTATGCTGTGTCAATAATCACATGGACTTGGCATTTTGTGCAACATTCCAGCAGCACCTACTGATAATAAGACCTTCAAGATGTTTACGTAATGGCCAAATTTTATATAACAAACACTCTACATACGTAACAGTAACAGTAACAGTATAATTTATAGTTATGGCCTGGCTTGTCCCACAGTTACCAAGCCAAATCCAAAGCAAATCTTGTCACTTGGAACCAACTTTTCAGCAACTAAACCAATTTCATTCCAGCTCAGATCGATAAGGCCTAACTGGGACAGAATGTCACTTATTCACACATATACAACAATATTTCTGATCAAATACTGCCTGTATCTATGAGTAGATGTTTTACACACAAATTTATGTGAACGCCTTTAGTAGTGTAAGGGCCTTCAGCCTTGGCAGTTGCGGAGCTCCTGGGCTTTCTTTCGTAGTTGAGCCAAAAGGTCTTTGAGTTTGTCATCAAGCCCCTCGAGCCTGATGGACTTCTGAAGAATTTCATCTTGAAGCAGCTTGATGGAATCTGCTTTACCTGTGAAAGAACAACCAAATCATGGCTTCTGGCTGATGGAAAGGGGAATAAAACAGTGCACTCTATCAAGAGAGCTGTAGTCAGGACCATTTGAGAGTGTAAGAAAGTGAGACTAATACAAGACTGGACTGGATTAAGCTCAGATTAATAGGAAGAAAGATTCCGGAAAACAATTCAAATGGTCCATGCAAAAAAACAGTGACAAACTAGTAGGGTTTTTTTTAGCACTTGGAGAATGAAACAGGGAGAGATTATCATGGATTCTTAAAATATAACCACGAACAAGCTGAATGTTTCCTTAAAAGCATAATAATGATGGGCAAATGGACAAATGACCAGTTGTACTCCCAAATCTGGACTCAAGACTGTACCATAACACAGTTGTTGTTTATGTGAAAGGTTTGCTGTACCT
This sequence comes from Rhyacichthys aspro, assembly GCA_036850595.1. NCBI lineage: Eukaryota > Metazoa > Chordata > Actinopteri > Gobiiformes > Rhyacichthyidae > Rhyacichthys > Rhyacichthys aspro. Next base: position 1,479,559 of record CM072152.1, read on the forward strand.
TCCAGTGCTTTGAGCATGTTGTTGGTGGTGTTGGCCAGAGCTTGGGTGTCCTGATGCAGTTTGGCCAGGCGCTCCCCCAGCTGAGTGGCTTCTCCATCAGGCCCACTAATGGCCACTTCAGCTTTGAGCCGCTCCAGTTGCTTTTCCAGAGCCGTTATGTTCTATAAAACAATAAAATACAATCAGTCCCTCCAGAATTTTGTGGCCATTTTTTGTGATTGTTGTGGTCTTAAAAACCTGATTTTACGGGGCATTTTTTTCAAAAGTTGTAATGAAAAGTTGCAATTATTTTCCCAATATAACATTATCTATTTACAATTAAATACAATGTTCTACCCCTTTTAGATGTAGTTTTACCTCAAATGCTGAGAATACAGTTTTAGCACTTTGGGACGGGAAAGGGGCACTTAGAAGAGTGAGAGTGGATCTCCTAAAGTCTCCACTAACACCAGGAAAAGTTGCTAGATTTGTCGCTAGTCGCTTTTTTGAAAAAGAATCGCTAGAGGGGTCTGATTGATTGAAAGTTGTGGCGTTTGGACAAAGTTGCAATTCCACACTGATTTTGCGGAGTTTGGTTGATTTTGCGTTAATAGTTGCGATCGCATCGTAAACTCCATCGCAAAATCCTGGAGGGACTGAATAGTGAGTAGAGTAATTAAACTAAATACATTAAAATTTCCACTAAGACTGAGAAACTGAAGAGATACAAACAAGAGATACAAAAACCTGAACACTGACACTGCACATACTGTTGATTAGACAACAACTTGGAAAGACATGGAATATGAAAGTAAAACAACATTAACATTGTATAAACATTGCTTTCAACAGACTTGCCTAGAAGAAAGAAGATGAATACACTCCTATTTTATCAACACATCTTAAGACTTAGGGCCATATCTTCCCGATCTTGACGGAGGCGGAGGAAGACAAGGAAGCTCATTGAGGGGCGTGTCAAAAACATTTTTTTTCCTATTGTGAGATGGAGGAGACGGAGGTATGAAGAGGCTGGATTTATGTGTCACAGGTGTTTTGCCTTTAAACAATCTCAGGGCTTTCCTCCAGTGCAGCCGAGTGGAGAGATGAGCATGAATTTAATCAAATCCATTGGTCAAATATTATTATGATGATTATGATTATTATCATTGCTTTTATTAATTATATATATTTTTGAGGATTGTTTTACTTATTGTAAAGCACTTTATACTGAAATTTAACAAAAGAGAATTAGACTACTACTACATTTTATTTTGAACAAAGTCACCTACCCACATGAAAAAAAAAACAAAAAAAAACGTGGTGCGTTGTTATGCTGGAAAGCACTGTAAATTAGTACTGTACTACTACGGGCTGCACCAGGCAGACGATACCAACTATACCACCGTTTCTATTTAGGTAAAGTCAGTCTTTCTAATTAATACTTACTACTTTTGCATTTATGGTCTATATTGCCTTATACATAACGTGTTACATGAAAGAGACCCTGTTTTGTAGAATACTGGGGCAGGTTTCTAGATTCTTCAGTTCGGAGAAAGCATAGAAACAAGGAGAAACTCCTTTTACTTTTGATTGCAGTAATACATAACAGTGCACAATCACTTACCTTATGTCTCCGACCTAACTGCACAGACGACTTTATCTACTTAATGATTAATGTCCATTTATGACAACTGCCTTACATTTTGAAGGCTTGTATCAAATTTACTTTTAATCTTATGTAGAAACAACTTACATAGGACTGGTTTGACATCACTGTGTATGTAACAGACGCTGTTCTCTACACTCCTCACAGTGCCATCACAATTTATTTCAGGGACTGCAGTTCTCTACCTTAGTTGCAGCAGCTGCCTCTTCTTCAGCCTGATCAGCTTTGTCCTGTGTGTCCTGGGCCTGCTGGCCTCCTTTCTGCAGGAGATATTTTAGCTCATCCAGTTGGGGTTTCATTGGTGTCATTAATGTGGAGACATCGTCCAAAGCCTTCTCTGCTGGGCTCAACTGCTCCTGGGCCTAAAGCAGTCCTAATCTCAATAAGGTTTAAGGGTTTCATTGACGAATGCTACAAATGATAACCCACAGCTCCTCACCTTAGTTATGTTGTTGTTGAGGTTTTCTATGAGGTCCATGCTGGTCTGTAGTTTGTCCTCCAGTTCTGATATTGACTGCTCCACAGTGCCAAACCCTCCCAACAGACCATCCACGTCTGCCTTCACCCCTTTTGCTGTATCCCTGTCCGGATGCAACCCCAGGAGACAACACAGCAAAGCAAATATGTGTTTGTTAAGTGTACTGACCATTCACTGCAAATGATCTCTTTTATGTACGTGATTTTTATGACAGTAACATTTGTTCATAATTAGACTAAAATGTAGTATCATACAAAAGGTACATGTGGGATGGATTTAGCCTCTGTCCCTGAATTTTACTTCAGAGGAAATACACAGGAGGGACACCTCATCCTCTTGGATGTTCAGTGGATACCAAACCTTTGACTATACAAAAATGAATGTGAGCAGACAGATGGCCTACCGAGCATTCTGAGCCTCCTGGAGCAGTTTTCTTGCTGCTTCTAGCTGAGGCTGGGCCTCTTTGAGCACAGCAGTGCTGTCAGGCAGAATACTGGCCAGGCTCTTGAGTTCCTCCAGCCTTCTCTTCAGCGCAGCCAGGCTCAGAGGCAGTTTGGCCTTCAGCACCCAGTCACTCACCTGCTGAATGTGTGTCAGGTTGGAGGATGGGTCTGGGGATAAGTCAAGTAAATAAGTCAATAAAACAAAAGAATCCTTTGTTTTGACACTGATTTACAGTTACTTTACTTTTAAAGAAGCTGTACCTGACAGGAAGTCCTTAAGCTCTTTCACCACATCACGTGTCTCCTTCAAGTCCTCTTCAAGTACGTCTCTGGACTCTTTCATCCTATTGGTCAGCTTCTCTGCAGACTGCCGCACCAGGTTAGTGGTCTCCTGTGTTTTCTGAAGCTAAATATAAAAGACAAGAAATGGTTCTGAAACACAAAAAAATACAACATGCATAAAAACATAAATGATCGCATACCTTCTCAGCTGCATCTGTTATATTTTTGGAGAGTATGTCCAGTCGCTCTTTTACTTCTTTAGCATCTCTGACTGCCTTTTTACCAAGGGGCAATGCACCCACACAGGTTTGACCCTGCTCACAAAGGGGCACTGTGTCAGGGGGACACAGTTCCTCACCCCCACACTGCAAAGGGGTGCAGGGCTCTGAGCGGGCACTGCCACACACCTAAAACAGTGAAGTATTAGAAGTATTTTCAGTCAGTAAAATGGTTTCTATTAACAGTACTAAAGTCACCGTTTTACACTGGCCTCAAAAGTAAGCCAAATTAGGTCAGATTTGTTCCCATTAGTGTGAACATCAAACGGAAAACTGTAATGACCATACATTTTGAGTAAAGTGTCCTCTTCATAGCTAAGAAATTGAACTCAAATTACATAATGCCATTTTGTATAACTTGCTATATGTGCATGTATGCCTATGTGTGTCATGAACATGAACATGACAATTCATCATAAACATGCACTATACCAATTTGGCTGCAGGACTCAAGTCAGGCTGCGAGGCCATGCTGCGGTTCAGCAGGGCCAGGTCTCTGATGTTGGCTGGCTGCACTTGTTTCTGCGTATCTTCAGTCTGGTTTCTATAGTCTTCTGACTTTTGGACTATATTTTTAGTTGCGTTCACATTCTTGGTGGTATCTGTAGATTTATCGTAGGCATTCTTGATGGCAGTGAAGGCTCCTGTAATGGACAAAATTTCAGTTTATGCTGTCTTTTAAGGATTGCACAGCATATTCACGCCCAAAATGCAAACACATTTTGAATGGTACTATGGCCCAAGAAAGGATGGGGTGGGGGAAAATTTGTGGTTCTAAAGTCATGATGCATTATTTCTTTAATTTCTTTCTTTTTATGATATCTGTTTTAGCATGACTCTTCAGTGCGACTTGACAGCATTGATCTAAGGCTTAAACTTGCTTAAACAAACATGGAGTATGCATTTGCAGACTCAGACCTGTGTCAGTTGGACTGGTGGTGTTCTTTAGGCTGTCACTTTTTATCTTGTATCCCAAAGTAAGACTGTTGAGTAGATCTTGCAGTTTTTCCAGCTCTGCATTCAGACCAGCTTTTCTCTCCAAAGGTGAAAGGTCATCCTCAACCTCATTCATTTGAACTCTGTAAAGCATATGAAGTGCAAGTGACAAGACATCAGAAAATAAATCATTGTGCCTTGGCATTAGTATCAAATGCAATGTAACTAGCAGTTTGAAATAATGAAATTATTATTATTATTTATTCTTTGTTGAAGGTTTTGATTGTCTGATTTATCACAATTTTGCTACACTTTCAGATGGCCAGTATTTTTAGAACTGAAGTATTTTTTTTTAGGATTATGGCTGAATCCTTCCATTTCCAGGGGAGGGACAGCAAAAATATAGAAATATTTGCTCATAGAATATAGTATAATTCCTAAAATACTGATGACCTCTCTGTGTAATAATGTGCTGTTTAGATGTAGTTTTAAAGACATTTTAATGAGCTGAATTCTATATACTCCCTTACCGGAGTTTGTCCAACATAGACAAGGCATCCTCGATCTGTGAGGCAATGGGGGGTGGAATTGAAATAGAGTTCCTAATGTTGTTCAGGCTGGACTCCAGTGCATGTATGCGGGGCCCAAAGTCTTTGGAATCTCCAGTGACCCCCGGAAGAGGTAGGAGGGACAGTCTGCTCAGAGCCAGGCTGATGTTCTGTCTCTGAGTGTCCAGGGTGAAGAAGCATGAAGGACACAGCTTACACCTGGGAAAAGAGTGGCAGCGGTCCCGGCTACAAGAGTCACAGCGGGCCCCTGTGACTCCAGGCCGGCACAGACAGACCCCCGTCTGCTTATCACAACCCTCTGGGAGAGTGCCCTCAGCATCACAGTTACACTCTGGAAAGACCAAAGGTCCACAGTGAATTTACTATGACCCTAATCAATTCATTTTTTAAAATCATAAAGAATAAACATTTATGCATGAAACATGTGCTATGATAAAATATTAATAAAAGTAGCATAATAAAAGTTGGACAAAAAAAAAAAATCATAAATGCATGAGCACACATTCAAAGTGGATATAAACAAAGCAGCATTTGGTGATATTATGTAATATAAATGTCAAAATAAATGTTGAAGCTGGTGTAGGCTATCACTGGGGGTAATAATCTTTGACAACAGTGTAGTTTAATTCAAGTTAGTTTAATCTCAAAATATCCACTTAAAAAACTATTGACTTCCTCTTTGTAGCTCTAAAAAGTGGCCAGTGAAACATAGTTTGTACTAAGCTATTTGAGCAGACAGTGGCAATTAGTCTTGCATCACTTGGACTAGTTTCAAATTCTACTGACTGCCCCTTTAACCCCTAACTGAGGGGATAGCAAAGTATCTACATATCTGAATATTTAAAGCCAGCAATGAAAAGAAAAAAATATATGGATTTTGTTTTAATTTATACTTTATAAACCCAGTCAAATTGGGTGACGTGTAACAAGCAAAAGCAAGAAAACAAAAGAGGTGTGTGTGAACTCACCTCTACAGCCTCTAAAAGGGTCTCCATACATTAGGTCTGCACACTGAGTACAGGTCCTGCCTCCGAGACCTGGTTTGCACTGACACTGGCCTGTCTGCTTTCCAGAGAAGTCACATACACCATATTATTATATATACATTATATATAATATTATTAGACCATTACACAATACACAATGTTTCTGCCTCTGCTGATATTATTGCACCATATGCTGTACTCTAAACAATTGTTTCTCATATGCAATATTGTATGAATAAAACAAATTACTTCCAAAATTTGGGTTCGGACCCATGTAGACTCCTGGAAGAGACTCTCTATGCATCTACACTAAGTGTGTTTTTGTAAACTATAAAGCATTGTACTGTATATGTACTGTACTGACTGTGCGCTGTAAAGAGTGTACCTGGTCACAGACGTCACTCAGAGAACCAGTGGGGTCACAAGCACAGGGTGTACAGCGGACGGACCCTACGGGTTTCCAGTAGCCTCTGGAGCAGATCTCGCAGTTTAGGCCATGAAAGTGAGGATGGCACTGACACTGACCAGTTTCTGGGTCACACACCTCTGATTGAGAGCCGTCTGAAGAGCACGAGCACTCTGGACAGATACAGCACACATGTACAGCTCATCCACTTAGATTTGTTCATAGATAACTGATTGTTCCTACCTGGTTACAGTACAGGCTCTAGATATGATGGTTGTGAGGTGGGGAATTGAATCTACATCATTCAATATTACCAAATGGCTACACACTGGACTCTCAGCTTTAATACACCTGTGTGTAGTGTATGTAGTGCTCATATTTTTTCAAAATACAGAAGCTCATATAATTAGTTGTTTTGTACATGTTGAGCCATTCTTTGATAAGAGAATGTGGGATGTGACAACTCACTGGTGCAGCCCAGAGGGTTGGAGGGGCTGAGGTTGTGAAAGCCCCTCTTACAGCGGTCACAATGAGGGCCCTCCACATTGACTTTGCACTGACATGAGCCTGAGGTGCCATCACAGCCACCCCGGCTCACTGTCCCTGCAGCATTGCACACACAGCCTACAACAACAAAGAATGCAATAGATACTTCTGTTAACTTTTAAAAACATATTTCTACAATTTAGCATGTTGTACATGTCCAACTGACCAAAAGATGGCTGACATTTTTATTCTCAATTGCATTTATTTTGCAATGTATTATTGCATATTGCTAAAATATAATACATGCATTTACAAGATATAATATTTTACGTATGAACAATGAGCATGAGTTGGTTACTGATATGCCTAGTCTCAAAGTCTCAAAAATTGTATATTGAGATAGAGAGCAGTCAGATGTACAGAGGTCCCTCACTATAACGCGGTTCACCTTTCGCGTCCTCGCTGTTTCAAGGATTTTTTGCAAATCTTTGCAAATTTGCAATTTTGCATGCTTTGTTTTTGGTTTTTTTACAGCGTATGAAAGGGCATTGTGTTCTACATCCTGATTGGCTAAGGGACCGTAGACCATTGTCAATCAATCTCCTCCGTGTCGTGTCTCCTGTACAGTACAGAAATTTACATAAATGTTTGATCGCTAGCAGTGTGACTCTGAAGTGCTGTATGTTTGCAAGTTTTCTCCCTGACAAAACCCACAATGTCGACGAAACGTTCTGCACCGACAAAGGCACCTGCGGTCGCACCCAAAAGGCAGAGGAAGATGCTAAGGTTTGAACTTTGAGAGTGTTTAAACAAGAGAGAAATGTGAGAAAATGTTAATGTCTGTCTGAGAAAAGTGTATTAAGTGTAGGGTGAGGGGTTTTACAGCCTTAAAACATATATAATAATTGTAAAAAAACAAAGCTGACTACTAACAGGCTGCATTATGCATTATTATGCATTGAAGTTACCCTGTATAAAATAGTAATAATATGTAACTGACTCACGTATGCAAGCATCAGGGCGGTCCATCCTGCTGTGTGGGTTTGGCTGGTAACCAGGGGCACACTGGTCACACTTGGGTCCCTCAGTGTGGTGCATACAGCCTTCACACAGTCCTCCACTGCGTCGGCCACTGGCTTCATATAAAGCGGGGTCGAAACGACAGCGCTGGGCGTGGTTATTACAATCACAGCCTGAACACAGCCGGGATAAATTACAACCAGGACTTAAGGAAGTACCAACCTTAGATTCAACCAGACCATGGGATGTGCTGCCCTTGGGCAGCCAGTTCTGAATGATTCAAACCAAAACCAGTGACACCAAAACAATCTTTATTAAGTGCAATTACTCTTGTGAACTGTAAACTGGCTCTACTTAAAACAAGCAAACAAAGTTATAAACTTGTGCTACTGGAAATAAATATGCAATATGCACACAAGGACACTTACATAGTACATAATGATGGTAGGCTACTTTTTTGCACCATTTTATAATTTGTAATAATTTGTGTATTGCTTAATGTTATAATGGTCCACTGTTGGACTCAAATTCCTAGTGCAACATATTTAAAGCTGATTCTAAAGATAGGTCTGAACCAGGATTTAAACCAGACCAAACCAGGAATGACAAGGAAATGCTATAAATGTAGGAATAAGCCAGAACAAAATCAGGGCTAAACCTGGGATTAATTCCAAGAAAAACAGGACTAAAATGAGTAAACAAGGATTTAATCTAAAATCAAACCTTTCCAAAATAAGGACTTAGATTTGGACAGAGGATAAAGACCTCTGCTCACTAATTTGTTTTAGGCCTAATACTTCCTGTTAGTAAACTAAAAGTAATTTCTTGTGTTTTTGGTTATAGCTTAATAATTACTCAATTTTCAGTTGTGATTGCAGACTACACATAATACACAGACATATGAATTCAAACAAGACAACTGACTTTACTCTTGCTAGAGTGACTGAGTTCTGGTTTGAAGCAAACTACATGTGTCTTACGTTTGCATGTGTGGGGGTTGTCTTCCTCTGCTGGTCTCCAGGGCAGATCATTGTAGAGGTCAGCACACCGCTCACAGTTCAGGCCTGCTGTGTTGTGCTGGCAGTCACACTGAGGATTTACCTGTGAACAAGACACTTTCATTTCATTTCATTTGTCATTTAGCCAGAGGTCTTGTAGACATTAGAGACTCAACAGCCAATTTTGTGTGTGTATGTGGTTGCCTTAGTATAGCTTCAATGGTATTAAAGTAAGTGTGATTTTTCAAACAAGCTTGCTTTTAGCCAGCAAGTCTGTTTTAATTGTTTGCATAATAATGCTAATGATTTTAAATGTACATTACATCCCTGATCTCTTTGGAATGCCTGCACCCAACACAGATATAGGATGGTTGACCGATGACATATAAAGCCATACCTGGATGGTGTTGGAGAAGGCATTGCTGTAGGCCTCTGGCAGACATTTGTTGGCATGTCCGTGACACATGCAGCGGCCTATCACTCTCATCTCCTTCAGAGCATAGAACTTACTGAGAGCCCGGCCCGGGAGTTGTGGCACATCGCCCAACTTGGTCAACCTCACCCTGAGACCTGTTAAACCGGACACACCTGTGGGGGACACAACTGTCAGTTAGCAACCTAGACTTTTACAATAGCTAAGAGTAGTTCTTTCAGACTTACGGTCAATCTTCTGGCCTTTGGGAACTGGAACATGCATGTACTGTTGTAAAGGCCGAAACTGTATCTGCAGGAGAGCAAAGAGCACATTGTAGAGTGTGTTATAAAGCCATAATTCATTTAAACACATTAATTCATAATAATGAAGTTTGATACACTAAAAGCAATATTTATAAATGCTCTTGTAAGTGTACTTACCTACATTTATTTGGTGATACTTTTATATTTTACATTTAACAGCAATATTTGATTTGTGTCTGATGAAGGTGCAACACTGTTTGTTTGTTTGTTTGTATGTTTGTGTGAGTATTAGTGAGAATTTGTCAGTTTGTCAAGTTTCTAAATTACTTACTCAAGTAGAAATAAAGACATTTACAAGATATTTGCCTTATATTTGTAGTTTTTCTATCACTGACAATCACCACTTCTAAACAGTCTTACATGCAAATATGTGTACTCACTGTGTGATCTTGGTAAGGGTCAGTCCCAGTAGGGGGCAGTGTGTAACAGTACGTGTCTTCCAGAGTTAGAGGAGTGCTTGTGGGGACTCCAGGAAAATTTTGGGGACAGTCTGTAGCCATGTAGAGGAAAGGCTGCCAAGTCCTGCCATTATCCAGGGTTCTTTCTATCACTAAGGCCTGAGGTCTAGGACCCTGGCAAACAACAGAGAGTCAGACAAATGCAACTGTATGTTTAAAATGTTTGCTACAATACTAGCAAGCTAATACAAACAAATTAATGTGATAATGACCAGTGATCATTGCGAACATCTCATACCTTGAAGCTTAGGACCAGGTTGTCCAGTTGGAACAAGTTGTTGAGATCCAATTGTAATGTGACAGGGCTCACCTCTAGACACACATGACACAATAGACATCACATCTAAGGTCAAGTTCAAGGTTCAAGAAGTCTTTGTCTAACAGCAGCACAAAATGTGTCCTGCACTTTGGCACAGTGTACCTGTGGTCAGATCTACTGATCTGTGTTCTGTGAGTTTTGTGGAGGTCACTATAAAGTGACTCCAGCAATTTTCATGTGCACAATGATCTACAGAAGATTTGTCAATAAAGTTTTTCAAACTTAAAAAAAAAGAAAAAACACTTATTCAATTAAGATACAACTCATAAATGTGCTGTCTTCATTAAAATTCATAAATTTACAATAAAAGTGCATGCAATGAGGAGATTTCTTGCACGGAGCATGCAGTTGAAAATAAATATGAAATTGTTCACAGCTCTCTAGAACATGGGGTCCCCAAACCCCCTTTTTTACTGTTTCACACAGAAAAATGAAAGTTTCAATGGATTTTTATTTTATAGACATTCTCAATAGTCCGATGTTTTATTTAAAAAAAAAACTTCCACATGGAAGCTCTTTCCTGCTTGACTCTACTTGACTCACTCACAGCTCCCTGTACCGCCAAAGCCATCACATTGAACATAGCTAAAATGAGCAAAAAACAATTATCACTGAAGAGCTTTTTTGATCAGAGGGAAAAGCCCAATTATGAGACAGCAGAAGTCACCACTTACAAAAATAAGAAAGCTGCAGTTAAGAGAAAATACCACTAGTCCTAGTCTAGGATAGAAACCAAGCACCCAGTATTAAAAGATAAGATTTTGGAATTCTTTCAAAGAAAACAATGTGAACATGAAGGACAAAGGCAATTAGTGAAGTCTACAATATCATTAAATGAGTCTGCACTGAGATCGTCATTCATAAAGCTAAAAAGCCATTCACTGTTGATGAGAAATTGTTCTGCCTGCCGCCAAGGACATTTGCCGTGAAGCTTTAGGAGAGGCTGTAGTTAAAACATTTGTACAGGTACTACCATTACCAGACGTATTGACAGAATCGCAGAGGACATTGAGGCACAATTATTAGAGAGGATGAAGTGACTGTGATGACTGGCTTTCTGGCTTCATGACTCAGATCAAGGAGCGCCTGAATTTTGAATGAGGTGATAAACGTTATTAACCGCATCAAAGTGAATGCACTTGCATATATTTGAGCATCATTAGCGGAGACTTTGTGGGAGACAGCACCAGGAACCTCTTTCACCCACCCAGCTGGTGCAAGATTACCTGTCTCAGCTTGTAAAGGAATTTGAGCGTTATTTCCCAACCACAAAAGTCCCATGAACTGGGAATGACGCTTCCCGTGAATGAAAACACTGATATTGGCATGCACTGCTGGCCCGGCGAAAAATTATATATTTTGTGCAAAACAGAAAAAACAAAAAAAGGTGCGCGACAGCAGACATGCAAAGTCTGATTTAGCTTTAATTTTAATGAATTATTTATTTCCAAGTCCTATAAAAATTTCAATGGAAAAAATGAGAATTTTATGAAATTTGGCACATTTGTTTGTTCTGGCATAAGGAACAACGAAAATTTTATATACATACTCCACCAAATTGGCTGAATCCACCTATACACACTAATATGAACTTCACAGATTTTCCCAACATTTGGCAGGCTTCTTAAAAAAACCCAACTGTGACAGCAACCGGGTTCAACCGGTGAACGGTGAGGGCAGATCATAGCCGCTCACTTGTTTTTGGATTTTGGCACTGGTTGCAATGTAAATACTATGATGGTGGTGTCGCTATGTTAATTACTCTTTTTTTGGAGCATCTTTCCCACTTTGTTTCTTTTCCCTGCTTAAGGAGAGGAGACTACTTGTTCTCTACACTATTCTCTACACTTCACTAAATTGTTATTAAGTTATGTTGTTCATTGGATTTATTTTTTGGGTCCCAAGCCAAAGCATGCCCTTCTTTTTTTCTTTTTTTTCAGATTTTTTAAGGGGCTTTTTTGTTTTATATTGATAGAGTAGTAGTAGCTGGACAGGAAATGGGGTGATAGAGTCTGGAATGACATTGGGCAAATGACCGGAGTGAACTTTGTAAATTTCACAATGTGGTCTACATTACAGGTCACAAGGTCTGACCACAAATCTATTTATTGCTCAGCCGCCCTCTACCCAGGCCCTAATAAAGGGATTAGATGGAGATATAATGTGTCTCTTTTACAGGATTAAGGGTATGAAACTCAATTCTAAACAAATCTTTTGGAATTCCTGCTAGTACAATTTGAATTAGGCTCACAAAGGCCCAAACATCAAATGAGTGGTCAGCCCCGTCTCTCCCAAACCCATTTGCATGGTTTCATGGGTGTTTGTCTTATGGCATCAACTGAATGATCTGTACAGGCCAAACACAAGCCTGCACTATCGGATCATATGTGGTTGACAAATAAAAAAAAGGGTTTTTTGACAAAATGGGGGAGCTATGGTAAACAAGGTCCTAAGATAAAATGGCTTTCACCTCTTTGGGCACATTACTACAGATGAAATATAGTGATGAAATACATGTTAAAAAGGAATTGTTAAAAAAAAAAAAAAAAAAAAAAAAAGAGATTAATGCAATTTTAAAGCATCACTCAGAATTCATTATGCATAAGTTGGCATTAAGAGTGATGAGCACATTTCTGATATTTTCAGCTGAACTTGAGTGTGCTATTACTTTACAAGAGTGTGAGATGGTACCAAAGGAGATTAACAAGGTAAATATCCTGGACCCAATGGTATACCCCCGGAAGTCTATCGGGCCTTTTGGCCCCTTTTAGGCCCACTGCAGTTAAATAGAATTCAGTTCTCAATATTATCAGGTAGCTTTCACGGAGATGTAAATTCCATGGTACTATCCCTACTCTTTAAGACAGGAAGAAAGGCAAGGCCCATCTCATTGCCAAATGCAGACATAAATATTCATGCGAGTATTTGCCAAGCAGGTGCAGAGGTACATCACAAGTGCACTGTAATCAAACAGGATTTGTGACATCAAGATTGGCTTCAGATAACGTTCAAAGGTTGATACACGTGATAGATGAAGTCCTCCCAGAAAGATCGAGAATAGGCCAGCCCGGTGATCAAACCCAAGAATATTGATTCTGCACATACAAATTAACATTCTACAGATGGGTTAATTCAAAAGTGTCTCTGCTGTATCAACAACTGCTTGACCTATCTATATCTATATATATATAAAAAACTCAAGAAGAAAATCAAGACTCTAATTCAACTTAAAGCATGTGGAAGTGGTCGACATCTGATCCCATGAGCAGACTAGATCTGATCAGGGACACTTTTGAGGTTTGTATTAATATGGTCAAGATTTTCAATCAGCTGCTACTTTCCTCTTTTTATTTGTGCTCCCACCTTTACGCGATTGCCACCAGCGGTCGGGTCCTGCAGTAGACAGGACATCCTGAATGGTGTGGGCCAGCTGATTCTCTGGATTCCGTGAATCACATGGACAGCACTTCATTCTCCTCTGAAACAAACATAATACATATAGATATATAGCTATATACATATATGAATATATGTATGTGTATATCTATGTGTACATCTATCTATCTATCTATCTATCTCTCTCTCTCTCTCTCTCTCACACACACACTTCAAACACAGCACTCTGTTTGTACTGATACTGATACTGCTAACATTTAGTGTAAAGGTTCTGTGGAAGAAAGTGAACTCTATTTCAAGATACTGTACGTTAGAAGCAGTGTGGCTGTGGCAGTGCATCAGCCCACACCTCACACTTTCCCTGAGCCTACTTAAAGCTTCCTGTTATGAATGGTGTCAAAAAGCACTATAATGAATTGCACTTATTTATCCACTAAAATACAACCACCAACAGTGACAGAAATACTGGAAAACTAAAGGCAGATCACCTGTTCAACCTTCAGCACTGTTATTCATACTTGCCTTCTTGGTGAAAATTTAAGTTGAACAATGATTTCACTAATTTGAATCTCAATACAAGGCACAAGGTTTTAAATGGGATCTTTAAAATACCTTAGCAGTAGAGCAGCTCATACCTGTTGGTAAGGAGTGCAGTAGACCTCCGAGCCAGAGAGGCCACATGTGGACGAGGCCCGGAGCTGATGAGCTCTGCCCAGCAACAGGTCTCCACTTGGGGGGTAACAGGCCCCTGAAGAACAGCTGGACTGAGCTTGGGACACTACAGCCAGTGCTGTCACAGAAGGACACGAAGTTCATGAACAACATAAAGAAAAATGTATGCTTCAAACCACACAACAAACAGCAACATCTTGTAAATGTCACATAGCATTCACAAATATAAATGTTGATTATATATATATAATCCTATGTAAAGTTATTCTTCTCCTTCTAAAATTACATATTGATATTAATGACAGTAACACAATGTGCCACTACTACTATTACTGTAGCAGCTCCAGATGCCTGTCTGTTGTTAAGGCAGCCAAAGTCCATAGAACTCCACAATAATCACGTGTGTGTGTCCTGGAGCCAACCCAAGCCTTCTCTTTCATAAGGTAAAGGTGTTTCATTCAGCTTCCACCTCATGTTATACTTCAATAGTTTAAAAGTTTAGTTTAAAAGGCAATATTTTCTGTTGGATAACATATGAACTATCTTTAGACTTTAAAACTGCCAACCTCTAAAAGTATTAAATGTTACTTTTTGACTAATATTAAACTGGTATACTAAATGGTAACTAATTCCTCAAAATTCCAGGTATTCTGTGTTGTTGTCATTAGACAAACTGTCTTGCAAGGGACAACATGCAATATCTTGACAAAAAAAATGCAATTTCTACAATTTGAAAACAGCAAAAGGAAAAAAAACAAAACAAGAAAAATACAAAGGGCAGTAAAAGCAGTTCTTACCTGCTAGGAGGAGCAGGACTGTCATTTTGTGATCCTCATGCACATATCTGTATTTAATCAAAATCCGCATTTTTTGAGTGATTTAATGTCAGATGGTAAGTTGTAGTTGTGGGCCTCACATGGCAGCTTCAGTATAAGAGCCCTGTCTCACCTGTGATACAGTATGTGTCAGAGTCACGCCCTGTGCTGCCGCTCCCTTCACTCTGAATCAACACAATACTCACTCACTGCAAATACCACAAACTACAAGTCTGAGCTTGAGTCCTTTTTGTTTGGTTGATTTTTCATTTTTAATTCCGCTTGTCACATAGACTTGAGAAAAAAATCTGTTATTTTATCTACCCCTACTCGCCCTCCTTCAATTGAATGCTTGAAAACCTGCTGATGTCGTCATTAGTGTGAGATTGTTTAAGCTTGAGAAGTGATTGTTTCCCATAGATTATAGTACACAGTACAGTATATCAGTACTGTACAGTAACAGGTCTTGACTCGGTCTTCCCCTCCATATTGGTCAGTTCTCACTTGGTCTCTGTAAATGTGGTTGGGGATCAGTTTATTTTGGTGCCAGACCAGTCATATATTCACCTAGCCATCATACGTATATACTGGAGTAGTAACATGCAAAGACCAACATAAAATCGCCTTTACACATACATATATTGAACAAAATTTGTTCAACTAAACAGTTATTTAAATTCTTTTTTTTGTGAAAACCTACCTTATCTAAAATTTACAAATTATTGAATTAACTTAACTTAAACTTAACTTAAAAACTATTTGTATTTTTATTTTAACATAATGGTTACAATATGTATATACTGTATGTACTGTAATATCTTTTATAATGCCCCTATATTTTTACAGTAAAGAAAATCAATAGCAGCTGTCATATACTTTGCCATTGGAAATACAGAGCCATGAAAGTATGTGCCTCCTTCCTGATTTCTTATTTTTTTTGCATATTTGTCAAACTTAAATGTTTAAGATCATCAAACAAATTTAAATATTAGAAAGATAACCCAAGTAAACACAAAAAGTAGTTTTTAAATGATGGTTTAGTTATTAAAGAAAAAAGCTATCCAAACCTACCTAGCCCTGTGTGAAAAATTTGTTGCCCCCTTAACATAATAACTGGGGCCACTCTTCTTTGCAGAATTGTCTTAATTCAGCCATATTTGAGGGTTTTTGATCATGACGTGCCTTCTTAAGGTCATGCCACAGCATCTCAATCGGATTCAAGTGCAGACTTTGACTAGGCCACTCCAAAACCCTGACAAATATGCAAAAAACTTTTTTTCTTTGGTGGATACATGTTTTCATAGCTGCAAACAAGACATATTTCCAGGAAGTGACCATGACAGAACAGTGCACTCCTTGCCCAGACAAAGTGTTCCCTGCAGTGAGTTGTGTTGCCAGGCTCCTGTGATGAATCTGGATTTACCATCATTACTAGTGTCTGAAACAGTAGCCTTAGGGCCATGTTTTTCTCCTTTGCGCACAGATAAACTGACTCATAACAAGTACAGGGTGTGCCTCCTGACTCAAGACACACACTTGTACACTTTAGTGCAGAGTTAGGAACAAGTCTGGTCACGTCTTCACTTGTCTTGATACAATAGCTTTAGACTCACCTGGATGATTTCTCTTAGTTTTGTGTCATGAGATGAGTGGATTTAAGGTCTTCAGTCTAACCTTGCACTGAGCCCTGAGTGATCTAATTGAAATATAGACTTCACTCTCTAAATTGAACAACAAACTCTCCAAAAATCTTAAAAATCACAATCCATTTGTGATATTATAATATGGATGTCACATTTCATATATTTAAATTTAATTTCAACTTAAACTGATTGGACCTGTTTTTTTTGTTTTTTTTAGTTGGGTAAAATTGGTGTAAACCCCAAATAGTATATTGTAAAAACAAGCATTTGTGGGGGGAAAAAAACAAAAGCAAGGCAATATAAAATACTGTCAATTCAATCACGCCGTGCTGACGGTGAAGTCACAGCTAAGCTCAAGGAAAGTGGTAAACTTCAGTTTGTTGAAATGTATTAGTATTTTGTAGAACAAGTGAAGCAGGAGAGGACCTAGGCTGCTTTTGGGTGTGAGTGAAATCTGAGACAGGGAGGGAAAAAAGAAAATCAGGAAGATAAATTCTGAATGTGAGATTTCATCTTTATTTGAGTCAATCATTTCCTCCTTTTCTGGGTAGTTGTGGACAGGTTTTAGTTGGATTTCAACAGATTTTAGATGTATTTCAACAGGTTTTAGTTGAATCTGAACAGGTTTTAGATGGATTTGGACAGGTTTTAGTCAGATTTGAACAGGTTTTAGATGGATTTGGACAGGTTTTAGTCAGATTTGAACAGGTTTTAGATGGATTTGGACAGGTTTTAGTCAGATTTGAACAGGTTTTGGTTTCTTATCTTTGTTTCAAAAATCAAATCCATCTCAAACCTGTTCAAATTCAATGAATAAAACCTAGTGCCATAAATATCACCTTCTAAATGTATTGAAGGGCCACATAAAACATTGCAAAGGGCCCTTATTTGGCCCCCGGGCCTTGAGTTTGACATATGTGTATTAGAGTGTTTACCTGTACATCTGATGAGGAGGAATAGCTGTTTTTTAAGTCACCCTACCGTCTAACTCCAGTTTCCACATGATGCATCTATAGCATTTTAACCACTTTGCTGTTGTGGCTTGATTTTCACAGATCAGGGATTAAAGTATTGTAGGTATATATGGTATGCTATACTGGAAAAAGAATGTTTAATTCCTTTTAATAGGTTAATCACACAAAATCCACTTGGTAGATCATGTGCCTCATATTTGTGCCTTTATTTATATATGTCAGGAAGAGAAGGCATAAGAAAATATACTCGGGGTATGCAGTGTGTGTGTTATACTACGGCTTTAATTTTATTGGTTGTTAAGTTTTTTTAAATTGTGATTAATTATTGCATGGTTTTATTTTGGACTTTTTTTATATATATATTGTTTTGTTATTGAACATACTCTCGGTGTAAATGGACTGCCCACTAAGACGCCCACAATTGACTAAGCCCCAGGTGTTTTGGGATGATAAACTGTTTTTTAAGGCTCTGGGAAACCCAGTGGGGACCAGAAAAAGACTTTGGCTCGATGGAGAGGAGAACGTGAGAGCAGGGAACCAGCAGGAACCGAAGCAGCCGATGCTAGGCCTACACAAGCTAAGTAAAGGTGTTTGGTGAGTCTACCTACCGACGGCCTTGTATTCTCTTTGTAGAGGAGGATTCGGAATTCTGCTGTTATTCCGTGCACGGAGGATTTTGTTTTGGACATTTCCCCATGTTGGACTGTTTTACCGCTGGATACTGTTGGTTTTATTTTTTTAGACAAAAATACTTTTTTAAATGTCAGAGTTGTTTAAATAAACTCTGAACTTGTACCTGTGTTTGTGTTGTGTGCCCAGGGATCTTTAGACCTGTTTTATCAGTTAATAATAAAAAAGTGACATATACATTCAGTACATTTATATATATTCAATATGTGGCTCATACAATATTTCATGTGGTATGGATCCAGTGGTGGACTGTCAGGGCCAGCAAGGCCTTCTCTGCTAGCCTAAACATGCTCAGAAAAGTACATTTATTTTATTTAATTTTCATAAATGTGTAAACAAAATTATTCTCTATTCTCTGTTCTCTTTATGTCATATTACATCCACTTAGTTGAGTGGCTTCCAATGTTGTTTCTTATAGTAGAGTTTTTATCCAATTATATTTCACCTAGCTTGTGGAGACCTTCAGAATAAACATAACAGGCCCCTGTGCACTGTAAGTGAACGGACACAGTCAGCTGCAATAGCCAATCAGATCTCAATTCTGCAGACCAAGGCCAGCTAGAAGGTCTTACGTTAAACTGGACATGTACGCGTCCTGTGATTGGATAAGCACTTGCTAGAGCCTGAAAGGTGGCAATTTGCAGAATATCAAACTAAACCCGGAGATCAAACAGCAACTTTGAGCCTAAGCGTGAAATGCACAGCCCACCACTGGCACTAAGAAATAATTTTTGCAGTTCCTCTCACTGAGGACAACATAACACTTAACTTATCACCTGAGAAGACACTGGAAATGTACAGGACAAAAAAAACTTCTACAAAAGGTAGGTCACTGGTTAATATACAGTTGCTCAGCAGCAGACACTGTTGCGTTCTGGTTTTAAGCTGAATGGATGAATTTAAATTTTTTGTTTGTTTGAAATTAAGATTTTATTAGTTCTTTTTTTTTTCATTTATAGACATCCAATATGTTGTGCAAGAAAGATACAAAAGTCAAAATTAATAATAATAATAAACAATATGGTTTCATGTTGTACACAAAGTTGTTTATGCTGATTGTATTAAAAGGGTAGGCTACACTGAAATTCAAACATAACAGTATAAGACAAACACCTGGTATTTCTTTTACCAGACTTCATTGTTTACATTGCATTTCATTTGAGAGTGCTCATGTTTAAAAGTGAAATACCTGATTCATTAGGCTTTGTGTGTGATATTGAGCGCTATTGTCAGAAAGTGATTTATAGAGCTGTGTGGTCTGCCTTATTGAAGGTTGGTACTGTACTGTTGTCTTCTGTTTCTGTCTGTAAAAAAATACGTAAATATAAAATATCAAGCTAGATACATTTTCTATGACCTATATGCTGTGTAATGTGTAATAAGCAAATATCAACAGGTGCATTTAGACATTATTGACAAAGAGAAGCAAAAACTCAACTGAATGCATAGATGTAGACAGTACAGACTTCAAAGAGTCCTGTTTATGTCACACTAACTCTTTCGACACTCACAAATGGGGCACCATCACACAAGTTGTTGAAGTTGTTGGGTCAGTTACTTCAAAAACACTGGATCTGTTTGGGAGCCCCCTACAGGCCACAGGGCCCTAAGTGGGGACGGCTCTTACTGTACTGCTTAACTTGGACAGTAAAAGTGACTTCTTGTCAATGCACATTGTAATTGTCTAAGTGCCTGTAAAACATGAAGTACAATAGTGATGTATTCTGATATTGAATTGGACGCACATTCAGTTACTCATGCCATTAGTGTATTGTCACAATTTGTATTGAGTGCTTTTGTTTTTGTGGTTCATGTTTTAATATGATGTGTTAACTCATGTTGAAGACAACATTTAATTAGCATGTGAGGATTTTGGCACATAGAAAAATGTACAGCTAGCAAACCAAAAAACACTGATGAAACTTTTCATTTATGTCAATGTATTCCGTTTCTTTGGAAGAGTTAATGATGTTATGGCTTACTTTCACCAAGAGATGGCAGCATATAACTTATGACACCCTTCTGTGAAAAAGAAATAAGTACATACATTCTCTCATTAACATAAAAAGGTAACTGTGAGACCCTGGGGATTTAGCTGAAGCCATCCTCTGATTACCTGCATCCCACTCCTTAATTTTAAGAGTGGATTTGCAATACTCTACATATACCTCAATTACATATACCTCAATATTTGTATTTTATCAAACCAAGTGTTCCACATATTCTCCTGAATATTATGTAGAGTACAATTTATAGTTATAGGTTCTTAGACATGAGATCGGTAAAATCATGCTTATCTCACTGACACAGTACCCTCCACTGGACAGAAACCTCCATAATAACTTTTACTGCCATATTGCAGTAAAAGTTGGTGGCATATTGCGAGGAATTACGTGAGTTAGTTGCTCTACCACACTATGTATATAATAAAGAAAATAGGCCAATACACTGGACCCTAGCAGAGTCCTTTCAGATGGCATGTTCTTTCTTCCAAACTTGCTGTATTAAACATCTCCTGTAACAAACTGGCTTCATATACCCTTTTCTTTTGAATGTTTGTTTATTGCAATTGGATGCTGACATTTTTAATTTAATAAATTCCCATTTTAAAAAATGATTTCCTTTTATTGAAACACTTACTTCTCTGAATGTTTTGCAATAGTCTTCATTTAGTAAAAATACAAAATATATTGTTGTTTACCGTAAAGTTGTTGATTATGTCATTGTATTAGGGTCTCCCATCTTTCAGAGGCCATCTGTCAAGCCACTTATTAGGTGTCATGTTCCAGTCACATCCCACCAGTATATAGTCGATGGGGTATTGAACTCTAAGTTCCTCTAAGTTCAATCAAGTTAGTTTTCCATCAGTGTTCTGTTTAGACCGACATTATTATACCCATACAAAATGGTCTCTATTAGGAACAGACCTTCAGCCTTTATCACAACAGGTGACCCTGTCCATCCATTTGGTGAGTCATAATCTATCCAGGAAAGTTATTGAAACATATTGGCCCAGCTCCAGCTCAGCAAGAGCTATGACTAAACAGGATCTTATCACTGGTTTATTCAAAAAGATAGGGCCACATCCGAGGAGTGAGTCTCTTGCAGAAATAAACATTAAGATTTTTGCCCTTTGCAAAACAAAAACAAAGCTTTCATTTTGACCATTTCTTTCAAGCCCCAAACATGTAATGAGGCAAATTAAATGGTTGTTGGCAAGTTAGAATTGAGTTAATGTTAAGTGTTAAACACTTCTGTAAAACTGATGCCATCTTTAGGACAGGTTGCAGAACCTTTACTCATTTTTATAGTTCTTGTTCAACTCTTCTTTGTGTGATCACGTCTACTTCTGTTGTCAACCTTTTTCCCAGCTCTGTGAACAACATCCTCCAAATCCTCCATCTTTGACTTCATATCAGGGTCAGTATTTTTCAGGATTGGGATTATTTGTGCTCTAACATCTTTATCTGTCCTCTCTTTAAAACATTTGACCTGGAGACACCACCTCATTCTGTACCATTCTTGTTCTTTGACTCTGTTTCTCGTTGTTCTCCTGTAGTTGTTCATTAACTTTTTCCAGCTTTGTAACTTTCCTCTTACTCCTTCAGTCCCTCAGCACTGAGCTATTCAGTCTTTGATAAGCTGACAATCATGTTTCCTGTTTTGTTTGTTCTTTACTGTCATCTGGCTGTGCCTCCACTCTATTCTCCAGACCCAATATAGCTTCAAGTATAGCATTATTGGAGACCTGAGTTTTCCCTCCCTCTTCAGCTGGCTTAGCCTTTTTACCCAGTTGGTTTCCAACTTGGTGACTAAAATCATCATCATGGTCACGCTTGTATAGCAAAGCGATGTCCATCATGCGTGTCATTCACTTGTGGCAACATTTTAATCTTTTGTAGATGTTGCTTTAGTTTATCAGGATTCATTTATTTAAGAATGAGTTTGCATTCTTAACACAGTCCACCATCTTGGTAACTACTACCACTTACATCTAAACTGAAAATATGTACTTCTTTCAGGGGTGGGGGGCTGTAGTTTATAATTTGTGCATAACACGCAAATTATAGGCCAGTTTCAACAATAATTTAATTATTACACTTATAGTGTAAATGTAAAAAAAAAACAAAAACATAATGTAGAGTCACCGGGATTGGGCTCAACTTTAATCCAAAATTTTGTGAGATTTGAAGTTGTCTTGCACATTAGTTTACAGCCACCAACAATCAAGCACAAATGGCTCCCAGAAGTGATGGACTGAGTTTGTTGAGCAGGTTAAAAATGTCACATAAGTTAGCACATAGCCTACTTAATGTGCTGCAAGTGTTGAATGTTTTTGTAAAAGAAAAAAAATGAAGCAGCACTCATAATTCAAAAGCAGTGGAGTGTGTTGTTTTATGTACCGACATATGATGTAGGCGCTACTGCATTGGGGTGCTGGCAGAGCACAGGGCCACTTCAGTGGTCCATAAGATTTCAGCAAGAGCCAGTGCCCCCGTGGCCCCAACCCATACCACTGCATAATCCCAATACATTAAATATAACTGCAGTTCAGATCTTACTCTTGCAGTGAATGTTTTCTGAGCTCTCAAAGTACCTACTCTTCTCTTGACAAAAAAGGCCTAAAATGGCCCTTCAAAGGCCAAGATAAATGAGGAAAAACGATCATTTTACATTTGCTAAAACACAAAATGTTGTACAACATTTTACCTCTCCTTCAATAAGTAGAAAAGGTCTGCTTACAAGTCTAATACGAATGTCCAAACTCTGACCTTTACGTATCCAAAATAGGTCAAATAAATCGCTCCCTGGTATGGGAGCATATTTAAGTGCAAAAACACACATGCTGTTCAGTGATAATGTTCCAATAAGTAATTGTCCAATTAAAAGACATAAAGTGATGGCTAAGAGAAACTTGACTGGAAGCTTACAGTGAAATGAGTGGAATGTTGGCCCAAGCATTCAGCTAGAGTGACCTTCTCCACAGTGACGCACATGCATGTACCATTGTGTGGAGGAATGGACTTAAAGTGTACAGTAAGAGTCCTCTATCCACATTGTGTTCAGATGCCTGGCAACCTGTCCCAAAAGTGTTTGGCTTGGTTAGTGTAAAGGATTGTGTCTGACCTAGAAGACCAGTTATAGTCCTGCACACACACCTCACAGCATTGTGGGGCCATAGAAAGGTCATGGAGCTTGTACATCAGCATGCACAACGAAGCTCTAACTGGTGGGTCTGCATTCCCATGAAACATCAGTCTGGACATATGCTCCTCCACTGTAATTGTTGTGTGATAACTAAAATGAAAACTGGTCTGTTTCAATGATCATTTATCTGCCACTACTTTCAAAATATACAAGAGGTTAGAGAAATTCCACTGTGTTAAAGTTCAGTATCTTTCCATGTGAGAGAAGGGGAGAAAAAAACAACATTTGAGTTATTGTTACTGTGATAGTTATAGTGTATATTAACATGTTATAATTGTACAGTGTACCAAAAGTTGTATAGATACATACACAAACAGAATCAATACTGCATCATGGTTAACTGAGAAAAAGAAAAAAAAAAAAACCCCAAAAAACAAGGAAAAAGTACATCATATATGTGACCTGTAGGTATCCAAAGCAAACTAGTGTAGATTTGTTTACATCCTATCATAGATATTATATTTGTCTTTTTAAACAGCCTAGTTTGGGACGTTCACACCAGACTCAAGTTCACGTGTGGAGAATGAGGACAGCTGTGGTGGGAGGAGACAGGGTCCAGGGGTGAACAGCTGTTGCCACCAAAACTGACCTCTTGTCCTGGACCTTCCACAGCTTGACTATGTCAGTCTTTTGGCATACATTTTGGTTAAACAGCTCAATTTTTACAGAAGACGGACAAATGTAGCCTGACAGCCAACCATTACAATAAGAAAAAATCCCCACCATTTATGTATACATTCAATATATGCATATTTCCCAAAGCACTTTACATTAAGCTTGGTCATAACATGGTAACAGTGAGTTTGCTGCAGCCAATAGATTTTCTTTAGACCAAGAGGTCAGTTTTGCATATGTGGTTTACAAATATTATTCTCAATTGATCATTAATACAGGCTGACTCATGTGTAATCGTCTGCATAATAAATAATCACTGTCAAAATGACCAGAGAAAAATATGGCGTAATATTGGCTTTTACTCTCACTGACGTCTGTCTGTTTAGGAGGCACATGTATGTGGACTGAAACCATGATTTGTGTCATGTTTTATGGCTTACAGCTGCAGCTAGTAAGAGATATGTGACAGGAGTTTTGAAATTCAACAAGTTTCAACCCTCACCAATCAAGCTTCTTTTCAAAATAAGGACACAGTTTGGCTTTTTTTCCTCATCTGTTGCTCTAGAATGGGCCTATATTCTTGTGATTGAAAGCTATGGTGTATTTGGAACTGCAGTAAATGTGCCAAAGCCCAGGTCCACACCATGTTGGGAGTATTATCCACAAATGTAATTGCATAGAACTCATCATCCTCACTGGGTGCTTGTGCCAACATCTTGAACTGTGGTCACACCTGCCTCTGACTCCTCTGACTGTAGTATGCAAAAGCTTGAGGATATTCTATTGCCTGGCAAACAGACAACAGTAGGGGTCAGGCTGGCAACTGTGTATCCAACCGGGTCCCATCAAGATCAAAGAGATGGTCATTGACTTGTAAACATCAGCAGCTGCCGAACTAGCAGAACTGGGACATACAGATGCACTTCACAGGAAGGATGAGAGTCTGTGAAATTATATGCGACACATGTGCATGTAGTTTAATGACTTTATCAATAATTATATTGGTTAATTTTTTAACAAATATCTGACAGCACATTGTTACCATGTAATGTCCAAGCAGTTCTGTAAAAAGCCATGTTCTGACAGTACCCTGGACCTCCTTTTCCATTCACCTGTTGTTTTTAATGTATTTCAGCGTTGTTCTACACTGCACAAGCCTTCTAAAGTCTGCTGAGTAAAGAACAGAGATGAGTAATGACTATTTTTGACTTCATCAAGTAAAAATATCAGAGGAGTTTCCAAAGCTCTCTGCTTGAAGAAATGATGACATCATATTTTATTTATCCACTAGCATGGATGTTTAATGAAAGCTGGCTTCATTTCATACTTCTGCAGCCCATTGTAACCGTCATGTGATCCATTTTTATCACGTCTTTAAACAAACCCATATCTCTTTGTAGAGTGAAATCTATGAGGAAAATTTTCAGTAGAGGTGGTATGAGATCCAGTTTGTCTATAATGCACCCATTGTCCTGACAGCTCTCACACAGCAGCAGTGGGGGCACTCTCCTCCGCCCGGTTGGCAGTAGTAGTTGGGGTCCCGTTCGCCGGTGGGTGTGGGCTCACTTTGGCCAGTCGGTGCTCTTTGCTGGGGGTACAGCTGTGACCACATAGCTGGCAGGAGGAGCAGGCTGAGTTACAGCAAGGCAAGAAGCGACAGATGCTAACGCGCCACAGGAACCAGCCAGGGGCCCAGCAACACCAGCACAGCACCACACTGCCACCCACCACAGCCAGCACTATGTACAGAAGCAGCAGGGGCCAGGGGCGTGCGTCTGGGGAGCACAGAGGACAGCATTCATTAGCACTTGAACTACAATCAGGACTGCACAGAGAAATTACATCCATACAAAGCAAGAAAAGGGTTCAAGGAACGCATCTGGACGTAGGTTTAGAGGTGAAGACGTTTGATCCTTTGTCCAAGGGACTTTCAAGTCGTTATACTCTGATGGACTATTAGCATAACGACTCCCTTCAGATGTGAATGGCTTTTTAGAGTGAAACTGTTTTGGTTTACAGTACACCTGTATCTCAAAGAGAAAGGACACTCCTTTGAAGACAGCGATGTCCAAATTTTTGCCAGGGAGGCCAGGTGATTTGAAAGCGGAGTAAAGGGAGCCATCGTTGTAAATTCAGAGCAACCCTCTTTGAATAGATGAAATGGACAGGGATACAATCTTTCCCCCACTTACAACAGTTTTACATTTTAAACTGTTTTACTCTAAACAGGCCATTAATATCTGAAGTGAGTAGTTTGTATGCTAATGGTCCACAGAAGCATAACGGCTCCACCCCCCACAATTTACACAGACCATACAACAGGGATTCCTGACCCTAGGTTTCATGACCTTTTGATCAATAGACTCAAGTTAAACCTTTTTCCGATGGGACATAAATCAAATCAAATCAAGCTTTATTGTCACATCACCATCAACATACAAGAGAAGGAGAGTGAAAATCTTAGGTGCAGCCCCAGAGATGCAGTGTGCAAAAGAGCATGGTAAAAGAGACTGACACATTAACACATACATACACACACACACACACATTCACATATTACACAATATTTAGTTTTTAAAAAGATTGAATAAGTCTTGTGTATTGAGCAGCCTAGTGGCCTGAGGAAAAAACTGTCCTTCAGCTGACTCGTGGGCCCGGATGCTCTGGTACCACCTCGCTGAGGGAAGCAGAAAGAACAGGCTGTGACTGGGGTGGCTGTGGATTATATTGTGTGCCTTCCTCACACACCGCGTGTTGTAGATGTCCTCAAGGAAGGGGAGCTCAGCCCCTATGATGGCACTGGCTGTCCTCACCACCTTCTGGAGAGACCTGAGGTTGAGGTCAGTGTTGCTGCCAAACCAGGGGGTGATGCTCCCAGTAAGTGCGTTCTCCACCGTGAAGGTGTAAAAGGCTTTGAGGATGTTTAGGTTCATCCTCAACTTTCTCAGCCGTCTGAAGAAGAAGAGGCATAAGTGGGCCTTCCTCCCCAATGCATCGGTGTGCCGGGACCAAGTGAGGTCTACCATTGTTGGTGCTGTAGTCTCCCTCTGCTCTGTCTCTATACCACTGTTTTTTCTTTTCCGTACCGCTGTTTGGCCGGTCTGATGGTCGCACAGAGCTGGCTTGTTGAACGCTGAAGTTCGCAGGTGCGCAGTCTCCTGCTCGCTGATCCTGTCATACAGCTCCTTCAGCACCAGCTCCATGTCGGCCTGACGGGTATGTAAACAGTTGTCATGACAATGGCCGTAAACTCTCTTGGCAGCCAAAATGGCCGACACAGAAGTGTGACGTATTCCAGGTTGGGTGAGCCTAAGGACTTGACGAGGTGTACGTTCCTCCGTTCGCACCATGAGGTGGTCATAAAGCACACACCTCGGCATTCTGTCGGCATTAAAGCTGAAATTAAAGTCCGGTTTACTGGATGAAACAGAGTTGGTTATTATTGAATTAAACTATCTACTCTTACAACTTAAAACAACAAACAATTAAATAAAAAACATCTTTCAAACCATCCATACATAGCCTAAATTTAGGGTTACAACTTTTGGTTTAGAGTTAACATTATCTATTCTGATCTACAGTTAGATTATTTCATGTGTTGGCACCTTTTGCCAACAGCAAAACTTGTCACATATTTTTATGTGATTTCTGTTAAAGTTCTATTTAGAAAAGCAATAGTTTGGAATTTGTGGGCATAAAACTCCAGGTGTATTATTTCAACTATGGCTTATTCTGAATATGACCTTTCTCAGAGTAAGAAAACTCTTCATCAGAAAACTGTGTCTGAATCAGAGTATGCTTTTTTGGAGAAATATTGTAGTATTCTACTGCATAACACAGTCAATAACACTTGTGTAGAATGTTGAATAAACTATATAAAATTTACTTCATTTTACAACTTACTAGCACTATTTTGAGCAGTGGTTCTCAAACATCATCAAACATCCATCTATCTATAACAAAAACTTGCTCAATAAAATAATTCACTCAATTACAGATAAAGATCTGTGCATAAAAATAATTAACTTAAAGTGCATTCTTTGGGAGTCATGATAAAGATTTGATCCCAAAATGAAATCATGAACTTGATTCTAAATAATAAATCTTTTCAGTCTTTTTCACAAAAAAAAAAAAAAAACAGTTTTAAGTCAAAAAGATGACTGACATAAAAAAAACCTACAAACATAAAAGAAGCTTGAATTGTTGCATTGAACTAAATATTTTTAAACTCATATTTTAGTGAGAAACATGGGCTTGTGCTTCTTCAAGGCAACTGCTGTGATCGAGCTATTCTGCAGGCACAGTCTGTTTCTTTGCTTTGTTTTAATTACAGTCATAGCAGAGGAGGAGGCCCCACATAAATAAATAAATATGTAAAGGCAAAGGGTAGTATCTGGTCCAAAGCTTTCTGCCCAAGCTCAGGGTTCTCCTGCTTCACACACCCAAAACTGTGTGGCTTCATATGTAGGCCATGATCAGATGACACTTCCAGGAGCTTTTTCACCCAATCCAGCTGTGTGCATTTTTCCTCAATGTCAGGAAAGTAGAAATAAAAATCTTGAATCAAGTTGGCCAAATGTCCCACTATGACCAACATAACTGCAGCTTTCTTCACATCCTCCTTTGACAGAAAACCATCTATCTAAAGAGAGCAGGTGAAATCCGATTGAGAACTGAGACCCAAGGCTCTGATGGCACAGGGGGCTCTCTCCAGCGGGCCAAGTTCTGTTGCAAGAGATTTATGTGAACAGAGGGCTCCTTTGAAGACCCTAACTACTCTCTGAATGCAGGAAACATGATGCATATGCTAATGTTGTGGATTCACAACATTAAGGATCCTGTAGCTTTGTCAAATGCAGGTTTGGAGGTTTAGGGTCTTTAACCTTCACTTATCAAAGCCAGCTGCAGCAGCCATTACAAATTTTAATAACGCAAGATACTCACAGTAATGGAAGTCAAATTGTACAGTTCTGCTGCGCCACACATTGTCCTTCAATTTATTGTCTTGAACGTGCTATGTCAAACAAGAGAGTGAGTCCGAAGAGATTCACCGTGGTAGACATTACGTCACCTTTGTTTACCTCAATGTGACTGAAGCACTCATTACACAAACAGCTGATCGAAAAATCTAACTACAGAAGAAGCTTACCACCACTGTGTGAATGTGTGAGTGCTTGTGTGTGTAAATAGAAGCATGATGTAAAACACTTTAGCTGCCCAAGAAGGGTACAAAAAAGTGCTATATAAACACATGCCATTTACCATTTAATGGTAACATAACAGATTTGTGCACAAAGTGCAGTGAGGCTAAAGAAACATTGTTCCACTATATGTACAAAGGTTCAATCCTTTTGGGAGAACGTTAAAAAAGAAATGGAAAATACTATATCTGCCATTAAAAAGTACAATTGAATTATTTGGAAAAAAGACTAACAGGCCCAACTTAGCCCACTGGTTCAGACAAATGCTGATTTGAAGCCACATATATCAGAAAAGGAAAATTGGAATTGTTTGAACAGGTGTGGGATAACGTTTAACAATTGGCTGTTTCCTTCAGGTGTCTCCACAGCAAATCATCTGCCTTCATTTAGCCCTATCCCCTGTATCCTCTTCTCTCAAACCATCCTCCTTCATTACATCTATAAACCTCCTCTTTGGTCTTCCTCTCGACCTTCTGTTTGGCAGCTCTAATCTCAGCATGTTTTGAATGATATTTAGTCCTTGGGACATTTTCGGGGCAAATGTCCTCGGGAGGACTGCATTTTGGGCTTAAAAGCGCCAACTTCACAATAATGTCAAATGTGTCTCCAAAGCCCGGAACCATATTGTAACCCCAAACTGGGGGCCTTGTCACGGCCACACCCAAAGCTTATCCAACCTCTTATTGATACATTTTGTTGGCACAGGTGTCTACATGATAATGGGCAAGTTTGAAGCACCTATGCTAAAAACTCTAGGGGAGATGCCTAAAATGTAAAATGTAAAATGTAAAATGTCAAAATGGCTGCCAGGCATTTCGGCACAATTCAATTACCATTAACATAATGTATTTTTACTTTTCCAGGGTGCACCACTGAGCCTCCCTTTTATGGATTTTAATGGCACTGCCCAAAAAAATTACTTTTCAATGGTCTTGAATTTTGGGTGAAAATTTTGGGTATCACAGATTTTGGGAGTTCCCATGGCAACAGTTTTGCAGATATAGGGGTGGGATGTTTGAGAGAGATATGGGATGTTGGTGAATCACAAAACAAATGGCAGTACCAGAGCAAAACCGTAGGATAA
Source organism: Rhyacichthys aspro (assembly GCA_036850595.1). Lineage (NCBI taxonomy): Eukaryota > Metazoa > Chordata > Actinopteri > Gobiiformes > Rhyacichthyidae > Rhyacichthys > Rhyacichthys aspro. Next base: position 1,509,899 of record CM072152.1, read on the forward strand.
CTTTTGATGTCCTACTTCTGAAGAAGTTGCTGTGCAAATTTGAGCTCATTCTGTCATTCGCCCTAGAACGAGTTTGTTAAAATATAAGGAGTACGATATCTGACTGTGCAACTTCCGGCCAAGATGGCCAACTTCCTGTTTGTCAGGGGGCAAAGCCATAATAATTTTTTTGTTTGCCTCGATGTAAAGAATGTGTGTATCAAATTTCATGACTCTACGCTCCAAAAAATGTACTTTCACTTCCCAATGGCGTAATGTATTTTCACTTTTCCAGGGTGCACTATTGAGCCCCCTTTTTATGGGTCTGAATTACACTGCCAAAAAAAAAATATTATTCAACAGTCTTGAATTCTCATCTCTATGCGAAACAAAATTTTTGGTTCCCATTATAAGTTTGTAGGGGGTGCTGGAGATCCATTTTTGAAGAAAGCCCTATCATTTGTATATCATTGTGTTCAGCTCATTAATGTGCACAAACTTTTCGTTAGGTTCAACTAGATCCGACAATGTTTGTGAAAGTTACAGGAGAGAGAAAACACTATGGAAAACCTTTGTTGGCTCATGTGTCTAGGTGATTCTGCAAGGAATGTGTGTACAAAAAAATTCACTTTCACTTCCCATTGGCGGAATGTATTTTTACTTTTCCAGGATGCGTTGTTGAGCCCCCTTTTTATGAGTGTGTATGGGACCTCCAAATGTTTAGGGTGTCAAATATGCGATCAAAGTGCAGCCAAAAAAAAATAAAAAAAATAATAGGAATCCGAGCAGTTACAATAGAGCCTAATAAGAAAACCTTTATTAGCCCTACAGTGGGGAAATTGCATTGCGCAACAGCAACAAGGAACAGTAAGAGCAGCAAAAGTATCACACAGATAAAAGTGAAAAGCCAACCTGGCCAGAATAAAACTTTTATTAAATTAAAACTTCTAACACAACATAAACTAAAATAGACTATACATATGTAACTTAAAAAGTATGCTAAACTAAAATAGATTCTGCGTATTGTATTGTATTGTACTTGTACAATATATGGATATGAATACATGAGCGTCAATAAATAGTAGAAAACATTAAATTGTTATTGTATTGTATTGTACTTCCTTTATTATATGTAACTTTTTTCTTTTTTATGTGTTGGTTATGTGAATTATGAAAGGCTGTTCTAATGTTGAATTGTATTTATGCACAAGTTAAAATTAATTTTTTTTCAAAATAAAACACCCGGAAGATTGCAATCGTCTATAAAATTTAAATCAAATAATAATAATTATAATAAATGTTTATTTTTCTGTGCATTCTACAAGTGAATTTTCTTAAACTTGTAAAATCTGATGCACATTTCAGTGTGAATAAAATATATTTAGTTTAGCAAACAGTTCAGCTAAATAACAGATTGGCTCTAGCCAAGTGGTCACTCACCAGATATGGACTCATGGTTGGGAACAATGTCTGGCATGGCACAGTTCTGGTGGAACAGGGGTGCTGTGGGAGGGTTTACCAGTGCAGCAGGAGAAGCAGTAACTGCAGGTGAAGGATCATGGGTGAGAAGTTGACCTGCTGAAGAATGAGACAATAGGGTCAACCAGAAAACAAGTCAATGAAGCCATGTTTCTACTGAAGCCATACACACACAGAGAGAATCCGTTTAGTTTTCAAAGAAGTTTAGAGTTGTTCTGTTTCCAATACCAAGGATTGGCAAGTAACGTTAGCGACACAGATTAACTCTCCCAAAGTAGAGAGTATTACCTGCATACATGGTAGAGCCAAATGGGAATTAAGGGGAAGTACTTTCAAAGATTTCTTTTTATATCTATAATTTCTAAATATTTTCAAGACCTGGGTAAATAATGTGGATTTGGGGGACTTTTTGGTTTTACCTTTTTTGCTCTTGATGTGAAGCTTGTTTTATTTATGTTTTGTTTTAATTATTGATGACTTACATTTGGTGTATAAAAGTTCAGACAGATGTGCAAGTAGGTCAGAGATGGCTATTTGTAAATAATAAACAGAAAATGTAACAAACACATATATTGTGTATAGCTCTGTCAACTATCAACAGTAAATAATCTGGATTTTTATGACTTTTTTGTTTTACCTTTTTGTTTTGCTCTTTGGGTGAAACTTGTTTTATTATTAAATATTGATGACTTATATTGATTTATAAAAATTCAGACAGGTGTGCAACCAAGTAGGTTAGTCACTTTCATAAGAGCTTTAGAGACTGTGTTTCTGATAGTAATGACGACTCAGGTTCATTTGAATTGAGTGGAAGAAGGAGAAGAGTAACTGTCAGGAAATAAGGAGAGATTAAACCACAGGCACTCATAGACTGAGCTGGGGTGGGGGTGGGGCTCAGCACCCTGAAGTCACTTTTTACGGATTGCAGTGGATACGCATGCCATTTCACCACCAAACCTACAGAAGAGACATGTATCATTCAATTCAAATTCAAAAGAACTTTTTTAATTTCCAAGTAGAAATTCAGTTGTTAGGTCGCTTCAAATGAACTGATTCAGACTTCATCTTCCATAGACTGATAAATTGTTGAGTCTTATAGTACAGTCAAGAAGAAGGAGTTCTTGTGGAGTTCTGTCCTGCAGCTCACTGATCTCAGACGTCCACTGGCTACTCTCTGCATCTCTCAACTCAGTGGATGATCGAACCTATTGAACTCATTAGCTCTTCCCTAAAAAAAACAAACTATATTTACTGGGTTCTTTTATCTTGTAACCTGTAATGTTAGAGACTCCCTTCCACAGCTCTCTGGTGCTGTTGTTCTGCAGCTGCTGCTCCACCTTGTTTTTTTTATGACCTGAACTTTATTCATTTACTCTAATCATCAGTCTATACGACAATCTTTCTAATGCTGCAAGTTGACCAAGAGAGGTATGCCATTAGGAAGAAGTTGGAGTGGACGGACACTTCCACTCCCTTACCAATAGTTTCCTTCCAAGCATGATGGCAGTCTGTGTTCACTGTGAAATATAGGTGGGCAAATATATATATATATATATATATATATATATATATATATATATATATATATATATATATATATATATATATATATATATATAAGGGTTCTCCAGAGTATAAAGCTATAGTAAAAGGAATACCCTGACCAACAACTCTCTCGAGTACAGTGTGAACAGATGACCACATATTCAATGTGCCACTAACTTTCTGGCATTTCCAACAGGCAGCAGTATCTGCCAGTCCCACCTGGTGCGTCCAGTATACTCGGTTTAATATCTTAAATTGAACCAATCTTGTTCGTAATTCCCATGACATTTTTTTTTTAAACATTTTTAAGAATACCATTCCACTCTATTATCTAGACTTAAATCTGTTAACCAAGTTTTGCTCCCACTTTTTTGGGATCAGAGGCTGACAGTAACATTTTATAATGAAGTGAAGCCTCATGTCCACGTCCAAAAGCACCTCTTAAGTCCTCAAGGGGGCCGCAGCTCAAGGAGGTTGGCCAAATGTCTTTGTCAGTAAATGTCGCAGCTGCAGGTATTTCCAGAAATCATGCCGGGGTAGATTAAACTCCTGTATAAACTTGTTAAAAAACTTTAATGCATCAAGTCCCCCAACAATACCTTTTAAAACCAAGGATTTAGGATTATGCCAGATTCCAGCAGAATGATTAAGGTGGGGGTCAAATTTAAAAATTTGAGTCATTCTCTTCCACACTTCTTTAAGATGAGACAGGACAGGATGTGTGTGAAATGTTTTCTTCTTCCTAAGGGGGGCGTAACAGAAAATAATTGAGAAGCACTGGCCTATAGGAAAATGGACAGATAGGGCCATAAGCAAGTAGTTATATTTGGGTGCACAGACCATTTTGATTACATTCACCTTTCCCCACATAGAAAGGTACAGCTGAGACCAGTGTTCTACATCTGATTTCATTCCACTCAATAGAGGTTCAAAATTCACTTTAATCAGGTCTGGCAATGGTGGTGGAAATACAATACCAAGATACTTGATGCATTTCTTGAGCCAGGCAAACATGCCAACTGGAAAAAGCGTTTGAGGACAATGACAGGTTAGCTGGAGGGCCTCTGACTTGGTCCAATTTACTTTATAGCCTAAAATATGTGAGAACATGTTTATTACAAGGAGGAGAATGATGCTCTGGGTCTGATACAAAAAGGAGCATGTCATCTGCATACAACGTAAGTTTGTGACTGCTGTGCCGTGTGCTTATACCTGGGAATACAGGCTCTTATCCACTTCTTTAAAGCACTTTTGTCTGGCACGAAATAGAGCGAATTCTGTTTTTTGTGATAATATTGCGTTAAATTCATATTTCAGTTTATTCAATTTGTTAAAATTTGTTGGAGAAGCACCTTTTTTAAAAATTGACTCAGTGGCTTCAATCTGCTGCTAAAGTTTTTGGAGCTTGGCAATATTATCCATCTTTTTAAAGTAGGCATCCTGAATAGTATGGTCCCTTAGAAAGGCCTTTAAAGCTTCCCATGGCACTCCAGCTGAAGGAGCAGTAGGTACCGCTCCACCTTGTTTTTGTAATCCTCCTTTGCTTGCTTTAAATGTCTCTTGAGAGGTTTTTGGGACATGTTTAATATAACTTTTCTCCTGCTTTGCAAGAAACCTTTTTCGACTGTGGAGTGTCTTAATCTCACTAGTGATCCAGCGCTTGTTATTTGGAAAACAGCGGATCGTTTAGGTGGGAATGACATTATCAGAACAGAAATGACATAGTCTGTAATACAGTCTGTCATTATAATAATGTCCATATTTTTCCATCTTCTGTTCCCATGAGGCCATTACAGTCTATACTCTCAAAGCAGTCCCTCTCACAAGCCTCTCTTCCATCTCTGATAAGTTCTCACAAGTAGCTCACAAGGCTTGTAACAGTGCTGGAGGAGCACCAGGTTGCAGTCAGATTTGCCTGAATGGAGGCAGGGCTATATTGCAGTAGGCCTCTTTAGCATTAGCATAGAAAAGATCAAGTGTTCTAGTCTCTCTTGTAGGACACTAAACATATAGTGTAAAGCCTGTCAGGTTTGAGGTTAGCGTGACATGATTGAAATCACCCGATATGATAAAGACGGCATCAGGATGCTGGGTCTGTAACCTGGAAAGAGTTCCACTGATGATGTCACAGGCAATGTCTGGTACAGCTCTTGGTTGAATGTAAACTGTAACCACAATGACATGTGAAATCTCCCTTGGTACATTGTAAGGCCTCAGGCCAAGAACTAAAAGTTTAGCATCTTGACCGCAGATTTTTTCAGTTGTTTACATATAAAGCAAGTCCTTCTCCCTTACTCCCCACTTCATCATCTCTAGATCCAGCAGATCTTGTATAAATGATCCTCATAGTAGTTTCCATGAGGGATGCACCAATCCAATACTCAGATCAAACACTAGTCCAGATCCAAGCAAAAAAACTGTATCGGATACTGGTCATTGGAGTAAATACATAGGTCCGATCTACTGTGTCTGTGATGCATACACCGTCTGGTCTTGGGGAAAGATGGCAAGATGGAGCAAGTCAAATAAGTGGTTCAGATTTATTTTTATCATAAAGGACTAGCTTATACTTTGTCAGAGTTTCACAGCCCCTCCCTCTGAGTGTTACCACAGACCCCCCAGGAGCAAATTGTCGTCTTTACTCCTTAATATGATTTACATTAGTGAGGTTTGATAAAAAGCTGCTGTTGTTAGATGCATTGTATTAATTTTTAATGTAAAAACAATGAAGCTACAGTCCCTAAAAATTCATCTGCTGGTTTAATAACTTCCAACTGACCTCTGGATTGTAGTAGCCTACCAAAAGAATTATGAATAAAATGAATACATTACTCTTAACTAAGTTGATACTGTATGTGTATCTAATGGTATAAGAGATGATCTTTACTTTCTTTTTATCTGGACAAAATGTGATAGCCCCCATCCCAATAATGGGTCATGTGACAAATACGAGGGTCTTTATTTATATGATTTGCAGGTATATTAAAATACCAGTTAGATCATCTCGGTACCTGATACCTGCACATACTCAAAGCACCTGGATCAGGATCTGGATCGGTACGAAAAAAGCTGGATTGGTGTCTCCCTAGTATCTATCAACAATTGTAAAAAAATATGAAAATAGCAACAAATACAACAAATATTGATCAAAATTAACAGCAAAATTAAAGAGCTCCTAGGAGTTGCTGCCGGAAAGCAGAATGCACATCATTTAAATTGTACACAGACCTTTGCAGCCAGTGGTCAGGTTCTCCTCCAGGTCACTGCCATCTCCACAATTATCAATGCCTTTGTCATCACACACCAAACTCAGAGGGATACATTTGCCATTTCTGCAGGTGAAGTATGGCTCACTGCTACACTCTGATTGGTTGAAGCCTGTTGAAAGAACAGTGTATGGTATAACTCCAACTGTTAAACCTCTGGGATATCAGGCTGTGAATTTAGAAAGAATTATAAATTAAAATCCAAATGAAAGTAGAGGTGGCATGGTAACCACAACAATACTGCTTGTGCTTCTGGTTGACTGTTTTTTCTTTTGTGTTCTGTCACAAATGACAGACAGACATTCTTACTATATTCTGTATTTCTATAGGATGACCTAATTGAATTTCCTCTTGGGGATTAATAAAGTCTAAGTGAATTGAATTCAATTATAAAATTCAGCCTGTGTGTTAAATTTGTACTTTAAGTGGGCTTTTGTATAGAGCTCTAAAGATATTGATGACACAGGTTTTCATTGACTGTGCTTCTAAACTTCAGTATCTGATGCATTGCAATGAATGACACAAAATTCAAAAAAATATATATTTGACTTGACTTTGAGTTGTTTTTTTTTATTAAAAGCATGGAAATCTTGGCAGAGAAATTTGAAATTATTTCTAAAAGATCAGTGAGTCCTGCTCTGGGATCTTTTAAAAGAAGTGTGATGATCAAAGGGAATAACAAATTTATGTATCCAGTATTGCTTTCTAACCTCTCTACATTATGTTTGTCAGGTCTCCTACCCAGTCTGAAAGAGGTGAAGTCTCCCACAAAGTCCACTCTGGGCTGAGTGCCGCGGGTCACCAGCCGCAGTGTCAGGTAGTTCCCTGTGGACAGCACTGGCCGTGGAGGGCTCTTTCCACAGAGGGGGGGTCCCAGTGGGGGTGAGCTCCTGTCCCGCCCATCGTAGAACTGAATGTAAGACCCAGCGTGACAGGGGTCCGCCGGGCTTTCCCAAGAGGTGGGTTCCAATCTGGTATTAAGAGGGGCCAAGCCTTGGGGGGATTCTGGGAAGAGTGGGGCCGGGCTCAGAGGGGCCACCCGCAGCAGGCTATAGACCAGGAAAAAACGAAAGTGGAATTGGACCTTGTCTTTAAGCGAGCTGGCCTGCATGGTCAGGTGGCAGTCCGTTCCCATCGTCACAAAGTAATACTTCTTGGACTCTTGATGTGAGTTGATGATCATGCCGTCACCGCGGATTGTCTGGCCACAGAAGTCCACTACATTCACTGGGAACACAAACACACAGAGTCAGAATGTGCTGAAAGATGACCCCTTCAGACCTTAATGTACAGTGGGATTACCAAATGTTCTTTGTACATATGGTATGAAGTAAAAAAGAAAAAACAGAAAAGTGCTGTTAACAAATGAAAATCTTCATTACAACTGTTAAGTTACTTTAGATTTTTACAAATCCAAACATTATGCTGAGGTTTTCCTTTTCATCTTTTATTACCACGCTTTTATACCACAAAAATGATTAAATATATAACACAATGAAAGGTGTGAACTTACTATTGAGTGTTGTTAATTATTAATTTATTTAAAATGTTCTTCCTTTAAAAAGCCATGTTTGAAGGTTTACTCCTAATAGCAGTGATATGCATGCTGCATCCCTCAGTCATGGGCATTGAAATGGGTCATACGGATGCCTTGGGATTCTGCACAATCCCTGCAGCATGCTGGTCCATAGCACTGAAACCCTATAAAACCTATAGTACACTGTCAGCTAAGCAAACAGTCCGGTTACTTCAGTGTGCACAGGTTAAAGATTTAGGTGTTATGGGAGACTAAACCTCCTGTGCTCCCCAGCTGTGGGCTGAGGGGTCACAGTGCTCAAAGCCCACTGTTCTGGTCTGAAACAGATGGGTGGGCCGATCCCGCTTTGGCAGCCTTTACCAACCCCAGTCCCTGCCTCTGGGCCACAGGCCAAATAATGAGCGAATTTACGGCCAACCCTAGAGTTTATGAGCTCTGTTGCCATGAGAGACAACTAGATCCTCTTGCACTGACCCCCAGGAATGTCCCCAAGTCCGGGAACCCCTGTTGGTGGGAAACAGCTCATCCCCTGTGTGTGGCACAAGTAAATACAAAGTGTTAGCCAGCAGAGACCACACAGTGTTTGTAAAATTTTTACAGGCTGAAACTTTTAAACTGGTAAAAGAGTCCATTTGAGTGAGAAGGCAACGAAGGGTCAAAGTCCAGGTTGACCCCGAGGCTACTATTGGAGACATAATGCACTTTTACACTTGGAAATTCACCTTTTTAACTTCTACATTTATGAAGATTGTACCCATTCCATATAAATCAAACTAATATTAAGACTATTGTGCATAATACATCATGAAAAGTAGTAAATAATTTATGGTTAGTAGACACAAAACACACTTCACATCATGGTTCTTAATTAAGTCACTATGGAGTGGAACATACGTTAGCTTGTATATGAATATACTGTATGACAGCTTTGTCTTAGTGGGCAGTAAAAAGATGAATTGCAATAAGTCACATTGGGATAACATACTACTAATTTGATGATCTGTTGCTATGACACACATTTGTATTCTATATTTAGCTATAGATAAATATAAATCTATTAACATGATAGAAAAACGGAAACCATGCACCAATTTGTCCCTGTACTCCACAATAGTATACTGAGATACATTTCTTTTAAGATAGAGTAGATTAGTATACAAAAGTTGCTATGTGGAGCTCAGGAGCACCATCTTTCACTTTCCCCCTTGGTACAGTGCCGCCATTTTATTGTAATGACAGATACTGTCGATAGAGTCGACAATATCTTACTTTAAATTACAAGCACTATTTGGAAGGAAATGAAAACAAACACGCACACGACCCCACACCCCATCATCTCACGACAGCCAAGATGATGAGTGTACTACTAACAGCGCGTACGTTTTTAAGCGCAGTAATGAGGCACACTAACGAGTTAGTTTGAAAAGTAACGCTGAACTCTGATTGCCACAATAACGCTCATCTCCATTCCTACCTGTTTCAATGCCCGAGCTCTGCGGAGTCCAAACGCACAGCAGCACGGCCAGCTGCACACAGTCGTCCAATTTCATGGTCCCGCCGAAGCCCGACTCCTCACCAGACACATTAACACGCACTTCTGCTCACTCAGGCACTTCAGGAGGTCCCACAACTTATTGACGAGTCATTCCCTCACACAGAAAGACAACACTCAACCACATCGTGCTCTTAATCCCGTCTTCTCTGCTCTCCATGGTCCGGGGCTGTTGCTTTATATCCCCAAGGCCCCTCTAGGTTCCCAGCGGTCACGTGCTCCTCATTTCCTTGACAACGCGCAGACAATCAAGCAATAAAACCTCATAATGTAGCTGGAAAAAAATTATGATACCACTCAGCAGATTTGTTTCTACGTAGCGTACCAGTAGTCCTAACTGTAGTTTACGTTGACATAACGGTACAACTAACTAACACTGTACTTTAAACGGGCTGCACATAGTGAAAATTATCTCATTTGAATAGGACAGCTTTCCTCCACTTCCTCTGTGCTAAACTAACACCGTCAAAGTCAGTTAATTCATCAATTCAGTCATCAAGTGAGAGAACAAATCAATTGTCATTTCTTTACAGTTACAGGGCTTCAGCGCTGCCTCATCGCTGTTAAACAGACAATGAAATGTGGAACGGCGCAACCACGGTCACAGATCTCGGTAAGTCACAGGTGTCGGTGTAACACCGGCTCTACCAGCGGCAGCGACAGAAGCTCTGTGTCTCAACTGATCTCAGGTCTGCATCTCCCTCACTTCTCTCTCACTGTGAGCGCTGTGGTCTTGGTTCATGCTCGCGTCTGATTGGCTGCAGTGAAAGGACCCAGACAAGCTTATTTATAGTAAATATAGCCCTCAGAGTGACGTCTATATTTACAGTTAAATTACAATCATAATGAAGTTACGACATTTGTTGGACACAAAAGTTAATGAAGTCTGACTGACAGAGTACAGGCTTAATGAAGAACTCTAAGCACCATTTAGGCAACAGCAGAAAGTAAGTCACATGGCTAAACAGTGCTAAGAATAAGGTAAATATATTATCAGAGAGAGTTTCCGCAGTGTTGACAAAACTTTGTTTTGTGTCAGAGAGCAGGGAGAGAAGAGGCAGGAGGCAGCTCATTCACCTGTTAGAGCCAAATGAGCTGTTTGGTGGTGGAAGTCTGGCTCTGACAGAAAAAGTAGGCTCATTTTAAAAGTACCATTATTATTCATTGCTTGCAGATCTCTGCAGTTTTACGTTTTAAAACAGGAAACCAGGTAAGGGTAAAAGCAATTTTTCACAACATGTGAAGTAAATACTAAGTCTAATAGTTCTCTGTTAACGGAGCACTATATCCTCTCCATGTAGTGCTGCACAAATCTTTCCTTCCTGTTTTTCTGAATAAGATCATACAACTGTAAAAAGCCAACACTGAGATCAGCAGTGATCCCATAATAAACATGAAAGAACATTTTTAATGGAAATTATAACTGAACAAAAACACACTAGTAGACTGATTGTAGTGTGTTGTTTTAAATGTGCACAAAATAGAACAGAAATAGCTGCTTCATTTCTGACGGTGATGGTTTGAGGTGAACACCAGACACCTCATGGTACTGATCTGAGTCAAGGGCTAAAACAATTATGCGCACCCTTGACTATAAGTCAATGTATAGTGTATAACTATGGTATTAAACCAAGGTTGCTTTCACTTTGAAAAAGCTCAAATCATTTTAGTATTTTCTGATCTAGGCTTTAAAAACTTACCAGGCAAGTACAAAGTCAATCTAGCTGTCTGTAAAAACTTTTTAAAAACTTTCAAGTGTGTGATTTGGGGCGTGTAAAATCATAAATTTTACTCATAATGTTACTCAAACCATAGCCAGACCAGAACCTGTCTCCCCCGAATTGCTTCGGTCACGCGCAGCACGGCCCTTAACTGGCTGAAAGCGATCACAGCTGCATATTTTGTTCTGTGAGGAAAAAATGCCATAGAAGCTTCTGACACGGGGAGGACATGCAGACTCCTCACAGAAAGACCAGAGTTAGCCAATGATAATCATCATCATTATTCTTTTTTTTTTTTTTTCCTACCGCTTAGTCCCGTTTGGGGTCGCGGGGCTGGAGCCTATCCCAGCAGCTTTGGGCCTTAGGCGGGGTACACCCTGGATAGTTCGTCGCAGGGCTGACAATAATAATAATATAGTATACTATAATAATACTAACACTAATAATAATAATAAAGTATAATAATTCTACTAACACTAATAATAATAATAATAATAATAATAATAATACTAATAATAATAATAATAACACTAACACTAATAATAATAATAATACTAACACTAATAATAATAATAATAACAATAATATAATAACACTACTACTACTACTAATAATAATAATAATAATAATAACACTAACACTAATACTAACACTAATAATAATAATAATACTAACACTAATAATAATGATAATAATAAAAATAATGTCTGAGTCTTTGCTGTGAGCCATCTGGATCTTGTTGCTGGCTCACTCTGGTCTCAGTTTGGTGCTTGTGTTCTAGTTCTAGTTTACATCAGCAGAAGCACCACTCCCACGATCGAGAGGATGATCATGATGCTAACACAGAGTCCAGAGAAAACACGCATGTCTTTCAGAATGTCTCTCAGCTTCTTCCAGATGACAGACTTTTGTGGCTTCTCTTTGGTGTCATCACTGGTGCCAGCCTCTTCCACCTCGCTCTCAGACTCCTCCAGAAGCACACCTTGCACAAACTGGGCAAGGTTAGAGCTGTCATCATCATCACTGTCTTCATTGTCAGTGAGGTCGGCTTTCTTGCACAGAAACCCCGTCTTTTTCCACGTAACAATGATCCTTCTCCGACAAAAGTTAAACTCAAAAGAAGGAGCTGGCTTTTGTGTTTTAGGAGATTTTGTTGTCTTCAAATCTCCTTCTGGGGTTTCTTTTGCCCAGTTTGAAGCGCTTACACACAGAAGCCTTCTTGTTTGTGGGCTCTTTCTCTTGGCTTTTTCCAATCAGCCGTTTCCAGCTGAACTTAGTGGAGCGAGTTGGTGGCTCCACTTCAGGTTTGGACCCCTCCGACTGGGCTCGGTCTGGAGTCGAGGATGGTCCTGGAGTCACCTCAATCCTGGAGCTGGAGCTGGTCCCAGACTCCATTTTAGGAGAGATGATCTCCACCTGATGAAAGACAAACAGAGGAATATGAAAAGCACATTAGAAATGATTCATGGCAACAGTAAAGGTCACAACTTAAGAAACATAAACATTTCCAGAAAAACAACATCTCATTTTCTTCTGGATTTGACAAAATCCAACTAAAATATTACATTATAAAAAGTTTTTTACTTCTCAATAAAATGGAAACAGGGGTGCACGGTAGCGGAGTGGTTAGCGCTCCCGCTTCACAGCAAGAAGGTCGTGAGTACGAATCCCGGCCGACCCAAAAAACATCGTTGGCCGATTGTAGCCAACTCAAAAACATCATTGGCTAACTCTGGTCTTTCTGTGAGGAGTCTGCATGTCCTCCCCATGTCACCGTGGGTTCTCTCCGGGATCTCCGGCTTCCTCCCACCGTCCAAAGACATGCATGTATAGGTGAATTGGTGACTCTAAAGTGCCCCTAGTGGATGAATGTGAGAGTGAATGGTTGTCTGTCAATGTCTGCGTCTAAGTGTCAGCCCTGCGACGAACTGGCCACTGTCCAGGGTGTACCCCGCCTAAGGCCCAAAGCAGCTGGGATAGGCTCCAGCCACCCCCGACCCCACAAAGTGGGATAAGCGGTAGAAGATGAAAAAAAAAATGAAATAAAATGGAAACACATTTTTACTTCAAAATATTTACACATTTTGTACAAACTCATCTCGTACCTGTTCCTCCACTTTGAAGGCATCTCCACGGGGAAAAGGGTGGACTGATGGTTTCTCGCCCTTTTCCAGAATGATCTCAGGGAGAAAAGAGTCATCGTCGGTGAAGTCGAGGCTCTGAGACTCAAACTCTGTGTCATTAATGACAAACATCCTTCTCTGTTCGAAGTCGGCGGTGGTTTTTTTTGTCTCTTTCTCCTTGCAGCTGTTTCTAATCAGTTTTTTCAAACTGAACTTTCTGAAACAGCCCAGTGTCTCCTCCAGAAGCTCATCAACATAAACCGAAGGTAGAAACGGTAAATCCTTCGGAAAAATGGAGCTTGGGGACTGGGCCCGGTCTGGAGTCGAGGTTGGTCCTGGAGTCACCTCAATCCTGGAGCTGGAGCTGGTCCCAGACTCCATTTTAGGAGAGATGATCTCCACCTGATGAAAGACAAACAGAGGAATATGAAAATCACATTAGAAATGACATCTCATTTTCTTCTGGATTCGACAAAATCCAACTAAAATATTACATTTTCTAAAAAATTTAATAGTTTTTTACTTCTCAATAAAATGGAAACACATCCATTTTGCATTTTTACTTCAAAATATTTACACATTTTGTACAAACTCGTCTCGTACCTGTTCCTCGGTCTCAGGGGTCTCTTCACAGGCAAAAGGGTGGACTGTTGTTATCTCACCCTCTTCCTCAATAATGTCAGGGAGAATATCGAGGATTGAGATGATCTTCACCTGATGAAAGACAAACAGAGGAATATGAAAATCACATTAGAAATTATTTATGGCAACAGTAAAACTCACAAAATCTCCACAAATTTAGATCAAACCCATCTGGTCTCGTACCTGTACCTCCTCAGGGGTCTCCTCACTGGAAAAAGGGTGGGCTAATGGTATCTCGCCCTCTTCCACAGTTTCCAAAAGTGAAATCATCGTAACTTGTCAGTTTTTTGAGCTTTGACACTTCTCCAAGTGCGTGTGTCTTTGACCAATGTCTCCAACAGAATACCTGCACTGGCTCGGAATTTGTAAAACAAATGGAACAGAATCATGTGACCTGTTGGTGTTGGTCGCCCCAGTTACACATATTTAAACATAAACACATTTACACATGAATATATTCCCTTTTTATTTGACTTTTAAAACAATAATTGGAGTTAGTGCTGCTCTGTGGCCACTACAGGGCTGCTGGTTGTAAAACTACATTATTACATAAGTCCTTTATACAAACAAATGTGAGCATCATTCACAGCATTCAGCCCTGTTCTCAGCCTCATTTATTATAAGCCTCTGGACACAGGCCCTTCACTGTTTTACACTGATCTGGCTCCTCCTTTTAGTTTTATTTCATGTAAATTTAAACACAGTGATGACAAAAGCAAGTTTAAATGTTGTATTGTGTTTAATCTGGGTTTGTTTTCATGCTTTCTTCTTATTTAATGACATTTACATTGACAAACTTTGGCAAACTCGCTCTAATTTTCAATTTATCATCAGTTAAAAAAGCAAAAGGACTCACAATTATTTATGATTCGATGAATTTTGCTGTTGCCACTGTTACTGAAAAAGTAAAGTGCTCAATATCCATCATTAAATGTACAGAAGCCTTTAAATAAACATGTCTCATTGTGAAAATAAAAAAAAAGATGTAAGCCGCAGTATATTGTATAAAAATATTTATTTCCATAGATTTGTTATATGTATAATTGCATTAATAATTACAAATATATACATTATAAAATATAGTGTGTTTTAGGTTTGACCAGAGCAAACCTGGCACATCCCACTGACATAGACTATGTAACATTCATTCATACAGAACATATATACAGTACATACACAGAAGAGTAGGTGTTTCAGTTCAAGGTTAATGTTTCTCTGCAAAAAAAAAGTGCAAGTTTAAAAAAAACAACCCAAAAAGATATTGGTACAGATTTACAGAACAAACATTTCCCTTTTCAACAAATGCTCAAGACTGAAATCAAAAAGTTCATCTGACGCTGATGAAGCTAACAGTATTGTTTCAAAGTGTAAAATCACACCTCAGGCCAGTATTAAACAAAAAAGTGTGTCCTCGGGTCTTTGAGGCATAAGTTTGGTTTGACAGTAAAAAGGAGTGGACTTGTGTCGTGTGATAAAACATTAGAAATTCATTACTATTTTGAAGAGTTTATGGAAGAAGAAGCACGATGTTTACAGATTTAGCTGTTAGCTTTGAATGCTAACAGAGTTCCCATTGTTTTTGGTCCGATTCAACCACAAATAATAGCCCTTTTTCTGCTCCTTTTTCTGATATTGTTCTGAATCTCTCACAAATTATCTCCATTTATGTTCCATCTTTCTGTAAAAAAAATCTTGAACTTGTATTATAAACTCATCACACAAGATCCTTTCACTACATGGCAAAGAAATAAAAGCATTAGGTGAAATCAGAAGCAAAAAGGAACTATTTCCACTTGGTTTGTTCATTGACGACAGTGTGTCCCTGCAGGGCTACCGTAGGAGATCAAAGGATATAGTAAAAGTATAGAATTTAAGTGTTCAGTGGGGCCTTTAACTTTATGTAGTGAACAAATGAAGAAATAGAAGTTAGTTTAGAGCCTTTTTTCTCAATTACTTTGCCTAAAAGTACATTTGTCAGAACACTTCAATGGTCTCTTCATCATTTTTGCAAAAGGTGGTCACTCAACCAAAACATTTAGGTCATAAAATCTTCAATCTTACTTTGTAAATTAGGCAAAATATGTAACAATCGACTACCGTATTTCCCGGACTATAGAGCGCACCTAAATATAAGCCGCACCCACTAAAATTTAAAAGAAATATATATTTTGTCACATATAAGCTGCACCGGACTATAAGCCGCCAATATCCAGGCTGAAAAATAAGATATTTACATAGAAAGATAGTGTTTATTCATATACCTGAACTGATTGTTTCCGAACAGTGCCTGTAACACGGCAGTAAAAGTGCTGATCAAACAAAACAGAAAAGTCATTGATGGTTTTATTCATCTTCCTCCTGTGCACTAAAACCAAGTTGCTTTATTTTTCTTCCTCCTGCGTACTGAAACCACTGAACACCAAACCACTGTCACTTTTTCTTCCTGTGCACTGTTAAAGCGCAACTGCACAACTATTACAGTCGCTTCATTCTCCCGTCTTGGGTTGCATGTGCTAAGAATAAAAACTGGCGCTTTCTTGTTTGCACTGACTTCCGCTGCCTGTCTCGTTTTTGCACTTCCTGCTAGAGCGCCCCCCTGAGGGCTGAAGAAAAATTAATAGAAAAGCCGCATCTCTGTATAAGCCGCATGGTTCAAAGCGCGGGAAAAAAGTGGCGGCTTATAGTCCGGAAAATACGGTACATATTCTGAGATTTCAAATATTTTGAGAAAGGCTTTTGTCATTAATCAATCAAAGTCACATCAAATGAGGAATAAATAAAATAAAAATAAAAAATATTAACATGTCTCTATAGGCCCTGCTCTAGTCTGATTATTGTATTTCTCCAATTCAACTGTAAAACGAGCCTCTGCAGAGACACCTTCACCAAAGAAAAACAATCTACAGGAGACAGGACGACAGTGAACGCAGCGTCAGGGAAAGTCCCATTTCTTTTATGCATTTACAGAATCAAACACATACTTTGACTGCCTTTTGTTTGTTACACAGTTTAATCATAAAAACATGAAACAGGCCAAGTCTGAACCCTTTAATAAATATAACAGTAAACCGTTTAATTTAAACCAACAGACTCAACCTGAACCAAAGCCCGTCCAGTGGAGAACAGAGCAGAAACAATCCACAGGTGGATTTAGTCATGATCCAAAAAGCATCACACACTGGTCTAATTTACTTTATGTGTCCGGGACAGAGCTCCAGCGCCGACAGGACGAGTCTCATCTGAGTTGAGTGCAGCATTTGGGTTTAACTCGTGATGAAGGAAGAGGAGGAGGAAGAGGAGGAGGGAGGCCAACACAGAGACAGATGCTGACAGAGCTGTAATCTGACCTCAATAATCTCAGTGCTTCAGGTTAAAGGAGCTATGTGTAGGATTTTAAGAATAAATAAGGCTTTTATTTGCCCAGAAGTCAGCCTGTCAATGCTGTGATGAGAGGGATGAAATTTTAAGTATCCAACTTGGTTGCCTCTATAAGCCTGTAGCCTCTTTTCATTGAGAAGTATTCGGGTCGGATTTCCCACGAAATCGAGGCGGGTGTGACGTTGTGCGCGTTCTCGTCTCCTTGGTCTTTCCTGCACGGCGGGCATGACAGTCAGCGGCATTAGTTCGCGTTGGTTTTGAGATGGACTCTGCAGACACAAAAAACCCCGAACGGCCTCCAGCACAGCAACACAACACAACCCGGACACCAACACTAACTTCCCGCAAACATTAAAAAAACATAGAACAAAGACCCAAACGGGAGTGTGACCGGCGCCGGAGGAAGACGAGGCAGAGTCGGCCGCGAGAGCGAAGAGCTGCTCTGGGGATAAAACAGACCCAGAATCGGTTTTCTTTTTATTCAAAAGGTAAGACATCATCACTGACCATGTGAAATATCTTGTGATGCTTTGTTATCAGTTGTCTAATGCTAAATAACAATAGCATGCTTCTGAAACGGGGATGCTAACCAGCTAACAGCAACTCTCTAAATAAGTTTGTTTTGAATGGATTAAATACCTTTAGACCATAACTGTGTTATGATCCTGACTCCCTAGACTTATGAATCTGACAAATGTGCTGTCCTAGCGTTTCAAATTACTTTATCGGCTGTATTCACACGGCAGCTAATGCAAACTCTGTGTGGCATTTTTGAGTTACACTAACACTGGCTCGTTTGCTAAATAAACACCAGAAAACGCGAGCCATTACACTAACGTTACAACTGTCTGTTAGACAGAATGTAATTGTCATTACAGACGAGCTAAAGGTAACTCTACCATACGTCTTTCACTGGTTACCTCGTTATATTCATGTCATGATTATTTACAGGTCTGTTTATTGTAATGAAAATCACATCCACTTGTCTCGTTTGTGATACATAGTACGACACACACGTTCTGGTCTCTAGAGCTGAGTTCTTGTTACGTGACAACTCTGGGGGGAGTGAATTTTTTTTTAATTCTTTAGTTTGCCCTCAGTTTAACTTTAGAGTTATGCATTCTTAAGGGAGTGGCTACTTTGATTGACAGGGTGTCATTTTGCGTGGGCCATGGCGGCTGCTAGCCTGTATGGTGCTAACGCTAGGTGTTAGCTGTGTCATTTTTTGCACTTCAGATAAGTTTTGCATAAAACTACGAGTTATTTTTCTGTAGAATTATGTGCCCTTCATTAACAGACCGTTCAAGAAGCTTGGCTCCAGTCTTTTTGGTGAGTAACATTCAAATTGTATATTTGCTTAAGTCTTTATTAGCAATTTATTTTAGCAGACATGCTAACTGCCCTTAAGGCTATTACCAGAGTTATCAAAGCAGTTAAAACCAGTCTCAAAATGAGGTGGAAAAGTTCTATATAATTTTAAGGAATATTTCTATGTTTATGTTAGATCTGGGGAAGTGCAGTCTCATATAAAAAGATGTGGTGGCATTATTTTAATTGTTGAGACATTAAAATTTGGTTGTCATTTTCAAAAATGTAAGTAGTTAATGTAAAGCCAGAACATTACTGTGATTAGACTAGTTTTATAATATTGACTGGAATTATGCTCTTAAGACTAAGTTTATTTGTTCTAAACATAATACAATAT
This sequence comes from Rhyacichthys aspro, assembly GCA_036850595.1. Lineage (NCBI taxonomy): Eukaryota > Metazoa > Chordata > Actinopteri > Gobiiformes > Rhyacichthyidae > Rhyacichthys > Rhyacichthys aspro. The sequence goes on from CM072152.1 coordinate 1,528,826, forward strand.
TTTGAGATTAGACAAAATTGAGGTTAATAATGCAGTACTGCAATGCTTTACTCCCTCATGCAGATTTAAATCTTATTGCTATTTTAAGGCAAAAAAAAAACAAAAAAACGTTACGTTTTATATTGCAATACAGTAATCCTATAATTTCAGAAAAGATTGATTTGAATCTGTTGGCTCCATCAGACCAGGACCTTCAGCGTGCACTGGGACGGTTTGCAGCCGAGTGTGAAGCGGCCGGGATGAGAATCAGCACCTCCAAGTCCGAGGCCATGGTTCTCAGCCGGAAAAGGGTGGCTTGTCCCCTTCAGGTCAGTGGAGAGGTCCTGCCTCAAGTGGAGGAGTTCAAGTATCTTGGGGTCTTGTTCACGAGTGAGGGAAGGATGGAACGGGAGATTGACAGACGGATCGGTGCAGCTTCTGCAGTCATGCGGTCGTTGTACCGGTCTGTCGTGGTAAAGAAGGAGCTGAGCTGCAAGGCAAAGCTCTCGATTTACCGGTCAATCTACGTTCCTACTCTCACCTATGGTCATGAGCTCTGGGTCATGACCGAAAGGACAAGATCCCGGATACAAGCGGCCGAAATGAGTTTCCTCCGCAGGGTGGCTGGACGCTCCCTTAGAGATAGGGTGAGGAGTTCAGTCACTCGGGAGGAGCTCAGAGTAGAGCCGCTGCTCCTCCACATCGAGAGGAGCCAGCTGAGGTGGCTCGGGCATCTGTTCCGGATGCCTCCTGGACGCCTTCCTGGGGAGGTGTTCCGGGCATGTCCCACTGGGAGGAGGCCCCGGGGCAGACCTAGGACACGCTGGAGGGACTATGTCTCTCGGCTGGCCTGGGAACGCCTCGGTATTCCCCCAGAGGAGCTGGAAGAAGTGTCTGGGGAGAGGGAAGTCTGGGCGTCTCTGCTTAGACTGCTGCCCCCGCGACCCGGCCCCGGATAAGCGGAAGAAGATGGATGGATGGATGGATTGATTTGAATCTATATTAATATCACACTCTTAAAATAAACCGATCAGTATAATTGGGGCCTTCGTTGAATTGTATTTCACATTGTATTTCACTGACTTTGTGTATTGTTTCCTGAAGGAGGTGATCCAGACAAACCTGACCAGTGTGTGACCAGTGTTCCACTTTCATCTTCTCTTTCATCAGACATTTTACACAACATAGAATAACAAGCATTTGTTTTTGTGCATTACAGAAATGCTATCCTAATGTACTATATATTACATTACAATACATACTTTTTCACCTTACTTTCCACATGTGCTGTCACAGTTTGCAATCAATTAAAAATGAACAATGCACAGCCTTATTTTTCATTTTATTGCACTTATTTTTCACATGACTTCCTAATTGTGGCCTGAGCATAAAATCTTTATTTATGGTTCTCATTTAAGATCATTTTAAAACACTCTCAGGCAGCAAAAGACAGTAAAGAGATCCTGAGATATGGCAGACATGATCTTTATTTTCAGGGCGCTGCAGGTGAAGCCTTCCATGTTCTTCTTTGTCACAGGTCACAGGCTATCGTTTATGTGTAAATGATAAATACAGGTCTTTCTAAATGCTGCACATTTGCAGGGGTCCTGGGTTTAGCGTTATATGAACTAAAAGATCACTATTTGAATATCTTAACGTGTTATATGCTTAAACATTGCTGTTTTATTATTAGCATCATCAATAAGAATGAGGCTTTATTATTTTACTGTCAACGTGTGCCTCCCTCAAATACTAAAGCCTTAATATACAGCTGCAAATTAGGGACAGATATTTAAACAAATATGAAGGATATAATGAAATATGTTCGAAAAACAAGGTTTATTTTTTTAACAGAGCTAGAAAGGTTTATCAGACTAAGATAAAAATTTACTCATGCTTAAAACTATGATATATTATACATAAAAACGCTATAATTAAAGATAATGATGATCTGATATTTACAGCAAGAGTTAAACTAAACTTTGTTGTAAAGTTTGTGGACTTACCCCAAACGAGACGAGAGACGACAGAGTAAGAGGACTGATCCACAACAGTTAGCAGCAGCCGTTAGCATGTAATTAGCCGTTAGCATGTTGTTATCTACTATATTATATTAGCTTGTTCAACTCCGGTCGGCTCTGAGATGAGGGGCGTGTTTCTGAACCGCGCATTTGAAAAGCCCGCCCAGGAGCAGTTTAGACGCTGCCCTCTCTGCTCATGTTAGTAATATCCTCTGTAGGAGGAGTCAAAATATCCAAGATGGAAGCGCCGTTCATTGGTGGTCATTTGGACGAATTAGACCAAATGGAGATATTGCTTCCATTATTTATACATTCTATGGGCTTTACCCGCCATTTGGTGGCGTCGTTCTTTTGATGTGGCCAACCGCTTGTGAGTGTATAGCGACAAGACAGAAGAGATGTGTTATGAAATGAGTATGAAAGTTGTCTTAGAGTGCATTTTAAGCACTATGACAGTATTATATAAAGAAGTAAATGTTCGTAACAGTGGTTGTATTAATGTGAGTTTATTATTTTGGGTTGTTTACTTAATGTGTATTGTAAATTATCAATTGTTTGTGCCGGTTTGTGTGTTTTTATTTGCACTTTATGAATAATGTTGTTGTGGTTTTTGGATTAATTCATTTTTATTTTAGTTGTAGTTTTCGTATTTCATTACTAATGTCAAATGTGAATTTGGTTGTCATTAGTTATTAGTTTATGAAATATTGTATGTTGAGAGTTAAACAAGCTATGGCCTGGTTAACATATCCTCTCTAGCTTAATTATCCACGGCTACTCCCACACACCCCTAGGCATTACTGTACCAAATTGACTGTGTGCCACTTCCCATAGGTCTGGTGCCAGTAACATAAGCTATAATGTAAACTTCTCACCACCCACCTTGCCTTGCATATTGTTCTACACTGTAACAAAAGAGAGGAGGGCAGACAGAGCCAGAGGATAGAAGCTCAGTGTGTTATACTGCCCCCTACAATATAGGCCTAGAGCAACTACCACTGCGTGCATCTTCACTCCGCCATGCACTCCGCAGCAAATACACATCCGTAAGAGCTTTTGCACAGCATCCCTGTCAGTGTAGCAGACAAGATACGCAGCAATTTTATTTTTTTCCGACGGAAGAGCCAGTCCGCATCAATCTGCACAGGTCAGATCACACCAGAACGGAAACTGAACAAGCACAGCATCTGTAAGTAATACAAAATTAAAGTCGCAAGCGGTGATAAAGGCCTTTGCCTCCCCTTGCGACCGTGGGGGGCACATGTCCTCGGGAAGACTGCATTTCGCCTCAACTTTCAACCACGGGGGAAAATGTCCTTGGGAGGACTGCATTTTGGTCTTTAAAGCGCCAACTTCACAAAAATGTCAAATGTGTCTCCAGAGCCCGGAACCATATTGTAACCCAAAATTAGTAACCTTGTCGCAGCCACACCCAAAGTTGATCCAAGCCCTAATTGATACATTTTGTTGGCACAGGTGTCTACATGATGATGAGTTTGTTTGTTCTATGTTAAAAACTCTACGGGGGAAGATACCTAAAATGCTATGACAAAGGGTGGGTACATGTTCCAGTCAAAATGGCTGCATGGCATTTAGGCAATGTCCCCACAGGGTTTTTTGCTCAGGATCCTAGGCTGAATGTGTCTAATGTCGGCGCATTATAAATAAAATGTATTATTATTATTATTATTATTATTAATGTGTAATTTTCACCACCCCATTCACTATAGCGCACAATTGGGGGTGTTCCTATGGCAACACTATTGCAGGCAGGGGTGGGTCATCATAGGCTTTTATGTTCAGCGGACCATGAGGAATGTGTGTACCAAATTTCATTCACCTATGACTTATGTATGAAAGTAAATTTCCCATTCAAAATTTGTAGGGGGCACTGAGGAACCATTCCAAAAGGTAGCCATTACATTTGCATATCTGTTCAGGGCTTCATTGTGCACAACTGCCTCATTTGGTCCGACTCAATCCGACAATGTTTGAGAGAGATACGGGATGTTGGCAAATCACAAAACAAACACGAAATTCGGGGCAGGGTAACGGGAAAACTGTAAGACTCGCACTAAAAATTTGGAAAACTTTTGATGCCCCATTTGTGTAGATGATGCTGTGCAAATTTGAGCTCATTCTGTCAAATTCCCTAGGACAAGTTAGTTAAGATATGAAGAGTATAAACTGTGAGGATTGACATCTGTGACTTCAGTCCAAGATGGACATCTTCCTGACCCATAAGATTAATTTTTGTTTTCCTCAGTGTGAGGAATGTAGCAAATTTCCTGTCTCTACTCCAAAAAAAAAAAAGTACTTTTACTTCCCATTGGCGTAATGTATTTTCACTTTTCCAGGGTGTGTGTTGAGCCCTTATTTTAAGGATTTGAATGGCAATGCCAAAAAATATATTATTCAACGGTCTTGAATTTTGGGTGAAGTTTGGTTCGGTTTCAGTTATGTTTAGGAGGTCCAATTAGGGTTCAATTCTCGCCTCCCATTCATTCATCAAATATTTCGGGCATTCCCATGGCAACATGGTTGTAGGTAGGGGGTGGTTGTCACTGTCTTTTTTGTTCAGCTTCCCATACAGGATGTATGTACCAAATTTCATTTCTCTACGACAAACAAAATTTTTGGTTCCCATTATAAATTTGATGCGGGTGCTTTGGGGAATGTTCAGTTACCCTTGAGCCTTTTGAATGAAATACCCGAGGAGGTGAAAGATTTTGACTGAGGGGTGTGATTTTTTGTTGCATGTTCCACCCAAAATGGCGGACTTCCTGTTTGTCAGGGGACAATGACATAATATTTTTTGCTAGGCCTCGATGTAAGGAATGTGCTTTCCATTGTGTAATGTTTTCTTACTTTTCCAGGGTGCGCTGTTGATCCCCCTTTTTAGGGATTTGTATAGGACCTACAAAATGCTCACTTGTTTTGCCCAAACTATTCTCATTTTCTCAGTTTTTTTAAATGGTGTCTTGTTTAAAACTCGATTTGAACATACTGAAAATGGGTTAATCTCAGGTTTGAATTACCTGGGGAGCAACTCCAGCCACAATCTTAGTCTACGCTGGTCCCAAGACCAGGTAAATGGAGGTTGCGTCCGGAAGGGCATCTGATGTAAAAACATTGCTAAGCTACTTATGGAAACTACTTCCCTGTGGCGACGCCTGCATGGGGATAAGCCGAAAGGCACTTACCCATGCCTGTAATGTTGCTACATGCTCAGCACAAAGGTTCCCAGTTTCCAAGTTTTCCAGTTTTCTTGAAAATATATTTTTCAGTGTTTCTGGTAGCACATGAACATAGCATATGGGGAAACAAATGACTTCATAAAACTCTGCACCCCACTCTATTGACTGGACTGACTTGACTTGAGACTGACAGACACTGATAGCTCTGATCTACAGAATAAAAAATTGTTTTGACTGATAAAAAAGAGACAAGTAAATGTCCTGCAATGGAAATGAGCTTATACATCTGCTTCATAGTCTGTGTGTGCTGTGTAAGTGCTGTATGTGAATAGTGCTAAAGAGAATATGAAATACAGTGATAGAATGAGTATTCCACGCACTGGTTGCATATTTACTATCTGTAAAGGCAATTGTTGTTGTGATACTGGGCTATACAAATAAAATTGAATTGAATTGAACATTTTGCCTTTTTTTTAAAAACTTAAACCATGACCCTACCATATTAACAAATGTTTTAGCATACACAATTAACATATTAACAGCTACAGTCCCATAAACATTTATTAGAGAGGTACAAATTTACCTTGTTGCTTCATATCTTGATAGTTTCAGATTTACTTATATGCAGGGTAAAAAAGTAACTTGACCAAGCAGGTTCTTAAATGGTCAAAATACAGGGTAATTAGAGGTTCCTATTAGAGTCCCTTTTTGCGTATTAATGACTGTTCTTTTACTGTGTAAGAATTACATAATTAGTTACATGGCTGAATAGAAAAGTTATGATAATGGATTATTGTGCATCGGTTTGTGTATTGTTTCAGTGCTTTTTCTCCAGGTTACACAGTTTTTTTAAAATAATACATTCATTACATACTCTCCACTGTGCAATAATTTCACCCGCTCTTGCCCCTCCTCTTTCCTGCCCCAACTGCCGGATGGCCAGCAGAGCCTGACCGACAACCAACCCAAATACAGCCCCCTGGGGACAGGCTGTCAGAACGGGATGGGGCCGAGCTGTCAGAGCAGGACAGATCACATTGGGGGGAAGGGGGGTTCTTTATTCTTCATTCATATGTGCAGTCTCTCCACAGACTGAAAGAATATCTTCGGTTACTAGTTGTCTCTAGCTGCCAGGCTAATTGTACTTTCTTCATCTGCATTCTGGCCTAGCTTCCACCGCTCTCTCCCATAGTTTTATTTTAACTCATAATCTTTACTCTACACCTCTGTAGTTGCTACAACTCTTATTCCTTGTTTTTTACTTCTGAATTTAAATTCAGTATGATCTGATTGTTTGCCTTGAATATTTGGGACATTTTCAATAATCATATAAATACACACTTCACAAATGATTTATTGATTTATTATAATATCATTTTCAGCAGCCACTTCTCAAGTCAGTTGAAGTTGTTAATAAATGTAAGAGATGCATGCATGCAGTACCAATTTCTAACAATGAATCCATGTTCAAAACTAACATGGATGCATTGATTTACAAATAATGGATTAATGATTTACAAATGTTGATAAGTTGTATAGAGTTACCACAGTGCCCTAGCCAAGCATAATGAGTTCAACTGTATGGGAAACATTAGCTGCGACCTACACCACTAAAAGTGGAATAAATGAACGTTACAGCAACCCCAAGCAGTCTTGTTTGTTCGAGCATATGTCTGAAATAAATATTTCAAGACTATTTCAAATAGCAATTTCCATTTAGGAAAGTCATTTTCTGACTTGAAGTAGCCTGACCAAACTAAAGGCCTATGCAAGATTTCTTCAGGGGCAGACAGTAATGGGAGAGAACAGGATAAAAACTTTTTCACTGTTAAGAAAAAAAGGCTGCAGATAACAGAAATGTCAGGGATGAGAATGAGCAGCAGCCATCCTCAGAGATTTCTTCAAATCAAAGTATCACTGCATCCCGATGAGTCACACACTCACACACCATCTCTGCCACAATTGAGCTGGACTATAGAATGGGAAAGAGCCATTATCCACAAATGGAAAAAAATAAAATATGGAACAATACTGAACCTTCCCAGGAGTAGCCATCTTATCAAAATTAGCCCAGTAGTGCAGTGACGACTTATCCAAGGGGTCACAAAAGAACCCACAACAACATCTAAAGAACTGCAGACCTCACACACAGTTAAGGTCAGGGTTCATGACTCAACCATAAAAAAGAGACAGGTCAAAAATGGCATCCAAGGCAGAGTTCTAAGACAAAAAACACTACTGACCAAAAAGAACAAAAAGGCTTGTCTAACTTTTGCAAAAAAACATCTTGATGATGAAGACTTAAGGGAAAATATTCTGTGGACTGATGAAACAAAAGTTGAACTTCTTGGAAAGTATTTGTCCCGTTGCACCTGAGTAAAAGTAACAGCATTTCAGAAAAAGAACATTATACCAAGTCAAATATGATGGTGTTAGTGAGATGGTCTGGGTGACCTCAAGCTCAACACACCAGCAAGTCCACCTCTGAATGGCTGACATGGACCTTCGTTTTCCATAGGTCTAATGTATTTTGATTTTTACAGTGGTCGCCACTGTACTTTTTACAATATTTTTTCATGGGTGGAAGGGCACATGTCCTTGGGAGGACTGCATCTTGTTCTTTAAAGCGCAAACTGCCAAATGTCAAATGTGTCTCTAAAGCAAGTGACCATATTGTACAACCAAACGGCGGAGCTTGTCACTTTGGCACGTAAAAAAATTAATCTAAAAAGTAATTGATAACTTTTGTTGGAACATAGGTCTAGAAGATCACAGAGTTAGAAAGATTAAAGACATAGGAGGAGAAAGTCATATTATGAAAGCTATAAATCAGGGTGGCCACATGTTCAATTTAAAATGGCCGCCTGTCTGTGTGTGACACAGCATCATCCCCTTAAACTTTTTTATTCATGATCGCATGCTTGATGAGTGTACCAAATTTTGTTTGGCTACAACAAGCAAATTTTTTCACCACTCATTCAACTTTTCTTACTTTTTTGTGTTAACATTGCTATGCGATATTGATCATAAAACTAAGTGATAACTTTTGCTGGCAAGTAGTTCTAAATGAAAAGCTGAAGGGTATATATTTTTTATGTTATCTGAATGAGGGGTGCAATTTTGGGCCTGTTGCTGGCTCAGGCCCAATTGCAGCTGCAGGCAGCAAAAATCTGCCCTCACCTAGCTACCTGCTGCTCTTGCAGAGTTTTAGGAGTATTGCCAATAACCTCGAAAAACAAAATTTTGAGGAACTCCCAGTGTTACAAAGTTGTTCTTTTTTTCTAAAGTCTAAAGTCTGTCATGCTCTTTATCTTGTTGTGTGACAAATGGTTAATGATCCCCAGTGACAGTTGCATTTATCACATACTGAATGTTTACCTAATTTACAACAAACTCTCTTGCATTTCATAGCTGGGCTTGGCATTAACATTAAGATCTACCTGTCCAAAAGATTTTTATTTTAAAATGCTTTTATTAATGAAAAATGTTTTTAGTATTTTAAACCAAAATTAGTTTTATAGTCCTCTTTTTAAAAAAAATTAAAGTATTGTAAAATCATCCTATTAAATTACTTAGCCAATTCCTAAAAGAAAATGTAGCTATAGTCAATTGTAGACATACTAGTAAACTGTTTCAAAAAAATTTCTTTTAAGAATAGGTTTTTTTTTTTATTAGAATGTAGATTCAGTTTCCCTCAGCTGGCTGTCACCTCAGTTCTTCCTGAATTAATGCAAACATATGTTTTGTTTATTTATTTTAACCACTAAATATATGATTTTATTTATTTATAATTGAAAAGCCACAAGAACCAGATGAACATGTTGAGGACAGTGTTTAAGTTTTATTCCTCTACAGCCTTAATCATTGAGAGTGCTTAATTTCATTTTTTGTTCAGAAAATAATGATACAAATTACTCATAAGTCCTGTTTGATTTTCACTTGTGCAAAATGAAGCAGGCTGCGGCGAATGAAGAGAAAGAGAGAGAAACAACGATGCTGCAATCACCAGTGTGACCAGTCTTAAGACTTAAGGCGCATACAGGCCTCTCTGGACAGACTTAGCTATGGGTAAGGGTCAGACGGCGCTTAATAGTCATTATCAATGGGACATGCATAGAATTTAATAATGTCGAGCCCTGCATATGCCTAATATTAGGCCAGTATTTTTTACATTTTGGAGCATTGCCATGGCAGCATGGTTGTACTTAGCTCATGAGTGCAATGGAGTTTCTTGCTCAGGGACACATGAAGATTGTATGTGCCAGATTTTGTCCATTTACAACTCATTTTTTGGTGTTTCATAGGGGCTTTAACAGATAATCAAATGCCTTAATAATCAATAATTGGTTAACCATTAACCACCTGCATGACGTCACATGATGTTTACATTTTATAGAATTAATGCACAAAAATGGTTTATTAGGTCTCAAATATGAATCATTAACAACAAACATTATTAAGCTGTTGCTTAATTTACTGTTAATTTAAAGCCCACAACTCTGCCCTTGCTCGTGAAGATACAACAACCTTCTTTTTACGCATCACCTCGAGCTACAAAGGGTCAGGGACGGGCACAGATAGACCCCAGGTGGTGCTCCAACACCTGCCCCTTTGCCCTTTAAGTGCCCTTCTTGCCAGCGTTTTTTTTTTAAATTATTATTATATAATTATAATTATATTTAATTATATATATATAATTAATTGCTTAATTAATTTTGAGCCATGAACGAGGAATCAACGGCTAAAAATGCCCTATAGATATTTAAACTTTGAACGGCTACCGCTCCGTTGCACCCTCATGTCTATCTGCCTCTCATCATGTGTGTTGCTCTCTTGCTGTGGCTCTCGCCGAGTCCCGCACACGTCGCGAGTTCATCAAAGATGAAGTCACAAAGCACAGCTCTGACTGACAGCTGTCTGCACTGATTTTTGACCAGTTCTTCTCTCTGTCAACAATAAGCTCTAATCTGCTTGGTTGGTTGGTTGTAGTGAATGTGATATTGTGATATGTGATGGCATTGCATGTAATTGGCTGGTTACTCGGTAACGAAAGATGGGATACCCATTTATTGACAGAGCTAATCCACAGAGAGTAAGTAGCTCTAGTTAAATGCAAACTAAAGGTACTTAATGTTGCAAATTTATGTATAAACCCTGTGTTGTTGTGTATCAGCCTGAAGTGATAGTGGAGCTGTGCAGTTCAGAAAAGAAGTTTGACTGAGGTGAGCGTTCAAGACCCCACACATATGCCACATTGGACACATAAACTTTACAAATTGCGGTCTTCAGATATATAGACCACGACCTCCTCAAATATTAGGTTATGCCCTAAAACTAAATGCTTAAGCCAGGTGTTTATCATTAGCTATAGGCTACACAAAAGAACATAAAAGGAAATGGATGTGATTATAGGCTTGTTATCTAGGCCTGACAACATTATCCAACTATCCAAATAGTGGTAGATTTCAATTTTGACTAAAACATAAATACTCTTATAAACCACTGTGGCCAGTTGAATCTTAAAGGAGCTATGTGTAGGTTTTTAAGAATAAATAACACTTTTTTTTGCCCATGAGTGAGCCACCCATACTGTAATGCGTGTTCTTGTCTCCTTGGTCTTGGACTTCCCTGCACGGCAGCCATGACAGTGAGTGACATTAGTTTGCGTTAAGTTTTGAGATGGACTCTGCAGACACAAAAAAACCCCGAAGGCCTCCAGCACAGCAACACAGCACAACTCAGACACCGACACAAACTCCACGCAAACATTAAAAAAACAAAGAATGTTTTATCGAGCAAGGCCCGAAGAGCCAAACGGGAGTGTGGGTGGCGCCGGGGGAAGACAAGCCAGAGTCGGCCGCAAGAGCGAAGATCTGCTCTTGCTTTCTTTTTATTGAAAAAGTAAGACATCATTACAAACCATGTAAAATATCTTCTGATGCTTTGTTTTCAGTTGTCTCATTCTAAATAACAGCAGCGTGCTTCCGAAACGGGATGCTAACCAGCTAACAGGAACGTCTACAAATAAGTTTCTGTTTGAATGGTTTAAATACCTTCAGACTATAATTGTATTATGATCCTGACTCCCGAGGCTTATGAATCTGATAAATGTGCCGTCCTAGCTTTTCAAATTACTTTATTGGCTTCACAAAGCAGCTAATGCTAACTCTGTGTGGCATTTTGGAGTTACACTAACATTGGCTTGTTTGCTACATACTGTTTTGGTATTTATGAGCTTTATCATAATATTATGTGGCCTGTCTGTGCCCCGTCACATCCAGAAAAAAGTCTCACAGATGAGTTACATCCATCTGGAGCACTTCATCCTTCTCTTCCTAGGACAGCTGCTATAACTGTGCCTGAAAATGGAGCAACAAGCATTTGTTTAGATTACATTGTTTAGATTACATAGGTTGATTTGGCTGTGTAATAATTTCTAGTCGTTCTCTTGCCTCTGTCTCAAATAAAGCTTGTCAAACAATAAACTTTAAGAAGTGTAACTTTTCTTACCTCTTCTGTATGATTACATTAAATTTCAGTCTGTGATAGTCAGAGATGGGGACTCGTTACAGCGACTCGGACTCGAGTCGCACTTAAGTCGCTGCAGACAGAGACTTGCGACTCGACTCAGACTCGTGGTCCAAAGACTTGGGACTTGACTTGGACTCGCAGTTTGAGACTCGTTGACAATGAACCTTTTCCCACCTGCTCTGCTCTATTAATCAATTGTCGAAATTAGTACTACTACTAATTCACAAGATTTCCGATACTGTAGTTTAGTCAGCATTTTCTTGCTTTCCTTTGGGTGTTTCTTTTAGTTTAATAAACTTCATCAGCTACATTGAAGCCTACATTATAAACTAGGAAACCTTCGCTGTTTCTGATATGTAAAATAGACGCTCAAGACTCTACGAATATGAGTGGCACGCTTCACCTTTATTCAGCAAATGGCGCACATTACACTTTTTACGCGTCTCCTTCGGGGAAGATCTGCCACGTTTCCAAACAATTTATCAGCATTTTGTTGCTCCCTTTACATGTTTGTTTAAGTTTAGATCAGCTACACAGTTTAGTAAACTTACAAACTGCATCTCCACGTTGTAATACACTGGAGATGCAGCAGAGAAGAGGGGCACACTCCATGGCAGCACCTTACAAGATAGGGCACAGGTCCAATTGAGTTTTTTGTTCTTGTCTTATGACTATGTCTGTACCAAATTTCATAAATGTCCAAATAACATTTTTTCCAAGCAATTCCACACCTGGCCATCGCTGAGGTGCTCAGGAATTACAATGTCAGGTAAATCCCATAGGGACACAAATATCAGTTATGTACTGACGATGTGAGGGTACTTTTTGCGGTCCACAAATTCCCTTTATTAGTAGATTTGTTTTGTATGAATTCATACACTACCAAGGTTTTTATAAGTACACCATCTCCATATCTGCTCCACTGATGCTCACCATTCAAAAAAGGAGATGGAGGCTTTAGCCACAAGTCAGTGACAATGCCTCTGCTCTTGTTCGGCTGAACATGGTAGAATAAGCTCTAATGACTGTAAAAGACAGTAACTATTGTAGTTTGAGTGATGAGAAACGGACACTCCGTTCTTCTTATTGCTGGAGAAGAAGTCGGGCTCTCTGTTAGTAGCTCTAATGGGCTGCTCTCCTAAGAGCCTTGCACTGTGCGGGGGGTCTGGGGTCTGCTTTGTGTTTTTTGGCATGGATGACTTCCCTGCGTCCATTCTGAGACAGTCATAATTTAATCTACATGTATGACTGACAAGGCCATGTTTCATTATGAATCAGAGTCAGGTTACACTGCAAACCATCTGCACATGACAAGACCATCGAGGGCCTCCCTGACACCATCAGTAAATCAGTCTGACAACAGGCACTTCAAAAAATAAGGTTCTGTGTGCTACATTTGTGTATTTATAATGTCAAGATACATGCATTCATTCTTCTTCAAACTGTAAAGCACCAAGTTTCAAGGCTGTGAAGCTGTATCCTTATTTTGTTAGATTCTACATTTGTTATGGATGACTGTCAGGGTGCTGGCCATCTTTAACCACTTCAAGAGACATGCGTTTCCACTGAGCTGGGTCCTACAGTGTGCTTTGTAAACAATGACATTATCGAACTGCCACAAAAGACTTTTTGAAAAACTTGGATGCATTGTTAATAATAAGAAGAATAAGAATAAATCCTTGTGTTTAGCAGCAAGAGAGGCTGGAGGTATTGCTATTGTGTTGCTGCAGTAAACATTAGACTGTTTCCGGTTTATTTCCGTCTTTCTGAACATTAAATTCATAGAGCTGTGCCAATTCCCTATAATTTAGGGACTCAATATTTGAGGCTACAGGTTCTGCTTGTGTTAAATGCAATGTAGATGGCAAATACAATGCATGAAGTAAGAACCATACTTTGCTGAATGTCTAAAACCAGCGAGCTTTGTAATGAGGAAACTTTTTTTTATGTTTTCTGTTTGAATATGACATTTATCACAAAAACTGTGTTTGTTTGTGTGTGTTTTTGCTTCTTGTTTTTGCTCAAGACAGGATGATCTATTGTCCAATCAGCTGACTGTTTACCTACACCCCCCTCCCAAAGTGAACAACAAAGCCGGACCCGCAGAGGATCCCTAGCCAAGGTGTCCCTAAAGTGGTATGGTACAGTATGCTTTTTGGGGACGCATTTTGTTAATGGAAACACACCAGAACCCACCCGACAGGTATCGCACTGTCCCAGTGGAAACAAGGCTGTACTGACTGATATTTGGTGCAGACCCTGTCTCCTGCTTAACATCCAAAACTACCAGATACAGATACAAGTTCCTTCAATTTTATTACATTGCATGAGTGATCAGATCCAATAAAGGTTTATCTACTAAATCTGCTTCATGAATTCTCTGCTCTGTTAAGTTCTGTTGTGTAATTTTAGAGCTATTCAGCAAAATACTGATGCTGCGGCGCTGGGGCGCCGGCGCTCCAGCGGAGTTATAAGGGTTAAATTCTGAATCTGATTGGATTTCTTTTGTTTTCTTTTGTCAGAGCAATATTGTTTTAAATTTGCCTTTTTAATTTTTAGCTTTTATTATTATGTTTTCATTTGCATTTTTGATTTGTTTGTGTGCTATGGTCTCTGTATGGTCCAGTTCAGCTTTTTGTCCAGATGCGTCTTTGCCCTACTCATTTCTCACTGAAAAAGGGGTGTCCATAAGGTTTACTTAATTTGCCAAAAGCAGTGTATTTGATTAAAATTGGTGACTTCACCATTAATTACAGCATGTCTTTGGGGCTCTCAGGTTTCCACCAGGCTTTTAGCCATGATTAACATGACATTATTGATCCTGGAGCAACAGATGGATGAGCCTTAGAGAGGACATGAGGCCTTACAGTCCTCAGCACCTGGGAATGATGTAAGATGAGCAATGGAGAACATGTCTGTGAGAAGATAAACTACAAAATGTACTATATTATACTATGTATTTCTATGATGGTAACTATACTAACACCGTGCTTCAGCAAAAAAAATAAGTGTGTTGAGTCAGATGAGTTTCAGAAGTACAGCGAGTTAACAACAGACAGAGCAGGACAAAAGTGAGAATTAAATGAGCCTATTACCTCTCACTGCATTAAGTATGTTTTGCCAAAGTCACAAAGTAAACTGAGTGCATGAAAGACCAACCAATAAAGACATATATATGCTGATAATTGGTCATTTTAATAAATAAAATAAAATAAATCCAAGTAAACTATTGGGAAATCTCATTTTGTCTCCAATTTCCAATGTTGGAATAGGATGCACCAAACAAATAAAAAAAAAACCCCCGAAAGCTCCAAAATTCTTTGGCATAATCTTAGTCTTCTGTAATTTTGTGAAAAGCTCAGATTGTTTAATTATAATGAACTAACATCTGAACAAATTAATTTGACCCCTTTTATTTACCCATATGCACAATTAATTCATTTACTCCATGTGCACATCACTCTTTCATCTGCTGATTTGAAAAGGCCAGCAGACACTCGAGCGCTCTGAGTAAGGCGACATGACAGGAGGGTGATTTGTGGACTCCGCTGTTAGCCACAAATGAAAATGAATAGGACGTCAGGGAGGGGAATGGTAATGTTGGGGGTGCTGGGAGGAGGGGTGGACAACAGTATCAAATGGCATTATGTTTCTGGAAACCACTGATCTGGGGAATATCAAGTGTCATTTCATGAAGCTGGCTGGAATCATAAGCTCTGGCTTTGTTTCACCAGAGAAACGCTAGGGTTGGGTCAATTGTGACTCTGTGACTGTCCCATTACTGCACAATAAATGTGTAACTTCCAGTGGTCCCAGATGAACTCATGTGTGATGGGAGGCTCAAGGGCTCCATGATCAGTAATGGATAAGTCCTAAATCACAAATGTCCAAAGTCCAGCACCAATCATGGCATAAGGCAAGTTTTCGCATGGCCCTCGGCTTCCATGAAAAAAGTTACTGTTTATGGCAACATCAGATCTCAGCGTCACAGTAATTTGCCTGTTTGGCGGTTATCTAAAATAAATCAATTCTAGTCTGAATTGGAGACAGATATATCTAGCTTTTTGAAATGATAACATTTGCAATTATCGAAAAGAAATAAACACATTTTCTACCTCTATCACGTTAAAGGAAGAAATTATTTTGTGATACCTGTTAAAGTATGGGTGGTTTACATTTGGTTAAAATTTTGGTCTCTGAAAACAATTTCAGAAACAGCAAATTAAATTTAAGTGTGTTAGTCGGTTCAGAAAACATCAGGGGCAACTTTGGCTTTCTGATTTTTAAATCTGGCCCTTTTTGAAAAAAAATTTGAACACCCCGTCCTAACTTAATCAGATTTTTACCCAGACACTGTTTGAAACAACAGTGCTTTTCTCTGACAACAATAAACAAGCACATTCTATTTCTATTCTCTCTTTTAAACTTTGTGTTAAAATTTGCTGTTGTTCAGTACAAGCATGACCATGACTCCCACATCCCAAGTCCATAAAACTCTCATAAAACAAGCCCTGAACACCCTTCGCAGTGTATTTATTAAAAAAAAACACCAGACTAGACAGCAATATGTCTCAAATCACCTTTAGAAATTACATTTTCACCTTAGTCCATGATAAAGGGAACAATTGACCAATCTAGTCTTCTATGAAATAATAAATTCTGTGAATTAAGGTGGGTACTTTCCACTTTAACAACCCTTTTGAGCAAATATCTGTACTTTCTACTGCATGTGTTGCAAGTGACTTGTTTGAAATAACTGTTTGAATGTGTTGATTCTTCTTTTTACTGCCCTCCTGACCTGAGCATGCAGTAGGCTTATGACAAGAAAAATTATGCCATCTGTCCCTAATTTTGCTGAATGAACTTGTAAATTGGATGATTCTGAATTAATAACTTGAAGTGTATGTGAATAAATGTATATAACCTACATTAATCAGTTCATTTAAAGGGGGGATGGGGGAGTGTGACATTAGCCGCCGCCCTATGCAGTGTTTAATTGGAGGGGAGTCTCTCTTGTCACGTGTCCCCAGGGACATTGCAATGGGCGGGGCCAGTGGAGCAGCACCTGCCGCCCCTCGGCTTGTCTTTGAGGAGCTGCTCAAAAACAAAAGAGGCGAGGGGGCAGCGTCAAGCACGCGCAGGAGCGCGCTGGCAAACCGGAAGTCACAGAGGAGTAATAAACTTCATTATTCCCACCGCGGAAAAACTAATCCTGCAGGGAACTAAGACTGAAGCCAAGACTATTTAAAATTAAAAAAGAATATTCTTAAACGCTAAAATGTTTTATGGACACGAGTAACACATGATGACCCATTATGGTTGCTGTAAAACAGGCTAATTAAGGTAAAAGTGAAATATAGGCTAAGCTAATTTGGTCTTATGCGTTGTTTAACTGTAGTCTGTATATTCATGGTCAGTAAGCTAAATAACAACAAAGTAACAAACTAATACAACCGACAAACAATGTCTGTTTATCTTCAATAATACGTAAAAGACTCATTCTAGAGCCTAATGCCGTCTCAAAGACAGGAAGGAGCTGGTGTGGTTGTTGCGGGCTTGACGAGCTGAAGAGTAACGGGGGGTGGTGGTTGTCAGAGATGAGCACAGAGCACAAGCACACGGACAGGCAACGGCTGGTCCTGAAGCAGCAGGCTAGCTGTTCTGCTTAAGAGGAGGAGAACGGCACGGATAACAGCACAAGTTGGAACCGAGCCCGGGTCTTTGTAGGCTCCGCAGCATCCGCAGCGCTGCACCCGGAGCAGCCCTCACCGCATCCTTCAGGTAAACATCTTTTCTACCGCATCCGGGCTTCACGCTTCTCCACACCACTGAGCTCTGTCGTCTTTGGCTCTCTTAACCCACCATATCACATTTAAAATGACCGGGTTTATCCTTTGCTTTGCTGAACTCATTTTAACGGGTTCTGCTTTGAGTCTTTTGACGCAACGCAGTGCCTCGTCCCTTTGACACACTCACGCTACTGAACCAGGCTACGTCTTTATGTGTTCCATCGTCAATTTACTTTTACATATCCTTTTACACCTTGCCGTTACATTACTGTTAACTATTACAGTCAGGTTTAGTGTGGTTACATATAATATTTTAGTTATTTCCCTGACTGTGAGGAAATCAACATGACTGTAGACTGTGGGATGGGGGCCGTGTCAGGACACTCTGGGACAGGTAGGAGCCTTCTCTATTCAAAGTTAGTTATTACTTATTTAGGACACTAGCTTATGAACCGTTGACCTTTTTATAGTTATTATATTATTGGCAGAAAATAGTGGTGAAAGATTTTGTGCTCATAGTGAGCAATAGGAGATCTCTGTTATAACAGTTGACAGACTTTAAAGTGTATAGAAGCTCCATGGGTCTCAAGTGTTTTCCCAAGCCAGATAGCGTTTATGTTTGTACTACTGTATTTGAAATTCCTGCATCGTCTATTCCCAAAATTACCTGCTGCAGCTTTAAGCCAATAAACCTGGGTGGTGTAATCTTAGCTCTGAGGTTTAAAAGCACCAGTTCACTGACTGACCTCTGTTTTTGTATCTGTTTGATAATCCCCTTTGTACAACAGTGTCTGATATGGATGAGGGTTTAGGGTTGATGGTGCTTGCACTGTGGCTGACTCATGGTAACTGATTGTGATGTTTGTCTCAATACACAGAGCTAGCATCAAATCATCCTGCCTGTGTTCTGGAGGTGTTACTTGGTAAAGTTACTTGGTTTATGATGACAGTGGAAAAATCAGTACCGTTGTGGGTTACTGTTGTCCTGTTCAAAGACACCACTATCAAGTTCGTTATTTGCTTGTTGAGATTTAAAGCTGATCAATATTTTGCAAATGCATTGTTTTTTGCTATATTAAACATGCTAAATATCAATATTTTAAGCATAAGCTGTTCCAGGGTGTTCCATGTTGCACGCAGTTACACTGTAAGAGTAAAAGTTTGTGAAACTTGAGGGAAGTGCGTTTATGATATATTTTAATTTGATTTAAACCCTTTTACTTAGTTCAGAAGGTTCAGATACTGAAGTCACATTGTTGCGGGTGAAGAGCTCTTTGTGGGGCAGTGCGGGCAGACAACAGAGGGGTCAGAGCAGATCACTGATGTGCAGATAAGCAGGAATCCCCCTCATCAGCAAAACCACTGTCTATAAGTCATCACCCAAAGTTCACTCTCAAGGAACATTTTTCCAAAAATTATTAAGATTATTAGAATCCCACAACAACATCCTTAGGTTCAGTGTCCAAAATCTGGTATTGTCTATGGACTAAAACTTATCACACAATGCAAATGGTATAATTATTTCATAAATTACTGATTATAAATACACTGTGTATTCTTGAATCAGTGTCACGTCTCATTTATCAGTCTTGTTTATAACTGTGTACACACCAGAATTTAGTGTATTTTGTGTGTACTAATGGTCTGATTTGTTTCATTCAAATTTCAGCAGAGTAAGTTGTTGCCTTTCCTTGCAACAGTATTAGATGCAATTAAATTGTGTCTCTGACAAAACTTCCCATCTCATTTGTTTGCCTAAGTATCAGGTTTTGTCCAGGTTTCTGTTGGATCTACCATCTTATTGGTCTGAAGGCTGGGCATGTGGGAGAACTGTTGATGGTGTATTTGAAATGTTTTAATAAATGCCTCTGAGCTGGTGTCAATTCAGAGACCCTGCCTTTCTCTAACCCTTAATGGTGTGCAGTTAGTGCAAGTGCTTAAGCTCAGTTTGCTCAAGCACGAAACAATTGTGTTTCAAATTCCACAGAGATATGAAGGGTCCCACTTTCGCCTGCTCCTTTGTCAGGGGACAGTCCAGGTGGCAGAATCAGCTCAGGGTTTGTCATTCCAAACTGTACTGCAATATTGGTCTGAATCGTTTGGTTAAAAGGAGACACAGTGAGTGTAGTGTGACATGACAGATGAGGAGGGCCACACAGAGCTCTATGGTCTGGATGGGCCCTCCACTGGGACTGGGCGGCGCCGGGGCGTTACTCTTCAGCTAATGGTGTCTGAGTCCGGCTCTCAGGAGAGTTTATTTGAGTGAGTGTACTGTGTAGTGACTGATTAAATATGACTTTGCTGACTATTATAATGAGTAATACTAAGGCATTATCTGATAAATGAGCCAAAGACGCTCATCTGCTTTTATGTTGGCTGTGTCAATTTAAGTACGCTTTTGATAATAAATAATAAAACAACTTTAACACTTTAATAATTCAACAGTCAAAATGACCATGTTACATTTTACTGCATATCAATTAAGATATAAATGTTGGGACTAAGGAGATCTAAAATCAGGACAAAGGCACGAGTACTAAACCTGGGCTAAAGCAGGACTTTGGGACACTCTCTTTGTCTTGTAATACTGTGTTAGTACATGACCTATCAAATAGTTATCAACATTAAAAGAGTCAATGACTTCTATTTAGCTGGACAAAGTACCACTGTTGCCATTTTTACATTCTGTGGGTTCTTTAACCACTTGTGTTGGTAGAAAGTGTAAAAAGCTCTCTTTAAAAAGGCCACATTGTAATGAAGCCCCACAGAGGCACTTTTGTGATCAGACCCTCACTGGTCATAGATGTGCCTCTGTTTGCAGTGTGAGTGAAGTCACCCGCCTGCACTCATCACTTTATCTCTGCTGCATTTTTACACCTACTGTTTCCATTAGTAACATATATTTAACTGTTAAATCAGCATCATCAGATTGGACTGAATCAAGTTATGGTCACACATAAATTTAAGTTAGTACAATCAAAAAAGTTAGTCTACATTATGTGCAGCTGTTTTTTCTGCATGTTATTAGTCAGAATGTCTACTTTGTGCAGATTTGTGTCACTTCTAATGAGCTCTTGCAGGGCAGCTATTAGCTGTCTGGCTGCTTGCTTGACAGGCAATGTTTTTTTCATTTGTGTCCACAAGAGGCATTATTTAACAGATAATATTGAACCCCTTTCCTCTGTTTTAAAATTGACACATGTACATTTACGGGCAGACGGAGCATCTTGTTGACCATCTGCCTGCTCCAGGAGATGGAGAGAGGAGGTCTGCCGTTTCATGGACGCCAGACGAAGACTGAGCAGATGATCATGATGCACTTAAGCATACAAATGTTCCTGATCTCTATCAAATATAGGATAGTAAGGCTATACTACACTGTATCAAAAATCTATGGCCATCACAACCTCTAATAAAGGGGTGGAAATTATAGAGTATGCCACAATACTATGACATTTGTGTAGACTGCCCTTAAAAACATATTCATATTATATTTGACATAATATGTTACACAACAACAATTCTGTTATTAATTAAGAGTTTGTAGCTTGTTACTTTCAGAAAATTGCTCTTTCATAAATCTCTGCATCTGTTGTATCATGACAGTGTTGCATAATAGACAATAGGATAACAATTCACAGGATACGTTGTTCCATCCTATAACAACATATGCAATGGATGTATTAAAAATGAGTAATTTCATTTCAAGGTCATAGTAAAGTGATTGTAAATGACTTGTAATGATGACCAAATAGGTAAAGGCTATACACACAAGGTTTTCAGTTTGTGTTTTAGTCAATCCGAAGTAAAAAGATACTGAAATGTTCTTGTCATATGGTCATCACAGTATTCAACAACAATATCACATATATGTTGTTCTTATGCAGTGCAGCTCTAATGGTGTTAGTAACTGTTGTAACAGAGGTCATACGACCAAGGTTGTTGCTCTTGTTTTCTCTATATCCTCAGAAGGTGTCTTAGCAATGCTTTGTGGGTTCTCTGTTACTGCCGCTGTGCTGGAAGTGCTCCGTCAGCAGATGTCCACACTGACTCTGCCCCAGGGCCACCACACTCATTCACAGCGTGGTTAGAGCAGAGGCTGTGTTCTTCATCAGATTCTTGTGAGGGCATGTGTGAGTCTTGGTCATCTGCAGTTACATGATACACTGCTGCCTGTCTCTTAGCACACTCCATTAAACCATCCAAGTGATATCAAGGCACCTGTCTAACAGCCACTTCCCATCATTATCTTATAGGGTGTACTTTAGATTCTGAACTGTGTAAAGAGTTGGCTAACCTCTGCATTTGACACTTTTTCCATGTGTTTTCAAAGCAAATTTTGTAGCTAATTATTAAAATGTAAATTAGTTTTCAATAAACTATTGACAAGTGACCAACGTTTGGTCTTTCTTGTGGGTTGTGTTTTAGTATTCATTTTTTATGCATTCCTGGTTGCAGACAAGCATGTCTGTGGTTTTAATGCTGTTTCCATTTAACTGTTTGTGCATTAATTATTATTTCCAAAAAGATGAAAACAATTCCTAGTCCATCATATATATCTAATTCCACCATTTCCACCACTATCTTAAATTAAAAACTAAAAAGCAGATACATTTCTTCTAGGGCTAGGTATCATGTAGGACATGGCGATGCAATACGTACCTCGATACATAGCTCACAATACGATATGTATCTAGATATGGTGCAGTATGGCTCGATTCGATACAATAACGATATGTACTGCTTTATAATTAATGCTCAACACCATTTACTCAACAAAACAAGACAAATATTAAGATTATATTCAATTTATGAAGAATGAACATAAAAATAAAGTGCATTTTGTTCAATGCTATTTTTTGAACATATCACAGAAAACCAAAAAGTTTCAACCATAAATAGCAACTTGTTTTGGGTTGAACTATTATAAGGCTTAGCCTTTTGAATATGATTTTGAGTTGCCATGTGTTACATTTTAAAGCTTTGAGCCTTAAAATACATGTAGTATTAATAAATAAACAGCTTCAACCAGCGTTTGGGGTCAGAGTTTGAACTCCTTTCTGTATTTTTGGGTCTACAGTTTAGACTGAGACATGAAGAGCTTGCCAGCTACATGTTTATCTTATTTCATAGAGAGACACACAGTGGACGAGTTGAGTGAGTGACAGAGGCTGTGTGAGTCGCAGAGGTGAACATCTCTTGCTCTGATGCAGCTGAGTGGCACTGCAGCAAGCGGACTGGGTCGTCTGTGAGCGCTTTGGGACAGGGGAGGGGTGCATGGCAGCACCCGCTGCTCATAGAAGAAAAGTAAAAACGAGTCACCCTACAGTTTCCAATAACACCAGGAAAAGTTGCTAAATTTGTTGCCAGTCGCTTTTTTGAAAAAGTCTAAAAAGTCATTAATATAGGGGACAAAGTCACTAAGTTGGCAACACTGCATGTGTATTGTCTCTTGAAAACGAAATACGGTGTGGCGCGTATCGTTTTTTAAAATATTGATACGTTTTTATGTATCGATTTTTAAGCACAGCCCAGAACTATTTTCTTCTTTATAAAAAGAAACAGTGAGAGTGAGAACAGTAAATTCAGATTTTTTTTTTAGAACCTTCTCTGTCATTGTAGTGATGTACTGTATAATGATTTATGAATGGCATTTCTTTCTGCCTAGCCCTTGTGGATGTTGGTTTCATCAGTTGAAGTCCTGATCTATTTGTGGTCCTGGTGGATTCCAGCCAAAGTCCTATAATGAAGAACTTACTCTGTCTGTTGGTCCTCAGCTCATTGGCATTGACACAAGTACTGGGTAAGTTACAGTTACACTACTTAAGTATATGACAGTATTGTACATATGTGTCAATGAACAATTTCATGTGACTTTTCACATTTTGTTTGTATTATCACAATATTTTAAAAAGGGAAGTTCATACAGGTTTGGTAGGTGACGTAGTGCCATTATTGTAGTCTGTTTCGTTATTTTGTTGAGTTTTTTTACCCTCACTCCTGGTGTTGATCTTTAGAAAAAGGGTGTAATTTGTTCGGAGTCTACTGAGCTAGGGGCAGACAGAACATGAACTGGTTGGGGAATGGGGCCTGATTAAAGTTTAATAACGTTGTTTTAAGCAGTGCATCATTTATTTCCATGAAGCCAAGTAATAAATGAGGGATGCATCAGCACTTTGTGCTGAGTGAAATAAGCACGCTTATGTGATCCACCTGGACAAATCAAATTCGAGTGAATTTGCCTTTGTACAAACGTGAATTTGCTGAAGTGGACTCAGTGCTGACTGTGTTTTCAGGTGGCGATGTGTGTGTGCTGGGCCATGACAGTGGACCAGTGTTTGAAGAACAGCCCAGCAATGTTATTTACCCAGAGGGATTAACTGAGGGCAAAGTGACCCTGAGCTGCCAGGCCCGGGCCAGCCCTGCCGCCTCCTACAGGTCACAGACGTACATCCTTGTGCTTCTATGTTTGTAGCTCTCTGTTATATGGTGTATGGTTTGTGTGTAGATGGCTGGTGAATGGCACAGAGGTACCGTTGGGTTTGGACACTCGTTACACTCTGGTGGCTGGAAGTCTAGTGATCAGCGGTCCTGAGCCAAGTCGGGACACGGGCTCATACCAATGTCTGGCCATCAACCGCTGTGGCACCATCATTAGTCGGGCTGCCAACCTCAAATTTGGCTGTAAGCTAGCACACTCTATTTAGAATTTAAAAATATGATTTAAAGTTATATTAAGTCATGTAACATTAATGAAGTGTAGATTTTCACTTGACACTGTATTGCAGATCTCCATGACTTCCCTCCCGACAGTAGAAATCCACAGACCGCATATGAAGGAGTGGGGATGTTCCTGGCCTGCCAGCCACCTCCACATTATCCAGGTATCTGTTCACTGACAGACGTCTAATGCATGTTTTTAGTATTTTAGCCGTTTAACAATGTGAACAACAAGGGCCCTTTTGGAAAATTGCTGGCCGTAATGTTACAAGCAGTTACTGAACAGCAAAATGTCTATTTTTTGTCTGTTTTTTTTCAATAACGGTGTTTCTTCCCCTAGCTCTGTCCTACCGCTGGTTCATCAATGAGTTTCCCAATTTTACCAAAAAGGAAGATGGGCGCTGGTTTGTGTCTCAGGTCACAGGAAATCTGTATGTGGCAAAGGCGGAGCCAAATGACACGGGCAACTATTTCTGCTTCACCACCATCAACATGGACATCAGCACCAAGAGCACATTCAGCAAGGCCAACCAGCTCAATGTGCTGCCTGATGGTGAGAGTACACCACACGCACGCACACACACACACACACACACACACACTATTGGAAAGAAAAATACAGGTTATACATATGAAGATTGCAGTAGCAGTGCAGAAAGTGTTTAAGAATTGATCTAATGGTATTTCTTCATTTTTTATTCATTTGTAGCTAATCCTCGAAAGTTGGCTCCCAGCATCAAAGTGCGTTTTCCAGCAGACACTTATGCTTTAGCAGGACACACTGCGCAGTTGGAGTGTTTTGCATATGGAAAGTAAGTTTGAAGTTCACGTTAGTTGAACTGTCCCCTTTATGCTCTAATGTCACATTAGACTGACATTTATTTATATTATCCATAATGCTTCTTTTGTGTCTCATAGTCCAGTGCCAAAGCTCAGGTGGAGGAAGGTAGATGGCCTAATGCCGTCTAAAGCAGGGCTCAGTCCAGAGGGCCCCACACTTATTCTTCCAGATCTTTCCTTTGACGATGAGGGGATCTACGAGTGTGAGGCCTTCAACTCTGAGGGCAGTGACACGTACCAAGGACGCATTAATGTGCAAGGTAATGGAAGCAGCCATTTGTTATAAACCCCCTTCTTGACTCCCTTCTGTGTAAAGTACAGTTTGTGTCAGTATCACTGGATTCAGGGAATGTAATGGGTTGTGTTTTCACTGCAGTGCTGAACACAGTCAGCTACATACATAGCGATGTCACTGACAAGCACTACACAAGCTGTGTTTCTAGACAAGATGTAAATCATATTTGACATAAGCTTATTGCACTGGGTTAAATCTAAATAAAGTGAATATTTTCTCTTGTGTAACGTAGTCAGTAAATGCAGTGTTTTTCCACAAGATTTTCACTTTGTTTGATGACCAATGTAGGGCTGACTAAAATACTGTATTTTTTTCCTTGGTATCTCTCTTATCTTTGTAATTGCAGAATAGACCCAACTGATTCTATATCTTTGAGTGAAAGCAAGACTTTTGTGAGTCTGCCCTGTTGCTCATGTCTTGTCTGTCCTGTCTGTAGCTCAGCCTGAGTGGCTGCAAGTGATGAGTGACTCTGAGGTGGAGATCAGTTCAGAGCTGCACTGGAGCTGTGTTGCTGCTGGAAAACCGCGTCCTTCTGTTCACTGGCTCCGCAACGGACAGCCTCTTACTACACAGGTAACAGGGAGCAGACGGTATAAGTTTGTATTGTATGTTTTTGTAGATTTCATTGCAATTAATACTTAATAGGGTATATAAACATATAAATATTAGAATAAAGAAAATTAGTCTGTATATTTATGTATTTGAAAACCTTGTTCATATTTAGGTTTGGTGCAATCTGATCTGTGCAGATTGATGCAAACTGGCTCTGCTGTCGCTGAAAAATAGAACTGCTGCTGCACTGACTATAATGGACGTGTATTTGCAGCGGAGTATTCAGCAAAGCACAGTGGAGCAAAGATGCATGCAGCGGAAATTAGGGTCTGGGGAATTTGGCGGCCAAATCAATACTTTTAAACTCACCTTCTTCCATTGCTCTGTGGTCCAGTTCTGATGCTTGCTTGCTCATTGTTGGGTAGGTGAACAGGGGTCAACATGGGCACCCTGACTCGTCTGTGGCTATGCAGCCCCATACACAACAAACTGTGATGAACTGTGTATTGTGATACCCTTCTATCAGAACCAGCAATAACTTCTTCAGCAGTTTAAGCAACAGTTAAACAGACTGTCCTGTGTAGTTGGATCTGACTACACAGGACAGTCTTTGCTCCCCATGTGCATCAGTGAGCCTTGGCTGCCCATGACCCTGTCATCAGTTTGCCGTTGTTCCTTCCTTTTGATAGATACTGACCACTTCAGACCGGGAACACCACACAAGAGCTGAAGTTTTGGAGACACTCTGACCCAGTTGTCTAGCCATCACAATTTAACCCATGTCAAACTTGCTCAAATCCTTACACTTGCCCATTTTTCCTGCTTCTACCACATCAACTTTGAGGACAACATTTTCACCTGCTAATAAAAGCGGGGAAAGGGGAAAAAATGCAGAATTGCGGAATATTGTCCAATGGTCCTGGGCTGTTCACAGGAGCCAGAAGCTGGTCGACTTCATGCAACACAGATGTGTCAGCTTCTCAAAAGCAGTGGTTATTGTTAGAGAATTTTGGGTCTGTTTTAAGGTTGTGATGCCCTGAGCCTTGGGCTCTGTCAACAGATAGACACCTGTAGGATAACATGTCTCCAACCTCGAGCCTTATCTATTGAATAACAACTCTTTTGTTATTGTATTGTTTGCGTATTGACCTTTTATGAGGTTTATAAGCTCAGTCCTATGAAAGCATGGCCAGACTTGAATGTTCAATACTACGCTGTGTTGACTGTTCAACTGTCTCCGAGCCTGTATGTGATGGTAATAAACTTCTCCTGCTTAAGACATCCAGAGTCTCTGCAGTTTATCTATGTGTTCCAATAATTCGAAGCTCTAAGGCAGTAACCGAAATTCTCTTACAGTTATACAATGAAATATTAGTTCTGTGATTCACAGGCAAGCTGAGTGTAAAGCATTCTTCAGTTTCTAAAGTACATTTTTAAGTTTGGAAGGAACTTTGCAGACACTGCTATTTTTTTTAACCTTCCCTTATTTCCCTTTCTGTAAAGGAATAACATATTTAAACATTTTTCTGTTCATGTTTTGATTTGGAATAGAATGTGCAGTCTTCCCAATGCTTTTGCATGAATGAAAATAAAAGCTATTATAAGGATTTTGAGCTTTACTCACATTTTAAAACACACTGCTATTATTATCAACACAACTGTAGTTGTCATTTGCCAAATTTACAATGAGTAACTTGTGGCTGCTAATACCCTTTTTGTCCATTCTTATATTGTTTACTAACAGTAAAAGGGTCACATTTTTTGCTATTTTGTTTGGTGATGTTATATATAATTATTATTATTATTTACCAACACAGGATCGAGTGGAAGTAAATGGGCCTCGGCTCAAAATCAGTAACCTGGCCCTGGAGGATTCTGGGATGTACCAGTGTGTGGCAGAAAACAAGCATGGCACCATTTACTCTACTGCTGAGCTCCGAGTCCAAGGTAGGGCCATTTTTGTCATACATTATTTGCTAATGATTTCAACAAATATTACCAATACCAAATATGCACAGAATAACTCTACATTAACACAAACCTTGCAATAATTTGCAGTTACTTGAAAATGCCAAATGAATTAATATTTAATTAAAATCAATAGACTTGCCTCTTTTCCATCAGCATGTTCTAATGCTCTCTCTTACCTTTTCCATTTCCCCAGTCCAAGTTCCTGATTTCCGGTCCAACCCAGTGAAGAAGCTGATCCCAGCAGCCAGAGGGGGGCAGGTGATGATCGAGTGTCGCCCTCGAGCCGCCCCCAAACCCCTCCTCTTCTGGAGCCGAGGGACTGAGCTGCTCACTAACAGCAGCAGGTAAAGCACAAACTCAGCTTAGATGAGTCCAAACCATGCAGCATGGCTTAGCACACTGAAAAAATTGCACACAGTGCTCATCGTTGACTATGGACCCTACGTAACCGTGGTGAATAGCGAGAGCTTTCTGAAAAATATATCATTTATATAATATCAATTGCCACTGAAGCAATTATATTGTAATCACTCGTTTTCTTATTATTAGGCCCAAGCCATACAAGATGGCAAGGGACTATTGTTATTGTTCAACAGTGCGCGTCATTGACTATGGACCATGGTCATGTGGGCTCATTGAAAGCTTTCCAAAAATATGAACTGTATTTTCTAAGTAATTGGTTGTCACGGTAGTGGCTATATTGTAATCGCTCCATTTATTATTATTTGGCCCGGGCAGCTTGAGCTTTGTGCACCAAATAAAATGCACATACTACACATCGTTGGCTATGGACCCCACATACAAGTCAAGTGGAGAACATGAGTGCGTTCAAACAAATATATATATATATATATATATATATATATATATATATATATATATATAGGTGTCGCTGTAGCGACTGCTATATTGTTTTTGCTTGCATTATTAGGCCTGAGCCTATTGTAATCGCTAAGCAGTGTGCGAAGCACTCTAGTGAACTAAATCTGCAAAGCGCACCAATACAATCAATGACAAGTGCAGCAAGCCACCTTCACCTCTAAACCTGCATTCAGATGCCTATTTTGGGAACCTTTTTTTTGAATATGTCTTGAATGATTGAGAACCTCCTTATATACCACATATAAGAGATCAAACCCGATAAAAAGAGGTATGTATCATTCTACCAGAATAGTGCAAAAATATTAAGTGATTTGATGTTGCGAGGACACATGAGTCAGAAGCTATTGAAAGAAATTGGCCATTTTTGCCATTAAAAAAAATCTAAGAGATAACTTCCAATAAAAAGAGGTGTCCATCATTCTACAAGACTAGTACTAAACATGTACCCAGGAGCAACTGAAAGAAATTTGCCATTTTTAGATTGAAAAAACTCATATAAAATCTGGAAAGAAATAAAACCTGATAAAAAGGGGTGAGCCTCATTCTACTAGACTAGTGCTATAGAAACTAAGTGATTTGGTGTTACTAGGTCACCTGAGTCATAAGCTATTGGAAGAAAATGTCAATTTTTGGATATAAGAAATCAGGAAATGGATAAAACCGGTTAAAAGGTATATACTAGTATTAATTATGTTATTTAATTTGAGGACACTAGATCATTTTACCGAGAAGGTACTGAGGAAAAACATATTTCTTTAGCATAAAAGCGCTTTTGCAGTTTATCGACGGTCCCAAAGTATCAACCACTGGCGTTAGGAGTGGAGTTTCCACTAGAATCATCCACTGCTGTGTTACTGAAGGCTGGACACAGGCGGGAGAGCTAATTGATGCATGTTTGTATAAAGTTCATTAGTTTTGCGTCAGACCTGTGTCTGAGCTGCAAATACGCTTGTGTCAAATCCTCGAAGGCTCCGCTAAACCTTGGCCCTGATTGTGATTTTTAATATCTGGCTTTAGCTGTTTTTCTTGTCGGGCTCCTGTGGCTGAATGTGCCCATATCTCAGCGGTAATACCACTCCACTCTGCCCTGGGAACTGATTGCTGAAGTCCGGCACTGGACACTGCGTAAAAGTACCTTCAGTATGATCTGAATTGACTGTCAGCTGCAATTAAACAGAAGAAAACATTCACAAAAGGGCTGTGGTGCTGAGGGTGGACAAGGTAAGGGTAGAGGTATGTTACCGAAGACACCAGAGGTGATAGCTTTGTACAGTTTGACCCTGCCGTCTGTTCACCTCATACAAAGACTCTGACAGCCACAGAGCTTTTTACCTGCCACAGAATGAATAGGAGCGGTTGCTACTGCTGCCACTTAGCAAACATCAGAGGCTTATCCTGAAAGATAGTATGAGCTTCAGTAAAATACAACATTTCTACTTTTGGACACATTAGAAACTGTCTCACAGATGAAGCATCGATAATGTATTGAAATGCTTCAATAATTTCTCACATCACTTAATGCATCAGACTTGGTCTGGTTTCAGGCCAATGAGACCTCTCTGAAACCATTTAGATGACAGTCAAGCCTCTAAAGGTCTTTTTTAAACAATAACCTCTGCCAATACTTTTAGACTTTACACCGTTCTTAGTCTTGCCTCGTCATTTCAATTTCAATTCATTAGTAAATTAGGTAAAATACAAATTTTGTACTTTGCTTTGTGTTATTGTTGTGCTCACCTGCCCAGTGACTGAGGATAAAAATTAACTTGTGGCTAAATTTAAATGGTTAAAACAGCCAGGACCAACATAGTACCACCTACTGAGGAGTGAGTATTTCACTACCGTTTTTTCATTAGTAGTCTTCTTGGGGACCTAAGCCCTGGCGAATGGATGGATTAGTATAGCACTGGAAAATTAAGAAAATATATTGGTCAATGGCTCCGTGTTGACCTCTGGAAAGTCAAATAACAATGCATTTATTCATTCACAGCGCGGTGAGCTCTTCTGTGTCAACAGCGCTTATGGGGCAGTGCTGGTGCTCCTGGCTGTTGCAATGCATTATGGGACTTAGTATACATAGTTTGAGTGGGGCGCTATATACATCAACAGGCCATTAATAAAAGAAATTAGAAATCATCTAGTGGGCCAGAAATAATATCTCTGCAGGCCGGATCCTGCCGGTGGGCCTTCAGTTTGAGACCCTAGTTTACACTGACAATGAGAATGTCCAGAAAAGCCTTAAAATATGTGCATAAAATTGTGTTTTTTATATATTAATGCATGGGCCTAAACACGGAAGACTCAAGTGTTCAGCAGAGCATGGTGAGTTGAAAGATTTTAAAGTATAAGGGTCATACTGCACAAAATCTAAAAATGATTAACTCCATAATACAGATCTCATAAGCTCTCTGTGGCTTATAGGTGTTACAGGTATATTACTTATAGGTATTGCTTGTAACATGTTTTATTTTAATCAGGGTCAAAAGGTGCCCTGGGTTATACATTAATTAATGTTAAAAGACATTTAAAAAATAGTTTTGCAGCTACATGGAATCCTAGATCAGCAGTATATCTTAAGATCTTAAAGTGAACACATGGGAGATAAAGCGGGTATTCTAAATATTGTTGTTCATTTTTTACTTGTTATAGTCAGGTTCCAGGAATGTTAAATTCTTCTGTTACCAATTGTGCTTTGTGATGTGTTTTCTTTTTTGTCCTAATGCATTTTTCTGATATATGATATTTGGGGTTGTAATGATTAAACTCCAGTTACTGTATTCTTTACTGCTGTTGTCAGCAATGATTTAAGTTCCCTGAGCTCTGAACTACTGCAGTAAATAATATTTTTGTTTTCTACCTGCGTTTTCAGGGTCAAGGTAACCCCAGATGGTGTTTTGCGGATCTTCAATATCAGCAGGGCTGATGAAGGGAAATACACATGCTTTGCTGAAAACTATCTTGGCAAAGCTAACAGCACTGGTCATCTGTCTGTCAGAGGTATAGTCAAGTTCAGGATCACATCACTACAATGCTCCTGTCTAGCTTGTCTATAGTGGTCAATAGTAAGTAAATTAAGGTTGGATATTTTGCACATTTTCGTAAACCAACAGTTTAACTCCTAAATATTTAATAAATAATCAATGAGCAGATGTTTTTCTTCTAAACAACTTACTGACCCCCATCAAACAATCAACACCAACACAAAAGCACTGTGTTACTTGTGTCATTAGCCATGTAAGTCTTTGATATTGTCCTTAATTAATCTAAACTAATAATCCAATGAGACCCAAGCAAAGTTATAGTATGCTGTATGTAATCCAAATGAAGTTAAACAATTGTCTGTTAGTGTCTGTCTCTGAATGTTAGCTATGCATTTAACTTGGTTGCCTCACCCCCCAAGCAACTGAATTAATAAAAAAATGAAAGAATAACTCTTCTGACCTCTTTTTATTCTTCCACACTCAGATGCCACAAAGATCACACTGGCTCCTTCCAACGCTGACATAAACCTGGGAGAGAACGTCACTTTGCAGTGCCACGCCTCCCACGACCCCACCATGGACCTGACTTTCACTTGGGCCCTCAATGGAGTCCTGCTGGACCTGGAGCACCCCACTGGGCCATACCACCGTATGGAGGGGGTGAGTGGGATTCAGACCAGCATGTTTGAGTGGAGACTGCTATAAGCTTGGTGTATTATTCCTTTGTTTTATCGAACTTCCCCATGGCTTTTCAGAAGGAGACCATTGGTGACTTGCTGATAGTGAACGCCCAGCTGAACCAGGCGGGTGTGTACACCTGCATGGCCCAGACAGTAGTGGACAGTGCTTCAGATTCGGCTAAACTGGTGGTTCGAGGTAAAACACTGTGTCTAATGTGACCTGCCCCAACACCACAACTTTTAATTCTGTGCAGAGTCTGAAAGGGACACTTAAATTATTATTTATTTCCTTTTAGTTTCAGCAATATGTAAGAGTTTACTTTAAATCTATCCAATTCTCCTCTAGATTTTAAACAGGGTCTTCAGCCTACTGCACCGTGCAACTTTCAGTTTCATCTTTCATCATGTTTTGGTTTAAAATGATAAAGTCAAGGTTATTCAGTTCTTTGTAATTCTAATTAGTTTTGTGGGATTGATTGAAAAAATTGCTACAAAATTATTTCAAACTCAAATTTTACTTTTTTTGTTGATTGTAGGCCCCCCTGGACCTCCTGGAGGATTACTCGTGAGGAACGTAGCAGAGACCTCGGTAGAGCTGAGATGGAGCCGTGGTTATGACAACCACAGCCCTATTGGCAAATATGTGATCACGGGCCGCTCAACACTGTCGTCGGAGTGGAAGAAGATGAGAACAGGTTTGCAGACCCCTCATGTTAATGTCATAAGTTTTGATTTTTTTTTTATTAACTCTGCTGTTATCCCTCTCCAGACCCAATGAACATCGAGGGAAATGCAGAGTTTGCGCGGGTCACTGGATTAATACCCTGGATGGATTATGAATTCCAGGTCATTGCTAGTAACATCCTGGGCAGTGGAGAGCCCAGTATGCCCTCACATACGATCCGCACACAGCAAGCAGGTCTGCACCATTAGCATATATCTAGCATATTTCACAAAAAGATTTTTACAGTAACAATAAAAGTAGGTGGCTCAGTTGGTAATGTATGTACCACATACGCAAGTGACCAAGTTCATTCGCTCAGAGTCATTCCACTTTCTTTTACCCTGTTTCCTGTCTGGCCATGCTGACTCTATCTAATAAAGGCAAAAAAGGCAAAAAAAAAAACCCATCTGACTTTTGAGGTGAAATCTGAATTTAGACCCTTTTGTTGTTTGTAAAGAGCATGTTGCATGCAGATATTTTGTCATTGTGTTGTCACCAGTTAAGCTGACCGCACACATTTTCAATGGCAGTATTACCATTAGCCACCAAAAATCGCTTTTTTGCAGTATTTTATATATGTTTTTATAGAGACAAGATGGTTTGGCAAATTTCCCCAACAGACATCATGTGCTTAATCTCATGATCGGTGAAAGAGCATTAGAGACTGGCTCGATATTAAGCCTTGGTGGGATAACTATAGTAACTAACAAATTAGCTATTATTCTAAATAATAGATGTCTATGCTAATGTATTTTTCAGTTTTTGTGCAGTTGCATTGCGCTCCAGTTTTAGTTTATTCCCTCTTGAATGGGAAATGAATGGGACAGGCTACTTCTGTCACCAAACTACGTGCACAGTTTTTGCTGACGTCACACTAGCAGCCCCTCCCCAATTAGCAGACCACGGGCTGCGAAAGCCGACTGACTGGACCACAACAACCCAATCTACACAGTGAACGTAAAGCCAAATTATGTGCACTACTTTGTTGAATTTTGACCTTTTTTTATACCTTTGTTTGTCACGTTTCATACTAACAACAACAACAAAACAAGGACTGGTCTCTTGTACCCGTATATTGTGACTCTATGGCAAGCCCAGCTGAGCAGTGAATATTTAGGGGTGTTTCATTCAAATCATGCCAGTTTGCTGGATTTATGAACAGCTGGTTGTGTGTACACCACGATTGGCATTGAACGCACAGTTTCATAAATCCAACGGCCACTTTTACATACAGCTCTGCACCCATTTATACTTTGATAAATGAGGGCCAATGCCACTAAACCTGGTTTAAATCATTCTAAACTTTTTAACGTATATGAACAACAAAGTTTATAGGAAACCTTGCTGGGGCAATCAGCCCTCACCTTTGGCTCACTTTCTGATGACTAAAAGGAATGTCTCCAAATTATATTTATATTTTGTATTATATAAAATATTGTTGCAATGAATCAATGTCCTTGTATTCCTAGTTGGTAAGAATTAATGGGTTCCATTTGCATGTCAGTCAAAAATAACTAAATATCTAATAATTGGTCTGAAAAAAAATAACTGCATGGTTTGGCTCTGTGACACAAAAGCTCATTTTGTGTGTGTGTGTTGATTCTCAGCCCCGACAGTGGCCCCAAGTGGACTTGGAGGAGGAGGTGGAGATCGTGGTGAACTGATCATTACCTGGACGGTGGGTCATCAGTCTGCAGATGCTCACACACTTGACTTTTTTACAGACCCACATTTTTCAGCACCATACCTTAATTAGACCATTATTAGATCCTGACTCTTCTGTGGAAGACTGCAGGAAGTCCAGAGGTTTATCATACTCAGAAACACTGTGTTTTACATGTGAAATGCTTTTAGTCAGCTGGCATATCAGAATTAGCCGTTTGTTATTGGTCTTCTAATGAGTTTTTCCTGTATATTTAGCCCATGGCCAGAGAATACCAAAACGGTGATGGTTTTGGCTATATCTTGGCCTTTAAGAAAAATGAGCCACCATCATCTTGGGAGGTGGTGCGCATTCCCCATGTTGAGTCGTCCCGGTATGTGTACTACAACAGCAGCCTGGAGCCCTACTCCCCATTTGATGTAAAGATTAAAGCCTACAACAGGCGTGGAGAGGGACCTTTCAGTCAAATTGCTGTGGTGCACTCAGCAGAGGAGGGTGAGTCCAACTTTGTATGTGCATCATGTAAAATTTCCATAATAAACATCCAAGCCTGTGTTTTCAAAAGAACACTCTAGCTCACAAAATCTTATAAAAAGTTTTAAACTTTCCTGTTCCTGCATAACTGCCCTTAGTGGACAAACCAAGCACTAGTTTAGGAGAAGCGCATTCACTTTTCCTATTTTGGCACAGACTTGCCTGAAGGCCTGGGACAGGTTTCAACATTTCTAAAGAACAAGATTTGTTTTAACACAAAGGCTGAAAGTCAGGTGTGGAATAGCAAACTTCAGTGTAGCTCCCAGATGCAGCCAACAGGAAACACACTGCATTTTTACACAAACACCACATCCTGTAAGACCTGGAACAATGGGCCACTTTAGTAATTTACAATCATGGAAAAGCCAAGGAGAAAGTCAAGTTCACGGTTTCAGGTTATTGGTCTAAGCAGTGCAAAAGTATAACAGAAAACAAGCCCTACAAAAACTGAAGAAAATTGTCCATATCAGCCTGCAGTATTTTTAGTCACTGCTAGAGAGCAGTGTCAACCAGACATTGTTCTCAGTTTGTGCAGCCCTCACCTTGTTTTTTTACTATGTTGTGGCAGAACCAACTGTAGGTCCACAGAACATTAATGCAACAGCACTGACAGCTTTCGAGATCCTGGTTTCATGGGACCCAGTCCAGCAGCTCAGTGCCACTGGAATCCTGCGAGGATACGAGGTGACATTTGACAACTCCATTGATGAGATACATTCAATCTTAACTTTAAAATTTTTTATGTACCCTTCAGTCCTATTTCAACACATTGTTTCCGTTATTTGTCTGAAATAAAAAGTCCACCCATTTCACTCTACTACTCCATAAGACCTAACTGAACCTCATTTTTTTCCTTCATTTTGTTATTGTTTTTGACATTTTCTTCAAAGTCACACTGTGGCTTTATTACATGTCAACAAATAGAACGTGCTCTAAAATATAGGCTCTTATGTTACAATTTTTATTTTCAACAAAGTATAAAATACGTAGTTGGGCATATCAAGATTCATACCTTCCTGGACAGAGGTTTTGTAGCCGTTTATGTTCTCACATGTACATCTGAGTTTCAACTGTGTGCTCGTTGATTACAATGAATCGGTTCAAATGGTCCCATAGCTGTGATCCCTCCCCTTTTATAAAGCATGTTCAGTGTGAACAGCCTTACACACACTGTTAATATGTGTCCCTCTGCATGTGCTCAGATCCGATACTGGCGTCAGCATGAACGTGAGG
Source organism: Rhyacichthys aspro (assembly GCA_036850595.1). Lineage (NCBI taxonomy): Eukaryota > Metazoa > Chordata > Actinopteri > Gobiiformes > Rhyacichthyidae > Rhyacichthys > Rhyacichthys aspro. The sequence goes on from CM072152.1 coordinate 1,565,418, forward strand.
CGGCTGCAGACCGAGTCCGGACCGCAGGACTGGAGTCATCAGCCAAAGTGTCAGGGCTCAGGCCCAGCACCCGTTACCATGTGGCTGTTCTGGCATACAACAGCGCAGGCACAGGCCCCCCATCTCCTCGGACCACTGTCACCACCAGGAAACCACGTATGTGTAGCACATGCTCCAAACAAAAGGCACACTTTTACAAGCTCTGAAGCTAAACCATAAAAGGCCTTTGCCTAGTGGAGCCCAGGTGTTTAATTTATTCTTTTACAAAAGCTGCATTGTAGACATTTAACATCCTTTGGGGACAGTGTCATATGCTGTATTAAAGATGGACAGGGGAAAGGTTAGAAAAATGTATAAGATACTTTTTACGAGTTTAGTAGTAGTAGTAGTAGTAGTTGTAGTAGAAGTAGTTGTTTGACTAAATTCGACTAAGAGAGATTGGCACTGAATTTAGGGTAATGTGGTCACTGACTGAAGGGTAACTTAACCCATGGTCAGAGCATAACTCCACCTACAGCCGAAATTTGAAAACTTGTGGAAAAGCGGGCAGAGCACAGTGCATCCAAAGAGGATGAAGTAAAGGCGAGGCTGAGCAGAGGGCATGCAGCTGAGGCCCACAGTGACAGATTGATTGACAGTAGTCAGATTGACAGACACAAGTATCTTTGCGATGGTCCCTCTTTCTTCCCCTCTTTCTGAGCTGGAGGGAGTTTATCTGTTGACACTGGGCCTAAGCTAGATCAATTCAAAGCCCAGCAGCAAAACCCAAAGGGACTGACAAGGCATTGTTAGAGAGAAAAGGGTTGGTGAGTGGTAAAGTTATGTTTTTATTTATTAAGGCTTATGTACAAACATAGACTGACTGAATTTATATATATATATATATATATATCCACACACACACACACACACACACACACACACACACACACACACACACATTATGTCTAAGCAGAAATCAGATCCCAAAGCTTCCTCAGTACTATTCTATAGAGAGAGTGAGACTAACACTGCATTAATGTGGTCTTAGTATTTAACAGCATTAAGACTTTGTTAAAAAGACAATAGAAGCAAAGTTTGAACCAGACACGTTCGTAACATTAAATGCTTATATACCCTACTGATTTACTCAGTAATCATTGAGTCATTAATAAAAATCAATGGTAACACTCTGACTTGAACACATCAATTATGACAACTCGAAATGAACAGAGCAAGTTAAGATTTCAAATTAAGAGACAAACAGGACATCCATTGGCAGCATGGCCATATATAAGTGTCCTTGCTGGTCAAAAAATGAGTGAGTATGTATCTAAACTCTGCACTTCATGTTTTTTCATTATCATTACATGTGTCCCTTTGTTTCTGTATGACCGTGTTCAGTTGCTGCAGTGAACTTGTTCTGACAGACAGAGACTGCTCCTGGTGGGTTAACTTTGGGTTTGGTTACAAAAATCATGATGACCAGGAAGTGCATTTGGCACAGCGTTCAACCAGAGGAGGGCAGCACTCATGTGGTTTTTTACCATATATTGTAGAATTAAATGAGTTTTTAAATATTTGTCAAAAGTAGGACTATAAACATTGACCTATATTACTGAAGCCCCATTTGTACAGATCATCAGCTAAAAAAAGTTGTTTTAGGGTTTAGTTACCTATTAAGCTAAAGTTCCCTGTTTAAAATAAACAAATAAATTGTCACATAAACAGTAACAGAGGAGCAGGAATAAAGAATTCTCCCTTGCAAAAACCTGCATTTGGACAATGAAATGGACTTGCACTTCACCAGACACTTCCTCCACCTCTCCCAGTGGAATTACTGAGGCATTCCCAGACCATCCTCTGAGCCTCTTCATGGATCCTGTTGTACCCAAACTGGACTCCCTCCAGCCCATGACTGCGCCTACAAATCTTGTCTATAAAAATAATGAACAGGACCGGTAACAGGGGAAAGGCCTGCCGGTGTCCAGCATGCACCGGGAAAAGGTCTGCAATGCAAACCAAGATCCTGATCCGGTTGTAAAGGGACTGGACAGATCTTAGTAGAGGGCCCTGGACCCCATATTCCCAGAGCACTCAAGGTTTGAATTCTCCTCTCCAGTACCCTGGCATAAACTTTTTCAGGGTGTTGGTGGAGTGTGACCCCGCTGTACACTTTGGTCCCTCTTCTTAAGAGGAGCACCACCCCGGTGTGCCAGTACAGTGGTACTGTCCCAGGCCTCCACATGCAGAGGTGTGTCAGCCAAGACAGCCCCACAATATCCATAGACTTGAGGATGCTCCAGGCGGATCTAAGCCACACCCGGTGCCTTGCTACGGAGAAGGTTCTCACCTTCCTCAGTGACTTCAGCTTGGGTGATGGATAAGTCCAGCGCTGAGCCCTCAGCCTCTGCTTACTGAGTGGAAGACGTGTCGGTGGGATTGAGGAGATCCTTAAAGTATTTCTTACACTGTTCGAGGATGTCCCCAATTGAGGTCAACAGATCCCCACCTCCATTTTGCCAGAAATTTGCCAGAATTTCTAGGAGGCCGACCGATTGTCCTTCTCCATGGTCTCACCGAACTCCTCCCAGACCTGAATTTTTGCCTCCACAACCACCTGGGCTGCAAGACCTTACGACCACAGCGACGAACAGCTGCATTGACAATGGAAGTGGAGAACATGGTCCACTCGGACTGTCAGAGTGTCTCCAGCCTCCCTCGGGATCTTGTTGAAGCTCTCCAAGACATACGGCCATAGGTCCGTTGAAACAACCACAAAGTCGATCATCGACCTCCAGCCTGAACATGGTGTTTGTAATGGACAAACTGTGACTAGCACAGAAGTCAAATAACAGAACACTGCTCAGGTTGAGAACAGGGGGACTTTCCTCCCAATTATGCCCCTCCAGGTTACACTGTCGTTGCCCACATGAGCGTTGAAGTTGGATCACAGAGACTCAAAAAAGGCCGGGTATTCTGCCCTGTTATTCAACCCATAACCACAGACAAAAGACTAGAGACCTATCTCCGATCCACAGGCACAAGGAAACAACCCTCTCATTCACCGGGGTAAACTCCAACACATGGCGGCTAAGCTGGGGAACAATAAGCAAGCCCACACCAGCTCGCTGCCCCTCACCATGGGCAACTCCAGAGCATCAGAGAATCCCTCCTGCAGGTGGTGGGCACATGGGATGTTGGCCCCACGTCTCTCTGTCGGGCTGAGTGGGGTAAGGCGGGGTGGGTCGCTCACATGCGAGCCCCAGTCCCGGGCCTGGCTCAAGGTTGGGGCCCTGGTTGTGCCATAAGGGCTCTTTGTCTGGCCCGTCACCTAGGACATGTTTGCATTGGGAGACCCGACCAGGGGCATATAACCCCCTACAACATAGCTCCTAGATTGTTCAGGCACTCCACCCCAATAACGTGGAGGTTAATTATTGTATATTGTCATATAAACATTTATGTAATGTGATGATCACTCAACCCCCTGCTGTTGTTTTCAATAGAAAATTTATATCACCTGTGAAAAAGAAGAAAATACAAAATGTTCAATTCATGGAAAACTCATAGATTTTTTTTGCCTCCTGTAGTTTTGAAATAACAATGACAAGTTTTAATTAAAGCGGCGTACAGCCTCAAATGGCCCTCGCCTCCCCTTGCTACCCAAGGGGCTCAAGGCCTTGGGAGAACAGCTTTTCACACACACACACACACACACACACACACACACACACACACACACACACACACACACACACACACACACACAAAAACAGTGGAGTTCTCCAAAAAAAAGAGAGAAGAATTTACACCCTATACCAATATTGCAGACGATGACAATGATGTTCAGGGGGGCATGAGGGAATTTCATTCTAATCTAAACTAATTTTCAAATCTCCATTCAAAATTTGTAGAGGGTGCTGGAGAGCCATTTCAAAAGGTAGTCATTAGCTACCATTGTGTTTTTCAACTTCTTCATTATGTCAGACAAAATCTAAAAAAGCAGCAAACGAATTAAAAATACTAAATTTCCAGGGGTCACTGGAGAGCTATTTTAAAACATATACCAAGCTGCAATAATCAAACCATAAGTAATCCAGTTTACATGAAGTATATTGAAAATAAATCATTTTTTGTGTATATTACACCAAAAATAGTTCCATCATGACAAACATTTAGCAATTTAAGCATTAAAAATGTTAAAAATTCATTAATATTTGATATGTATGATGGGGTCTGATGTTGGTTTGAAAAAAAAAAAAAAAGTATAACATTTTTATAGCTTGCTTTCTGATGCGCACCTTTATGTGTCGAAGGTGTAATAGTGTGATTATTTTAAAGGAGCATCTAAGGGTTAAAAAGGTCACTTTCCCTAGGCATAATGTTATTGGATTTTCCAGGGGTCGCCACTGAGCCATTGAGGTCATTAAATAAATTGTGGGCCAAATAAAAGGCACAGAAAATGAATAATAATAATAATAATAATAATAATAATAATAATAATAATAATAATAATAATTAATAATAGTAAGCAGTGTCAAATAGCCCTCGACTTCCATTGCAACCGCAGGGGCATAGGTCCTGGGGAGGACTGTTTTTCACCCAAAAAACTGCAATGAAGACTTGGGAAAAAAGATTTTTACACTCCATTCCCGTTTTGTCCCGGGTTGTCATGGGCATATTTGAGATTTCATATAATATATTTGCATTCAGGTCATGAGTATGAGCAAATGGACCGAGGGGTCCGATTGCAATACGAGCATGTATGACAAAGTTGCAGCAGTTTGAAAAAACAGGATTTTTCCCCAAATTTGCAGCCTTGTCATGGCCACACTCAAAGCTGATCCAAATATTGTTGGCACAGGTGTCTACTTAATATTGAGCAAGTTTGAAGCTCCTGTGATAAAAACCCAAGGAAGAGATACCTGAAATGTAAGGTCCACGACTAAGGGTCGTCACAAGTCAAAATGGCTGCCTGGCATTTGGTGATAGGGCATTGTCCCAATAGGGTTTTTTGCTCAGGATCCTAGGCTGGATGTGTCTGCCATATTTCATTTATAGACAAACTACATTTTCCTATCCTATTCATTTGGTCCTAATAGGCTTTTATGTTCAGGGTACCATGAGGGACCAAATTTTATTCACCTACAACAAGCTAAATTTCAAAGTCCCATTCAAAATCTAATGGGGGCGCTGGAGGGCCATTTCAAAAGGTAGGCATTATATTTGCATACCAGTGTGTTCAGGGCATCATTATGCAGAACTGCTTCATTGGGTTTGATTCAATCCGATATTCAATGTTGGATGAATTACAATAAAAACACAAAATTCATGGCGACGCCACGCAAGAACTATAAGGCTTGCTCAAAAATTTTGGATATCTTTTGAGGTCCCACTTCTGTAGATGATCCTGAGCAAACTTGAGCTTGTCTTGTCAAACACCCAGGGACGAGTTTGTCAAAGTATGAGGAGTACAAAATCTGACTGTGTGACTCTAAGACATGATGGCTGACTTCCTGTTTGTCAGGGAGCAAAGCCATAATATTATTTTTTGTTGGCCTTGATGTTAGGAATATGTGTATAATATTTTGTAATTTTTCCTACTGTAGCGTAATGTATTTTTACTTTTCCACTGAGCACTGTTTAGTGCTCAAAGAGCAGAAGAAAAATAAAAAACAAGAAGAATCCTAGCGATTACAATAGAGCCCTCGTCACTGGCCTCGGGCCTAAATATAACCGCAAGCAGCAATAATCAAGTTTCAAGACTATCATCATAAAGTTTAAATAGGGCCTGTTAAAAATGACTCACAAATATGTGTGTTTGTTTTTTTTTATTATGACCTCTGTATGATCAATAATTGTGAAAATCCATCAATGTACGATAGTTATTGCAGTGTGTTGGAGTCGAGCCTTATATTTAAAGGCTAGCTTGCACCAGTTTTATTGCAATGAGCAGAAAGAAGTATTTGAATGTTTGATGGCTGAATGTGTATTTTTTTGTAGTTTACAGTTACAGCAACAGGGCTTTTGTGAGTGTTCATCACTTGTGTGTCACTTGGTGTTTTTATGTTATGTTTAAGTTTTAAGTCAGTTTCCGCCTTGAGAGCCTAGTGCAAAGGTATTGAGTGATATTCTGCATTTATATACCACATGGTATGTCTGGTAACCACTGGTACACCAAACCCCAGTGATGTCTAATCATCCTCTAAAATTAATGCTTTAGAATGTAAATTTTTTTTGAGTAGTTATATGCGTCATAAACTCCTTTATGGGGTGTTTCATTGTATGATAAGATGATGATGCTGAGCTTAGTGCACATTGCTTTTGTTTCTTAAACCAGATATTGATGCACCTTCATGACACCATGAGTGTTAGATTAGAGCAGTGTTAAGTGACGGTGTTGTGCCGTCTCCTCCTCGGCTGCAGGCTCTCAGGGATTATTCTTATCAGCTGCAGAGCCCACTGGGTGCTCTCTTTTGGAAAGTTGATATTTACCTGACACTTCCTGGGCCTGCAGGCTGTAAATGTAAGCTCCAACAGGATTAGACTTGATTTGTGCTGGAGAGCCCCGTTGACTCCTCTCCCTCAAGCCACTCACGCACATTGTGCCTGTCGATACAACACAAGGATCACTTTACTGCTGCAGTAACTGGCACTACAAAGTAAAAATAGAAGTTTGTTAGCTCAGTAGGTTTGTTGTCAGTGGCTTTTATTGAAGGTATTGACTATTAGTGCTTTGGTTAATGACAAATGAACAGCTCTTTGATGGAGCACTTTACACAATCACTTACTTCACCTTTAAAAGCACAATTGATTGTGTTGTATTTACTGATACTTGTCTGATGATCTGTGGACTCAAATTAGTTTGTTCTTCTAAATGACTTAACATCTTTTAGGCCATAAAAATCTCTTGTCTTTTTTCTCTCCTCAGCTCCCAATCGTCCTCCAGGTAATGTGTCGTGGAAGACCGATGGCTCTTCTGTGATGCTAAGATGGGATCAAGTGAAGACCATGCACAATGAGTCAGCTGTGTTGGGATACAAAGTGAGTTCAGTCTGTCCAGTGTTATACAGCATCAGATTTAAGTGAGCTGGTGTGACGACAAACATGTAATGTACAGCCCACAACCAATGCAACTAAGCTGTCTTTTAACATACATATGATTGTATTACCCAAGATCTTATTTAGCATCAACATACAGAATATTATGAATGAAATCTATAGCATTAGTATTTAAACAAAACAAAAATATGGTCATATACTTTTAGTGTGCTTATGTTATAGCTTGCAGAACAATTGCATATTATTGCTGAATATGTCCTTGGATTTCCATTGACATTTTAATCTTGAATTACAGTTATTCAAATCAATACATTTTTTTTACCTTCTGTCAAATGATTTCAGTCAACTAAAGGCCTACAATCTGACCGACGTTGTATCTTTCGAAAGCATTAAAACAGTGGAGGGATATGCTTGGTCATGACTCATATAGAGAGTGAACAATAGTATGTTCAGTCACCTTCTTTCATCATGCATTGATCAGATCGGATGATCATGTTCCAGAGGTTGAAAATATTACTGCCCTCTGTTACATCTTTACTGTGAGTGTACAGATATGGTCACTCAGATACAGATAGGATAAGCCATAAAAGACTTAATTAAAGATGAAATGTTCCAGGTAATAGAGCAGATCATTTAAAATGACATTACCAACTGTTGTAAAACCTCTCTTTGACCTCCTCAGGTTTTGTTCAAGCACGAGGGCCAAACAAGGCTGAAGGTCCTGGACAAGACCAAGACCTCTGTGAACCTGCCTCTGCCCAAAGACAACGGCTATGTGGTGCTGGAGATCCGCTCGTGGGGCGAGGGCGGGGACGGCCCGGCACATGAGATTATAGTGTCCCGAGATTCAGGTGAGGGCTTAGTGCAAACCTACAGCTCTACAGTCCAGATCAGACAATATGTCAGGAGCTAAGGATACCGCAACTCATTAAACTCATCCTCTTTAAACAGTCTTTCTAATTGATTGGGTTCAATAGAATATGTGGATGAAACACAAGACAATATGATACAACAGCATGACATTCTTGAATCTTGAAACATTCCCCGAAACATGGTCTGCATCCAACTTGGATCTATTGTTGACAGATCAGTTGACATTCACTAAATATATATATTAGTGATAAACCAAGAAGAAGTGGCTGGAAAGGCTGTACAGAGCCCTGACAACTGATTTTACTGAAAACTGTATCAGACCAGTGAAAACCATTGGATGGAGCTTGACCAACATTGAATATTCTTTCTAGAAAAGTCTGCTTGGAAAACTGCATAAAGACAAACTGACCTGAGATGAGGTCATGCAGCGCTTTACCCAGAGGCACAGGCTTCTGTTGCACATTATTGCTGAGATAGTGATATCACTAGGCTTTATGCTGTACCTGTTACAAACAATTCTGAATTTCCCAAATCATTTATAGTAGTTATCACTAAAATATATGAACACTTCAAAGAGAAAATTCATTCCTAAGTCCAGCATTTATCCGCTGTGTTATCTGACAGATACGAGACAACAAATGTATCAAGTGGAGGAATAATAAACATGTCAACTGTATCTATAACAAATACAACACCATAAATGAATGAAAGGTCAGACTAAAAGACTGAAGTGAAACCACAGACATATTGTGTGATTATGGAGCAGTGTATCTGTGTGTCTGCTGTATTCTTACATACAGCAGACACATAATCATACAAACAGTAAGATACTAGTAATGGTTGTGTTTATTTTTACCAAAGTAGCTTGAATTTATAATGACCACATACTTGCCTGTGTATCTAGAATTCATCTAACACTGACTTTATAGTAACTAAATTATTCATTTTGATTAATGGAAGTAAAACATGAATTATTATTACACTGGTGTTTAGTTTGTCTAATTGAGGAGTGGGGACACTGGCTGCTATTTGTCGCTATAGACATGGAGCCCTCTGATAAGTTATCAGTCTGATGCCTAAAGGTTATCTACAGCTTTATGTGAGACTTCCTTGACATCAAAAAGGCCATTTTTCTGTTAAAAATCTTTGAAGGAATTTTATATTGTATTTCTTGAGATGTGAAAATGATATGAAGAGAAAAGTCACTTCACCATTACCTACTGACTTTTATTCAAAACATTTCTGGACCCTTAGAGCTGACTTACCAAGTCAGTCATGGAGCCATAAAAGGGTCCATAAAAGGTTCATTTCAGAATCCGACAGCGTGTGGGTTCATATTTTGTATGTGTTTAATGGGGTATGCTTTTTTCTATTTGAAGTCTAACTGTGTTGCCTCTCGTTAGGAACTGGAATGATGGTGCAGAACGGTGCCTACTCCACTCTGACGGGTTGGTGCGTCCAGCTCATGGTGGGCCTGGCTCTTCTCGCTGGGATCTTGTGTTTGGGTCTGTGACCTCAGCTGACCTCTGGACTTAATGCATAAAGGATCTGTAGCTCAGGTCCAAGCTGTGGGCAGTGGTCCAGAAGGAGGGAGGGGTTGTAGCACTGCGGGGCCGGGAGGGTACTGTTTTTTAATAATGAATGATGGTGTTTTTTTTAAAGAGGGGTGAGCGGGAGGAGGAGGGGTCATAACAGCTGTGTATGATTGTTCTGTGTTCATATGTTCTCTATCAACCATAGACTGGATCCTTCTGAGCCAGGTAGTGCTTTTTATCACAGCTTGTAATAATAAAAGTACAAATAACTGACAATAAATTACCAGCATTTATTGCTAGTTGTAATAATCTGATAAACACTCTGAAGTCATGCAGGACAAGTGGGAATTGGTTATATCCTATACATGCCTTAATGTTCTGGCTTATTATTTGAAACATGGTGGTAGTTCCTGGTTAATAAGAATAATAAGAATCAGCACTTTCATTATCAATTATTAATAGAAAGTGCTACCAAAGTTTATAAATCTCAAATCGCTTCACCTGCCCAGCCCCAGTACATGTCCATGGATAAATCCATTGAGGCGAGATCAAACAAAAACACACATATTTATTTTCAGAAATTAGTCTTATTCTTTTTTTTTTATATCATTGCAATCCAACTAATTTTCACCAACATGTTTATAAAATTGCATTATGGACTTTTAATAAATCCCAGAGAGAAGATTCTCCCTGTTCTTCATCTGCCACTGTCTGAGGTGTTGCAGAGCCTTATGTTGATGTGGACCTCAGATGACTCACTGTAGTTTCCTGCAGATGGTTCACACTTCACATTTTATATATAATGTTTACATTTTGTATTTGTATTTGACAGTTCCGTTTGCTGAACCAATGAAGTATTTTGATTTTTTTTTTTTCTTTTTTACATTAGTGCCTGCGTTGTTTGAATTTTGAACAAATACCAAAAGGGAGCCATTGTACTTGTGTGGAAGGGCTGCTTAGTCTACTTTCAGTTGTGTTAGTCAGACAATGACTGCATCAACTGAAACATGCTTTGGTTCTATATGACTTCAGCTAAATGCCTGTTATGTGCTACATGCTACATTTTGTTCAGCAAACTCAGAAATATTCAAAATGCCCACACAGATTAGTTACAGCTGCACTAGTCAGCACTGATACATGATGATGAGTTTACAATTAGTATAATTAGGAACACACAATTAGCACAGTAGGGATCATCCAAATGAACCAGTGTCACAATAATAATAATTAAAAAAGACTTATGAACTAAAAAATATGCCTGAATAACGTTCTTTAAAGAATGATATCCATAGACTTGAGTAAGATTTAAACTATTAACAATAGCATCATTCGCACTGCAGTGAAAAGTGGACCAGATCATGTTTTTCTACTTTGTGTCCACATAACTTGTATTAAACCAGTGTGAGATGGCCAAGTTTTTATCCTTTATACGATTGCTTCACTGTTGAGTAAAAGGTGGTATCTACTGTTTGTTGTCTCCGTTACTCCTTTTACCAGTTCATATGGTTTGTTCTGCTCACACTTACACAAACAAAGCTGATTAGGGCATGTTTTGAGGTCAGTGGGAACATGCTTTTTCATACTGTACCATGCTGTCCCATCCTTTCTTCATCACTTCTCCATCTGAGGTCAACAGAACAGACTTTACGTGCATCACATCAAAAAGATTAGACATAGTTTTAATTACACCTCAATTTCAAAAATATTTTAAAAACACCTGAAAAGGATTGATTACGTTTGTGAGAAATACCAAAAGGTTCTGTGTGACACTAGGGGCCAATCCTTTATTAAGTTTTATTTTTTTATATAATGTTTAATAGGTATTTATTTTCTTCTACTTTGATATGTTTGACTTCAGTATTGTTGCTCATAGATGCGTCACTGATGGACCATTCTGTTGTAAAATATTGTGCTTTATTCAACTGATTGTTAAGGATTCTTTATGTTCTCGAAATGTACTAATTGTGCTTTATTTTAATGTTTAATGTTTAACTGACAGTAAACAATGTACCAGGCGGGTTTCACTGTAAAGTTCGACTTGTGTTATTTTCATTGAGACCAGATCTTAGGCTGTGTTCTTAGTCACTACATAGGGAAGTATACAATGTACTGTGGTGGAGTCCAAATTTGTACTAGGTTCAAATGTAAAGCACTTTCACAAGTTTCCCACAGTGCATCATAATAAGTATTGAACAACAATGGTCGCATGTTAGAACATCCTGACATGCAAGTTTTACACAATGCCAAATTGCATTTTCCAATCAGTGCAGTAATTATACAGAAAAAAGAAGCAATGGTAGATATCTACTCTTCTCCAAAACGACTTTTCAAATCCTGGTAGATCGTTTTAATGAGTGTATTGTTAGAACACAGGGTTAGGGTTAGGTTTATGAAAACCGAAAATACAGTATCTTCACATTGCATTGCCAGTAACTGTTTTTTCCAGTACACACAACACATCATCAGGGGTGAAGTAGGATTTTTAAGAGCCATTTAAAAATAATATATTTTCAGGGACTGACATTCCTGTGTTTGTGTAAACATTCCAAAAAATATTGTCGTCACAGAAAAACAATTGTAATAGCCGCAATATGTTTAGATGACACAGATTTGAGTCACAAGTTTTATCATTTTAATGGCAAAGTAATCATTTTAAAATTTGTATTAAGAATAATTGCAATAACCTAGTCCTGTACTTAGCTGAGTATTATTTTAGCCCAGTTTCACACTTAAGACAAACTCATTGTGGACTGCTACTGCTCAGAAGAAGGGCAAAAAAATCTAAAGAAAAATGAGCCATGAGCTCATTTAAATTTGAAGAAGACATTTTTATCAGTCACAATAACTATTAAGAGGAAATACACATGAAGTAGTACAGCACTACTTGTATCACTGCCACAGCCTCTGCTTCAGAAGTAAGCATGTGTGTACAATGTGTGTTTGTGGCTTTAAACTGTACAGTGAATTTGGTCTAAATCTGTCAGTCTTCTTATCACTCTCCAGAAATGTGGAAATGCACCATCTGCTTCAAGCGGACTCAGTGAAAGGTGGGGCTGACAGGGGTATTCTGTAAATATGATTTCAAATAAAACATGGATTGTCTTTCAATAATGGTCATTTATTCTTAACAATCGTATTATACATCCACATAAACCTTCCTTGCATATAAGTAATCATTGGAGAAATGCCAATGGTCAAGACAAAAGCTGTACAGAGTTATGAAGGTAAAAGACATTTAGTGAGATAAAATAACAAAAAAAAAAATTTAAGATTTAGTTGCCGATGGAGAAATTTTGCTCTTCAAACTTAGTACGCTTCCCTTCACTTATGGCCTACATGAAAAGTCACACAGACAGGCCACCTTCTTCCCTCTAAATCAAAGTTGTAACAACCCTGCACAGATAACTCCACTTCAAGCCTTTCCTCAGCTGGTTAAAGGTCCCATATTATATAAATCGACTTTTCTCAACTTCAGTAGGCATTGTACGGCCATTTCCACATGTACACCTATAAACAGAAGCAGTTAAGACTCTAGGTCGAAGATATATGGCTCAGTTACTCTCAAAGCCATTGCTGAAAAAGTTATTACTACATGTACCGTGTTTACTTCAGTCTGTTTCCAGCGCAGCGCTAGCGTGACGCCATGAGTGGGCGGAGCCAACACGGGAGAGCTGAACCTTAAAATGACAGCACCAAATCAGACCGTTCACTTTGGACTCATGATGAGAGCTCATCCAAACCGCTTGTATAAGATAATTATTGCAGTGGCGGGCCGTGCATTTCACGCTTGGGCCTTCAGTGACGTACCGCTCATAGTTGCTCGTCTGGAAATGACAGACAAACCCTTTTCCTTGCTGGTACAGGCTAGCTAGCCGTCGTGAAACACCTTAGTACACCGTGAAACACCGTGAAACACCGTGGAACACCACGAAAAACTAAAATAAAGACAAATACAATGTTTCAAACTCACATAAATCACACATTTCCACTGTAACAAGGCTATAACAGCATTACAAATAAACTTTACCGTGTGCACCTGTTTGACCAGTAGTAGAATGATTTCGTAGGCAGATATTTCAGTCTTTATCACTGTTTTTCGTATTTCTCTGACTTCTCTCACGTCTTTTATCTCCCACTACTGCTCACATAGACTTCCGGTGAGATCAGGTGACTCATAAAAAGTATAATTTCTTATCACAGTTAATTTTACCAATAAAATAAACACTTTAAGCTATAAAGCCATGTTACACATTAATATGAAATGACAATTATTTACCAAAATTAACTAAAAGGAAATTCCATAGCATATTTGCACTTCCTGTTGTCATGGTAACATATATACAGTCCATTATAGCGTCAGCTACACCAATCACAGGACGCGTACATGTCCAGTTTAACTTAAAACCTTCTGGCTGGCCCTGGTCTGCAGAAGAGAGATCTGATTGGCTATTGCAGCTGACTGTGTCCGTTCACTTACAGAGCACAGGGGCCTGCTCTGTTTATTCTGAAGGTCTCACGCAAATGAAATTTGCCTGACAACACAAGCTAGCTGAAATATAATTGGATAAAAACTCTACCATGATAAACAACATTGGAAGCCACTCAACTAAGTGGATTTAATATGACATAAAGAGAACAAAGAATAGAGAATAATTTTGTTTACATATTTATGAAAATAAATTAAAATAAATTTACTTTTCTGAGCATGTTTAGGCCAGCAGAGAAGGCCTTGCTGGCCCTGACGGCCCACCACTGAATTATTGTGTGTTTCATGTTGCAAAACGTGATATGGTAACCTAAATGTATCCAAAATACACTGTATAATGTTCAAAATTGTATAATATAGGACCTTTAAATATCATTCTTTGTTTTGGCTCCATATTGACATATGCAAGTCTTTCAAATCTTATTCCTACAGAAGGTTAGCTAAACGCAAACAGTCAATGCTGTTACTATGTGTTGAATGCAGCAAGACGGTGGTGGGTTTAATACCCAAGCAGGCCGACTCTCTGCTTTTCTATGAGGAGTTACCATTTGCTCTCCTAAGTACTCTGGCTTCAAGTGTAGGTGAGGTGGCCATAGTGGCATAGTGAATGAATGTGAGAGTGACCAGTTGTCTGTCAGTGTTTGTCTCTAAGTGTCACCCTGCGACTAACTGGCCATTGTCCAGGGTGTACCCCACCTTGAGCCCAAAGCTGCTGGGATAGGCTTCAGTCACCCCCGACCCCTAATAGGAAAAAGGGGAAGAAGATGAATGAATTAACATTGAAAGCTCATAATTACTTTTAACATAATTAGTCTTACCAATTTACCACTCAAAATAAAAGCAAATACTGTTGTTAACAATAAACATAACTGCAACAGAGCAAATAATAATGCATTATGTGAATTCTACATTAAATAGTATATGTGCACTTAGGGGTTGAATAATGGCTTGTCCACGACTAGAAATCCTGGGGCTGAACATCAGTCCCAGTCAGGCCCTGGGTGTGATGGTGTGTGTGTGTGTGTCTGAGTCAGTCAGTTACATGGAAGTGGGTTTATTAGTGCTTCCAGACAGACGCCCCCCTCCTCAGCCTTATCAGCTGCACTTTGGCTCCTGTCATTAGTCATTAATGAGTCAAATATAAACGAGTCTCATTGGTGTGGGCCTGGACTCAGCAGCTGCTCTCCAGGAGAGGTAATCACACTACATTACTCTCACTCTCAATCACACTTAACTGCAGCTTCATGTGCAAATGAAATGATTTATTGTTACATAGGGCTCTGAGCCACATCTGATATGAATATACATACATTAACACTGAGTACCTGCACTGGAGTTGTGCTTAATGTGCATAATGTTATTTCTGTAAATGTGCAGGTTTTTCGGAAGTCTGTTTTGATCAAACAAGAGCAATGGCCAGGCTCCTGACAGGTAACACTGTGATTATGATGAATATGAAAAAGAATATTGTTACTACACACCAAAAAATATTTGGATAAAAGTATGTAGAAGTATGTACTGGAAAGAAGAGTAGAACTAAAAACAAACAAAATGTCCAAAAGATCAAAATGTGTCCAACAGGATTAAGAAAGATGTGTGTTAATAAATGTAATAATATGAATATGTAAAGTAAACAATGACATGAGCATCGATATACAGTTGTCCCTCACTATAACGTGGTTCACCTTTCGGGGCCTCGCTGTTTCGCGGCCTCGCTCTTTCGCAGATTTTTTTAGTGCAATTTTGCATGTTTTTTTTGTTTTTTTGTTTTTTTTTACAGCGTTTGAACGCGCATTGTGTTCTGCGTCCTGATTGGCTAAGGGAGAACTCGCGCATTGTGTTCTGCGTCCTGATTGGCTAAGAGAAAACTCGCACGAGAGAACTCGCGCATTGTGTTCTGCGTCCTGATTGGCTAAGAGAGAACTCGCACATTGTGTTCTACGTCCTGATTGGCTAAGGGAGAACTCGTGCATTGTGTTCTGCGTCCTGATTGGCTAAGAGAGAACTCGCGCATTGTGTTCTGTGTCCTGATTGGCTAAGAGAGAACTCGCACATTGTGTTCTACGTCCTGATTGGCTAAGGGAGAACTCGCGCATTGTGTTCGGCGTCCTGATTGGCTAAGAGAGAACTCGCGCATTGTGTTCTGTGTCCTGATTGGCTAAGGGACTGTAGACCATTGTCAATCAATCTCCTCCGTGCCGTGTCTCCTGTACAGTACAGAATGTGTTCGGCCAAATGTACATAAATGTTCGATCGCTAGCAGTGTGACTCTGAAGTGCTGTATGTTTGCAAGTTTTCTCCCCGACAAAACTCACAATGTCAACGAAACATTCTGCACCAACAAAGGCACCTGCGGTTGCACCCAAAAGGCAGAGGAAGATGCTAAGGTTTGAACTTTGAGAGAGTTTAAACAAGAGAGACGTGAAAAAAAATGTTAATGCCTGTCTGAGAAAAGTGTATAAAGTGTGTGGGTGAGGGGTTTTACAGCCTTAAAACATATATAATAATTGTAAAAAATAAAGCTGACTACTTCGCGGATTTCGCTTATTGCGGGTTATTTTTAGAGCGTAACCCCCGCGATAAATGAGGTACCTTTGTATAGCATCACAGGCTGTTGAGAGACTGACGGGCAGAGCAAAAACACTTTTTTGAAATACATTTAAGTAAAATTTGAAGAGTGTTTCAGTAAAATAACTCTAACATGTATTTCTGTACCTGAAAAACGATAACAGTAGTAGACAAAGACATTCAGGCTTCTATTTTTAGTGACACCGTGAACTGTTCACACGCCGATTTTTTTTAATCAGATTTGAAGCACCATGAACAAGTTGTGCTATGTTTTAATGGAACCAGTGTAGCTCTAGTCATTTGTTTAAACCCATCTTAGAATGCCTCAGATGTTTCCAAAGGTTGTGTGTTGTTCCTGTCCAACTCACCATGTTCTTGTGGTCCTCAGCTGTGGGCACCCTGCTGCTCCTGCACATAGGTAAGTCTCCATTTCTGTGATCTGTGCCCAAAGACCCTTGCAGCCTTACTACAGTTCCCCTTCCCCCTACCTCAGCCACATCCAGTAAACTGGTGTGTCACATGACCAACTGGGCTCAGTACAGACCAAGCAGCGGACGGTTCACCTCGGACAACATTGACCCATTCCTGTGCACCCATGTCATTTACGCCCTGGCAACCATCAACAGCTTCAACCAGATCATCCCCATTGAGTGGAATGACGAGCAGCAGTTCGTTCAGCTCAACCGCCTTAAGGACGTGTAAGTGACCCCTGGTCCTGACCCAGACCGAAACCAAGACAAGACTGAGACCAAGACCGGAACTAAGGCCAATACCAAGACAGATAGGAGAATACTGCACTGGCTTTGTGAGTTAGCAGTCTCTGTGTACATCACTATAAACACAAGTGATGAAAGAGTATAATGTTTAACACTGGTGGAATTTAGAATTTAGAAAACTGAAAAGATGCAGCATTTTCTACACTCTTTCATTTACATCCAGCCTCTGACCTCACTGCATAGGACACAACATTATACACGTCGCACATTTACTTCATGACAATGCATCTACATTTATAAAAAAATCTCAAAGCTGTACATGGCATTGTTTACTCAGATGAACTTCACCCCTGACGTAAACAACTGAAACAGACAACTTGGTAGAAACAAATATTGAGGCAAACTTGCCCAAGTGCAGGCCCAGGAAATAAATTTGACGCTTTTCATTTTTATGCAGGTGCCTATACCTTTGTTGAGGAGCTGTGTTTGTTTTAATATACTTCTTCTGGTCTAGTTGTAAAAATTGGATAAGAACACATTACTTGTGTCCATGCTACAGCCAGTCTGATGTATGGTGAAGTAGACAGAAGTAATGAGGTGTAACTGTGTGGAACTATTAAAGGTGGTTTCCTAACAGTTCACTATGTGCAGGGAAAACACAGCCAAATCAGAGCAAATCTCAGTTGTCTCTTTGATCTGTTTTTGTAACAATCCATAGTGTGAAAACATTGAGGGACAACAACTTTACTATGTTGTGTTTGCCCCCAGGAACCCTGCTCTGAAGACGCTGCTGACTGTGGGGGGCACCGTGAACGGAGTCAGCCCGTGAGTGGAGCTATCATTGACAGCTGTGGTATCACATATCTTTGTCATATTTTTAAACCACTGTTGTGCACGCGGCAGATACATTGCTGTGGTTTCCAAAGCCGAGAGCCGTGCGGCGTTCATCAGATCGGCCATCAGCTACCTGCGCACTCATAACTTTGACGGTCTGAACGTGGCCTGGGACTACCCTGCCCACAACGGGAGCCCTCTGTCGGACCGAGAGCGTTTCACTCTGCTGCTGTCGGTCAGTCCTCCACTGTTCTTCATTACTGCTTTAGAGTTTTGAGCACCTGATTAGTCCCGGTCCAGAAAATGGACACTCCCAAAAACATGGACTTGTCGCGTCACCTAAATCTGACCAGACTAATGCCCAGTCCAAAGGTGAGCAGATTATAACAGATCATAGACTATAACAGATTTTAACAAATAACCTTGTCAATGAATATCTAAGTCCATCAGAACATTCAAAAATGCAATTTTAAGTTTTGTCAAATTAGTGCCAATTGTGACCTGCAAATACATCTGCATTGTAAAATCAAAAGTTGATTAATAATTTAACTAAATAATCAAAGGTAAAATTAAACAAAGTTCATTAAGATAAGGAATAAAGGATGATGAACTGACTCCAGAGATCTCTTGATTGAAGATGGATCACTGATGTTGAGATTTGGGCTTGAGTCATTTGTGACATTACACAATCTGTGAAGTCCTGGTGCAACTCCAATGAGCTGTTTGAGGAGCTGAAAGAATCACAATCTTTAGGAAAGAATTGGATGAGTTTTGGGACATTAGAGAGCTGGAAAGGTAACATTTTACAGTCTTCACAAATGCAACAAATTTTGGTTTAAAAAGGTTTTTTTGAAATTTAAAGTCTGTTCCCTCTGCCTTTGGTCTTGCATATGATACTCAAAGATTAAAAGGAGTTTGGAGGTGCTGCTTAAACAAAGGGACACATTATGACATTTGCAGGACCACATGGACCAATGCATGAAATATTACACACCATGAAGATATTTTTCTTTCTTTCTTCCACCAGGAGCTTGCCAAAGCCTTTGAGGATGATGCCAAAGACAGCAGGAAGGCCCCCCTGCTGCTCTCAGCTGATGTGGCCGGTTTCCGCTCAACCATTAATGCAGCTTATGAAGTTGAAAAGATCGCCCTGTGAGTGTCATGTGACCAACTCTGAAAAAATTAAAACATTTTAGAGACATATGCTGGTTAAAGTCTAGCCTTTCCTGAGCCACAAGTAAATAAAACAATGTCTCTTCAACAGTCATTTAGACTTCATCAACATCAAGACCTTTGACTTCCATGGAAGCTGGGAGCCCATCACAGGACACAACAGCCCACTGTACCAGAGCTCTGTGGATCCCGGTTCTTATATTCACCACAACATTGTAAGATTTTCACAAATGGCTCCTAAAATGTACAGATATAATGCAGTCAGGTTAATATACTAGTTCACTAGAGTGAGCTCTGATACATTTGTTGGACTGGTAGACCCTTAAAGAGCATATCTGATGTGATGGATTTGCTGCAGAATGCTTCCATAAGCCTTTGGCTGGCTCTGGGGGCGCCCTCTGAGAAGCTGCTGCTGGGTTTCCCAACCTATGGCCGCACATACCGTCTCAGCACTGGGGCTAATGGTCTGGGGGCCCCAGCCAATGGTGCAGCAGATCCTGGCCCCTACACTCGCACTGCTGGCTTCTGGGCCTACTATGAGGTAAGTTACTTACTCCAAACAGCACAGCTAACAAAAAGCTTTGAAAAGAAGCAAAAATGCAAATGTATTTCTGTTAGGTGTGTGACTTTATCTCTGGTGCTACTGTGAACTGGATCAGCGAGCAGGAGGTCCCATATGCCACCTTTGGCAGTGCCTGGGTGGGCTACGACGATCAGCGCAGCTTCTCCTCTAAGGTACACAGCCATTCCATTTAAAGGCCCTACTTTTCTTTTCAGTTGAAGCCCAAGAAAATCACATAACTACTGCTCTTGTTGTGTAGGTGCAGTACTTGACCACGCACAACCTGGGAGGGGCTCATGTGTGGACCATGGACATGGATGACTTTGGTGGTTCTTTTTGTCGTGAAGGAACCTATCCTCTGATCAACCACCTCAGGATGTCAATGGGTAAGTAACAACCTGCTGTGCATTGCTGCTCCTCAACTCTCAACCATTACATGCTCTGAGTGAATTCTCTTAGAGCCTTTAGGCCGTTTCACTAGACTGTCCCTGACCCTGACTACACATGCTCAGGAAGGCCAGTGAGGACCAAAACAATTGAAAATGATGTTAGAAACCAATGAACAGTGTGTCATTTGGTCAAACCAAAAATAGTGTGCATATATAGTTGTACACCAAAGAGTAAAATTCTTAATGATGCCTTCTGCTTGCCCTCAAAGTAAATATACATACTGTAACTATACTATACATACTGTAACATACTGTTACCACATCAGGACTCCAGTGTCAAGTTGGTGTTGAACTCAAATTCAGGTCTCCCATCAGAAAGTCCTGGGTGTTATGTCCCATCCACCCCTGTCTATGTACTCCTATAGATAAATCTGGTATTATATATTTCATTCACACATCAAATACACAGACTGATCAGGCATCATTATGCCGGAGCCAGCCCAGCCTGGCAAAACCTTCCTTGACAACAACCCTAATATTTGTAAAAAAAAAAAAAAAAAAGAATTAGTTTTAACTTTCAAATACTATATCCAATTAGCTTAAAATGTAATAATTTGTACTCTTTTGAGGCCTGAACAATTAAAATATTTTGAATTTCTGAAATACTCGGATGTTTTTCAAAGTTGATACACTGAACAACATTGCCTATCGGACAATTATTTTGTAATTTTGTTTTGTAATTTACAAAATTTGCCACACGTGTTTGTTATTGCATAAAGAACAAAAAAAAAATTGCATCCATGCCCTATTTACAATGGTGCTGTCGTAGTGATTCACCAAATCTGCCAAAAAAAATCCTAATCTGACATACCCAGACTGAGACCCTTTGAGAGGCCAAATTTGGCACACACATTCCTTATATGTCCCTGAATAAAAACGTCTCTGGGACCTACATTCTGAGAAAGCACTATGAATCAAATGTACTGGCCAGATCTTAGGCCAAAGGGTTGCCAAAAATTGATTTGTTGTAAGTCAGTGAACATGCAACATGTGCTGAATAAAAACTGTCTATATAGGATAGAAAAGGCTAAAAAAAGGACAAAGAAGAAAAGAACTTAGGGACTGGGGCACATCCAACATTTATTTCCTAAGAGGTTTCCTTTGAAGTTTTTGGCGATCTTTGCTGCTTGCTGCTTTAATATTAACATGACATTTTTATGGAAAACTTAAAATATAATTTTATTAAAATATCCTTTGAGACTGGATTGTGCTGTTGTATTCATGTCTGTGTCTGATCTTGTAGGATTCCCCCCAAAGCCCACCACAACCCCGGCCCCCACCACCACCCGAGACCCTGTGGCGGACTTCTGCAGGGGCCGCCCTGACGGTCTGTACGAGAACGTGGCAGATAAGACCACCTACTTCCAGTGCTTCCAGGGGAACACCTATCTGCACCGCTGCCAGCCCGGCCTCATCTACTGGGACTCCTGCAAGTGCTGCAACTGGCCCTGAGTCTGCACACCAACACACAGATGTGCACTTGTTTTCCACCATTTCAGGCTTTGATAGATTCAGCCCTACACAACAATATGATACATTTACAATAAACAAATCAGAACTATTTCCTTTTTTCTCTCAACAAAATGTATTTAATTGTATAATGCAACTAGGAACAATGTTTCAACAGAAATCTGATAATACTGGTATGATCACATACATAAAAACTACAAAACTACTGAAAACTGAAACTAAATATTACTGCTTTGATTATGTCTTTATTCATTACTTGTTTTTATATATTTCTCTGGAGTCATCTGTGAGTCTGAAATAAAGACTAAATCACTAAGAGTTGGCCCTATTGTTGTCATTCTGTATCATTCTGTACTGGCAGCTGTATAAGATATAAAGGATAAGAGTGAGAGGAGAATGTTACCAAAATCTGTTCTCCAAACTTCTTTAAGCAATAGATGAAGATAAGTCAAATCAAGATAGAGTCAATGTGGTCATCTAAATAATTATTAAGTAACACAATCTGTAAAAAACATTCAAGTATTCTGTTACTCATTGCATATTTATGAAGAGCAAAAATAATCAAAGGCCCTTGTATATAATATATTGTACAAATGCAATCTAGTCTCAGCAGAGTCTTACGTTGTAGTGAAGTTAAGCTGTGTTTGTGGAGATTCTCTGTGTGTAATTAGCTACATGTAGTTATATGACAAACCAGCCATTGGTCTGATCATCTCTATGTTTAAAATCATTATAATAACAACATAAGCTCAGCTCACAGATGTTGGTTTTGGACAATCAAAACATTAGTGGGAAAATTTGGTTTCAACTCATTCATTCATTCATCTTCTACCGCTTATCCCACTTTGTGGGGTCGCGGGTGGCTGGAGCCTATCCCAGCTACTTTGGGCCTTAGGCGGGGTACACCCTGGACAGTGGCCAGTTCGTCGCAGGGCTGACACTTAGACGTACATTGACAGACAACCATTCACTCTCACATTCATCCACTAGGGGCACTTTAGAGTCACCAATTCACCTATACATGCATGTCTTTGGACGGTGGGAGGAAGCCGGAGATCCCGGAGAGAACCCACGGTGACACGGGGAGGACATGCAGACTCCTCACAGAAAGACCAGAGTTAGCCAATGATGTTTGAGTTGTGGTTTCAACTCAAACTCTAAAAAGAAGAGCACCATGAGTGGTATACCATATGTGAAGTAACAAGCCCATAATTGAAAATGACCATATTCATGAAGAAATGGTGCCCCATTTTACTTACTATTTCAAAGTAGAGTCCAGCCCCTCTCAGGCAGCACCAGTGGAACAGTAGAAAAGAATACAGTCTGTTTCCCCTGTACTAGTTTCTCTTCACTGGTGCACTATTAATCCAATTAAATGAAAAAAAGAGTTTTCAGAGTTTAGTATATCAGAAGGCAGAGCCTTTAGCTTCCAAGCTCCCCAGACACCCTTTCAACCTTTAATACAAGGTTTAAGACATTCTTTTGGATATATGTTATAGTTCAGCTCCAGAAAAGCTGCACCAGGTCTAGTTATGGTGTCAGTGAGCTGAACTAGGTCTAGAGCTGGCGTAAGTATGTTACACCTCCAGCTCCATGAATAGGTGAGTGAATGGTTGTTTGTTTGACAGTGTGTGTCTCTGTGTTAGTGTAAGTGTTAGCTCTGTGATTACCATTGTCCTGGATGTATCTCATGACCCCCATGACCACTAAAGGGAGAAGTCGTAGAAAATAAATAAACATGAAAAAAGTGACATAGAAAAAAAGTTCAAAAAAGTTCTATGACTACAGTTCGGGCCTAGTGAAAACACTGAGGGACATTATCTCATGATGCATTGGCTTGTCCCAGAGCAGCTATAGAGATGCTGGAAAAATAAGACATATCAAATGGAAAATATCAAATGCTTGTTGTTAAAATCTTATCAGGAATAAATGGATTAATCATTCATTTTTACTTTGAAAATTATCACATTGATGGAGCAATATTCATTAATCAGAAGGCTGGGCAGGGTTAAAGTACAGTTCCTGTTATTAGTTTAGAAGAACATGTTATTCAAGGACATCACTGTTGACACTGGTTCAAGTGATATCACTGACCTCTTTTAAAAGACAAATAAAGTTATAGGAGCGATGTGTGGAAGAGACCTGAATCTAATTTAAAAAGCTTAAATGCTCCTTTTACTGACAAAAACTAATCTGATTTCACAACTTTTAATATTTCATGGCTTTTTTTTTTGCCTTAGTTAGATAGAGATAGTGCCCTTGAATTATTTAGGAGTCAAGGTCTAAAACTTTGTCACTGACTTGTTTAAATAATTTGTTTATCAGAAATGTATATTGTTCTTGTGGAACTTTGTAGAACACGTGTTTTATATGCTCATATCTTGGTAACATCTTCTCTACAGCATAAGTGTCTGCACAGCCCCAGTTTGGAGGAGCAGACAGGAGCAATGACGCAGAGTTTGTGTTGTGTCTGTTGCTGATGGGGCCAGTGAAAACACACTTTCAGAACAACTTCAAAAAGTACAATAGTGCACAAGTTTGTCATGTAGAAGGTATTCATATGATTTTTTTCATCATGTCACTGATTGGCTGCTTCTGATTTTGGCTGTTGTAATTCTAAGGTGTTTTTGTTTAATTGTAGCTGCCACTCTGCTCTTGTGTAAACTGGGAGAGTGATGTAGGTACCAGATTGGCACAGGTGGTGAGATTGGCCTGGGTTGTTAAAGTCACGTGTTGATGACATCAGCGTACTATATTTAACAAGGTCTTCGCAAGGAAAACCAAACTGGTAGGCCTTATGCAAGACAGAATAAACTTTGCTGATTTTGTTTTCAAACCAATTGTTTGTGGCTCATATGAAGGTATTATTGTTTATTGTTTACTAATCAGTAAAAGACAATCTGTAGCTCCAGCAAGCTAACTGCTCATGCTTTAACTAACGAACTTGATGCAATACCGAATATATACTTTCAAGACAAATAACAACAATGTAGGCTTTAAATAATAAAATAATTAAAATTTACATTTTCTAGAATGTAATGAGGGTAGAACAACTTCCATTTGTTAAAACAAATTGAGCAAGTTGTTTTAAAGTGTTCAAATGTGCTCGGGTTAAAACTTCCATATATGGTACGACGTACTGACAATCACTGAATCAGTAATGACATGACTGTTGTGTTATCCTGACCAGCGTTCTTGTGTCCTGAAACCTAAAGCACACCAATAACTGCCAGTACTGCTACACCAATGGTCCATACATGCAGCTAAGTTAATGCATTGCCCAGAATTCAAGATGATTTTGAGTGAGTTTGTGAACTCTTGACAGCATTACATAACCTACTATTACTCTGAGGTAGAACAAAACCGGGACATTCTGACTATCTACTGTAATTAATTAACTAGTGATAAGTATTTCACAAAACTGAATTAATTCTTTATTAACTGTCAAACAGGCGTCATCATTTACAGCCCTTTGTCAAGTTTGCTCTGATGTGACTTATCTTATCCTTTTACTACCTACAATTTATGGTTGTATGAGAGGACCCCACCCCAGTGCCACACATTTGAAATGTATAAAAGAAGCCAAAAACTCATTCATACTGGCTCTTTGTAAGGTCCCAAGGTAAGCAGGTTCTGAGGATAATGTCGCACTTATGTTGTGCTTCATGTGCTATAGCCTTACGTCAAACTTTTCTAAAACAATGGTTGCAATGATACCAAACTGAGAAAAACAGAAGTCTGGCCATAAAAGACAATGTTTATTAATAGCATGCGACAATTTCTAAAATTGGAGCAACAATTTACAGTCCTTACATTTGTAGTTAAATAACAAATTTAGAAAATTGCCCTTTTTTCTTTTTTTGGTTATATATATTTCTCATTGTCCTAATTATGTTCATTTCTTTATGTCATACACAGTAAGCCGTGAGTTTTAAAATCAAGATGACCAAGCTCACAGTTCTAGCAGGTAAACTCTCATCAGCATGGTCTGATGTCATCTGTCTCTTTTTTTGCATTTGACTAATTTCTCTCTAATGGTTATTTCCTAAGGCTTGTGCCTGGTGCTGTGCCAGTTGGGTAAGTACCACATCAGCTTCAGAAAAATACAGAAAGAGACACACATCTTTTTTCTTGTCAGAGGATTTGTTTGAACTTGAAGTGTTTTAAACTTATTGCAGCAACTGCATCCCAGATGGTGTGCTATTTCACCAACTGGTCCCAATACAGACCAGGTACTGGGAAATACATGCCCCAAAATGTGGACCCCTTCCTTTGTACCCACCTCATTTACGCTTTTTCCATCATCAACCCCAAAAATGAGCTGGTTACATATGAATGGAACGATGAGACCCTGTACAAGACTTTCAACGGACTCAAGAGCAAGTGAGAAGACCCTTTGAAAGCAGCCTTTTACTATATCCCTCTAATATTATGTAAACATTATAAGATGGCTTTTATGCTTTATAGGAACCCAGGTCTGAAGACATTATTGGCTGTTGGTGGATGGAATTTTGGATCAACACAGTAAGTTTTTTTGCAGACTTTAACCATATTGAAATTTTTTTTCTTGGGTCAGACTTGAGCCCGAATTTCTTTCGGCAGGTTCTCCATCATGGTGTCCACTCCAGCCAACCGTCAAACTTTCATCCAGTCTTCAATCAAATTCCTGAGGACTCATGGCTTTGATGGTCTTGATCTGGACTGGGAGTACCCTGGATCACGTGGAAGTCCCCCTATTGACAAACAGAGGTTCACTCTGCTGTGCAAAGTGTGTAGAAGTAGATGCAGTTCAGCTCATCTGCTTAAAAAGACATATTATTTTTAAAGGCAATCTTTTACAGGAACTTGTTGAAGCCTATGCAGCTGAGGGCAAGGCCACTGGCAGACCTCAGCTGATGCTCACAGCTGCAGTGTCTGCTGGAAAGGGGACCATCGACGCTGGATATGAGATTGCTGAGATTGCCAAGTACTGAAAAGTCTTTATTTTTCAAGGCATGGCCACTAAATGTTCAGGCTTAACTAAGTGATGAGTTTTCAGGTACTTGGACTTCATTAACATAATGACCTATGACTTCCACGGAGCTTGGGAACGTTTCACTGGACACAACAGTCCTCTGTACCGTGGCTCCCATGACAGCGGTGACCTCATTTACTTTAATACGGTAAGAACACATAACAAAGCGAACAGTCATTATTGACTGTATTCAGAGAATCACAGTGAGAAAAGAAACTACATTAACTGTTTGCCATTCTTTACTGTTAGGACTTTGCCATGAAATACTGGAGAGACCAGGGCACCCCCGCCAATAAATTGATGATGGGCTTTGCTTCTTATGGACGCACCTTCCGCCTGACCTCCTCAAACACTGGAGTTGGAGCACCAGCCAGCGGTGCTGCATCTGCTGGTCCCTACACTCGTGAGGCTGGATTCTGGTCCTACTATGAGGTCAGTCTTCACAAAAGTACAAGGGCTGATCCTAACTGGGCCCAACACACTTTCTCATCCTTTTTGTTTTTTCTTTCAGATCTGCACATTCCTTAAGGGGACCACAATCCAGTGGATCGATGACCAGAAGGTCCCTTATGCTAGCAAGAACAGTGAATGGGTGGGGTTTGACACCAGGGAGAGCTATCAGACCAAGGTATGTGACACATCAAAATGGAGTCATGTGCCCTTTAGATGCTCAAGAGCATGTGCTCCCACTTAAGTTTTTTTCCAACTTTGGTATTTTAATATACCTTTAAGACTGACTAAAATAGTTCATCAACAGCATTGTTCAAAATGAATGTCAGAGATAATGTAATTTCTTTACCTGTCACCGCTGTATCTGAATGTTCCTGTTAGTATATGTAGTATGTAGTATGTAGTATATGTCACATTACATGCTGTACTGACAGTAATGATTACTTTCTAACTACTCTCTGTGTTGTAGCAACTACAAGTTATTATATGAAAGCATCATACAATACAGAAAAGCTTTCTTTGCCCCTCATCCCACAGGTTCAATATATGAAGGACAACAAGTTTGGAGGTGCATTTGTGTGGGCCTTGGATCTGGATGACTTTAATGGAGAGTTCTGTGGACAGGGAAAACATCCTCTGCTGTCCCACCTCCGAAACCTCATCAACAGTGGTTAGTGTGGCTTTTCACTCATCTACCAATAAGGATACATTTAACTTAGTTATGCTTCAATGTGTTCAAATCCATTTGTGTACACCTTTCAGAGATGCCTCCACCCCCTGCAACCACCACCAACAAACCATCAGCAACCACAACCACTGCCAAACCAGCGACCACCACCACCCCCAGACCCAGCGGTACAACCACCACCCCTATCCCCGGACCAGGCTTCTGCAAAGACCTGCCTGATGGCATCTACGCCCACCCAACCGACAGCACCCTGTTCTACGAGTGCACCGGGGGCACCACCTACCTGAAGAAGTGCGGAGGAGGCACTGTGTTTGACGATAGCTGCAAGTGTTGTGTGTGGCCCACCAAGGCCTGAGGGGAAAACCTATGTACCAATAAAGATGCAAACTGTACCAATGTACTTGTTCAATCAGAAAAAAGAGAAAGCAACATGAAACAATAAAGTTTTGAGCAAACAAAAATGTATCTTTTTCTGTGCTTTACATATAGACAAGTTAAGTGTATGATGAAAAAGAAATTTAATTTGTATTTCTCATTGATTCAGACACATAGAAACAACTGACATTCATGATGGTTAAGATTTCATCAATGATTCTGATCCTGATCAAGAGGTTGGTCGAGGAGCCAATTGCGGCACCTGAGTAAAAGTAGTCTTACTTTAAAATAAAAAGGACACCAGTCGAAAGAATGGTATTCATCTAATTTAAAAGATATAACTTTTTGAGTTTTAGAAAACAGAGGCAAAAAAAACAAGGCATTTTGTAAAGAATATGAAAATGAACAAAAAATGAAGTCCTAAAAAAATGAAATTCTCTGTTCTTATGAACCTTTAAAAACATGCAGACTACAGACTAATCCTCCAGTCACTACCACTGAACAAGATACTGGCTCAGATCTGAAATCTGAATATTAGCATTAATCACGACAGCCTGTAATGTTATGTGATAGTGTTTAACAAGTAAGACCAGAAAAATATTAAAATATAGCTTTAGCTCAAGAACATGGCTGCACCCACCTCAGGCCCAAAGCAGCTGGAATATGCTCCAGCCTCTCCACACTGAACCGATAAAAAGCAGAAAATGAATTAATGATGATATAGCTTAAAATTTATCAGAATATCTTATGACATAAAACCTTAAAATAATTTAGAAAGTTCATAATCTCTTCTTTGTCCTTCTTTCATAATAGAAGAGGGCTCAACAAATCCCTGACTGTGTCATTCTGAGGCTCGCTACTATCTCACAGGGATCATATTATCTGTTGCTGGAGATAAGACACATCCAGCTCCATTGTCTGTATCGACAGTACTAATATTTATGTGGGAATTATTGGGCAGATTAGATATCATAACCACAACAGACAAAAACAACTTATGTAACCTTGTTGGCCTAAATGATCTCTGTGTTTTACTTAACAGCTTCAGTGACATCTCTTCTTTGAACATTGACCATGCTCAGTGACTATCAAGATGTCCACCCCTCAATCATTAAGATAAGTCCAACAATTAGAGTGGAAAAAAAATAACACTCTTGAAGTTTGGAATATGAATGTCACAGACTGATATCTACTTTCGAATAAAACAACTGTCTACCACAGAGCACAAACTTTCTAACTCCCTTTGAAATGAGTGCAGGGACAGTTCCACACATTAACTCCTGTTGTCCTAACCTGTCTCTATCTGAAAATGGCCTGCACATCAAATATTGTACATCATTTAAAAGGAGAATCATAGTGGTCAGATTTTTTTTATGTAACTTTGCCCCACAGGACCTCAGCCTTATGCGTGTGGGTTTTTTTTACCCACGTTTAACCCATGTGATGCCCAATGGGCTCAAAGATGGGACAGTTTGATGATGTCATAATAATTAAGTGTTTTACACAATTCGTTTTTTTTTTTTAAGTCCATGATTCACAAACTAGCAACAAACGCAACTTTAAGTTAATAAATTATTTAAGTAATAGGTGCTCTGTTGTCCCTTTACCAGACATCTCTGTTTACTTTGTTCCACTCCAACAGTCCAGCAGAACTGACAGAAAAGCAAGTAAGCATTCTGGTCTAAGCGTCCTCACCAAAAATGCCAAGGTCTTTGTCTTATTTGTTTACTTTTTGTCCAAAGGAGCTAGACTACAAATCCTACCATGTAGCTGTGTGTTGTTGTTAAGACCAAATCAAAACCAAGACCTGTACATGATACCTGGGAAGAAATCCCAAAAATACAGCAGCTCTAAATGTCAAATGTGCAGGTCCAGTCTCAGACCAAAGGCAAACTCATTCATTTCGTGATTAAAGATTGAATCATGAAGCAGTGGTATATATACTGATAGAAGTTAGAGGTGTGGACATATTTTATCTGTATGTGCTCTATGTTAATGCCTTTTCTCGTTAGTGTTACGATAACGCATTGTTGCCATTTTTAAGATGTTATTTTTTCAAAATGAAATTCATTCATAGAAGGTAAAGAAAAGAGTGAAGGACATGGCTGTTGACCCACAATGAGCAGGTCTTGTGTGGGGCACATTGTGATGGCAGTTCTCAGTCAATTATTATCTACATATGGTTCAGACTTTACAGGGTCTTATCTTGTCTAATAAAGACAGCAAAGGCCAGCCCTGCTCCTCCTCTGGGCCTCTGTATAAAAGATCAAGTGTTCAGCCTCAGCTTTGGGTCTGTTTTGTTTAGGCACAAGGTGAGGACACACAGGACACAGCAGGTGGTTTGCAGATGAGCTGGTATTGAATGAACGTATTGTTTATGTTACAGTAATTCCCCAAAGGTGAGAAGTTGGTTCAAGATGACCAAGCTTACACTTCTTGCAGGTAAAGCATGATGAGATGGTCCAATAGGACACGTATTTTTTCTGTTGGTCTGACTGAACTCTTCTCTCTTCTTTAGGCTTATGCCTGGTGCTCTGCCAGCTGGGTAAGGCCGATTCTTTACTTATTTTACATCATATACCTACTGTCCTCTATTCTTTAGTTTATCTACATCAATTCTAAAAATTTCCATGTCCTACAGGTTCTGCCACTCAGATGGTGTGCTACTTCACCAACTGGTCCCAGTACAGACCTGGTGATGGAAAGTACATGCCCCAGGATGTGGACCCCTTCCTGTGCACCACCCTGATCTATGCTTTCTCCATCATCAACCACAACAATGAGCTGGTCACCTATGAATGGAACGATGATGTCCTCTACAAGTCCTTCAACGGCCTTAAGACCAAGTGAGTGCTAGGATTTTAGTGTCGAAAGTACAGACAAATAAGATGATTTTTTTGCACTATATTTCCACTTAGCTGTATTTGTTTCATGTCTGCATGTATTGCACAAAGTTGCTGCAATGTTGTGGCAACACCGCAACCTTTGTCGTCCATTCACATTGAAGGGGCTCAGTAGTTTATCTTGGCCCAATCTCTGAACATCTTAACTTTAACTTTTATCGCAAATCCATGGATAAAAACATAATTTCTTTATGCAAATGTGTATAGTTTAGTGACTGAAGTACATATAATCTGGATTGTCAAGGGCACTATGAAATGAATTATCTGAATCTGTGTTAGAAGAAAGAAAATAGTTACTTTTACAAGAGCGCAAACTAGAGGTATACCAAGGACAGAAAACCCATTGACTGACAACTCCCCGTTCTCACAAAAGAGTAAAAAAACACAAAGTTCCCATAACCTTTTAAGTAATGTTGCTGGTGATGGCAGCGCTCAAGTGAGGTTCAGATATTCTTCTGAGCTTTTTTCTTTATCTTTACAGGAACCCTCATCTGAAGACTCTGCTGGCTGTTGGTGGATGGAACTTTGGCTCTCAACAGTGAGTATCATTAATTCGTGTGATTGTAGGGTGCAGTGACATAATCTCACAATACAGATGAAATAGCAAGAAAAAAGCTGAAAATGTTAAGTGAGTTGTGGGTTTTTTTTCTGATCACTGTGGGTATTATAAGAAAAAGCATGATTTTGTAACAGTATGTAAAAGAGGTGACTACAGACCCATGATGTGGTTGTCAATAATGAAAGTTATTTTGGTGGTAATACTGATTTAACTTCAGATGAATAAACAGCACAAGGCTCAGAAATCACTGTCTTCTCAACAAGATGTATGCCTTTTACGGAACAAGAATACAACAGATTTTACAACAACTACATATCAAATGTCACACCTGTTACTTCACCTGCAGCTAAAACCATGCAAAAAATCCTAACAAAGTCCACATCCCTTCAGGTTCTCCATCATGGTGTCCAATCCAGCCAACCGTCAGAAGTTCATCCAGTCCTCCATCAAATTTCTGAGAACTCATGGCTTTGATGGTCTGGATCTGGACTGGGAGTACCCTGGAGCTCGTGGAAGTCCCCCAGAGGACAAGCAGAGGTTCACTCTGCTGTGCAGGGTGAGTCAAGGACACACACTAATGTATCCCACTCTCAGGGCCTCACTGTTAATAGTTATTGTGTTTCCATAAAATATGGTGGTAATTTGGGGACGCACGGTGGCAGACAGGTTAGTGCTGCTGACTCACAGCAAGAAAGCCATGGGTTCAACGCCTGGGACGGCCAACCTCAGTTCCCCTGTGAGGGGTGTGCATGTCCTCTCTGTGTTACTTGGGTTCTCCGGCTTTCTCCCACTGTTTAAAGGCATGCATCTAGAGGTTAGATGAATGCAAGATGCTAGATGACATCTGTCAATGTCTGTGTCTAAATGTCAGCCCTGCAATGAACGGGCCATTGTCCATGGTCTACAAAAGCAGCTGGGATCGTCTCCAGCTGGGACACCCACAGCCCGGCGGTTGTGGGTGGCTGGGACTAAAATTGTACTTTACTTATTTTATAAACATTTACTAATGAAAAAAGTATAACCAGATCTAAACATGTAGATATCTAATATTTATACACAATGAAAACACCTTATCTTACACAAGCTGGAAAGAGAGAGCTAGTAGTTCCTCTCAAAAGGACACTCCCCTTGAGCTGTGGTCTGCAGTTTCTCTGAATCCATTACGGGACCTTTTTCTCTTCACTGTCACCAACTGTTTGTTTGCTGATGACTATAGTTATACTGTTATTTTACGGTGTGCCTTTGCAGGAACTGGTTGCAGCCTATGCAGAAGAGGCCAAAACCACTGGCAGACCTCAGCTGATGCTCACAGCTGCAGTGTCGGCTGGAAAGGGAACCATTGATGGCGGATATGAGATTGCTGAGATTGCAAAGTAAGTTTGAGGGCTTTGAAGATTGCAAGAAAAAATACAGTTAGGATTATGTGTTTAACTTTCTCTATTACGTCTACCTTCAGAGAGCTTGATTTTATCAACGTGATGACTTACGACTTCCATGGAACGTGGGAGCAGTTCACGGGACACAACAGCCCTCTGTACCGTGGGTCTGAGGACTTCGGAGATCTCATTTACTTCAACACCGTAAGAGGCCACACAAAGAGTTCACTTTATAGATCTGTCTCCATAGATGCTTACCTCTGTGTGTTGATTTTTGTAGGACTTTGCCATGAAATATTGGAGAGACCAGGGCACCCCAGTGGAGAAGCTGAGAATGGGCTTTGCTTCTTACGGACGCACCTTCCGCCTGACCTCCTCGAACACCGAAGTTGGAGCCCCAGCTAGTGGTCCTGCATCTGCTGGACCCTTCACTCGAGAGGCTGGATTCTGGTCCTACTATGAAGTACAGAATTTAACTGGTCTACAAAATATGCTTATTGTCATGGTCATTACTGTATCCTGGTGTGTAGTGAAAGAGTGGTATAGTTGTACACTGCTGCAATT
Organism: Rhyacichthys aspro; assembly: GCA_036850595.1. Classification (NCBI taxonomy): domain Eukaryota; kingdom Metazoa; phylum Chordata; class Actinopteri; order Gobiiformes; family Rhyacichthyidae; genus Rhyacichthys; species Rhyacichthys aspro. The sequence goes on from CM072152.1 coordinate 1,599,057, forward strand.
AACAGCAGATTAGAAGTCTATTAACACAAGAATGAACTAACTGCTAATTTATTTGAAAAAAAAACCCGAAAAAGAAAAAAAGATGATGTGATGTGATGAAGTGATGTTTTGACCTCATTATTTATGATTTGTGGTCTAGATCTGTGGTTTTGTCAAGGACACTAAGCTCGAGTGGATTGAAGACCAGATGGTTCCTTATGCCACCAAGAACAACGAATGGGTGGGATATGACACAAGGGAGAGCTACGAGATTAAGGTATGAGGAAGTCTGTTGGTTCACTCAACACAAGACAAGTTGAGTGACTCCGCCCTCTGTGTCTCTACAGGTACGCTACCTGCAGGAACAGAAGTTTGGTGGGGCCTTTGTGTGGGCTCTGGATCTGGATGATTTTGCAGGACGTTTCTGTGGAGAGGGCAACCACCCTCTACTCTCTCACCTCCGCAAACTCCTGAACATTGGTAAGACATAAAGATGTTATGTTATTGGTACATGTATATGTATTTTATTTGTAAATGATGGGTTGGTAGGCCACAAATAAAAATACTGGTCCTGGTAGTCTGTCCAATTTAAGACACATTTGATGTTTTTATAATTTTACGTTTACATGAATAATATGCCCTATTTGGTCCAATAATTTGACCCAAGAAACAGGTGCATTGTCTCTGTTTTCTCAGCTTTTCTCATTTTATCTAACAGCATTTGATTGAACAATTAAATTGGGTTGTGACCGAGTTATGGACCATTGATAAAGATGAACTTGATGGCCTGATCATATTTCGATTTCTCACATGCAGAGCTGCCCCTCTGCCCCCGACTACCACCCGTGACCCCAGTGCCACCACCCTGACCACTACCACCACCACCACTACCACCACTCATGCGCCAGGCCCCGGCTTCTGCAACGGAAAACCCGACGGCCTGTATGCCAACCCCGACGACAAGACCAGCTTCTACCTGTGTGCCGGCGGAGTCGACCACATCCGCCACTGCGGAGCCGGAACTGTCTTTGATGAGAGCTGCAAGTGCTGCGTCTGGCCCTGAGCACTGACCCAACTGTTGTTGTAAGATATGAAACAGAATGCAAAGGTTCTAAATGTTGTCATTAGTTTTGTATGGATGAAATGTATTTTTTCTGGAACATTGCAAATTGCGTACTAAGGTGTTAAAGTACTACTTGTAAAGAACAGAAGTAAGACACAGCCACTACATCAGTTGTCAACTGTCCACTCAACAGCAGAATATTAAACTAACTGGACCTGGACTATCTTATTCAAGCAAAAATATCAACAATAAACAATAATAAACCACACCTGTCCCTGCCTTGTCTTTTTCACTGCTGTAGATGCTGAGAATCTAGGATGTTAGCATCTGGGGTTAGCCATATTACCTACTAAGCAGAGTTGGATTAAGGCATAGGCCATATATAGATGGTGGTGGAACATGGGGAAGGGACGCCAGGAGACGAGGTACAAAGAGGAAAAAAAACCTATACAAATGTGGTGCTCTACAGCAGATATTGTTAAAAATCTTCCATGGACGTGTCTGTAGAGGTTCTCAGTCATCCAGGATATTATCAAGAAAAAGGTTTTTTAAAAAAGGCACTTGGACAACAGTTTGGAGGTTGAAGTTGATTTTATCCCTCCCTCTGCCAATTCTGGACTTGAAAATGCCACACATTTGACTGAAAATTGAAGTAGCTCTGTGTTTTAGATCTTAAACAAGAGGTATGCTATTTTATGCTTGTGTAAAAAAGAACCGTTCAAATACCTAATAGCATAATGTAACAGTAATCATCTAATCAAAAAATAGGGCCTTAAGATGTAATTGAAGCTTAAATATCAAGGATTTTCATAGATGAGAATTTTCAGCCTGGGTCTGGGACTTTGGCCAATCACATGCTCACTTCTGGAAAAAGGAGCGTTCCCATTGGTCTACAACGGCTTGTCAACAAGAAGTTTTTGGCTGCCAATAAAAGATTAACACACTGAAACAGTTAATGTGCATTGCATTAATTTTATAATGCAATATTTCACAGACTCTTCCTTTCTCTTTTATCATGATCAGTTTTAATTTTGACAGCAAATTTGAATTTACTTTTAGTCATAATTTAGTCAGCTAACTGTTTTTGTCAAGTTTTAGTCGACTAAATTTAAGAATTTAGTTGACGATAACTACAATAGATTTAGTAAAATGTAAAGGGTATTGCATTTTCAATGTTTATTTTCTGAAGTAATAAATTATACCTGAATTAAATGAAACTAGTACTTACCTGTTACAGCTGTTATTGAGGTCTAAATGTACAATACACACAAAGTTCACACTTATTCCAAACACAAATATATCTTTATTTAAAATTGTTTAAATAAAAGGCCATCTTTATAATAATAAAATAAGTAGGAGATGTCTGCTTTCCCTGACCAATAAATGTTTGTTTTTTTTGTTTTTTTTAACAAAATTAATACTTTACCTGTATAATAGGTTTAACATCAATTATCACTTTAGTATTCACCTTCAATATTCCACACTAAAATCTATGTCCATATGTTCCCCCTTCTTTTTCTCCCAAGCATCAACACAGTTTGAAATTTAAAAACCGTTCTCTTTTCATTGCTGTTGTCTTCCCACAGCTCTAACAAATGTTTGTCTCTGATATCACTTCAGCGACGCACAAAAACATGAGTTCTGATTGGATATCAACTCTGATATCAACTCATACAATCTCTTCCTTTTCATTGGATTTAGTCTCTGTTCATTTTTGTTTCGTTTTTATTCATTGATGAAAGTGTCGATACATTTTCGCTCTCATTAATTACTTTTTATTTATTTTTTGTTTAGTTTTCGTCCACAAAAATATGTTGTTAATGAAAACTATGACGAAAATTACTTGTCAACAAAATTAAAACTGATCATGATAAAATAATAGTTGCTGAAAGTTAATAAGATTAAACAGACTGAGTTTTGGCAATGTTTGGCAACAGATTGGCAGAGCATGAACCAGTTAATGGCTAAAGAATTCACCTACCAAAAAGGGACAGACAGGAGGAGGCTGAGCACTAATGCCAAAGTGGTTTATGTCTAAATTTTAAAACACATCCTTTGTCAAGTAAATATAACCTTAGCTGATATAATGCTCCATGAATGATCCAGCTGCTGAATTCCATAAGCGATCACCACAGAGTAAACCTGTTGTCTATCCAGAATGTCAAAAATATACTCATCCAGAACATGCAAAAGGCCATAGTACCACCACTGTACTGGCAATGTTTTTATTTTGCTACCTACAGTAACTGTTTTAATTCTAGTTGTGAAATCTCCTCTCAAGCTGCAAGTAAAGTAAGGTGCACTAACTGAGCTCTAACTTGTGTTTAGCCCTGGAGTTAGAAGCATCAGTGTGACATGCCTATTGTCTCACACGTCTGTAACTGTCAGGCTCTTTCAGCAAAAACATATCAGCATTACCAGCTCACTTATGAAAAGTACAAACACTTGGTGTACTGTTTCAAACACAAAACAGGTCAGTCTGGATTCACGGGGAACTGGTTGGGTATGTATGATAAATGTCACTGACATTTTTGTTTTCTATATGGTTTCTGACAGTGTTTATGTCAGAAGGTGAAAAAGTAAACAGACTGTAGGTATCTCTAAGTGCAAACTTGTGTTGTGTTTTGGCCATTTGTTCAAGAACAGCATTCACAGCATCTATGTGAAAACAAAGACACCATAGACAACTGTTGGCTGTTAGTTTTTCAGGGCTTCTCCACAAAAGAATCCATTTCTTAAAGCCAGCCCGTCAGTAGCACTGCGTAACTTTTGTGTTGGTTTTACTAGCTGGATAAATACAAACATGAAGGAACTGACCTAAATCAGGGAGTGACAGCTAGGCCATTTTCCAATTGCCAGGATCCTTCCTCCAGAGGCGGCTCCTCCCAAGACAAGGGTAGAGTCCTGGATAACTCGTCATAAGTCTTTTGGAACAGGAGTTCAATTTTATTTATATGTAATTAAATATTTGAAGATCAAAATCTAAATAAATCTTTTCCAAAAATGAATACAATGAAAAATATGGTAGGTTATATTTATGATGATCTGATTTTAGTTAGAGTCTGAAACTGATCCATGGCTTGTGAAAAAAGGACATCTGTGGAGCTTATTAGTTGGTTACATTAACTGATATTTATTGTATTTATTTACGTCACAAAGAGCTGTGTGTGACAACTCCAAAGGAGTCCCTCCAAGGAAGGATCCCGGCAGTATGGAAACGGCCCCACTCTCAACCATGGATGTATTATTAGAACAGGATACTAAATTAGTAAATAAAAAACATTGCTGCCCATGATTTTAAATGGATGTTGCTCATTGGAAAAAGGTTTTTGGCTTCCAGGTTTATTTCCGCATTATGCGGCCCAAAGAGCGGGCACACTACAGCACTCGTGCATGCGGTCTTGTGTGTTACCCATATATACAATCAATGGTTTTACCGGATGAAGGGTTTCACATGATCTGTTCAGACCAATGGCCATTAAGACACACTAGAGCGGTGTGGTCCTTACTCCCTAATATGGTCTACATTTGTAAGATCTGACAGAAAGCTGCCGTCTCTAAAAATCCATCAGTTGGTTTAACATAGATAGTATCTTCCAGGATGATTTCTCTTCCCCAGAAGCACCATAATAATCATTAATAAAATAAAATGAATTTACCCTCTCCTTAGTTGAAGTTTTATGTCTTTACAATGGTAAAAGAGCTATTTTCATTTGGACAAGCCTATTAATTACAATAAAATGCTGTGTATTACTTTTGTTTTTACCCAAACACCTCCATACTGCGTCATGGGACAAATACAAGGATCTTTATTTATCTGCAAAAGGAATATTTTAAAATACCAGTTGGATTGGGTTGGTGTCTGATACCTACAGAAAACTCCTGAAGAACATGAATGAATGAATATTGAAATAATTCATTTTGAATGAAAATTCTATCTCCATCCAAGTATCTCCTTTTTAATAAACATCCATCTTAGACACTTTTATCGTAGGATAAATAATTAGCATTTGAATGAGGCTTGTCACACTGTAATGTGAGACCTGAGCCCAGATTGATGTTTCACCTGTATACTGGAGTGTCACTGTTCTCAGACGCACCACACAATGGCCAACTGCTGGATGTATCTCATGGGGGCTCTGCTGATCATCCACTCTTGTGAGCTCAGCGGTTTCCACCATGTCAGGAGCATATTCTGCTGAATACAACGACTGATTGTATTTTCTTTTCCTCAGCAACCACGACCAAATTGGTGTGTCACTTTACCAACTGGTCGCAGTACAGAACAGGAGTGGGCAGGTTCGTGCTGGAGAATGTGGACCCCTTCCTGTGCACACATGTGGTCTATGACTTTGCCATCATCAGCCACGACAACAAACTGACAGAGAATGATCAGAACGAGAGGAGCTTGTACCTGTCACTCAATGAATTAAAAACCAGGTATTTCTCTGACTGTATGTTCCTCTGTTCATGAACTACTGCAATGTCTTTCAGTATCATCTTGTTTATAACACATGATGACAAAGAAGAAAATAGTGAGTTGGTGCATTTTCTAACATGCTTATGTAAGACATGAGCTGAAAATGTTATGCAGGATTGCACCAACTAATTCTCTAATTAAGAAGAGCTAACATTTAAAATGAATTTTACTATAGTCAGATTGTGACTGATGTAGTCTTATTTGTGGATACTCTTGTAGGCACAGTGGAACGTGGAAAACTCTTGTTTCATATTAATTTCGATTTTACTGCTAAATGAGATTTGCCACTTTGTTGTTTGGTAGCTTGGGCTTGTGACAAGTTTATGCCTGTTGGTTCTGAACACGTATAATTGTTTAAGTGTGCTGAATCAGTCTCAATCGGTATTTTTTTCAAAAGATTATACATTCAAATTATTTAAATGGTTTCAGTTGTTTTGGTTGATTTGTCCATTAAAATCCAAATACAATGAATGAAACAACTATGTTACTACTACTAAGTCATCATTATGCTCTTTAAAAAATATACAATAGAGCCATCATAGGTCATTTTCCTAGCTAGGCCTATTTCACTGTCACACAATAATGGTCTTACACAGAAGAAGCCATGGGATAACATTTGTGTTGAAGTACTGCAAAAAGTGGAAATTCCAACTTAAAAACTTACTTAAAAGTGGATAAAAACCGTAAAACTCACTCCATCTGATATTTGTCGTCCTCAGAGCAGCCATCTGCATGTTTTATGAACATTATGAAATCGAATAATTTTTTGGATGTCAAAAAGGTAAATATTCAGATCTGTAAGGTGTTTCTAATAATTGGCCCACCACTGTATACATAATGCTGACCATTATACCCTATTACATAAAATGCATCTTCAAAAGTTGGAGCAGGATTACATTTAAGTATTTTTGAGTTTCATTATATTTGAGTTTCACTTCATTACATTCAAATGTGGGTCAAATGGACATTAAGGAAAACCATGTTTGAAGCTTGGTGCAACACATTCTAAATGAATCCTTGTGGGTGCGACCCTTATGTAAATCTATAGTCAGTGCAGTCTTTTTAAAATAATGCACTGCATTATTAGTGCTCTTCGCCAAACCTTTAACTGCTAAACACAGACAGAGGAGTGAACTGTGGTGATAAAAGCTTCCAGATCCACTCACACATGGCTTCAATGTTGAGTCTTACCTGGAGGCTGGTGCATATTTACTATATTTTTTTCAGGAACACTGAAATGAAGACTTTACTGTCAGTCCGAGAGCAGAGCCAGGATGAACTACAGTGAGTACACACCTCCACCTGCTGCTTCAGACTACTGCTACTACTGCACTAGTCCAAATACTTAATCATGGCTTTGGTCAACTTGCTATAATCAACAGATAAAGCTGGATAATAACAGAGAGCCGTGTGAAAAAGTTATTACCCCTCTGAATTCTGTGTTCTCATATAAGCCTTACTGTTAGGTCAATAAGACCGACTCACAACACGTATTTCACAGACAATGAAAAGACATGGAAAAAAGTCAAACTAATTTAAGTACTACATGCATGAGAATTAAAATGCTATGTTGCCGCAAAATGCTACTAATCACCAGACCTTTACTAACTGATCATCTGTAGATGTGCAGACCTATGAAAGCAGAGGTTTTGGCACTTTGTTGGTCTGTAGTGAGTATTCATGTGTATGTTAATGCTGGCCAGAGCTAAAGACATAAGTAATAGTTTTAAAGAATTAGAATCAGTCTGGAATGTTTTACAGAATGTTTTATCACCTTAGCTTACCATTTGTTTGTGTAGCATGTGTCACTCACCAATTTGGGTCACTATGATTTGGTTTGGAGTCAAAATTTGCTATGCACATGCTCAGACAATTTGCACATGTGCAGTAGTCTGAGGCAGTAGTATTTGCTATTTCACACAATATTTTCAAACCACTCCAACAACTGTACCATTAACTTAACAGGTTTTCCAAAATGGTGTCCACTGTAGCCAACCGCCACACCTTTGTCCAGTCTTCTGTCACCTTCCTGAGGGCTCAGGGCTTTGATGGTCTGGACCTGGACTGGGATCATCCTGCAGAGCATAAGCACAAATTCACTCTGCTCTGTAAGGTGCTTCCTACTATTCTTATTGTCGTTAGGATACTTCTTACAACAGAAGGAAACACACTGAACACTGGTACTTCCTGGAGATCATCTATATTTATGCAGTGTTGGTACAGATGCACTGCCAGATTTCAATAAGTAGACACTGTTTGTGTTTTTCCTCTCACTGCCAAGCTTTAATACAGACCACTATGGCAGTGCTTTCAGAGGATTTGTGAATGTGGCAGGACTCAGAAAAGTCTGTAGTGTGTAGAGTGAAGAGCAATGGAACTAGGACAGTGGTGGGCAAACTAAGACCCGGGGGCAACATGCGGCCCGTTGAGCTGTGTAATGCGGCCTGCCAAGGATTTACAAAGTATTTATAATTTAATATAAGACAGCACATATTTGGCCATATTCCTTAAATGCCTTGTGCTTTTGCTAAAGCAACCATCATATCTACATACAGAAAACTTCCATTCACACAAGTTTTTAATGTGGACAGAGATATTTGACAGAGATTATTGACTGAAGTCCAGTCAGTACCATATGTCTTACTTGCCAAGAAACTGTTGCAGTTTTCAAAGAACATAATATCAGCCACCACTTTTCCGTGAAACATTATACTAACTAGTCTGTGCAAGAAATGGTACAAGTTTTCTAATGTAATTTATACTAGTTTATAGTTTAGTGGTCTGGCCCGTCTGTCAGATTTTGAAACCTAGTGTGGCCCTTGAGCCAAAAAGTTTGCCCACACCTGAACTAGAACAATTCTTTGTAGAGCTCCTGTCCTGCTTGTTACAAAAATGCCTTTTTACATTATAGATTATGATTCACTATTTAAAAAATGTGTGTGTTTTTTTTGCTTGAATTTAATTATGCTTTTTGGAAATGTAACCAAGGTTTAATGTGATGCTTGTATGTACTAGTATTATTAACAACAGTTTCACCGATTTCCAGGATCTACTGCAGGCTTTTGAAAATGAGAGCATTGGAACCAGGAGAACGAGACTGATTCTGTCTGCTTCTGTGACGCCGCAAACTGAAGTTTTCGACAGAGGCTATGAAGTCGCAGAGATTGCAAAGTAGGACCTGTCATTTCTAACCTGACCTTCCTTCCCTTGTTTTTCTTGTTTTTTTGGGGGGGTTTTTTCATCAAAGACAAATGCAAAGCATGTAATGTGGTTAAACAATAATGTAATATACTTTTGAATGATGTGTTACATGTAGTAACTTTCTACTACATTTACACAGTGGATCTTTAACTTAACCTAACCTCAAATTAATTACTGCATAATTCTTTTACTATGAACTATGCATGCACTATGTTGATGTTATCAGTTGATGGTATCAATCCATCCATATAGCTTATCTGGGCATGGGTTGTGGGGGCTGCAGTCTAAGCAGAGATGCCCAGACTTCCCCAGACTTCCTTCTCCCTAGACACTTCACAGGCTTATCCTGAAGAGTACCAAGGTATCGATGTGGATAAGCAGCAGCTCTACTCTAAGCTCCTCCTCCTCCTACTGTGCTACTCACCCTAGCTCTAAGGGAGCACCCTGCCACCCTGGAGGAAGGTCATTTTGGCCGCCTGTATCCAAGATCTTTTCGGTTTCGGTCATGACCCAGAGCTCAGCTCCTTCCTTACCACAACAGGCCGGTATATTGATTACTGCTGAAGCTGCACTGATTTGATCTGATCCAAACTCCTGTTTTATCCTTCCCTTATTCTGAACAAGACCCCAACATACTTGAGGCAGGAACGTTTAATGGTCAGGACACTGTAGTCTAAACACACTTGTTGCTCTTGCCTCTGTTTCCCCTTTGTAAGGTTCACATGATTACCTAAATCAGAGGTCCCCAAATATGGAGGTGTGCCTTCTAGGGAGAGAGAATTCTCAGGGGAGGCCATGGATCATAAGCAGCACGCATTTATTTTTGAGCTGTTTATATTTTATACTGACAATGATTTAAATATATACTGTCCTCTTAGACCAGTTTTTATCCTGCAACAAGTGTTTTGTTCTAGATAAAATTAATTTGAATTCCGTGACTCTTCCTTTCTCTCCTCCCCCTCACAATGCCATGTTTATGTGGGACAGACCATCCACAGAGCACTGAGAGCAGGGTCGCGCTGTCAGAGAGAGCATAGGAGGCTCCAGGTGAAATGCTGAAAACAAATCCCCTGCTTCTCTATTTTATACATAGTTCATATTCAAAAGTTGATGAATGAGCCAAATCTCAGGAAAAGCTAACAACACAAAACAAACTGATTTTCTGAAGGTCCCTCACTTCCAGGGACGTACGGTCAAGGGACCCTAATTCCCTAATTTGTGCCCTTAATGTTTTACGGTATATGATTTCAATCATTCTTTTGCGCGAGCAAGCATCTGATAAAATGCACTAAAATGCACAGTAAACCAGACAGTACCTCTGCCTCACTGAAGGGGGCATGCTTCCACTGCTATTACTTTTGTCCTGTGTCCTGTAATGCCACTTGATGGCACATGTACGCACATAGCAAAAGTACTAACTGCAGAGTTAGTAAATCACTGTTGTGAAGTGTTCTCATTGCACTTATTCATTTACAGAGTGCACTATCTTGTTCTACACTGCTCTGTTCTTCATTCAGCCACGCTACACCTCATCTTGGTGACAAATGATCCTCCTTCACTATTTTTTTCATCAGAAGAAAACATGGCTGCTCATTTGCTGCTGCTGCCATTTTTGCCCTTTACTGGAGAACTGCCAATGTCTTTTGAGATGTGGATGCAGATGTTCAGCAACTACTAACTGTTAATTAAATCAATGGGAAATGCCTGGCCTGAAGAGCACAGGAGAACTATGTCACTTCGCTGCTTAGGAGCAGGAACAGCATCTTTTTTACTCATTGTCAGATATTAAAGACATATGTACCAGCCATTACTTAGAGAAAGACTTTAGATGGAACCTGATATGACACTGGATAAAGCTGTTATAGTATAGTAGCACAAGTGGAATTTTGTGGCTCACCAAGCTGAAACAAAACAACAGACACATACTACGACAGATATGTCCTACCTCTACAAGCTGACCTAAAATCATTGATGACAACAGACTCTGAATCTACAACCAGCATACCTACTGCCCCTGACATAGGCTGTGTACACAACTTTATGCATAAGGTAAAAATCAGTCAAGGTCATGTATATGGCAAAACTCTACCTAACCATCACCAAAACCTGTGACTATGGACTTGGAGCTGTTTTTACATAAGTACAACCTGGCCATACAGAGAAACCAGTTGCTCTTGCTTCTAGTACACTTACTGCCACTGAGCACAAATACTGTATTGTTGAAAAAAAAGTGCTCACTTGTGTATGGGGCACAGAGAAATGTGGAACATATTTTGGGAACGCCACTTTACTATAATCTACCATCTCTACCATCACCAAAATTACACTGTTGACTGTCTTTCACACATTTCATTACAATCGTCCACTGAAACTAACTGCAAATGCTGAACCTGAGCTGGTAGCGCAAGTATCTGTTACATAGCCCCTCTCCAGTATGTACAACTGCCTGAAGGTCCATGGAAAAAACATGGCCCGAATGACACTTTGCAATCACACTGACTAAACTGACTATTATTTATTCTATTATTAAGTGGCATAAACTTTCTTTTTCACATAATACCACTACACAGGATGTTATTCAGTTCCTGTCTTAGTTTTCAGTCATCATGGTGAACCTGAGAACATGGTTAGGACAATGGTACACAGTTCACCTTTCTACCAGCTTTCAATTTCTTCCTCCAAACACAAGGCATAGGCCATAGTAGAAAATCTGTCTACGACCCCGCTGGAGCTGTCAGATCCATTCAACATGGCATACCAGTTATCCTCCCAGGCCTAGTGGGAATACACAAAAACAAAAGCTCACTGAAAAAAATTTGGGAACCAAGCAATGTGCCACTCACACAGTGCAGCAGTTGTGGAGTCACCTTCATCATGTGTTTCAAACAAAAAGCACAAGAGGCTGCTGATCTCTTTAAATCATATTTGTGCAAAACAGCGTGTTTACTGTGTAGAAAATGTCTGCTTTCAGGTACCTGGACTTCATCAGTGTGAAAACATTTGATGTGAGTCATGGTGAGGACACAGTCACAGCCCACCACAGCCCACTCTACAGCAGCAACCACACCAGCATCGTAATCACTTTTTCATCTTTACATCATCAGATGCTGAAAAAAGCTGTAGATCTATGCAGTGTTAACATTCATGATCATTTTCCAGGATCATATAATGCAATACTGGCTGGACCAAGGAGCCCCTGCAGGGAAGTTGTTGCAGGGTTTTCCTGTTCATGCACGTTCCTATGCGCTATCCAGTGGAGCATCAGGTCCTGGAGCCCCAGTGAGGGGCCCGGCCTCCCCAGGGCCCTACACCCAGCAAATGGGCATCTGGTCCTACTATGAGGTAACATAGTACAGAACAGAAAAGTTGCCATAACCCCTGATGAGCCTTGTGCTTCAATGCAGTGCAGGATAGAGTCAGCTCTCTAAACTGTGATGGTCATAGACTTGGACAATAGACAGCAATGTAGTTCAATAGTCAAGTGAATGAGATGGTAACAGCTGCAATAAAACCAGAAAAACAAGGTTGTTCTGATTATTCCCAGCTCTCTAAGCCCCAAACAGAAAATCCAGAGACATGTATCGTTTTTTTCCATTCTACCAAATCCTTGATGCCACGGGTTTTGCTTGTGTTTTAAGGTACTGAGGACAATGTCTTAATGAGAAGTGCTAAGATTGGAAAGGTTCTTATTTTGGGACCGTTTTTTTACCCTGTTGGCTGTACCACTCAGTGAAAAGATGCTTGTTATCTCATAGTGGTGCCAAAATCCCATTTCATTGTAATTCCAATGTTTCTCCATGTTTTGCTGGTGCCAGACCTGTGCGTTCCTGCAGGGGGCCTCAGCCTACTGGATTGACAGTCAGAGCGTGCCCTATGCGGTCAAGAGCGGCCAGTGGGTGGGCTTTGACAACCAGAGAAGCTATGACGCAAAGGTACACGCGGACAGTACATTAGAATATATGAGCACATAACAGCTCTGTGAGGAAGTCCACAGAGCAGCTGAGGTGTGTTTGTGTCAGACGGAGTATCTGAAGAGCCAGCAGCTGGAGGGAGCCGCTGTGTGGACCCTGGACATGGACGACTTCTCTGGACAGTTCTGTGGTCAGGGCAGCTACCCTCTCATATCCCATCTGAAAAGAGAGCTGAGCAAAGGTAAGAGTACACCTTTACTGTGTGTGTGTGTGTGTGTGTGTGTGTGTGTGTGTGTGTGTGTGTGTGTGTGTGTGTGTGTGTGTGTGTCTGTGTGTCTGTGTGTGTGTGTGTGTGTGTGGGGGCGCACAACATAAAAGTATGTTTTGCATACATTTGCAAACTGTTGTAAAAATAACTCTTATATTTTGCAGAGAATTTAATTTATTTTCATTTAAGCTTAGATTAGAACCGCAAGTTTTATAAAACTCATTGAACCAGTGAAACATTTGAACATGCATCAAACCCGTATCAGATGCTTCAGCAGCTTGTACACAACAAAGAGTCTGACACACAGAGCCTGATATGTGCAAAGGCTTACTAGGGTAAAGTGGGGTAAGTTGAGCCAGAGGGTAAGTTGACCCACACCCTGTATCTTGACATTGTACATTTTTCTTGGCTACTAATTTCTTTGAAAAAATGATTTTTTTCAACTAAGAGTAAAATTGTGGGTGTGTGCATCAAAGCAAATTTATCCAGGTCTAAAATGATTTATCATACATGTTGGTGATTTGTCAGGCTATAAAACCATGGAAACAACTCAAGCTAAATATTATTCTGAATAACTGTTGTTTTATCCAAAATGGTGGCTGTGACTGTAAAGTGAACCACAGGCATTGGGGTAAGTCAAACCAATAGTCCAACCTGAAGAACCTTAGGGAACTGACACTAATTTCTTTCTTCTTTATGTTTTTTTTTTTTTTTTAGTTTATGACATGGCAGTTTTAGTGTTCTTAGTTGGATAGGGGAATCCGCCAAATAAATTACCTCATAATGGCCAGGAGCTGCTGTGCTTTACATTGTGGGCTTGCTATGGCTGCATAAGAGTGGGCAGAGAAGATGATTTTTATGGTTCCCTTATATAATTTCTTCCAAAAGCAATTCAAATCACAAGGAAACTTATTTTCTTTGGCAAATAATTACTGAAACAAAAAAGTTGGGCCATGGGTCAAAAGTAATTACTGTGTGTATTGAAACTTTGTGAAATGATATATTATTATTAAAATATTCCTTTAAATTTTGAAAAATGTATTAATAAATATGATTGATATGCTACATTTTAGTTGGATAGTAAACTTACTCCCTGACCCGGCTCAACCCCTTACTTGGGGCAAGCTTTTTGTGAGAGCCCATATTTTCTATAACTTATGTCAGAAATGAATTCTAATAATTTCAACTGATAGGAAACATCCTTAAATAAGTTAAGATATTTTATTGTACATCAGCATTCTATTGGCTTGGCACAATGATCACTTGAGCAAAAAATAGCTCAATTTACCCCACTCTCTCCTATGTGCACTGTACCCTTGAATTTTGATTTGTATTTGTCTATCCAATTGCAGTACTTTACTCTGTCTATTTATTCTATTCAGACTCAAATCAAGAGGAACCACGTTAATTCCTTAAACTGAAAAAGAGTAAGGGTTGCTGGCCAGGCTATCGTCTTCTACTCTCACCATATTTGTTTACTCTGTGGGTATTTCGCAGAATGGTGGAAGAACAACAAAACCTCTGAAGGATCTGAAACCACCGAAAGCCTACACAGCACACTGAGCCCAGCCACAGACAGCACCACAGTGGAGACGGACCCGAGCTGCCTATACAACATCACAGTGGTGTATCCTGACACCAGCCTGTGCATGGACCAAGCGGACGGCCTGTACCAAACACACGAGCCTCCCATCACTTACAGATGTGCCCAAGGAAAGGCATACGTCACAAAATGCCCCTTGGTGCTGAACCATGGGGTGGTGCCTTCTGGAGGAGGGCTTCTTATTACTCTTCTTCTCATCAGTGTGTTTCATCAGTGTTGTGTGTGGAGGTGATTTATAAAAGTATTTTAAAGATTTTTTCTTATTTATAAATGTATATGTGGCCAGGTGTAAAACAATGGACCAGACACAGACAGCTCCCAAATTCATGGGGTCTTTTATTTCCCAACTGTCCCCAATAGGAGATCAGCATAAAATTTATTTCAAATTGGATTTTCAAACATTAACGCTGAATGACTGTTCAAGTGTTAGTAACTCAAACAAAACATACAGCTGTCTTTACATTCAATTCGTCAAGATCAAATAATTGCTTAGTGTTACTGACACACTCTATGTAGGACTTAACCATCAATAAAAACAAACGTTAGTCTCGTTCTGGCCTGATCTTTGGTTTACTTAGGACTATGGCTTGAAAAGGACTCTTTCTGTCTAAACAGACAATTACAACAGCAGTGAAAACAATAGTGCAGAAGACAACAGTAGTGGTCTATTCCTAAAATAAAACAAAGAATAAACACTACTAATAGGCATTCAAACAGAAGAAATATCTCCTCTGTAAAATATGCTTATCACCAATAAAGCAGCTCTGATTAAACTAATGGGGTCTTGTTTGCTTTGTCTCTGTGAGCTAAAATGAAATAGGCCTTAATAGATAAGGGTTTACATGAAAAATACACCAATCGGCTGCTCCTGTTAAGAAATCTTATCCAGTCTTATCTAATGAACAAAGAGGAAATAGTAGTTACTGAATGTAACTCTAGTTCTATGAGTATGCACATAACCCTCTACCCTCATGCCCAGTTGGCCAGACCTCTCATGGAACGGCAGTTACATCCAGTAACTATCCCAATGTGGTCTGAAGCAACAACAAGAGGACAACATCCTCAGAGACTCCCCTCCCTCCCTGAGAGACACTGGACATGGACTGCCCATGCACTTTTTTCTGTTTATATATAAATCTCCAATTGTACTTTTTGACCTTATTTATGACTACGTGTAGTTATTTAGCACAATGTTCTTTGTTCTCAGTAGAACAGTGACAGCCTGTCCCCGGGGAGACGGAGATTTAATGATTTATGCCAGTTTAACAGTCTGAAATGTTGGAGGTGGTTTCTATGACATTGTTTCTTGTAGTGAGCACTGTAGATTTTGTAAAAAGAGTACTATGTCATTGTCATAGAGACTGATTTTATGGGGGACACTGGGTGT
Organism: Rhyacichthys aspro; assembly: GCA_036850595.1. NCBI lineage: Eukaryota > Metazoa > Chordata > Actinopteri > Gobiiformes > Rhyacichthyidae > Rhyacichthys > Rhyacichthys aspro. Next base: position 1,614,949 of record CM072152.1, read on the forward strand.
TTTTATTTCTTTGATGAGGTTGATGGGGATGAGATTTTTTTCACACATGCAGGAGCCATTTTTATGGATGACTGCTGCAAGTAGTTCAATGAAGATGGTAAAAAGAAAGGGAGAGAGTGGACATCCCTGCCTAGTCCCCTTGTAATGTGTAAAGCTATGTGATGTTAATCCATTAGTACTTACAGTGGCTGTTGCCAATAATTAAACTCAAAAAAGAAACTGTTCAGAATTACTAGACAAACGTACTTCATTCTCACTGCACTTCTTGACTTTAAACCCTGGAATAAAATGAAAAAAGTGTTGGACCATCTGTGTAACACTGGACTCTAAGGTTGAATCTGAATACATCAAATTGTTGACGTAGCTCACAAAGGTTAAGGAACAGGAATCAGGAACTATCATTTTGAGGTATTCAGATTCTGCCTAAGCACTGCACTCGCAAAGATGTGAACAACGAACAGTAGAGGGCAGCAATACGCCATTGTTGCTTGTAGTCTGCTACACCAGGACAAGAAGAAGATTTCCCATCATCCTGTAGTTACGTTGGTTACGTTACACTCAGAGTTATGGTTAGTTTTAGAGAAACGGCCAACAAATAGCGTCTTTATTCTCTATTTCTCGCAGTTGTGGTCGTGGAGCTCCACTCGTGGACACAAAAACGTCCACACTGGCTACATTTGAGGCAGTGTCCGTGCGTTTCTTCTCTGATGTGAGCCCCTCTTAATATCCAAGCTAACAGCAGCTAACAGTCAGTCAGCAGGAGCGGCTGCTGTGTGCACCTCAGCCCAACATGTACACTTTATTATCTGGACTTTACAAGTACATGTTCCAGAAGGACGAGTACTGCGTCTTAATCCTGGGACTGGACAACGCGGGGAAAACGGTAACTATTCTCTGTCCGTCCAGTGTGTTGAGTCTGTGTGCTTGCAGCTAAGGTTCTGGAGCAAAAACAACTCAAATGGCTTACCCAAATAAAACGATATAGAATCTAAAACTGATTACTAATGTTTGCCTTACTCCTTTTCAGAGAAAGAATCTTGATGCTTATATAAAAAATATATACAAAAGTATTTTCTAATCCAGTGACTCAAACTATTAACAATGAGTACAATTTTATCCAATATTTGAATGCTCAAGCAACACCTACTTTACTTTGTTAAATTACTGGTCATAAAGAGAAATATAGAGAACTCAAATAGAAGTGTAATTTGAGTGTAGTAAAGATATACAGTAGTTAAAACAAAGCCATTTTTATTATTATGAATATTATTTACTATTTTGTCTACAGAAAAAAGGTAGAAATACCCATCAGGTGACTACATCACCCACTGTCTTAGACAAAGACTAAAGCAAAACTAAGCCTATGGTTAAATCAGAACTAAAGATGGATCTAAACTTTTCAACTTTTCAAGGTAATAGTCCAAGAAAAAATTAGATTTCATTTTTTTTTTTTTTCAGTCTGTAAAACAACCCTTCAAAGACTCACTGAGTACAACTCAAGAACACAGTTACCACAGTTTCAGAACCACAGTTCTATTTCATCCCTACTGACCGCTAGAGGCGGTGCTGAAAGCACTGGATGATCATCCTTGTGGATACACAGGTCGAGAATCTAATAAAAACAAAGTCATCTGTGACCTCCCGGTGACCCACGTGAGGCTAATGTCACGTGACACAGTCCCTTTTCAACGCAACCTGACAGACCCCTTACCTACCAAGGTCAGCGACATAATGGCTATGCTCCTGAAGTTCAAACCCTGCTAGGCTCTACCTTATGTGTTGTACCTTCATCTTTTGGGCAAGCTGATGGCCACAGCCGGTGTAGTACCTCTGGGGCTGCTGTCTCTACGACCCCTGCAAATCTGGCTGAACAGCCTCTAACTGTACCCTGCCCGGCTTTCTCATACTCACGTGTCATACACGTGTCTCCTCAGTGTTTTCAGTCCGTGTCCTAGTGGAGAAACGAGGCGTTTGTCACAAGGGGGGTCCCTGTGGGCTCCCTCCCAACTCGAAGGGAGGTTGTGCACACAAACATGTCTTTACAGGTTGGGGGCAACATGGCAGGGGCAAACTGTGCAGGGATATGGTCTATTCAGCAGTGCAGGGACCACATCAATGCCCTGGAGTTGTTGGCAGTAGAGCTGGCTGTCTCCTGATTTGGGCTGCTCCACAATTTCGCAGTCTGAGGGTGGTTCATATCCCAGATGCGTGGAACCTACCCACAGACTTTCTGTCAAGTCAGGATCTGTTGCCAGGGGAGTGTTTTTGAGAGTTGCCCACCACTTGCACCTGCCCACGCGCCTTGTGGCACCTACATGGGACTTTTCCCTGGTACTTGAGGTTGTTTGAACCTTTGGACCTTAAGTGGCTTTCAATGACGTTTCTCCTGGCAATGGCCTCGGCAAAACGGTTTGATGCAGGGGCCCTTTCTGAGCCTCTATGTCCTGCGCGTGCGCTTGAGGCATACATCCGTGCTACAGGACCTGTGTGGAAGTCGGATCGCTTGTTTGTTTGTTTTGCTGGTGCCTGCATAGGTCAGGCTCTTTCAAAGCAACGCCTCACGCACTGGATTGTTGAGGTGATAAAAACAGCTTACACTTTACAGGGACTGCCCCTACTGACGGGGGTGCGGTGTCATTCTACGAGGCGTCGTGACCTCGTGGGCTGCGATAATTAGCATGTCGCTGGAGGCTACATGTGCAGTGGCCTCCTAGATGTCTCTGACAACCAAGATTTTAGAGGGTGAACATGGACGTGCCCCATCCACTGGATGGGATACCACAGCAGTTTTGTTTTCAGAAGATTTTTTATTTTATTATCTGAATCGTATTTATTATTCAGATTTAATTGCTCAATATAGAATTAGCTATTATTTAAGTTATTGAACATACTCAAACGAAAGTGTTAAAACAAATAAAACCACTTGTTTGTTGCCACACAGAGCTATCAGGAATCCATAAGAGAATTGATAAATAATCGAATCGATAAGCAGAATCATCCGTGGCATTGATATTGATTAAAAATCTTATCAACTCCCATTCCTAGTCATCATTGTCCAAGACCAGGTAATATGCGTATTATAAGACCTTTAATAGGTGACAAACTCAAGACAGAGGATGAGACTACAACAATATACAGAAGAATGTGTTTGGGTTGAAAATGGCTGTCATTCATTGTATTCTTTTGCAGACCTTTCTGGAACAAACCAAAACCAAATTCAGCAAGAATTACAAAGGGATGAATCTGTCGAAGATCACAACCACCGTTGGTCTGAACAGTAAGTGGAATTAGCTTATCACTGTGTATGATAAGAATAATGTTACTGCTCTATGTGTGACTTATGCTGCATTTCTGCAGTTGGCACAATCGACGTGGGCAAGGCTCGGCTCATGTTCTGGGATCTGGGAGGTCAGGAAGAGCTGCAGTCTCTGTGGGACAAAGTGAGAGTGATCAGCACTCCTCCTCACAAACCCACCTCACTCTGATACTCATTGTTTCTGCTCACCCAGCGTAAACCTACCCATCATGAGTAGAACAGCTTTATGTTAGATCTGTTCACCTGTGTTGTCGATGTACATTATAAGGGACAAAATGCAGTCTAGCAGTTTTAAAATACACATTTTGCTTTGGCCATTTTCAAAAGTGCAAAGTTTGTTCCTGTTTTATTGCCCCAGTCAGCTTCTCCAAACTGGAAGTGTGCTGACAGTTATCTTCTGCAGGACTCACATTACAATTGAAAAACATCTTTTAAACCTTATTCCTAAAATTCGAAAATACTGAATTAGCCCTTGAACATGCTGCAGATTCAGGGTGATACTCCAAACAGTATTTATGGAAAAGTTGGTTTATTTTTTAGTTTCAACCTAATAATAGCAGATATTTTTGTTTTATGTACCAATCCTTACACTGACATGTCATGTTTGTGTTAAGTATTATGCAGAGTCTCATGGAGTCATCTATGTGATTGATTCGACTGATGAAGAGCGGCTTTCAGAATCCAAGGAGGCTTTTGGTCAGTCCAACTGTGCACTTGAGCAGTCAAAATAGGTTGAAATCTTTTGTTGCAATGATTAATAACATACTGCATTCTTGTGTCCTGAAGAGAAAATGATCAGCAGCGAGGCACTAGAAGGCGTTCCTCTACTAGTGCTAGCCAACAAACAGGATGTACCGGTACAGTCTCATACCAAGGAAAATAAATGCCCCAAAGTGTTTGGTGTTCTTCTAAATGTTTTGTCCGTTTTCAATCAGAACTGCTTGTCAGTGCCGGACATTAAAACAGCCTTCAGTGACTGTGCTCCAAAGATTGGTAAAAGAGACTGTTTGGTTCAGCCGTGTACTGCGCTCACAGGGTAAGACAGAGTGGTGTGTCTAAGCTGTTTAGTGGTTGAAAGTCAGTGGTTGAAATGTCCTCCTGGTTGTATCCCATGTGGTCAGTTCAGATATGAGCAGAAATCTAGCAGTAGCCGTAAACGCTGCTCACCTCCTCACAGTGACACTGCTTGTTATTGTTTTATTAAAACATTTAAATTTAAACCGAACCGTATTAGTTAAGAGCTTACCTTAAATTTCAGGCTCTGAGTTCAGCATCATGTGAGCCTGCAGTTATCTCCATCACGTGAATGCATTCCCCACAAACAAAGTAGTATTTTGCTTCGCTTTTTTCATTCCTGATTTTCTTTATATGCTGTTTCTGTGTAAGCAAACGTAGCCAATGCTGGAATAGTGACTTGACTTAATGTTTACGATGTTGGTTTGGTGAGATATTTTTTCCATCATAAGCATTCAGAATTACAGTGTATAGTAGAGAGTAGAGTATAGAGTATAGTATAGAGTATTTGATCAGTCTGCTGTATGTCAAACAGGGTATTCTTGCAATTTCATAGCATCAAGCCATAAAAACAAGTGATATTCAGGATTAGAGGCTATGTACTTAATAGAAAAAAAAAAGTTACAGTGTAGCGTTTTAGTTTAATATTTAAATAATTAGATAAAGTTTTACTTTTATGGTTTCTGATGTCTGCACAGCACTGTGCTCCATGAATAAATTGCAGTATTGTTATTATGCTCTTGTGCTTTTATAATGAATATGCTTATCAGGAGCTAACTTTTCCTGACGTTTTGCAGGGACGGAGTGAACGAAGGAATTGAGTGGATGGTGAAGTGTGTGGTGCGGAACATTCACCGGCCGCCCAGACAGAAGGACATCACATAACGGCTCTGCTTCTCCGTTGACACTGGTTCTCTCCACATTCCACCTGAACTCTGGAACTGCTCCACCACCTTCTCCTTGTGTTTGAAGTGACTTTGGAACTTTCTACTTGGAGTCCATTACCTGATGAGACAGAACTGCGTGATCCCTCTGAAGCCAGCAGAAGATTGAAGGGTGTGCGACAGTGATGTTGTAATGTTTAATATGTTTAATTTCTGAGTTACATGCATTAAACTATATTTTACACACAAGCGAGCTGAAATCCTAATGCACTTTGTTCCGTAAGCCCCATCCCTCCCAGCAGTAGGGTACACCATTGTTTGGAACAGCAGCCCCTGAGCTGTCTTGTTTCTACTGTAGGTTTACATTTTGGTTAGGCTTATCAATACCACACTTTTTTATTTCCAATGTGAGCCTTGACTTTTCTCTATTTTTCTTTGTGGAACAGATAATTAAATGTACAAACAGAGAGTTGCCAAGTATGAGATGATACACATACAGAATGCCATACCATTACTCTAATACACATTAGGTAGAATCATGGGCAGCCTGGGATGTATTACACCTTCATATGTATGAATTTAAATAAAAGTTAACATTTCATCTTTTAGATTAAACATTCTGTATTAGAATAATAATATAAAAATGTACAAATAGATTCTCTGAGCCTTATGTATTTATAAGGGCGCAAGGTTGGTTTTGACCAAGATTAAATTCCTGTCTGGGATACGTTCTTTTTGTCCAAGGACACTTATACAGGCCTAGATGATAAGGCTACTTCTGAAGGTTAACGACTTTAAGTAACAGCAGCAATTCATAGCATTAAGTTAATCACAAGCACCTTAAAACCAACCTTTATTAGCATTAAAACATCCCTTGAGTCAAATGCCACAAGGTCAAGTTGCATAGTACACAACACAAGAAATCAACATGAAGAGAAACAATACAAGGAGACAGCTGATAGTGTGGTCATTTAAATGATAGTCAGGTGGTACACATCCCAAAGCAGGACTGACAGCAAGGACAGATGCACTTAAGACAGGGTTACTTGGAATGAATTATTTCTTGACAGTAAGCACTGCTCTCCCATTTCCCATGTGACAGTTTATCCATTGAGCAGCATTTTCTAGAGAAAAAAAGAAAGCTGATAAAAGTTCAAGTATGTATTCTATGTAATCAAGTGTGTCAACTCATCTCTGGCATAAACACTGTGAAATGCACTATGACATAAAGGTAGTCAACACACAGCAAACTAATAGAGCTGAAGTCAAAGTGTTAACACGAGGTAGTAAGCTGAATTCGCAACACTCTCGGGATATCCTGCTCTGTGTACATAGATCACTTATTTTAAACCACTGTCATTCCTGTAAACACAAATAGGACAGTTTACAAGCTTAAAGGCACCACAGGTTTGTCGACTACAGGTGCAACAGATCCATGGTCAGACATTGAAAACATAGTTGGTGCCGCTATATATTTATAACAATGTAGCTTTCCTAATAAAACTACCCTATTTATATGCTGAAATGCCAAAACAATACACTTTTAGATATATGTAGGCAATTTTTGATACATGCACTATTTAACAGGTGATGCTCAATTAGCTTGAATCACTTGTTGAATGGTGTGTGTATTTGTGCCACTGTGAGCAAAGTTTATGTGGTCTCACTGTCATTATAGTCATGATCCAATGGAGTATGAGGGAAAATCCAGTTATTACAAGAATAAGACATATGGCTATCGGAGAATAAGGATGTATTGGCATGGTAATCTAAAGCTGAGATTGATAATGAGTTCAAGTTAACAGTGAAATATTACACATTAGATTTTTTACATTGTATAGTAGTAGTATAATACTATGACTTATCCTTGTAACACTAAATCTTTGTTCTTATTAAATCTCATATTTGAATATGGCCCCATACACTGATAATAATGGCATGTTAAAAATGGTCTCCAGAAATCTACACTGAAAAATCACAGGCAAAAGGGACTAATTTGATAGGAAATGAAATCTTGAGGGGGTGATGAATGGTTGTCCACAAAAAGAGGAAGCACTGTTAGATATTTGGCGAAAAAAGTTTGGAAAAGGCCACAAAAGGTCAACTCAAAAAATAAAGAAAAAACCAAACAATCTTATGTGTCAACACAGTACAAGACTCAGCAGGGACTGGACCTGACTGAAATGTTCCCTAAAAGACGCAGCAGTCTTTGTTGTCAGCATTTTTCATTCACAGTGCACATTCAAAAGGCATTATCAACTCCCAAAGTCCCAAAACAACCGCCACTATACTGATCACTTAAGCACAAACCCTGCACCTGGTTGAGATGAGTTCGTCCTACGGTTTGTGAAGGCTGTGCAGCACTTTAAGACATAATGAAGAATCAGATTCACACTGTAAACAGGTTTTAAACACATTCCACCAGAGCACACACACTGCAGGAGGAAGAGCTGCCTGTGCATCTCCTCAGCTTCATATTCTTCAGCCTTTACATCAACACTGTCAGAAGTAGCAGCTCCAGGAGGCATCATAGTCTGCGGAAAGCACAATAGAGAGGACCATGTAAGGCACAGGGATTATCTTTGACCTTCATCAGTGAAGTAGGGCAGGTATGTTCTCGTCACTCTGCTAAAAACTGGCCTCAGATTCTTCAAGCAAACAAAAAGTAAAAGTAAAGTCTTGTGTAGATCACTCTTCCTCTTTGTCATCTAAGCTAAATCTAAGCTAAAACCCACTAATACTGCAGCATGTTTATGCAACTGTCTCTTTAGAAGGGGCAGTCACATGACATGCAACAAGAGTGTTTAAAGTTCATATCAAGTTTAATGGACACCTTCTGATTTTTATGAAACACACCTAGATCCTTTATTGGCGCTTTGTAATGACCTATGTAATATTTGTGATACCATCAATATTTTTCAATAACGTGTTGTGTAGTGATTTACGATAATTTTGTATAACTGACTTGTTCCTGGGTGTTTCTGTGGTGCTGGGTGCTCCATAATGACATGAAACAAACCTTAAATTCTGATTACACAAACACCAAGTCGCACCTTCAAGTCAGACAGGGCACGTGACGTGGTCAATTCTGGTCTGCAGCTCGAAGGCATCAGGTCGGTCCTGAGGGTTAACAGCCAGCATGTCCTGTAGCAGCTTCTTTACGCCATCACACATCTGAGACCTGCGCTTCTGAGGGATGCTTAGGACCATCTTTGGGTTCTCCAGCAGCGCCTCACCCACCGGCACAATGCCCCTGCCCTGTCGCACATAAGTCCCGAGCAGCTCCCGTTTAGATTCAGCATCGATGAAAGTGATCCTCTCCAGCATGGCCCACATGATGATGCCCAGGGCAAAAATGTCAGCCTTGGCAGTGTAGTGGCCCTCCCACACCTCAGGGGCCATGAAGAAGTCCGAGCCACACGCCGACGACAGCCAGTATTTGTTAACATTGACATTTTTGTTGTTGTCCTCACAGTCTTTGCCCTCAGCGTTGTTTCGGAAACCTGCACAAACCTTACTCAGCCCAAAGTCCGCCACCTTGAGGACAGGTGAGCCCGACTTCTCTGAGATGAGGATGTTGTCTGGTTTGAGGTCTCGGTGGACAATGTTGTTGTGATGCAGAAAGGCGACAGCGCTGGTCAGCTGCTGCATGAAGCAGGTGTTGGTCTGTGGGTCGGGACGGCGGGAGAGAATGAAGTGGTTCAGGTCTCCGCCTTCACAGAACTCCATGACAAACCAGAGGTAGCACGGTTCATGAGGGGAACTGAGGACCCTCTCACCTAAAATATATAGTTCAGCATATTTGTAACACACCATGTGGATATTAGCATTACTGACGCATAAATACAAACATAAAGTTCAAGTTATTGTCTCATATTCAATATTGCATAATATGCAATATTCAATATGAGACAACAACTTGACATGCACCTGTTTGGTTTCATTATAATTAAAAAACATTTTTATGATTCAGGAAAAAAATGACATTAGCCACCCCTGACCTTTAGAGGAACCACTGACAATTCAAGATCAAATACAATTCTCTTGTTTTGGTTAGGTTTTGCAGTCTTGTAAGAGTTGTTATGGGATAAGTTACTTATGAGATAAGTGTTTCTCACTGGAAATGATTATTTCAAATTTACAAAAAAAAAAAAAAAAGTACAAACCGGGGTAAGTTAGGGTTAGGGTTTGTCAGCCAACTTTAACTGATTGCAACAGTTCTGTTTCTGAGTAATCTGTGAGCCCTCAATAACTGTGGTGTGGGGTGTACTGAGAAATTACATTCAATCAAAGCACAACTCAGCACATTCTTTAACGTGCAGTGCCAGTGTAGTAAATTGTGCAGTAATTTACGACCATGGTTTTACATCAGAATACAGGACATTGGTGTAATAAGAGAATGTGTTGTTCCTCTGTGCTTTATTTGTCATAAATATACAGTCTATGCAATTGAAATATAAGCATGTTTGTAGTTTGTATTAGCTTAGACATCCAAAGCTGTGCTCTTCATGTCTGATACCCCTTATTAATAAGAATTTGAAGCCCATGTTGCTCACGATAACCCCACCGGAATACCAATAGTAGATAGATCCAAAACAGTGGACATTTTGTGTTTTCACAACTCCCTAACCCCCAGTGAGGCTGTGTCATGTCGACAAAAGCAAGTCTAAAAAAGGGCCCATTGTGCAATGACTCGCATCAAAGGACAAGGCACAGTGGACGCAGAACTGCTAGTTTTGAAGCAGCAGGCTCTGACCTTTGAGGGACGTCTCGACCAGGCGCAGGTACTGCTTGGAGCGCTTGTTGCCGTGGCTCATCTTCTGGGCCAGACCGTTCCTCTGCAGCACGCACTCTTCCAGATGCACAACGTTCTCGTGCCGTTTCTCCAGACTCGTGAGTGCCCAAAACTCCTGCAGCGCGAGCTCCACGTTTTCCGGCGCGTCGCATCGCAGTTTCTTTACCGCCACCTTGGCACCGGACTTCCGCGCCTGCGCCTCGTACACCACCCCGTACGTGCCCCTGCCCACCTCCCGCAGCAAGCTGTAGCGGGGCGCCATGACCCTGTGCTCCAGGCCGAGGCCGCACTCCCGCTCCATGTCATGGTCCGTTTCCGTGTCCCCCGACCATTTAACAACAAAGACTTCCTCCTTATCTCCACAAACGACCCCGGACGTGGCCTCTAGACCTTGGCAATACACCCACCGGCGGCGGTGCCTGTGGATTCGCCAAGGTTCCGGATGTGTTATGAAAACGGACAGGAAGCGGCGTGCAGACAGAGAGGAAGCGCGGCAAAGCGAGGCGAGTACTTCTGGTCTGGCCTTCGAAATAAAACTGGACAAGGGCCGTTTCCCAGTTGCCAGGATCCTTTCTCCGGAGAGATGTGGAAGAAGTCAAAAGAGGCCAGAGTCTGCAGAGAGATGAACATGGATACTACTCTCTATTCACATGGAACTTCTTTTATTTTACAGATTTATAGGCAAAATAATTGACCACCAAAGTGATGAAGAAGGACACTGGATAATGGTTGTTGTGATGGCTGATATAGGACTACAAATGTATACTGATTAATGACAACAGGTCCCTCAATAGAAATATGATGTCAAAAATAAATCAAGCAATTGGGGAGTGGTGTGCAAAGTATATGCTATAGATTACATAATAACTGGTGATGACTTTAATATAGCTCCAAATTCTTGGCTTGACAGAAGACTCCCAGAGGACAACCAGAACACAATGAATTTAAAAACATCCTTTGTTTATCGAATAACATGGTGGATTATTGAACAACGAAAAACCCCAACGCAATGAAATATACATGGTTTAGTCCAGCCAATAATAACTTATGCTCAAGATTAGATTATTGTCTTATGTCCAAAAATATAACAACCTTTGAAACCAAATGTGATATTCAAACATCACCACTTACTGATCATTGTTTTATTGGGCTGTCATTATCCTTAATCAAACAAAAACAAAAATCTTATAACGGCTGGAAATTCAACAATGCAGTTATTAAACAAAGAATTTTGTAGCCAAGTGAAAGCTATATATCTTGAAACCACTGATTTAGACATGTCAAATATAAGTAAATGGGAATGGTTCAATTTCAGGGTCAAGCAACCAGCCATTGAATCAGGAAAGACAATATCAGAAATGCGTAAAATAAAACGAAAGGATTTCATTGAAAAACTGTTTTATCATATCAATGATAAAACACGATGTAAACAAATTAACAGAAGATGATAAATTGTCTTTAGAAGAAGATATAACAATTACTGAAATTGAGGCGGCTCTAAAGCAAATGAAATCGGGTAAATTACCGGGTATAGACAGTCTGACAATAGAATTCTATAGGATGTTTTGGCAGGATATAAAAGATTTTTTTATTTAATGCCTTTACGCCTTTATTATCAATGGTCAACTATCCAACACAATGAAAACTAGTCTGACTGGCCTGACAAGGATCTATTGCAGCTAGACAACTGGAGACCGATAACTTAACCACTACTTTGTAACGATTAAGAATTAATAGCTTTAGTATATGCCAATAGGTTCAAAAGTGTCTTAGCTAAATTAATAGACAAGTTTCAGTCAGGCTTCATTAAAGGTAGACATATACACAACAATGTTAATCAATCATATCAATTACTGATATGTTAGATTACCACTCCCTTATAAACTCAGAAAGCTTAATTTTATTAATTGACTTAGCGTTTGACTCTATAGAACATGATTGTCTACTCCGCTCCATGATTGGTGTTTTCAGAATTAACTGGATAAAAGCCTTTTTAGTGAAACCTGAATCCATATGGTTTAACATCCCCAAAAATATCTTTAACAAAGTGAGAGGATTGGAATTTCTTTTAAAATGTGGCTTTGATGTATCCAAACTGCCTGTAAACCTGTCTGATTATCACAAACAGATTCTGCATTAGTGGAAGGTGGTGTTTACCCATCATTTTACTCTATGGCCCTTCCTTGTGGAACAATAGAGCAAGTACAGTAAATAGCAAAACGTTATTTATCCAAAGTTGGTATGATAAGAATGTAATTTTTATTACTGATCTACTAGATGATCAGGGTCAAATCCTTGCTCCTTCAAAGCTAATATAAACTGTTCATTTAGAGATTACAACAGGGTATGCAAAGTATATCTCTATTAAATTTGATACAGAACTTTTAATACTCTGAAGGACAAATAACACTGCCCAAGTTACAATTGACCCAAATTCCCCTAAATGATAAAAAAAATCTAACAATAAAAATATTAGTAAAATATAAAAAAATAAATTGTACAATTTTAAAAATAATTCCAAAATGAATCATAGTATTAACATAAACATTTATGAAATGGCCTAAAACAAAAGAAATGCAATTTAAAATCCTTAACGGTTATTACCTGACAATGCTTAAAAAAAGGTTTAATTTTGAGGTGGAGCCATTCTCTTTTTGCTTGCAGGAAGAGGAAACCCTACTTCTCTTGCCCAATAACAACTAAATTCTGGCATTATCTTGTGAACTGGATGAACATTAAAATGGACAAAATGACACCGCTTAAAACAAGTACTCTATGGTAATAATGACTTATCCAAGGAAATGTTTGTGATTTGCAATATCATAATAATTATGAGGAAACACCATATACATAAATGTAAATGGATAAACAAAAATCCACCCCTTACTGTTTTAAAAGCTGAACTATAGTCATATTTTTTCCCTGTTGCTTCTAAAGGACTTAAGTCAAGATGTGAGTGCCTTATGTGAAGACATATCAAAATGTGTACCTTTTTGAATATGAATGCCTTTTGAACCATGTATGTGCCTTGAACATTTGTCTATCAATGGCCTTGCGATATTTATTTTTCTTTTACAATTGTTTATTTCTGCAAATTGTGTTTGTGTGTGTGTTTTGTTGGGGTTTTTTTACACTGTTGTAAAATACACTCCCATCAAGAGTTTATGTATATTGGAAAGTGTAAATAAAAAAATTAAAAAAGCTTTTGACTTACCGATGTATTTAACTATGAAACAGATACTATTTCTTGAATTCTTAGTTTACTTTGTCTGTGCTTCCGGTCGGTTTCTTGTTGCGTGCAGTAGCTTGACTCAGCTCAGTGGAGGGGCTGGTGGGGGTTCATTCATAACAATCCCCTCCCAGTCCTGAAGTCTGTTCTGAGTCACAGAATTCGGGATAGGCCGGTACACCCGGGAGCTCAGCGGTCCGACTGAAGGCTCAAATAAGCCAAGAGCTCCGAGACCCCCGCCGTGACTCCTACGCCGCTTTCCTGGTGGTTTCTTCCCACCGCTCCTTGTTCATGTGTACACTGCAGTCACGCGCAGAAGCACGCTGCCTGTTGAGGATGACGTCACATTATGACGAGCCATGAATGTATAATTGATATCTGTTCTGACCTAACAATAATAAACCTGTCATAAATCTATTATAGAAGAGACCAAATGAAACAACTTTCTGGATACAGAACTGGCCAAAGTGGCTTGTAAGAGTTATGTTTTAGGCAAAATAGAAATCGACTTCTGACAGGTGTCAGTCAGAGCTGTACTTTGTGACTTCATCTTTGATGAACTCGCGACGTGGGCGGGACTCGGTGAGAGCCACAGCAACACACGATGAGAGGTAGATAGACATGAGGGTGCAACGGAGCGGTAGCCGTTCAAAGTTTATATATATATATAGGGCATTTTTAGCCGCTGATTCCTCGTTCATGGGTCAAAATTAATTAAGCGATTAATTGCTTAAGGCAAAGGGACAGGTGCTGGAGCACCACCTGGGGTCTATCTGTGCACGTCCCTGATATGTCTGTTATGATATTGTTCTTTATGTTATCCTTATTTTCTTCTCCTTTTGTGGCATTAATTACATATTTGCTTTTTTTTTTAATATATTAAGAAAATACCATGCATGATCATAGATTCACGGTACACTCTATTAAACAAACATATTTTGTCATTTTTCAAATATTAGATTTATATACAAGTGTAAGAAGACTAAGTCAGGACTGAGTGTTTCAAGACCAAGAACCACAAATAGAAGTCTTGTAGACCACGTCCCTCTCACTGAGGGTTAATGTTTGATGAAAGAGGGATATTTGTGGTCTTTGCCCATCTTGATTTTTAAATCTTTAGACTTATATGTTCAAGACCAAGACAAGCCCAAGTAAAATTAGACTCAGATATTTAAAATGTAATCTTCAGGCCAAGACCGGCTCAAGTAGCCTACTGATACAGTACAATGTAAAAAAAAATCATATTAGTTCCAGTCTCGCGCCAGGGAAACTTCAGCAGTATGAACACTTCCTGAAAGACCTATTGTTTGGATTACAGAATGGATCACAAAATGATATGAAAAAATATTTTAATGGAAAAAAAGCAAAACACAAAATTAAATTTAAAAGTCTATCTATGAGAGAAGAAAGATTACACAATTCCGAGTTATTCCCTGAGTGACCAACAATGAGTTCACTTTGTATTCAAGATAAAATACACAATTCCTGCCCACAATTAACACATAAAGACACTTAATCAAGTTAAAAGACAGAGTATTACATCTTATACAAATATATTAAAAGGCCATATTATCACAATCAACAGGAATTCAAGCATTTAATTATAGCATAAAAACACAAGTATGTATGCTCTTAACAGACTGAAATCTTGTCTGCGTCTGTCACTGCATTATGGCGCTTATAGTGTTCCAGCAGTTGGCTCCATGCTCTGCTGCAGCTCAGCAACTCCTGGTTTCCTACACAAGAATGAACACAGGTGACAGAAACAATACCAGTTAGGAAATCATCACCTGCTCCACATGAACTCATTCTGCTTACCTTTAAAAGACACTGATACGACACAATATTTCTTTAGAATTCTACACTGAGACTGTCTTGTGTGGTTTAGTATATACTGAAAAACCTTTTCTCCTTGGTTTGTTTTTTTTCTCTTTTTTCTCCAAATGATCCCCTCTGCAGACCGGTTGCAATGTAAGGACCTATTCGAATTTCCTCTAAATCAAAGTGACAATTTTTTGTTGTATTCGTTGGGGATTTTTTTTAGTGTTTGTATTTTTTTACTATTTTCAATGAATACTAGAACCAGGATCTAGTATTCTTACACAAGAAAAAAATACTAGAACTACGGGGAAGGAGTGTCTATGGTGACTCTCTGTTTCAGGAAAGATAAGGAGGAAAAACAGAGGCTGCAGAAGCAAAGAAGGAAGGAACAGTAATGGAGTTACAGACCCATCTGATGTCCTCTTCATCATATCAGGTATTAATTTGGAGACTCTGGTATGACATCATGATTAAAAAAGCCCACTCTGTCTTTCACCACTGTGGGCCTCTTGAGGACCGCTATAAACATACCTTTCAGCTAAGGCATACCTATTGTGTCAAAGCTGCACCTGTCTATTTGTACAAATCAGAATAAAGTGGCTGTGTTTATGCAATCTCTACTAAATTTAAGTTTTTCGTGTGGTGTCTCATGTGACGGTCTTAAACCAGGGGTTGGAGTGTGTTACCGATGATGCACAGTCCCTCTTTGGCTCTGGTGATGGCCACGTTGATCTGGTTAGGGTCACACACAAAGCCCAAATGCTTTGAGAGCCAGGCGCCTTTCGGGTCACTCTCAATCTCTTCGCTGGGCAAAGAACACACCGTTGATATAATGACATAACGCCATTCACTTCCTGGAGAAGAAAATGTTACGTGTTAGACCTTGTAGGCAGTCACTATACTGGTAAGTATAAAGACATCTTCTAGAACAGAATACTCCAACCACATTCATTCAGTCCAACAAATCACAAATCACCACTTCAGTATCACTACATGCACAGGAAAGTTGAAATATGCTCATAGCTTTATAAAGCCATTTAACTGGAACACTGACCCAGTCCGAATTTGCATGCACAGGATTTAACTATTGAGGCCACAGCCCAGACTACATTAATGTGGATTTGGTATTTTACAGCATCCAGACTCAATTTTAGCACTAGCTAGTAAACGAGGCTACTTTACTCCATGATCATTAAGTAATTTGTAAATGAGAACTCCAATAGATTTTTTCAAATTGAAAGTAAATAAACACAACAAAATGGCTTCCAAACTTAGAAATAGGCCCTTCCAAGGAGCATGTGAAAGCAGCAAAAGCTTCAGTCCACAGGGATTCTGTCTGAGAGACTACAACAAACAGGTTTAGCCAGCGCCAGAGTGCCATGGGTCTACATGTGTCTATGCTGGTGTGAAAATGCATGAGTATTGATCTAAACAAGGACTTGTATACATGTGTTAATCTGTGCCGTTGATGACCCCACTCACTCTCTGCAGCAGAAGCCTGTCACATGCATTTTATAAGTGTGACTGTCATACAATATTCAATGACAAGACAAATTTTTGGACTTCTAGAGTGGCGTGTTACAGCTCTTTGTTTTAGAGCTACTACTACTACTACTCCAATCTCACCTTGACTTTTTGTTATGGTGTTGACATTGACTCTGTCCAACCCTTTCTTGTTTAGCATCTCTCTAATTTCAGACACTTGTGCATTGTAGGGAGAAAGAACCACAATGGTCTCCTGGTCAATTTTGGCTCTTTCCACCAACATTTTGGCAATTTCCACCTGCATAAAAGACAAAACAAGCTTTGTTAACGAACAACTTGTCGTGTCTACGTTCAGTGGTGAATGAAGTCCTTAAATTCTACTAATTCTCCAGTTAAGTGAAAGTATAAATACTTGAGAAATAGAATAAAAGCTGTTTTTTTTAATGTACCGAGAGTAAAAATAATTAGATAAAAATGTGCTCTTGTTCCTATACTGTGTGAAATGGCAATGGGATTGAAATTTATAACAAAAAAAACTAATTTAGCATTTCTTGCAAAGAAATTAAGTGGAGTAAAAGTCAAAATTTCTTGCAAATGTTGACTGTACTTTTATACACTGACAGTGAAAATACAGGAAAAGTAGTTTGTGGCTTTAAGACCACATGTACAGTTGGCAGTAAGTGTCAAACATTTTACCACTTTCTGTCCCTCCTGCTGGTTTGCTTTGGAGTTCTCATTGCCCTTCGAGGTGTTGACAATCTGACTGACTGTTATTCCTCTGATGTCTCCAAAAACTACAGGCATTATCCTCTGGTCGACACGCAGGACACTGTTTGGCCGTTCTACTCCGGTTTTGAGCTTTCTCTCGTAATATTCCTCAGAAGGAAACCTGCAGATGTCCTTATGCTGAAAAGTTATTATAGATCATAACAGTCTGGTTTTCATCAGATCAGATCACAAAGAATCATTAAGATGTGTGTTACCATTCTGTACTGGGTGTCCAGCATCACTGTTCTCTTCACATGCAGTGTATAGTAACGTTCAAACAGAGATTTGCCCATCCCCAGCTTCTTCACACGTTCATTTATCACAACAGGCCGTAACTGTTTATGGTCCCCAAGCAACACAATCTGAAAGAGTGAATTGAGATCAGTCTGTGTAACTGTGCAACTGTGTAAAGCCACAATGCTATGTCTCGAGTTCTTTTTTGTCCCTTGTTTGCTCCCTTTTAAGTCCTATAATATTCTCACAGCCCACCTGAACCCTAACTGAATGATAGGTGTGACAAGAAACAGAGGAATGATGTCAGATTTGTTTGTGCTTTTGTGTAAATACTAACTAACATTAATACTACAGCTAAAACCACATACTGTAGATCCTTAGTGGCCCTAATGTATAAGGGGCTGGCCTCCTAAACCAGGGATTGTAGGTTTGAGTCCTATCTGGGGTGTGGAACAGTGGAAGTGTGACACAGAGACTGATGAAAAACAAGCCTATGTTTCATACAGACCATGTTAAATACTGCACTACTGGACAGAATGCCAGAATTTGTACGCTTATACATAACTATAAATTTAACTTGTTTGTACTGTAATTTTATATGTACAGGTCTAAACACTATATATGTTGTATATTTAGAATTTCGATCCAGGTGCCTTGAGTATCTGAGTATACGCATCCGATCCAACTGTTATTTTAATATATATCATATAAATTAAGACCCTTGTATTTATCACATGATCCATTATGGAGATGGGGGTTATTGTAATGAGTAGATTTGTCCAAATAAAAAGAGCGTAAAGACCAGCTAGAGTAGTAGTAGTAGTAAAGAGTCATTCATGTTATTTCTGATTCTTTTCGTAGATACTATAACCCAGAGGTAAGCACTGATCAAACCAAAGGGAAGAGAAATCATCCTCAGGTGGAAGAGTTAATAACCCAGCTGATAGATCTTTAAGGACTGCAGCTTCCCTCTTTTACATAAAAAATAAACAGCAGCTTTTCAGCACACCTCAATAATGTAAATCAGTTTCATAAGTAAAGAAAGCACTTTGCTTTCCTCTTCTACAAAGTACATTGTTAGCTCAAGTCTTATGGACATGTATCAGAACGTCTCAAATCCAATACATACATCAATAAAAATTATTATCAACACACATGATGGTCACACCTTTTCAGGGTTGTTGCAGACAAGTGGAATCAGAGCCTGCGGTTCTGTTGCCATGGCACATTCGTCAATGAGGATCTGTCGGGCGCTGACAGTTTTACTAAGGCTCGGTGTGGACGACTGTGTACAAGTGCAGAGTATGATGTCATGTCTTTCCAGCTCATATTTCCGAGCATCTGTAAGAAGCTTTTTGTATCTAGAGGAAAGATACACATTAGAGCAGACAATAAACTCATTTACCAATCACAGAATACAACTGCCCATTTTTATGTTTTATATTTTTTGAGATATATTAAAAAATCTGAACTTACGCTTTCACCTCATTAGCAGTGAATGGTTTTTTGGTTCTAAGGGCTTCTTTTATGCGCTTATCAAAATCGATGATATTAGCTGCATGAGGATTTGAGCGCTGTCTCATGCGGTGATGCAGAGTGATGCTCCTTAAATCAAGCAAAATTGGACAATCAGAATAATATCCCATAACAAAGTCATATGATAGATTGTATTTAATAAATATAGTATATTCATCAATATAATTTAATGTTCACACGTTTGATGCCGTTTAAATTAGGTATGGTGTGGTGGCACAATAAGGCTGCAGAACACGCCCTATAGGTGGGTCTTGGTCCTTACTTAAGAACTTAAGAAAGCTCTGGTCCAAATTAGATCCATAAGTTACGCAAAGTTACAAGATGCTACCCTAAGATCATGACAATTTCAATCAATTCAATCACTCAAATCAATTTAAAAGTTATTATAAACACAGGCCACACATGGAACCCAGCAATTAGGAAGTAAATTTGTAATCAATAGGCTATGACAAGCACATTCACATATGCATTGTTTTGGGTCGAGAAGGTATGTGTCAAACCTAACATCTCGCTCAGTCAAGTTAAAGAGTAACTCAACCCCTTAACTCCACCCACAGACGAAATTTGAAAAGTCTTGGAAAAGTGGGCAGATCCCAGCAGAGACAGAGGGGACGAGCTGAGGGTGAGGCTAAGTGGGGGGGGTGTACCTGAGACCCACAGTGACTGATTGATTGACAGATGTCAGATTGGCACAAGAATCTTTGCTTGCAAAGTCCAGTCTCAGCCCGAAGTCGAGGCATTTTTAGAGAAAACGGGGGCATTGGTAGAGTAACTTTGGCATTTAGGCTAATGTACAAAGCATAGACTGATGAACTATAAAATAATAACAATAATAAAGATTGCTTTAGATTAATTTTGATATAGATATCGTAAACACTATTCTATAGAGAGAACCAATGTACTGTGTCTGCAGCGCTCCGCTCAGACTAATGCTGCATTTATGTGGCCTTGTATTTGACAGCATTAAGACACTGTAAAAAAAAAAAAGAGAGAGAGAAAAGAAGGTAACGTTAAACCTGACTTGTTTGTAGTATTTAATGCTAATATGCCCGACTGATTTACTCAGTAATCACTGAGACATGAATAAAAATCAACGGTAACATTCCGTCTTTAC
Source organism: Rhyacichthys aspro (assembly GCA_036850595.1). NCBI lineage: Eukaryota > Metazoa > Chordata > Actinopteri > Gobiiformes > Rhyacichthyidae > Rhyacichthys > Rhyacichthys aspro. The sequence goes on from CM072152.1 coordinate 1,635,145, forward strand.
GAGTTAAAAACACATTACATCAACAAACTAAGAACAACACGTCGATTACTCTGCAACAACGCTGTGTGTGAGCACATGAACATATCATAAACTACGGTAGACTGAGCTTGTTTTTCTAAACTTTTTACGACATGAACAGAGTAAAATAACAGACAAACAGGAGCCAGCGGCAGCGTGACCCAAAATATGTGTCTCTGCTGATCTAAAAATGAGTGAGTCTGTCTCTAAACACTACTCGTGTTTTTTCTTTTCTTCATCCGTACGTGTGTTGCTCTGTGTGACCGTGTTCAGTCGCTGCAGTGACCTAATTCTGACAGAGACCACCTCTGGAGGCGTGAGCTTGTACTGAGGGCTGTTCCGCAGGTGTGGTTACCTGCTACAAAGGTGTGGTTAACTTACATCATGACGTCATCATGATCAGGAAGTACGGTCAGCAGCGTTTAACCTGAGGAGGGCAGCACTCATGCGGTTTTACATGTGTTTTACACCATATTTATGGAATTAGACGAGTTTTTCCAAATTATAGTATAAACTATATATAAGTATAAACTATGAACTGTATTACTAAAGCCCCATTTATACACATCATCAGCTAAAAAAAGTTGTTTTAGGGTTGAGTTACTCTTTAAGGACTCCCCCTTTGGCTGAATGCTCTGACAGCGCCATCAAAGGGTTAGTGTCTGCTATTGTCTATGCCAAGTAAACAGCATTTTCCATTTTGGTCTGAATTAAAAGATTTAAGCCACAAGTGCCATACCACTGTTTGTCTTATCATAAAGTGTATGATCATTAAATTGCAGATTTCATAACTAACAGTTTCAGGAAATATATTTCCTCTTTATGCATAAAGTAGTGTGTAAATCCCTCACTTGAGCGCTGGGTTGGAATACTGTGGACGTGTCCTTGAAGAAAACTGAAGTACACATTCAGGATAGGGGTAATCCTGCATCTCCACCTGTTGACTGTAGACTCTCAGAGCATTCAGGCGGTCTTGGAACTTCATCATATACTCTGCATTACAGCAGTGACAGATACACATTTTATATTACTGACATTGCTCTGTCCAAAAAAAGACTTACCCATAATGTCACATCAATGTATGTAAGTCTACATATGTAAAAAGGACAGTTACATTTATGCATGTGGTACAAAATTCAATTCAAAATACCTGCAACCACATCAACAGACTTATTGGAAGGGCCACAGAAGAGAATAACTTGTTTCTTGTCTTTGTCCTTTGAGTCAGGATCAATTTTTCTTGGGCTCTCTTTGTTCATCTCCCAAAAACAGTACACAATGTATGCTCCAACTACTGTCTTCCCAGTCCCTAAGAAGCAAGGACCACGTAGAAGTCTGAAAAACTTTAACATAAGCTTTAATATAAGCTCTAACAAAAGGATTTATAGAGTTTGCTCACCTGGTGGTCCTTGAATGACTGTGAATGTGTTATTCAAGGCTTTATCCACTGCCTGAAACTGACTGTGATTGAGCGGCGGAAGTCTGTTTGGGAGGTTATTCCGCTTGACAGTGTATCTGGACAATACTAAAAAATACACACAAAAAATAGTTAAAGGTAAACATGAGGCTTTCCAAAGATTTACATTTAGCAGCTACCACCTTCTTTTGGAATGTGCTGTCCAAGGGCTATACTCTTGACAAGATCACACGCCAAGGGAACGTTAACCACAGCACTTTCTTTTCGTCTATGGGATAAAAAACAATGAAAAGTTAATTTGGCCAGACCAGAGTGACTTCAAACATCGTGAACTTACATGTCAGGCAGCATCTTTGGTATTATTTCAACTGTGAATCTAGTGTTCTTCATGAAAACACAGTCAGGGATATCCTCCATTGGCTGATGGTTGACATAGAAGTGCACCGTACTTCCCTCATTTGGAGACTTTTTTTTTACTTCAACATTTGTTGTGACACCATGGGCCACCCATGTGAACTCTCTGGGGTCTCCCGGTGCGATGTACTCTGATAAACTATGTTTTTCTAACATCTCTCTTTTTAATTCCAGACCTTGCTTTCGTATGCACAGGTAGCACCTCGAAAGGTTGCATCCAATGGCCCAATCATCGATCCATGTGGACTGTATGAAGAAGTTTCCAATAAGTGTGTCCCCATTCCTCTGACTAAAGTTTACAACCAGGTTTTCAATCACTAGGTTGTCACTTTCTTTGACTGCGGTTGCTGCCGATTCCATTTCACAGAGGGGTTTCCAGATGCGAACGTAGTCTTCAGTATTCAGGTACTGCATCTTGGATGGGTTGTCGGTACTTCTAGAGAAGCAGGTGATTGGATTTTGGACGTGATCAACACAGAGCTCAAACCTGGGTGTAATGCTGACCAGCTGGATAGTAGGTACCAGATATCCCCTCTTTACCTCACAGGTCATCTGCACCTGAAGAGTGTCACCTGGCTTCAACAAGAGGCTGATGTTCACCTCGTGCTGCTCTGGCTCCGCAGAGGAACATGTGTTCACAGTTGTTTGAGGAAACACTTGCTTTGGCTCAGCAGTCATTATGAGTGACTTTACCTGATCCCAGTTTTCTTCCTTTATTGCTTTAATGGTTGACTTCCACTCTTGGAACGGAAGCTCCACACATGGGCCACAGCGGAACGTTTTTATCTCTTGATGAAGCAGCTCTTTGTCAGCTGCATAGATTCGTCTTTTCCATTCAAGCATCATACATTGGGAGGTCTCGTTGTAACATGGCTGATCAGTTAATTGTAGATTTCTGTACATAACTGACACACTTTCAGCAAATACATCCCTGTTAAAAGGAAAGGCCACATGGAAACTGTCTGTATCTGGATTTGCCTTAACCACAAATGCTGTTTTACAAACACTTTGTTTCATCACACCCTCAGCATAAGACATATTTTCAGCCTTTCTTTCATACTCTTTGGCATTTTTGACATTTTTATCAAATTCATTGCACAAAGTAGTAATCTCTGTGTGAGAGTATGGGACAGGTTTTGTCAGTATGTAGCAGTGCAGAAGTCTCTGCAGCACCAGGTCGATGTATCGGCGTATTGGTGAAGATGCCTGAGTATAGTGCCGCAGGCTTAGTGAATAGTGTCCAACGTCTGCTCTTTGAGAGGACATGGAGCGGATGAAATAAGCTTTACTCAGGCACTTTCTGAACTGATTAGTGACTGGCTGTAGCTGGGGGTGAATGTCATCTGCAGCTATTAAATCCACCAGTCTGTCTTTATCATCTGCTTCTGCAGCATCTTGGATGCTCTTCCATATGTCTTTGAGTACAAGGAAGTTTTCACATTCTGATTGTTTATCACAGTCAACCTTATGCCACAGACAGAAAGAAATTGGTATGAGAGCTGCACATTGCTCCTTTATTTCTGTAATTTTTTCCTGATCTGGTTCTGCCTGACAGCGGAGAGGCACAACACTTCTTGTCTGTTCTAAACTGCTGAGTTTTTCTGCAACACATTTGTTAAATAACACACTGAGCTCTTCAATCATGAGATGAGCCTTACGCTGCCCTGGCAGCCGATCATCATCAGGCTGAGAATAAGGCCAGTTCTGGAGCCTTTCCTTCCTTTGAGCTTTGGCAAATTGATAAACTAATTTGACACAGTGTGCGGCAGGATCTTCAGATCGCTTGTTGATTATTTCCTCTGCCTCCTCATACGACAGCTTTCTGTCTGATTTTATAAGTGAAAGTTGGAACTTTGGCGCTTCAATGATTTTATTTGTTTGTTTGTCAACCTCAAACAGGAGTGACACCACACTGCGCTCTTTACCTGGCAGAAGGCTAAAGAGTTCGGTACTTAACTCTGGGGGAAACAAATGAATGGTTTTTTCAGGATTCTTTTTGCAGTAAAATGTTACACGGCGTTGTTTTGCATCCTCGTCTAATTCGTCACCACATGCAACAAAGCTTGCCACATCAGCAATGTGCACCCCCAACTCATACTGTTCTCCATTGTCCTCAACACTGATGGCATCATCCAAATCTTTAGCTTGTGGGGGATCAACAGTGAAAGTGATTCTGTTACACATGTTCTTTCTGTGGCACTTGTTTTCATCCTCCAGGTTTTCAGGGGTACAAAAGGTGGGAGCAACATTATATTCTGTATTCAAAATTTGTAAGCCCTCACTCAAAGAATTTCCAATGGGAAGAACATTTACCACATTCCCCAGTGGAAATGCACAATTTTCTTTCCAGTTTATAACTTGCACAAGAAAAACATGATGCTGTCTGAAATTTCCATCAAGTTTTTTGTAATCTACAACTGTCCAGTAACCGCCCGTTTGTTCCCAGACTGGAAGGTAGTTACGCTTTTTCTTGTGGATAAGTATGACTATTTTTGGTGCAGTCTTTGTGATGGGAATCATCATCCTCCTAATGTACTGATCTGAAAAGCTTTTGTTTTTTCTGTAATCTTCATCCTCCAAAAAGCACACAAATTTTTGAGCAGATTCAGATGGCTTAGTGATCCTGCCCACCTTATCTGTTTGTGGGATTACTTCATCTCCAGGGAAAGCTCTCCAAAGGTTCCTCCTTCCCCTCGAACCTATGTGCACACTAGGCTTTGTGAATGACATCACATGATCTCTGTTGCTCGACTCTCGGACCAGTTGTCCATCTTTTTGTATGTCAAGCTGCTCATTAGGCAACTCTGAAGGGTCTGAGTCAGTCACATTATGTGATGATTTTGTCTTTTGGTGATCAAAATCTGGACTTTTCACAATGTCTTCCACAGATATTAATTGTTCATTGAGTTGTTCATACCCTTCTTTTAATTCTTGGAGAATTGTATCGTGAGTGCTGTTCTCATCAGCTTGTTCAGACTTTTGAAACCTCTTAGTTTCCATTAAGCCTTTTTCAAAGAAGTCTTTAGTAAAATATAGTGGTTCCACGCTGTTGTTGTGGATGCAATGGTCTATGTAGTTCTTCCAGATCTGTGAGCACTGGCCAAAGCAACAGAGCGCAGCAGCATCACCGACTACCAACACAAGAGACTGAGCCCTGGTCAGTGCAGTGTTCAACACGCGGGCATCATTGAACAGCTCCAGACCAGAAAGGTGGCAAGTCTTGAGACTGTCACGTGTGTGCACAGCAGACAAAATGACCACCCTGAACTGCAAACCTGAAGAAAAAAAAGAAAAACAACAATACAGTCATTCATGAAACTAGTGTCACTGTAATGTGTAGCAATAGGTGTTCTAATTACCTTGCACATTTGCGAGATTCTGAACTTGAACTTTAGAAAGGATTTTATTTGAAAGTTTTGTCCTTATTTTTTTAACCTGCGGGACATAAATAATAAGCAATCTTTTAAAATATGCACTGTATTTTTAATGTAATAAAAGCACTTTATTATATTTACCTGAGCTCCCTCTGACAGGACACAGATGGAGCGTGGGTCCTTAGGCCCCCAGGTAGAAGGCCAGTTCTGGAGAACATCCTTTACAGCTTCAACCACTCTGGTGGCCTCTTGGCTGTTATACCATGATCTCGACCAAGTGTCCAAGAGGCACTCTCCTCGAACATGGCAGAACTTGAGTGCGTGGCCATCAGGAGGAGGAGGGACTGTGTCAGTTGCCTTGATAAAATCACCTCTGCCAATGTAGAAATGAGTGGAAACAAAGTCCACAATTTCTTTGGTAGAACGATAGTTTTCACTGAGTATGACTCTGCTCCTCAGTGCAGTGTCACACTTCTGAACTTGATAATAGTGGAACAGGCGTGTCAGGAGGGTCTGATCTGAGCGTTTATGATCATCCACAGAGAAAAGCTTGGGCCCCATCTGCATGTGATCTCCAGCTAAAGCAATTCTAGTGTCTGGCCCTGCATGACCAAGAGCTGCCAGGGCTTCACATTCTAACATCTGGGATGCTTCGTCAATGAGAATATGGCTGAAGTAATTGTCTGGGAGCCCTAAGTCATGAAGATGTCCTGCCATTGTTGTGGTGATTATAATTATGTTGTGCTTATCTAGAACGGCTTTTGTTGGTGGCAGAAACATGTCTCTTTTTTCATTAAGGAAACAGTACATCAGGGTGATCTCATCTGTGGCATACAATCCACGTCCTGTTTTTGCTTTGATCCGGATTGGCCTTATTTTGTCTTGTTCCTTGTTCATAAATGGGTGAATGTGGTCTCGGACATACAGATCTGCGGAACTGAAATGAATCAACAAATCTTTTAAACCAATGTATACACATAAACGCATAGCATACAGGTACAAACAGTTGTAATATTAGCTCCCTGTTTCCACTCAGCCGTGCAGGTCAGGTAGGCACATTTTTACATTTGAGTGTTTTTTTCATCCTCAAGTAGGGTACAAAGAGTGAAAAGGAAAACATACTACACCACTTTCATAACTCCACCTCAGGGACCGTGACAGTGGTAGGATTACTAAAATGTGGAGCTAAAAACTGCAGATTATTGATTGGCCAACAGAGAATCCTTACTCCTCGGCTGGATGTAGAGGAGCAGACTCATGCTGGTGACCTCATATCTCTGTGGAAGCGCCCAACCACTCTGCAGAGGGAATTGGACACTTGCCCTGAGACATGCCCTTTTGGTCATGAGCTGTGGATTATGACCTTACCTGCTTTTATTTTTATTAAAAAAAGTAAAAGTGAAAGAATTTGCACAAAATACTAGTACATTACTCGGTTATAGAGCTCTGGAGATCACGTGATTTCACCACCATATTGGCAGAAAAAAGCAAGTAGGATGTGTGACAGTGTGGATCTCAAATGGACAGACCTCATTATGCACTTTGATTCCAGTTATTCAGCTATGCTTTATTAAATCAATACGTCTGTCCCTTATTGTGCACCAGGCAAGAGTCTAGAGCGATCACACAAACCTATAGCTCACAGACAGAGACACTATAATCTCTTTCTTTACCTGTAGCTGCTTCACTCGAATCAATAAAGCAGCAAGATGTGTAGACATTTCTACGGCCACTCAGCTGTTATCACTAACACAGGTCGCTGCATAAAAGCTAACATGTAGGGGTGGGAATATTTTGGAATCTCTCGATTCAATTCATATTGATTCTTGGGGTCACGATTCAATTAAAAATCGATTTACGATTTTTTTGATTCACAATTCAAAATCAATTCTCAAATCAAAAGTGATTCTCTAATTTCGACTTCATATATATTTATTTATATTTTATTTCAGTTTGCAGTTTAGTGTTACTTTTTTTTTTTTCTTTTTTTTTTTTCTTTTTCCCCCCCCCCCCCCCCCCTTTTGGGGGGCGGGGGGCCCCCCCCCCCCCCCCCCCCTTCCGCCCCCCCCGGGGCCCCCCCCCCCCCCCCCCCCCCCCCCCCCCCCCCCCCCCCCCCCCCCCCCCCCCCCCCCCCCCCCCCCCCCCCCCCCCCCCCCCCCCCCCCCCCCTTTTTTCCCCCCCCCCCCCCCCCCCCCCCCCCCCCCCCCCCCCCCCCCCCCCCCCCCCCCCCCCCCCCCCCCCCCCCCCCCCCCCCCCCCCCCCCCCCCTCTCTCTTTTTTTCCCCCCCCCCCCCCCCCCCTCTTCCCCCCCCCCCCCCCCCCCCCCCCCCCCCCCCCCCCCCCCCCCCCCCCCCCCCCCCCCCCCCCCCCCCCCCCCTTTTTTTTTTTTTTTTTTTTTGTTCCTATTTTTTATTACTATAGTTTTTTGTACAGATATGGCTTTCCTGCCAGCTGCCGTTGGGTGGCATTATCTTTCATCTACTCTATTCCATGTGATACCACAATTAGGGATGGGTGATAAATCAGATTAATCGATAAATTCATTTTCATTCATTTTCTACCGCTTAATCCTGTTTGGGGTCGCGGGTGGCTGGAGCCTATCCCAGCAGCTTTGGGCCTTAGGCAGGGTACACTCTGGACAATGGCCAGTTCGTCGCAGGGCTGACACTTATAGACAAAGCAGGAGTGCTAACCACTCTGCTTACCCCAAATAATTGATAAATTCAAGTTCTTAATTTTGAACAATGTCAAAGATAGCAATATTGCTAAATTGAGTTTAATGGAAATGTTTCTTCTGACCCTGCGCTGCTTAATGTGTTGTGGCTAATGCTGCTGCTAACTCCACTAACAGACTCTACAGACATTTAAAAACACTAATAATCACCAAAGAAATCGATCATATTACATCTGAAATGCTCAACATTTGAATGACCATTTTAGGTCAGTAGCAAGACAAAAAAATTTATTAAAATTATAAATCGTCTGGAAAATGGAAAAGAACTTAGTTTGGGGGTTTTTTCACCTAGCCCTATTATCATCTCTGCCTCCTTAAATACTGCATGAGTTTAATGCTAAGATTGATCAGCATTCCACTTTGCTTAGCTTTTCCCATTTATGTTGGGGGTTTTTTGCTTTGTTTTTTTGAGTAAACTGATATATTTAGTGCTGGAATACAAACTTTCTCTGTGTCTTTGGCAGCCATTGATTCAATGATTGCAAGCCGTGTAGACAGGGCCAGCATGGCTATTTTGCCAGCTGTTCGGCTGGTCTAGTGATAACTCAAAAAGGCCTTCAGAGAATTGAACAAATTCTTGCTAGTTCTGCATAGCCTCTTGGCTTTATGGCAATTTTGTTAGGCCTATGTTTGTAAGGCCAAAACAACAACTGTCAATCTGTCCTTTCTTCGTGCACTCTCACAGTGGTGAGCCGAACCAACCAAACTCCAACTCCTCGTTATACCATCATTAAGTTACAAAATATGCAGCCTTTATTACAATGCGCATCTTTCTGTGTTTTTGGAACACGCCCGAAAAATACCCTCTGTATTTTACACTTCTGGTATATGCTAAACATTCCCATCTATTAAATTAATACTATATTAGGTGTTTCAACAATTTTACCTTAAATACAAGACAAAAAGTTCTCTGCATTCATTTGAGGCACCAACTCTTTAGTTCATTATTGTGCGCTTTTTAAAATGAAGTTGAACAAAAAAGTGTCTCATCTCTATAATGGTTTCCGGTTTGAGATGAAGTCAGCGGGTAAATCACAGTTGTTGTCTACATTGCAAACTTGTGACATGAAAGAATGTAGGAAACTGATACAGCACTCTAGAATTTTCTGTTTGGAGTTTGGAAAGCTGACAAATATCAGAAAATTCACCATCACATCTACCAGATATTTAAGAGCTTCTTTAAATTTATGGCATCACATTTTTAAAGTTTGCTTCGAACCCAAATAATTCACTTTCAGAAAGAATGCTTGATCAGTCACTGTTTAAGTAAAGCGGCAATGCTCTCTTGAACCCACTTCAGTGGAAATGCTGGTCATTTATGTACTGACCTGACCTAGGCACTCAGTGGAAACACAAGTGGGAGTGTAGAGTCTTACCTGTTGGTATGAGTGCAGATCAGTACTTTGTTGTGGGGTTGCTTACAAAGCTCTCTGGCTGCTGTGGCCATTGTGAATGTTTTTCCGGTCCCAAAGGGGCCATAGATAAGTAATGGAGCCACAAACTTCTGGTCTTCTACTGTTCCAGTGATGAACTCTACTGCAAGCTGTTGCTTTTTATTCAACTTGTCACAGTAAATATTGTTTACAGGAACACTGCAGTTCTCAAGGTCAGGTAGCACGTGCCTTGTGTCAGGAAGGAGATCTACAGCTTTGTGCAGACTGCAGAAGTGGTAACGGTTAAGCTGAAACTGGATCTCCATTTGATGTGATGTGTTGCTTTTGAGTGCAAGGTCAAAACAGCACCTTTTTGACAGTTGGAAATACAATTTTTTCTCAGTAGTTTGCTCCAGGAGAATGATGGCTTCATAGACCTTGTTATTTGGACCAGTTGATGGGGGTGCTATTAGTGCTGAGTGGATGCTTCGCCGGAGAGCCAGGCCCTCTGGGCTATCTGCTGTGAGATTAAATGGAAGGCAAATCTCTCCAAAAAGTTCTCTTCCTTTTGTCCCCAATAACACACTGTGGTCCATTATAGTCATTTCCCCACAAACGTTAAGCCTAAATAAAAGTAAAGCAAATAAAATGTGTGTTTTAGTCACACAAGCAAAAAATATATATTAATATGAAGCTGATGGCAGTGATCTCCACTATCAGTGGGTCATTGGCAGGGGTGTTGTGAGTGGTGATGTTATTATATGCATAGTTTGAGTAGCAGGTTTCATACAAAAGCCCACTCTGTCCAGAGCATACGTCACAAACGCATGATTTGCCAAGTCTGTGTTAGTGTCGTTGGGGGTTAAAGCCTGTCCCAGCTGTTTTAAGCCTGGCTAACACTTAGAGACGTACACTGACAGACAACATTCTCTCTGTCATTTATTCACAGTGGGAGATTTAGATTCACCAATTCATCTCGTATGTCTTTGAAGGCAGCCAGAGAACTCACAGTAGAATGAGGACTGCAGACTCCACACAGAAAGACCATCTAAAACAGGGATGTCCAAACTATGGCCCGGGGACCAAATGCGGCCCGCAGAGCAATTTTTGTGGCCCTCAGGCTCTAATTTTCATTTTTCTGCATGTGACTCTACATAATCCAACTAAAAGAAAGCATTAATTGTGTAACAAGATATAATTCTCTTTTCCCTGTAGTTATAATACAGAGGGACACTAAAAAACCTGCTAGAACAAGTGTCCAGAAAATAGATACAACCGAAAGGAGACTTTGGTAAAGCCAAATCGGTCACCTCAGCGAGTGGCCCTCGGTATTCATTTTTGATCATTATGTGGCCCTTAGTGAAAAAAGTTTGGACACCCCTGATCTAAAAGTTACACTCATCACAGCTCTCATTCAACAGACTAAGACTATATATGAGGGGTGGAAAAAGTAATGAGCTAAAAAAAAACTCAGTGAGGGAAATGTAGGATGTTTAAAAGTTTTCGTAAATAAATATTAGGAGTTAAATAAAAGTCAAAAGAAAAAACATTTTTAAAAAAAATACTTAAGAGCATTTAGGAGGAGCGAAAGTCCCTTACAGATACTTCCTATCCCTAAGAAACATGGGTTGGACGTGGGAAGTGGAGAAAAAAATTTAACGTTGATTGTTGATATGTTGATTTGATTAGGAATGGATTCAGTTTTTGTATTTGTATTTTGTCTGAAAATTTATTATATAAGGTATAAAAATTTCAGTCTCTTGTCTCCCTCAGTAATGAATCTTTCTCTTAATTATGGTGATCTATTTAGAATGTGTTACTGTATTGTTATACTAGATCTTGCTACACTACTATTCACAAAACAATTAGGAAATTCACAACTGATACAGGACAGGTCATTACAGCAAACTGCAACACTTGAATGCAATGAAAATGTTACCTTGAAACAACCTGGTCCTCTGCATGCTCCTCATTGTACAGGAAGTGATGCATTCTGGCCTTGTAGTTCTCATGATTCAGGGCTGTTTGGGTGTTAGAGATGGATTTATAAAGAAAGTTAATCTGAGGCGGTTTGTACTGTTTGAGCAGCTCTTCCTGTTCTTCTGTTCTGGACACACAATGGACAATAACTCTGTTTCCTCTATGCCAACGCTCGGCATTTTGACAAGAGGCTCCAGGGTTCACTGCTAAGTCTTCACCATCTTCAAACAATGGCTGGCTGACTCTCACTGTTAGTTTTTTCAACAGCACAGGTCTCATGCCAAAGTCCAGCACAAACCACTGTTCATACAGGCCTGGGACATCTGATGTGAACCTCACAGAGATGTTGTAGGTGGAGTCATCTGTGAGAAAAGTGTGGCCTGCTGAGTGGATACAAGGATCAGAAGTGTTGTCATCAAGGGAAAAGCATGCTCCTGGCTCCTGCTTCAGCAATGCCACATGCAAGAGCTGCCTCTAAACACAATTACAGAAGTGATTTTAGTATTCATGCATTGTTGTAAGTGAGCAAAGGTCTAGCTAACCATTACTAAGAAATCACCCAAAAGGTTAGCTGTGTTTCAGAGGTGTCAAGAGAGAACAAAACTCTAACTACTAACTTTAGATTAGTGATTGGATGATATTATCAACTCATTATCGAATTTAACTTTTGACAACATGCTACAGTGCACTTCTGAAGTGTTATGCCCAAAATACACACACAGGTGAAGTCTGCTTTTCCCTCATACTCACTTTATTTGTCTCTGTGTTCTGCTTTGACTGAGTGACAATCACAATGAAGAGTGGGAGGGGCTCTGGGTGAGAGCGTCTCATGAGCCGACAGAGGAGTTACTGCAGTTTACTACAATTTAAACTCATGCTTTTCTCTATGAGGTTTATGCAGAAGGTAAAAGAAAAATGCTGTTCTCACTGAAATAGATGTATTAATGTGTGTAATGTACTGTCAAACCTAGACAACATGTGCAAAAGCAATCTTAATGTAAATAAAAATACATTGAATGAATATGGGATATGTTGCACAATGTTATAGAATGTTATACTCCGCTGCTAAGAAATCCAGATATGTTAAGTAGTAAAAATGGCACGTTATTCTTAACACTTTTTAATTGCACAAAGCTAACACTTGCATGCAAATTATTTATTTGTGATATTTAGGCCTGTAATCTTCGCATAAGACAAAACACTTGCCATCCCAGCCCTACAGTAGATAGTGGTAACCAGGCCCACAGTTTGGAGAATCAGACAAGAACAGTTTATATGGACCAACACACATGAGGACAGGTTATCTGATATAAAATACTGTTATCCCAAATCAATGACTTTCATTTTTAGCACCAACTAACTTGGTTAAGAGTTTTATGGCAGCATCTGCAGGATTTTCAAGGGAATGTTGGGGAAACTCTTTTAGTGCTCCACACTATAGTCACTTGCCAACAAGAAGATATTATTGAACTGGATGAAGACATTCTATGCTATCATAGACCGGACTATGAATAATTGTAATTAGTGCAGCTGTCTTTCTACTTATCTCACTGCTACTTTAAATTACATTTTCATCCATAATGTGTTGGTAAATTTTGGACTGTGCTAAGAGGAGTCACACAAAGATGCGTCAGCAGGTTATAAAGTCTTGTATTGCGTCAGTACAGAGCCATAACAAGGCAACATGATTAAGAGAAGGCTTGGAGTCAAGTTATCAGTGACCTGAGTTAGCAATACAGACAGTCAGAGGAGAGTAAGCATCTTGGCCAATTTGTGTGAAATTACAATTTAGGCCACTGGTGACAGTAACCACATTACTAAATCAGAATGTAAGTAAAGAAGACCAAATATTCTCTGACAAAAAGTTCAGTAATGGTAATGACTAGCCATTGTGGTGGAAATACACAGACGCTGTATCTTAGTCACAAATCAGGGCACATAGTTGTTGACTCTCAAGACATCATCATTGTAATTAATTCTTACTGTTGTGTGGCATTCCTTTACAAGTATCAAACCATTTACCTCTGTGTCCACTTGGAAGTTCCACTGGAGCACAATATGGACCATTTCACAGTTCAGAGTCAGATCTTCTTTACAGGAGATGCTGACATCGTCAACTTGTTCAGACATCTGTACGACAAATGGCATTTTGGTCCCATATTTCAAATATTGAGGAAGGATCAGCTACACTGAAATGAAATCCTTGTACTTACGATGTACACCTCATTGCTGCTGCTTCTGTACTCCTGCAAAAGTTTTTCATTGTAACTCATGAGACCCTGAGCTTCAATGTTCAGTCGGATCTCTTTCTCTTCCTTGGTCCGCATCATCCACTCTTGCAGTTCCTCAACAGAATGGGCTTTGGGACATCTCTGTCCATATTCACATGTTTGTGGTCTAGAGGGATTTAAAAGTTCAAAGTATGCCACAATTAATACATTATTGATACATTTACATGAATTAACAATTTTTGCAGTGTTTTTGTGCTTGTCTAGCAGTAGCCCACACTTTTCCAAGTGCCATAGGTGCACTGACTCACAGAAACAAAGATGATTCTCTCTAAATTAAAATCAGACAAGCACCAAAGTCATGAGCAGGGATGGGATGATAACTGGTTTCACAGGACACTTCTAAAGGACGTGTTTTGATCATATCATGTTATATCATATATCATGCTGTCTTTTTTTTCAGCGAGCCCAAAAACAGGACTAAGCGGTAGAAAATGAATGAATGAAATTTTGTGCATAAATGTGCATTAGTTTGGATCTCGTTTCAGTTGGATAATTGCTTTACAGACTGTTTATAAGGCGTGTAATGGGACTCTTTTAAAGACTGACGCAAGACTGAGAGCAATTGGGCTGAACAGTGTTGTATTTGTGCTGGCATTTGTTTGATGGGGTTCACTCAGAGCTAAATGGAAGTGTGTTTAGGTTCAGTTACTTGTTCTGTTCTATGTCTGATGAAACTCACATTTAATGTTTAACTGTAGCAAGAGGAATTATAGGATAACACGTCTCCATGCACCTCGTCTTATTGTAATGGCTTTAGACTTTAGTAGGTTTTACTCAGCTCAGCCTCATTTTCGACAACACATACATCAAGCGTCTTCATCTTAGGCAGCCGAGATCAATCAGAGCACTGACTGTGCTGGATCATCATGTTTAGATTAATCTATTATGGTCTAATAACCCACAAAGGCACCCAAACGCAGCCACAAAAACAAAATTGCTAATCTGGTTTTAGAGTTGCTTCCTCCCTATTTATCCTAAAAAGGTGATGTGATTAAAGTGCCCCTATTAATTAGAGGAATGTTCTGTAATACTTAATTCCTAAACGACTCACAAAACAAAAAGAGTGAATGAAAATGAAAATGGTCTGAGCTTATTGATAGCAAAGACTGATGCTTCTTTAGTGACTCCTGAGCATGAGATCCTCAGGGACTATGCCTCTTATTTATGTTATGCTTTAGATCAGTTCTGGTTCACACACACAAAAAAAAAAAAAAAAATATATATATATATATATATATATATATATATATATATATAAAATATATAAAATAGCATTAAACGGGATTAAAGATAGAAAGATAGAAAGCAGGCATAAAAAACACACACTAAAAATTACTAAAAACTATTGACCAACCACAGTAAATCAGGACTAAAAGTTTGGCCCTTGAGAAAGATTGTGTACAGTCATAAAACCTCAGACAAACTTCCTGTTGCACCAAGTGTTTTTCTTACAGCACCACTTTTATCATCTCATGATATCATATCAGAAGCCCAGCCACTCACAGAGTTCATCCAGAGGATGTCAGGAACTGGTTCATATGATGGACCTGGAGGTGGCGCCAAGGAGCAGCAAGATAATCTCAGTCAAGTGTTTCCCAAACGATATTTAAGTTCTTTCTACTGCTATTTTGTTTTTTTATCACATTGTGTCATTCTTTTTTACTGTTTTATGCTCCTCACCATAACTAATTTCCAAAAGCAAATATATTTTCATTAAAAGACTATTCACTTTTACATATTTTTTTAACTGAATTGTTTAAATTACTGAGTTAAAATCTTTGATCTAGGTACATAAAAAAAAAACCTTCACACAGATTCCAATTCAGTCTCTGCGTTGCTTCTTCCAGTAGAATGAGAGTGTTTTATAAGAGAAGACAAACTAAATCATGACAAATGTTTTGTGCATTTGCATGTGGTGTGCATTTACCTCTCACAGAGCCAGAAGTCAGCTCGGCGGGTGTGAGGAGGCGGCCTTCGTCTCCACCACACACTGGTGTCTTCCTGCAGTAACCGAGCATGCTCCAAAGAGGAGCAGTGCTTGTAGAAACTCTCAGCAGACGACAGGGACAGGAAGCAGACTTTGCAGTACATGGAGACCTGCTGAGCATTCTGTTGCGGCCGGAGCTGGAGAAGCAGCGGTCGCACCAGCAGTCCCTCCTGCTCTGCCTTCCACACTTCCATCTCCACCTCGCTCTGGGCAGACGAGCAATCTCCGGGATCATGCCAGCACGGCTTCCCCTCACTGACGTGACTACAAAACTTCAGTGGAGAGTGAGTGGGAAGAGGTCGGACCTGACTGAGCATTCTTCTTTTTTCTGATGGATGATGAATAAGGAGAGGCTTCCATCTGTGTGCTGCATCAGCTGAGCAAGTGCCATTCCACTTTTTGACAGCCAGCTTTGGAGGTCGATCATAAAAACATTCTATGCATAACTCACTAAATCCACCTGGAAATTGTTCCAGTATACTTTCAGCGGCCCGTTGGGGTGTGAGTGCAGCAGGCTCAGGCTCAGGCTCTGGTTCAAGTATAAGTCTGTTCAAGTCCGTTAGTTGCAGTTTGTTGTGTCTAACATAATTTAAAACAGAGGCTTCTTCAGGACTTCTGGCGTATGTGCAGTGCTCTCGGTGTTGAGTGCACCCAGAGCCCTCCTTAAAAAAGTTACAGACTTGGTAGTGGACTTTTTGACCAAATAGGCCGTGTGTGGGCCGCTCAGAGACAGGCCTCCATAGGTCAGAAGCTTTGTATTTGGCCAAAAGAAGGGTTTGTCTGCACTTGTGTTGAACTGTCTTAATGGTGTATGATATTTCTTTCTGTTGAATACAACAATGATCGCACACAGCCTTTAAATCTAAAGTTGTGAAGAGGTCTAGTAACTGAGCAGTGCTGGGTCCATCACATCTGTCCAACTGAGCAACCAGTTTACACAAGTCCAAGTGGTCCAGGCCATGTCTCTTCTCTAATGTCCACACAGCAGCTTCCTCCTTACTCCTGGCAAAAGAGCAGCGGTTCTTGTGCTGTGTGCAGCCAGAGCCCTCCTTAAAGAACCAGCAGACCTCATAATGATTGGGGTTTGGGAAACGGGGCCGCCTGGAGACGGGCCTCCAGAGGCTGCTCCCTTTGACCCGACAGAGCAACAGACTGAGGGCACACTGCTGGTGCTGCGCTGATTTACACTTGTAAGTGATTTCATTCTGTTTCACAGAGCACTGATCACAAACAAGTCTGAGGTCATACTGGGACAAGAGTGGCCTCAGGAGAGACACTGTGGCAGCCATGTTTATCTACATGTAGCACTGATAACAGAACATAGTTGACTGGAGGCTGCGCGTGAGGTGAGAATCATTCATGCAAATATTGTTGGTGTGTTGTGGATGAATGATAAAATGTTTGGGTGGAGCACAATGACATTCACAGTTAATACACCCATCTGCAAAAAAAGCATACAGTGCACTTAACGTTTCATAATGGTGTGCCAACAACAATAGTACAACACAGCAATTTCCAACACCTAGTATCTGTTTTCACAATGGCTTTGAGGTGACTAAGCTTCACACTGCCACTACCTGTTTATAATAAGATACAGCGGCGGAAAAGTGTTTCCGCTTTGACCCAGCTGAAGTAGGACTGGGCTAAACAGTAGTTCTGAGCACTCCTGAGCTTCAGCCCTGACATTCTGGCCTCTCATACAACCAACTGCAGTTCAAATGAAAGTGACAGCTACCTGCTTAGTCGCAATACCACAGGTGAACTGTCCAGAGCAGCTCACTTTCGACTATGATTAAAATTATTATGACAATCCAGTAGGCTATATACTTCAATATCTACAGCAGGTTGTACAACAGCTTTATACCAATACATACTAATACAGTACAAGTATTTAAATTATGACCAGCCAAAGCATGTCAGCAATTCATAATACTACTACTACTACTACTACTACTACTACTACTACTACTAATAATAATAATAATAATAATAATAATAATAATAATAATAATAATAATAATAATAATAATAATCTTACCACTCGCAGGCGTCAGAGTGCTGCTCGTGTCAGAAGTGGCGCTCACTGAGTAGACAACGACTGTCTCATGACCAAACGATAAAGATAAGTTTCGTTTCCTACTTTTTCCGTCAGTATCGTCTGCAGGTTGTGCGCATGCGCCGCAGAGCCATTGTCCCTCACACGCACGAAGCTGCAGATCTGCCGCTGGTGAGTGTGCGCTCGCCTTGGTGCGGTCCTTGAGGATGATAAGTGTCTGGGCTTTTATTTGTCAGCGCGAAAAAAATGAGCAGGAAGCGCTTTACTTTAACAAAAAGAAAAGAGACGAAACATGAATCAGACTGACACGGACTTAACAGTATAACACTGACGACGGCGTCAACCCCTCAGCCACAGTGTTGTTTAGATTTTTAACATTTCCGTAGATCCGTAGATGTCCGTCTGTAGATGTGCTGTCCAAGCTAGCTGAGGTGATGGCTATCACTTCACTGGCTGTGGGCACTATATGCTTTAGAGACGTTTCCAAAACTAACAGAGGCTGCAAGCGGTTTTAAATACTCACAAAATATTAACAGCATTTTTCGAGTTTCTTTAAAATGTACATCGCTGTTATTTTACTAAAGTCAGTTCACGAGTTCCATTTCGAGTTCTTGTCTCAAAATGTCTGTGTGTTTTAATGATTTGATTTGGCAGGAATAGAAACCAAAACTGATACAGAGCATTATCTCAAACTACTTTTTGTTTTAGAGAATAGAAAACGCAGGTGAAAGCTCTGCACACAACGACCAGACCAATCCAGATTCACATTTAACATTAACGCACTCAGGTGGGCAAGATCATTTTAAATGTCAGTCCCATTGTAAAGACAGTTGTATGTATGTTGTGATAGAAACTCAAATCATTCATGAATGTTAGTGATTATTGCTGTTGGGGTTTTTTTTCTGAAAAAAAACATAAAACACAAAATAAGAAATCAGAATACCACAGTTGGTACCCGTTCCACAGTTTGAAAACGACCAAGGACTGTACTTTTACTGCTACCCATAGGGGGCTGGAGCCCATCACACTTGAAGCAGATTACAGCCTGGACTATGGCAGGGAAAGGTTCAACATTTACTGGATCACACATCACATACCTCTGACCTCACCTACAGTAATTAATTATTTACAGTGCTCACTGTGCTCTGCTCAAGAAAGTGAAACTAAGGGAAGGTTTTTGGTCAAATAGAAACTTAAAAGCATTTCATTGTAAAAGGTTAGTTAATAGGTTGCACAATTTCTTCCACACATGTTCATCATTCCATGACAAATGTGTACATCACTCTTACACACAGCCCACACCTCAGAAACATTTTGGTATGGTATCTTGCTCAGTTTTACAGTTTTATTCAGTTTTTGTTTTGTTTCTTAAACAATTTTAGCTTTAGAAAATTGTGGAGGAGAGACACGGGTTGATTGAAAGCTGTGTGTTTCAGTTTATGTGTGATCATGTGGTTTATATACCAGTATCTCAGCCAGCCGTTAGCAGTAGGAGGTCATGTGTGCTTTAGTTAGGGCTGTTTCGGCAGTTAAAGCAACACTCTGTGACTTTTGACCCTAAATTATTCAAGCTCATAAGGCTTTTTTCCACTGGGCCAGCACGTGGCTGTTTGTTGTGGTCCAGGTTGGTTCTGGTGCATTTCCATTACCAAATGGAATCCAAAGTGTCCCCAAAAAGCGTGCAATACCATACGACTTTGGGACAAGACACTCAACACAGTGTAGTGAATTTTCAAGTCTGTCCATGTTTCTATGGACTGAGATTATAAAGCCTAATAAAAGGTCAGTGCACACGTTATGCCTTATCAAAGGAATGGTATTTACCCAAAAGAGTTTAGACTGGAAGCCAAGTTATCTGTGTGGTGTTGGCCTTGACGTACTTTAAATTTAGGCCATAAGTGAAGGAAGTCTGAAATTCTCCATCAGCAGCTCTAAAGCCTTGCTATTTCACCATGTAAGTCTTAGTGGATCGTACATTTATACAAATGTAGCTCATGTTTCTTCAGAATACTTGGACTACTCCTTTTTTCACTAGGTAGATAAATCATTTAAAACATTTTTTCACTTTGAAACCATTCATTGTCTCAGTGAGGGACCCCAGCAACAGCCTGCAAAAAAACACCTAAACTTTCAAATGTTACAGGCTGAATATGTTACATTGGGACCCACCATTTGTATTAAATACATTTGTCATATTACTTTCATGAAAATAGACCTACCCAATTTTTTTTGTCTCTGTCTTAGACTTCACTCACCCCCAAAAGCTATGCTCTTAGTTTTATTTTGCTGTTTAAGTTTTATGTTTTTTTCTTGTGGTTTTCAGCATTGAGAAAGATTCAAAAAAACCTTTTTTGTATGCTATGCTTTTCTTTTATTGAAAAAGTCAAACCAGACCAGACCAAACCCTAAACCTTTAGCTCAGACTTCACAGTCAAAAGAGCAATCATGCAATGTTTAATGAGACAGTAATGATAATGATTTATCATTACTGTCTCATTAAACATTGCATGATTGAATTACCAATATTTATCTCTATTTCTCATTGCCTCCCTTTTCTTTGTTAATGTTTTCTTATATTTTAAAATCATGGATAATAAGCAGAGATTATGTCTTATGGTCTTTTTCACAGAAGATTCCTGTTACAATATGCTATTGGGAAAATAAACCTTTTCACATGCATTAAGAAATTGCATACTCCTCATTTAATTAGTGCCTGTGGGGCCCTAAGCTGCTGTTTAGTTTGCATACAGGAAGGGCCAGCCTTCAGTTCAATACCCATCTCCAAGAAAATACATGCACAGAGATGAAGGACCACAGACTAGAGGTCGTAACATCAGAGCAGTCCAAAAGAATAGAAAGAACTTGAATACAAGACAGAAGGAGGACACAATACAGACCTACACTAGGTTTTTAATGAACGTCTGCTTTAATCACTGTTCACACAAACACACCACTGCACTGCCTTTCAGAGCTTTAGTTCATCCAACGCTGGATTTATAAATCAGGTTTGACAAGCTCTTCCTGAGCCACAACAGCCTTGACACAGCTCTGCAAACCTTCATTAGCTTACTAAATCTAACCTATTTTATGTCAGTCTGTCCCATGCTGCTGCTCAAGATGACAAAAATTCATAGGCAGAGTCATGTTATTTCTCCCTCAAATGGGTCCAGTTCAGCTGAAATTGATTTTAATCATTTAATGTTTGTTTTAAAAGCAATAAATGACTTTGCAACATGTTCATTCATTCATTTTCTACCGCTGCTTCCTTTTAGGGGTCACAGGGGGCTGGAGCCTGTCCCAGCTGCTGTAGGCCTGAGGTGGAGTTAAGCTTGGAAGAACTCCATTTAAATACAGGGCTAACATTTAAAGACAGGCACTTAGAGACAACCATTCTCTCTTCTATTAATTCACTATGAGATTTGGATTAACTGATTCACCTGAACAAGCATGTTACATTATTAGACGGTGAAAGCCAGAGAGAAGCAACAGTAACACAGGGAGGACATGCACACTCCTCACAGGAAAGCTGTCAGTTGGCTGAACCTAAAATCTACTGGAGAATGTTTGGTTGTCTGTGGCATATTCTAACTTAACAGTGCATTTAGCCTCACTTATTACCTAGATTTAATTTGTTTCTATTCATGTACTGAATAGATATTATTCATTGTAATGTTCACTCAGTGTACTCCACTTTTACCTCTGAGAATTCTGACGCCTAGTCTGGTTGAAGTGATCATTGACATAGTTAGACGGATAATTCCACTCCAAGCCTTGTCTCGAGGCTAAACATCTAGCGTAGTTATTGCATGTTACATTCGTAGTGACACTGTACATGGTCACAATGGAAGCTTCAATCAAAACACTTTGCCATAAACACTGTCTTTTGCTGTAACTTCTGACTGATAACACAAGAAAATGTCCTTGTCTCCTGTTTATCTGCTGTGCCCCAGCAATTCCACTGCAGGTAGTTTCAATCTCTGTAAGAGAGATTCTGTGGATTTAGAAAAGTTATGACGCATCTTAATAATTAACTGAAATGCAGTCATTACCTGAAAGGTGTGGGCCACCCATATAATAATGACTTTGATAAATGTATGTCCCAGGCATATGACTGGATTAACAGGTTTGAGTTCATACCTGAGTGTGTTTGTGTGCAGGGCATCTAGCCAACAAACATAATGAAAAAAATAATTATTTCTACATTTGTTGTTGCAGTTTATATTTGGCACATTGTGCACTGTCATGGTAACAAAAACAAAAGTAATGAATAAGTGTGTGAATAAGTGTGCTGTAACCACAATTGTCACGTAAAATCATTTTGATGATAACACTGATTACAAGAATGTAAGGATCAACTTTAACAGGCTTAAAGAAGTGCTCATTAATGAATAGATAATCGTAATAAAGTTTCATCTTCAGGTGTTTATGTTTTCAATGTGATTATATTTACATTCTGAGGACTTTAGTTATTGACCAAAGAAAGATATTTTTATGTTTGAATGCATTGTGTTACAGGTTACACATATTATTCTCTACACCTTACATTACATTTAACATAGGATATGTTTATACAAATGGGTGTTTAATGTGTTTTACATGAGTGTGAAAGTGAGATATGAAGCCTTAGCACAAAATTATCTTTAACTCTCTCCTAGAGACAGAAAAAAACTCTTAAATATAATATATAAATTAGACATACTTTAGCAATTCACTAACTAAAGCAGTGTTATTGCAGTTCAAAGCTTCTTCTCCTTCCGGACAAAGTCTGGTCACCACCCTAGTAACGTTTCTCAGTATTGTCTCCAGGGCAACAGCCTAAGCACTAATTTTGTTTATTTGTTTTTTTTAATTATTATTATTGAGAGTATTTGTTTTATTTCAGTGTAGCCTACTTAAAGCCACCCTGTGTAACGTTTAACCCAAAAATATGTATTCTCAAAAACATTTTGCGTTCATTATGCCCCCTCTGCTGGCTAAAAGTTGTTTTGCCTGTCAAACAGACGTTTTTCACAAAAGCCTACAAAGAACTCTGAATGTTTCTTTCTATTAATTGGCATTTTTCTTTAACTTTAATCTGAACTCTGGCCACAAAGGTGCAGACATTAACAGCAAGTCTCACAGACCGGGGCTGCTTCTGACAGCTTCTGTTAGCACCTCAAGCAGCTCACAGGCAAAGAACCAAGAAGATTCACCAAAGGCTCTTCACAGAGGGCCATGATAGTGAGTTACAGTTGGGGACCACACACTCCAGGTTAAACTTAGCTTTTAACTCTTTTAGACTGTTTTTAATTTTTTCATTTTATTCACGTGAATTCACATCTGCTGGTCTGATTATGCGAGAACTGGCATACTCGTATAAATTAATAGAAAATACCACTGCTGTTCTTGATGCACATATCCTTTGACAATAAAAAACATGCCTGAAAGCTGCAGTAGGCGTCTTCACTGTGAGTTCCTAAAAAACAAAGGTCTTTAACCTTTATACTTTCGTGGGACTCTGGTCTTGTGCAAACAATGTCATATTCTGGTTAGTCACTGTCTGATAAGTGATCTAAATGCATTTAAACACACAGTTTTTTATGCTGCATTCTGTTGGGGGCAGTCTCAGAAAACAAATAGTACAGAGGGCTGGTTCAACTATAGATATTAGTTTGGAGACTGATTAAAGTTGTGGAACAATATGGACCATCCCGTGTATTGGTCTTTTTAACAAGCCAGTGGACATCTGAGTTTAAGTGAATTCAATCTCCAGTTTTCTCTTTTAAGAGCAAATTAATCTGCAAACTAAAGGAATATGAAATCATGTGCATGTGGACAGACCATGAGTGAGGGTCAATGTAATTGTCCTTAAAACAGTGATGAAGACGTAGAACAACCCTCAGGGACAGCTCTGACCCCATCACTTACTTGAATACACTCAAATATTCAGCCACTGAGCCACTGTTCAGTTCATGTGAAGGAGAGGAATCCTTCAAACTGATATGAGAGAATACATTTATTCACAAATTTAGTGAGCACAACCCATTATGAGATTGAAGTGTTTTTTCTATGTAGATTATTCATCAACATTTATTGAGTGTAATACTGAAAAGCAAAACATGGGGGCAAAAATTAGGTGAGGCTCATAAGTCTGCTTCATTTGTGATGTTAGTACTCCCTCTGCTGTTTGGAAATACAAATTGGTTGGGAAGATATTTTCATGCCCCATCTATGGCTCATGAGCATTTAGCATGAATCGACGTGGCTCTGATCAGATATGACACCCAAGAGAGCAGGGATTAAACTGTCCAGTACAAAATGAAAAGTCATTAAAATTGAAAT
Organism: Rhyacichthys aspro; assembly: GCA_036850595.1. Taxonomy (NCBI): domain Eukaryota; kingdom Metazoa; phylum Chordata; class Actinopteri; order Gobiiformes; family Rhyacichthyidae; genus Rhyacichthys; species Rhyacichthys aspro. The sequence goes on from CM072152.1 coordinate 1,659,109, forward strand.
TATGGGCATTTAAGATTTGTGTCACCTAAAGAAATTTACTTAGAGGTCAAAGCAACACTACATGTAACTTTTTACCACACAATAAGGAACCTGAAAATTATCAAAGTAATAGTAATACATTTATTTTGATTGTATGCTGATGCAAAAAAAGACAAATCTGAAATGTCTGTTTTGTCTTGTGGAGTCCCACAGGGTTCAGTTTTGGCTCCCATCTTATTTTTGTTATTATTATTGTTGTTATTTAATCTCTCTGTCCGACTCGGTCGGATGATTCATTATTTTAAAAATGAGTCCTATCATTTCTTTCCTGATAATATTCAACTTTACTGTTGTTTTAATTACTCAGAGTTTCACCTTTTATTGACTTTGTTAGAAAAACTGACTGACCAATAAGTATCTTCACATGAATGCAACCAAAACTGAAACTCTGATCATTGCACCTGACAAAAAGTCTTCTTTAATCAGTTCACACTGTGGTTCACTGGGCTCCCCCGTACAGTCAAGTCTCAGAAGCATTGTGTTCGAACAGTCCATGCCTTTTGAAAGTCACTTTTTTTGTCAAAAAATTTTTTATCACTGGAGGAACATCTCTAAACTAAGTTATGTTATCGAAGTCTGAACTGGAGATGTTTATTCATGCTTTTAGTTATTATCCACTTGAACATTCTAATTCTCTTTTTACTTAAGAAATGAACTTGATAGACTCCAGATTGCACAAAATCCATTAGTGAGTCTTTTTACAGGAATCAATAGGACGGCTCACATTATTCTGGTAATGTCCTCTCTCCACTTGTTTCTGATGAAGAATTTTAGTCTTTCCTTAACTTATGGCCTAAATGTAAAGTTGTCACAGACTGGTCAGGTCAGCGCCTTCCCTCTACGTCAAGGCCAGCGCCACACAGATAAGTCAGCTCCAACTCTGTTCTTTAAGGCAGGAGTCCCTAGTTTAAGGGCTGCCCTGCCTGTGTTTTTGCATGAGGCCAACTCTGTTGATTCTTTTAAACAGCCGCTAAAGACAATTTTAGAAGCTTTTAGTTAAATGGGGTTTTGGAGGTTTTATTCCTTACATCTCTATCTCTTATTAGTGTGAATTCATTTACTCATTTTCAGTTTCAGAATGTGATAAACTCATAGTAGGTGTTAGACTCTACTGGTGAGTAGTCAGTAGTTTTAAGACAGAAGTAAAGTCAAACCAGGTTTACTACAAATGGTTAAATATAGTGTCATTATAATTTGCAAGAATTTACAGTGGGCTTAGAACGGTTTAAGACAGACTTCATCAGAAGAAACTTGCTCATCAGCCGTAACAGAGTGTGGTCAACCCAAATTGGTAACACCATTTCTTTCCTGTATGAGATGAGAATCCATGTGTTGTTTATAAAAAGCATTACGAACAAAGGTTTTCTTACAAATCGTACAATTGAATGGTTTCTTTCTGTGAACTTTCATGTGTGAAGTGACATGAGTGTTTCTTGAAAAGCATTTCTTACAAATTGGACAGCTGTAGGGCTTCTCTCCACTATGAACTCTCAGGTGACTCAGATAATGTTCCTTTTGCCTAAATTCTGCCCCACACTCTGAACAGCTGAATGGTCTTTCTCCTGTGTGTATCCTCTCATGTCTACTACAACTTCTCCTGTCAGAAAAACATTTCTTACAAACCGAACAGCTGAAGGGTTTCTCTCCTGTGTGCCATCTCATGTGTGTTTTAAGATGACCTTTTTCTGTAAATCGTTTCTTACAAACTGTACAGCTGTACGGTCTCTCTCTTGTGTGAATTCTCATGTGTGCACTCAAATTATCCTCACGAGTGAAGGCCTTCTTACAAACTGAACAGCTGAAAGGTTTGTCTCCACTATGAACTGTCATGTGACGGATGAAATTTGCTTGTCGGTTAAATCTTCTACTACATTCTGAACAACTGAACAGTTTCTCTTCTGTGTGACTCTCCCGTGTGTGTCTCTCTAAAGAAACCTTGCGCTGAAATGTCTTCAAACATAGAGAACATTCATATTCTGCCTTGCATCCCTCTTCACTGTCAGATTTTGTTATTACTCCTATGTCATTACTCTCCACAGAACTTATACACTTTTGAACTGGACTTGTGTTTTGGGAAGCCCTTTCTGAGTCCAAAACTAGACTGTATGCCTGTCCATCAGTTTCTAGTTCCATGGCCCATTCTGCTGAGTCCTCAGTGTCGGAGGAGCCAAGTGTTTGGTCATCTTTGTATGACTGGAAATGTCTGAGTGGGTCTGAGCTGCTGTCCAGTCCTGGTGTGATCGAGCTGATGGTTAAAGCTTCTCTGTTCTCACTCAAATTGACCTCAGAGTCCTCAGTGTCTGAAGAGTTTCCTGTCAGTTCATCCCTGTCTGACTGCTCTGACATGAGGCTTAGCTCTCCAAACTCTTTTCCATCAGTGTCCTCTCTGATCTCAGTTTTGCTTTGAGGATGCAGCAGGGCCTGATCACCACCTTCACTTTTGACAGGAACAGAAGTGAATTCTTGCAGCTGCTCTTCCTCCTGTTTTATGCACAGTTCGTTTTGTTCTTTTTTAATGAAGGGGTTCTCTGTTTTCACCTGGTCCAGACTGAGGCCAACCTCTTCTTCACTTCCAAACAGAGTCTGGACATCTACAAACAGAAATTGAAGAGCAAAGTTACAGCTGTCAGTATAATGCTGCACCAAATAAAACTGAAAATTTGAATTAATGTGCAGACAGTTATAAAAGTCTCAATACTTTTCCTCTCAGTCAGTCAATAGTGCTTACAGAAATTGACAGACTAAGCAGTGAGGATAGGCTTCAGCCCCAAGACCAGGTCCTGGTATCAAAAAAATAATTATCTTTCACTTCAGAGTTTCGGTACCAGGAAGGACTTGAGATGCGTTCTGGATTTCCTGGATTCTCTAGTTTCCAGATCACATGGAGCAGAACTGAGCCACAGCCACAGGTTATTTTACTTCAGTAATGGCAACTGGCCTAATGGCTACAATCTGGCGTGTTTACATTCATTTTACTATGTCACATGTATGTTCATTAACATGCACAGTCCTGATTAAATAAATTTAAAGTTCTTTTTTTTTTTTTTTTCATTAAATACTTAAGCTATAGCAGTAACCCGCTATTTGTCAGAGCAAGTCATGAGATGGCTCAGAGATAGGACTAAGAGAGTAATGTGTGACTCTGTGTATTTTCACAGAGAAATTGAGCACTCCATGGTGAAAATCAAAGACAGGTTTACAGACATTAAAATAGTAGCTAAACCTCAAATGCGTGTTTTTAAAACAGTAATGACACAACAACCTTGCAAGCAACACATACAAACTACAGCGGCTTTTTAAACCTACCCCGTGTCAGCGTTAAAACTGTCCCTATCACTTCCACAAAGAATCTGGAGTAAACATCCAAGCAAAAATAAATACTCTACTGATTAAACATCAGTCTGTTGCTAATTTTTTTTCCGACCTTCTTCAAGATAACTAATCCATGCATTTGTTACATCAAGGTTAGACTATTGCAGTTCTCTGCTGGCAGGATGCCCAAATAACTCCTTGAAACATTTTTAGCTTGTCCAAAATGCAGCAGCTACAATACTAACAGTAACACACAGATGAGAGCACATTACCACAGTGTTAGCCTCCCTTCATTGGCTTCCAATTGAATTCAGAATTTAATTCTTCAGAGACCTCAGACTGTCCTAATAGAGCGCTTCATTCTCAAAATACTAGTAGTTCCCAGGGTTTCCTAAAGTACAATGGACTTTGAACTTTTCCACATTTTGTCACATTGTGACCACAAACATAAATATATCTGATTGGGATTTTGGAGGTGCTTTTCTTCGGCAGGGACAGGTTTGCAGTAGTGCCATACTCTTTCCATTTCCGGATAATAGATTGAACAGTGCTCCGTGAGATGTTCAAAGCTTGGGAAATCTTTTTATAACCTAATCCTGCTTTAAACTTCTCCACAACCTTCTCCCTGACCTGTCTGGTGTGTTCCTTGGACTTCATGGTGCTGTTTGCTCCCCAATATTCTCTTAACAAACCTCTGAGGCTGTCACAGAACAGCTGTATTTATAACTGAGACTAGTTCGTTAGGTCAGCATTGGATCCTTCAGCAATCATCAGGAAACTTCTGAAGGCAAATGGTTGCACTTAGAGAAAAGGGGGCTGAATACTATGCATGCCACTCTTTTCAGTTTTTTTATTTGTAAAAAAATAAATAAAATAATGTATAATTTTTCTTCAACTTCACAATTGTGTGCCACTTTGTGTTGGTCTTTCACATAAAATCCCAATCAAATATATTTATGTTTGTGGTCATAACGTGACAAAATGTGGAAAAGTTCAATGGGTATGAATACCTTTTCAAGCCACTGTATAGATGAGATTAGCTCTAGGCCTAGACACTGAGTGACTGCCCTCACTCTTATTCCATTATAGTTTACATTTCTGCTTAGTTCTTTGCCAATCACAAGTTGTCCCTCTGTCCCACTCTCCTCTGGGGGAGTGGATACTGTTGCAGATGTCCAGCCCGCTGTTAGAGGTCCCAGTGTTGATTGGACCTTAGCACCCATGGACCCCTCCTGACCCCAGTTCCTCTCACTCTGATGAAATGTTCCTGCTAATATTATCATTGACAATATTCATATTAATTTTTCATTCATTTGTACATTTAATGAACCATTTACCAGTGACACTCCTGGACACATCTATTGTATAGCCTGTCTGTCCTGGGAGTTGATCCCTCCTTCTGTGGTTCTCCCTGGATGGGGTTTTTGAATTTTTTAATTAAGGCTAAGCGGGACACTGCACAGTCCACAGCCTTTTTCAAAGAGCTGGCAAACATGCTAAAAGCTAGCAAGCTGCATAAGCAGGGAGGATGTAGACATGCATGTAGAAATGCCTGTGCCAAGTTAGCATAGTCTGCAGTATGTAAACAAATAGCATCTTACTCCCCCAAGGGGCTCTAAACTTGAAAAGGGCTTCAAGGTTCTGGTAGAAAAAACACTAACACAATGTGTAGTTCTGCTTAGCACATTAGTGAACAACATAACTAGCAACCCACTCTTCAGACAAGAAAAGCTTTTATGGAAAATGAAGGAACACTCCGTCTTCTTTTCTGCAGGGTCAAGCTGGAAGTCAGACAGACACAGACAGCTTAGCCCCGTTAGTGTTCTCTCGCTGCTTCCCAGGTAGTGCGACTCAAATGTCTGACACTGCCCTGCTGAGAGGCAGAGATGTAGAGCAGTCTGAAATTACATTGTTCCCCAGACCAGATGGTGACAGCAATCGGGGTGAGTCTTCTTTATTTCCTTCTAATGTCTAGCAAGCTATCACAGAGAACACAAGTCTCCCTGATTTAAACTTTTCAGAGCTGAGAGGAAATTTCAGATTGGCAGGCTTTGCTGTTCGCAAGATTGTGCTGGAGGCCACACACTCATTGGATCGGTGAGTTCAAGAATCTCTCAGGGCACTGAGAGCCTCAGGGGGGTTAACCCTGAAGCCTGGGTGTAGCACATACAAAATAGAATAGTTATAAGAGTAGTTTTGTATAAGTAGTTCAGAATGTTTGACAGGGATCAAAACTGTGCCCAAAACATAATGATGAATTTCTTATGTTTAAATAAGTTTTTAAGTTTAAAGAGTTTTGTGTTAAAATAAAAACACTTAAAACACCTGGAGCCCAATCTAACGTGGGGGGCACTGTGGTTCAAGTTACAGCTCAATATGACTTTAAGACTCTGCAGTAACCATGGGTTTAGCTATGTTTTCAAAGATAAGCTACTGCTCTTCATTGTAGTTTTGGCTAACAACAAATTCAATCAGAGTAAGGCACGTTCTCTATCTCTGTTCTACTCATTATATGTCTAAATGTTAGTGCCTGACCATCTGAGAACGCTAGTAAGTTAGTTGCTGAAACAGAAGCATTCAGTAACAGAACCTGTATGAGGTTCTGTTATTTATGTGGAAACCCTTATTTCCACACAAATACATTCTTCACATGTGTTATACACTGTGTTATATAGAATACAAATAGAGATAGAGAACGGTAGATTAAGAGGTCAAAAGTGGTGTGTTATTACTGGAGCGGAGTCTGGAAATTACACACCAGGCTAAGTTTGTGGATTTTTTTTATTCTGGTGGGGACCATTGGCACCTGTACTTAAGTCATGGGTCAAATGTCCAATAATCATAGGCTTGCAGTTTGCTCAAGGGCCAAAAACATGTGAGCTCTGTCAACAATATATCAAACTAAGTTCTTTAAGCCAACTATGAGTCTGTCTGCAGTCATGGGGAGAAACCCACAATATGAAGTCCCCAATAATGATTAAACTATAAGTTTTTGCATTTTGTCCTATTTACATGTTATTTATTAATTATTGGAGTAAATATTTTTATTTCTGAATTTTTCATACTGGTTCTTTAGCTCCAATTTTTGTGCAATTAATCAAAATTAGATCTGTACTTTTAACCAGTAAAAAATGTTTCTTTTTTTTTAATAACTTCTACTTGTGCTTTCACAGGAGAACACCCATCACAACACATCACTGTACAATATAATTTTTTGTAATTAACTTTTCAACAAAGTCAACAAACCTTCTCTGTTTAAGACAACCTGTGGCTTTAACATCGAGTCCAGAAGTTGTCGTTGTCTCGTGTTCTTCCGTTTTAAATGCCGTATTTCCTGTTCATGCTGTGCTACTGTTGTTTCAAACAGCTTAAAAATCTCCTGAGCCACCGCCGCCAGTCGCTCGTTCAGCAAAACTCTCAGATTTTCATTTGCAGACATTTTTATTATTATTTTCACTATTAGTGACGCGTCGTATTGTGCCAAGGTTTCGGAGGGTGTGTCTATGGATGTATTAGTAGAACAGGATACTAAATAAGTTAAAAAAAAAAAAACATGTCCGCCCATTATTTTCAACAGACATTCCTCATTGGCGCAACACGCCAAAAAAGTTTTTGACTTCCGCGTTTCTTCCGCGTTATGCAGCCCATAGAGCCGGCGCACTACGGCACTGGCGCATGTTTCACCAGCGTGACTTTCAAGTGACGCCATGTGAAAGTCACGTGGTGTCACCTTGCGAAAAACTTTTTTTAAAATTTTATTTCAAGCGTGCAGATACAATATAGTAACCTGACTCAGCCAGATAGAACTGCTCCACAGAACATAGTCTATTTCGCAGTACCATCTGGGAAGGCTCCCGTTAAAAGCGTTTGCAAAAGGGAGGCGCCTTCTGTCAAAAACTTGGTGTTGATTGGATAAAGCACCGACTAGTATCCGCTTAGCATGAGGTTTCTTTAGCCAATCATAGCAACGATATGACGTGCCACTCTTTGCGCTTCTTTCAAAGAAGAAATACTCTCTACTTCTGATAAAACTGTTTTGATAGCAGCATCAACGTCTTTCGGCGTAGTCATGTTGATAACAAAGTGGAGAAGAGAGCGCTTGTTGTTTCTTCAAATTAAAAACCCGCCTCTACTTGTTAGTGCTGCAACGTCATTGGTCAAAAGAGTCCGGTGAGTCCACGGTTCGCGACTCAAGCGATTTGGTCGGCGCGATACAAGATGGATTTACAAGAGTTTTGGAAACTCCCAAATCTCGCGAGAATCCAGCTGCAGCGCAAGGTTAACAATATAGGCCATGTAATATAATATTATTCATTATACAAAGTTCATAAGAGCTGTAATCAGGGCTTGACATTAACTTTTTTGGTCACTAGCCACTGTGGCTAGTGATTTTTAAATGTTACTAGCCAAAATAATTTTCTAAATTACATGTTCAAAATCATAAAAAAATCCAACATTTAAATATAAATTAAATATACAGTAGGTAACCTGTGTATAAATCATCATCTAGAATCCTCCTTTATAACACCGAGTCGTTTAAAGTGATTTTAAACCTAAACCAGTTAGCTCAAAATCAGGACTAAACCAGTTCTAAGTCAAGATTAGCCCCACCTAAAGCAGGGCTAAGACAGGAATTAAACACATGAACTACATCAGGACAACTGCAAAGTACTCCTGAGCACTGTATAAGAAATCCATAATACAGGTAAGTTCTAAATGTCCTCAGAGCCATCATCATCATCATCATCAGTGTCATCCATCTGGCCGCCGAGCTCGAAGGCTTGCATTGAGCCACAATTTAATGGCAGGACTTGGATCAAAGTCAGCAATTCTAGACAAGCAAAGTTTCTGGAGTTTTTGTCTTCTTTTCAGGTCTTTTCACTCCTGCTCATAGCTCCATATCTTTTCTCCCAGCTGCGCGAACGGACTTCCAGCAACTAGAGTGGGCTCAGTGGGCGGGGTCTGCAAAGACCAATGGGCAAACGCGTGCTCTACACTGGGTGCTCATGGGAGTTGTAGTGTTGTATCAACGAGTTGCGCATCATATACAGTAGTAAGGTTGTATCAAGTCGAACTAGCCAGTGGCTAGTTGGAGAGACGGCATTACCCGCCACAGCCTAAACCTACCCGCATGTGGCGTTTTGGCGGGTGTTAATGTCAAGCCCTGGCTGCAGTGTTGCATAAAAACGGAAGATAGGATGAAAGGAGGAAAAAAACAGTAAAGAAGGGGAAAGAAAGATGTTACATTGTTACGCCACGGGTTACAGTGTTCAAATAAAAACATTAAGAGCAGTACAAATTTCGATAATCTTAAGTGCCTTTTGTTTCTGAGAGGATCTAATTGAAAGAATGTATTGTTTAATAATAATATAAAAAGCAGTAAAGCACGGCTTTTTCCCCAGAATATTTGCAACAATGAATGTGAAATTTGGACATCAAGATTAACAGATTACTTAGATTTGTTTAGAAGCTGAACAACTTTCATGTAGCCTACATTTTTTTTCAAATATGCCAATCAGTACATTCTTCCAAAATCATCAATCTGCTTGCTGTTGAATGTATTAGCTCATTTCAATTCCCACTTAGTCATAATGTCTTCCAACATCATACATAATTCAATAAATACATCATAGCTATAACATTCATTCATTCATTTAATACCGCTTATCCCACTCGTGGGGTCACGGGGAAGCAGGAGCACTAACCACTCTGCTACTGTGCACCCTAGCTATAACATCCATTCAAAAAAACAGAAAAGGAATGGGCAGGAATCTTAATGTGTTTTTGATTTCTGAGAGGAGACCACCAGACCCCTTACAAAACGAAATGAGTTACACACCAATGTAGAGTAGTTTTTCCAGTATCAACAACAGTGACCACAGCAAACCTCCCATATTTTACCTGAATTTTATGGGCAAACAGGTCTTGTTTTATGAATGTGCCTCTTTTTGAAATTAAAGCCCCTTCCCCCTCTGCACGCCTTGAGCAGAATAAACCTTGTGCTTTTCAGTAATTTTGTTTCTAGTAATGGCATCAAATTACAACATAATTAACCACCAGCTGAGAAAACTGACACAAACTGGCCTGTTGTACTTCTTATTGTCTTATAAATCCAGCCCAGGAATATTAGTCCATAAACTCGAGTATATCCCTGTAAACTGTATGCACAGATGCACTTGAAAGCAAGTGTTTTTGAGGGAAAAAACTCTCTGTATTTAAGCTAAACATGTCATTTTTTATGATATGTATGATGATCTGCATGTATGATAAGTAAATTACTGTAGTATTATCTCAAAATCTTAACGTAAGCTAAAAAATAGTAGTATTGCCTTTGAAGTCCACCACATCGTCATACATTTACTTGCACATCACTATCCGATTATTCAATTAAAAGAAAAAAAAAATCGGATTAATCAACAGATTAATTATCAAAATAATCGTTAGTTGCAGCCCTAATATACCGATTTTAAGGTTGATTTGACTGTAATCTGACTGGGCACACATCACTGATGTGGATGAAGTCTAGTGTGACCACACAAAGATATGATGCTGAGGAAGAATACAGTAAACTGCGTTCTTTACTCTAGGGAATATTGTAAACTATCCTGGTTTTCAGGAAACCATTTTCCATTTTATTTAAGTAAAAAAAAATAAAGCTGTATCTTTTGTATCAAGTGTAGGATTTATTCCGTTTGTGTTTAAAGAACGCCGGCTCATTTCAACACGTTTTCACCACTGTGTGCAGAAGGGCCTGAGACAGACCTCATTAGAACTCACTGAAAGCTCTAGTCCTGGAAATGAGTTGGTCTCTGACTCAACCAAAACTAGGTCTGGAGTTACAGCCTCCGTGACTTCTTATTTTCCACTTATATTTCTATCTCTCATTTTTTTTAAATGCTGCACTAGGTGAGATGGCAAATAAACCATGCGATTGGGCTCTTAGACTTTGTCTTAGTTCAAAGGTTTTTCAACTGTGTGTGTTCTTTTGTGTTTCCTCAGAGTAGTTTTGTCATTAAAACATTTGTTGCAAACAGGACAACTGAAAGGTTTCTCTCCTGTGTGCGTTCTCATGTGTGTTCCGAGGTTAGTTTTTTGTGCAAAGCATTTCTTACAAAGTGGACAGCTGAAGGGTTTCTCTCCTGTGTGAGTTCTCATGTGTTTCCTGAGGGTTGTCTTGTGTTTAAAATATCTATTACACAATGAGCAGCTGTAGGGAGTCTCCCCTGTGTGAGTCCTCATGTGTGCGCTGAGATTGCCTTTCTGTGTAAAATCTCTCTTACAAATGGAGCAGCTGAAAGGCTTTTCACCACTGTGAACTGTCATGTGACGAAATAAGTGTTGCTTCACTTTGAATTTGGCACTACACTGAGAACAGCTAAAGGGTTTGTCTACAGTGTGAGTCCTCTGATGGGCTCTCAGATGGCCTGTCTGTCCGAAGCTTTTCTTACAAATAGAGCAACTGTAAGGTCTCTCTCCAGTGTGAGTGCTCATGTGTGAAGTGACGTGACTCTTTCGTAAAAATACTTTCTTACAGACTGGACAGCTGAAAGGATCGCCGCCAGTATGAACCATCATGTGACAAAGCAAACGTTGCTTTTGATCAAATCCTTGTCCACACACTGAGCAACAGAAAGGCCACTCTCCTGTGTGATTTCTTAAATGTCTGGTGAGATGATAAGTATCTGGAAAACCTTTGTTACAAAATGAACATCTCTGTAGTGCCTTGACTGTGTGAGTCATCATGTGGGCCCTCAGATTTCCCTTGCGACTAAAGTCTTTCTTACAAACTGGACAACTAAATGGTTTCTGTCCAGTGTGAATCAACACGTGTCTCTGTAAATCCGTCTTATCCCTGAACCTCCTTCCACACACAGAGCATTCAGGTCGTTTCAATTCACCTTTAGCGGAGTCCTTTATGTGGTCTGGATTACCTTCTTCAACTTCCAGTCCCATCTGTGTTTCATTTGAATCATAGGCCTGAGATTCCCTGTTCCAACCTTCTGAGTCCTCTGTTTCAGAAGAGATTTCATCACTTTCTGACAGTAAATGTATATTAAGATCTGAGCTACTGTCTGCCTCTGATCCTTCAGTGTCCTCCTCATTAGTTTCCCTCTCTGGTTGTCTTTGACAATGTAGGTAGGACATGTCTTCAGCCTCACTTTTGACAGAAACAAGAGTGAATGTGGACTCCTGGCTTTGGTCTTCTTCCTGGTTGATGCACAGCACTCGCGCCACTTTTACTTGGTCCATCGTGGACACAATGTCTTTCTGACTCTCCAGCAGAATTGGAAATTCTGAAGTACAGAACAGAGGATGTCAAGAGAATGAAATGGAGAAAATCCCTCAGTTTACCCATAAAAGACCACAGAGACAAAAGTAAGTACTACTGTTAATGGTGCCGGTGTGAATTGGATTTTAAACATGGAACATGTAAAACACAAAAGCACTTTCATGTCTATTTAAATGTGTAATAAATAGAGGATATTTCAACAGTATCTGCTGCTAATAATAATAAATGGTCCATATTTTGGTTCAGACATAGGCCACATTGAGGAGCTCTGAGGTTGTATAAATAAGATACAATATGTAAATTGTATAATGCACAAAGGAAGGAAAAAAACCTATATAATATACAGATGCATATAATAAAGATGCAACGATATGAACATTTTCAACTGATATCAATTATGCAGTACTTCTTGTGGCCAAAACCGATCTGATAACTGATATTAATAATTGTACATTTTAATAAAAACATTAGTTTCAAAAATATAAGACAACCATTCACCCTCACATTCATCCAGTGGGGGAACTTTAGAGTCACCAATTGACCTATAAATGCATGTCTTTGGGTGGTGGGAGGAAGCCGGAGTACCCTGAAAGAACCCACGGTAACACAGGGAGGACATAGAGACTCCTTACAGAAAGACTGAGAGTCCGAACAGAGGATCAAACCCATGCTCTTCTCTCAGTGAGGCAGGAGAGCTAACCACTCTGCCATCGTGCTTTAATACAGAACATATAGCATTTTCCAATTTTAGATAAAAACAAACTGTAAGACTATAAGCAGCAGAACGTTTGGCTTTTTAGCTCAAATTTAAGTTGCAGCCAACTGCAAATAGAACTTATGTATTGTTTGGTGCTGGCCACAAGGAGCAAGTGTAGGCCCATTTCAGTTATTTCATGATGCTCAATTCATAGCAGTGTATCTATTTCCCTTTTAAGATGAGGAACTAGTTGCCTTAGACAAACTGACAAGCCTAAGCCTCTGCCCTGTCTCCTCTGACCTCAGACCTCAGCTGGTCCTGACAGATGGACACTCCCTTGGAGCTATGGGAGAGGTTTCTTCTCTGCTGACAAGGCCAAGTTGAGCATGATTCAAACACTTTCTTTAGGTAAGAGCCTTAAAAAACACTGCTGAGACACTTATGCAGGCTTTAATAACCAACAGACAGGTCATTAAAGGCAAGGCTCTCTTCTCTGGTCTGACAAAAATATAATATTATAAATACAATAATACAGTATCTCCTATTCTGCATTTACTGTTGTAAATGCAGAATAGGAGAGAACACATTACACCAGTTTTAGATTTATATTATAAACTATTTGTATGGTGATACACATTCTTACCTTTGGGCCCAGAATCTTCACTGAACTGAACCAGTTTTCTTTCAGGATCTGAGCCCTGCATCTGACTAAGAGAGACAATACAAACATTATTAAAAGTAGCCTATATTTAAAAGCATCTGGAATGTTGAAAATACACATGGGGCTGTTCAACATTGATGGTGAAGGGTAAGGATTCAGCGTAGAAACAAACTCAAGATCCACGTAAACCAACACAGTCTACTTACTATTAAGAACTGGCAATTATGACACCCCTCAAATATGAACTCTCTTTTTTAAGCAAGAGCCTATGTCAAGAAACAATATTTTGATATTTACACTTTTGATACATAACATCAGCTTAGTACTTTGGTAGCATTCATACAAATAAATAACTCTACCAATATCCACAGATGTCTAAAGGAAGACTTGTGCCTATCTATTCAAACAGATACAGTCTGGAGCCACGTGATCACTGAGCGGCGAGATCAAAGTAGAACATATCTGACACAAAGACTGTGATGTACTCAGTGATTGTTATAGGCTTCCATAGAGTTAATAGGACACGGCAATTCTCCTGGTTTAGCCGCGTTCAAACGTCTCTGAACTCACCTGTACTCTACCTCTGCGGGGTCCCACGGGTCCGTCTCCTGCTTCACCTTAACTTCTGCCATCTTTCACTCCGCTGTGGTCCGTCTGTCTCCACATTAGTATTGGTTAGCCATTAGCCTCTGAGCTAATGCTCAGTAAAGCGTTCTGTCAGGGAGCAGGGGTCCTGAGAACTGCCTGTTTAAAAAGACAGCAACAACACGGCCAAGTGTATTACATATGGAGGATTAAAAGTGAAAAAATTAAATAAATAAATGAATACATCATTAATTAATTAATTAATTAATTACATGTGCCATTAATTATTAAAAACTATTCATTTAATGTAAAAAAACAACAACATATGTACCGTATTTTCCGGACTATAAGCCGCTACTTTTTTCCCACGCTTTGAACCATGCGGCTTACACAGAGATGCGGCTTTTCTATGAATTTTTCTTCAGCCCTCAGGGGGGCGCTCTAGCAGGAAGTGCAAAAACGAGACAAACGAGGCAGCGGTAGTCAGTACCAAACAAAAAAGCGCCAGTGTTAATTCTTAGCACATGCAACCCAAGACGCACAACAGCAAAATACGGTAATATTTTTACACCCTCACCCCCTCATAATGGAAAACAAATGAAGTGACAGTGGTTTGGTGTTCAGTAGTTTCAATGCTCAGGAGGAAGATGAATAGTGACTTGTGGTTTCAGTGCACGGGAGAATGAAGCGACTTTAACAGTGCGCAGGAAGAAAAAGTGACAGTGGTTTGGTGTTCAGTGGTTTCAGTACGCAGGAGGAAGAAAAATAAAGCAACTTGGTTTTAGTGCACAGGAGGAAGATGAATAAAACCATCAATGACTTTCCTTTTTTGTTTGATCAGCACTTTTACTGCCGTGTTACAGGCACTGTTCGGAAACAATCAGTTCAGGTATATGAATAAACACTTATGGTACAAAATCTTTCTATGTAAATATCTTATTTCTCAGCCTGGATATCGGCGGCTTATAGTCCGGTGCGGCTTATATGTGACAAAATATATATTTCTTTTAAATTTTAGTGGGTGCGGCTTATATTTAGGTGCGCTCTATAGTCCGGAAAATACGGTATTCATTTCACCATTTATTTAATTATTTCATGGTCCTAAGCTGCAGTGCACCATGAATTAATTTTATCTGTCAACCTCTCCCATCAAAGTCAGTGGGCGGAGCTAACACCTGATTAGTTACACTACACAGCATGTCAAAAAATCAGTTCTATAAGCTTTGTTTTCTGTTTTACCTATTAATATGGTCTTTGCCTTTATTTTGAAATTACTTTGTGCAACACGCTGCCACTAGGTGAAGTAACGCCTCATTTACACTGACTGCGAAAGGGATTCCGTACGGAATCCGTAAGGACTGCCATTTACACCGGGTGCAGTGTGTGTGCTGTGCGTGTCCGGAAATCTGCATCCGCGAGACCACAAAACCACAGGGATTCACGCTGAAGAGTTGAGTTCACGTGATAACATCCATGTAAAGAGACAGGTGCTGATAAAAACTCACCAGTATATCCCAGAGCTCCAGCTATTTCACTCCATGCCTTCTCTTTTCTGGTGTTGTCCTTATAAAAAGTATGTGAAATATCATATGTGTGGTTTTGGACTTCCGTGATAAACTCTCGTCGTCCGTGGTCTCAAATAACCCCCGGGACCCCGTCACTGCACTTGTAATTTCTTCAACTTCATGAAAATCCACATGCGGCGTCCGGAAAAAATAGACTTCTTGCGGAAACCTTCCGGAGCTCCGGATCAGGAGACGTAACACACCGCAGCTGGTGTAAATGCTCGCACTGACTACAACGGTTTCTATTCCTAGCGGCGTCCGTACGGACGCCGTTCTGTATCTGTTCAGCAGTCAGTGTAAATTAGGCGTAAGAAGGAAGTAATGGCTGAAAAGAGAAAAAAGAGAAGCAGCGTGCACTCCTGTGTAAGGAAAACTTCTCAGGTAAACAGAGAGGAAATGATAGTTAATGAGTAATACTGCAATATAAACGGTTCTTTAGCACCTGGTTGAAAAGGGAACAAGGTTTGTGTTGATTTATGGTGTTTAAGTTTATTTTTGTTTGTTTCATGTTTTTATAACTTGCTATGCACTATAGTTTTAAGCCAATAACTTGCTACTGCTAAACTCATCTCATGTTTTTTTCACTACAAATTTATGAATGTACAAAATCAAAGGCTCTAATGTAATTGTATGATCAAATGATTACGGATATTGGTATTTTGGTTATTTTATTTCATGGTCAATGCGACGCAGATAAAAAAAGTACATAAATGTTTATTGGTTTAAAAGGTAATAAAGAGATTGTCATATGAATAAGGAAGGGTTTCATAGTTTAGTCAATTAATTTCATAATTACAATTTCATTAATACGGTTTATTAAAAGATAAAGGAAGTACATCCTGTAAGAGATACTAATTGTAATGTGTTTGTATCTGTTGTAGCGCAACAAACAAACAAGTATAAATAAAAAGGCTGTGAACCATCAGTTCAAGAGACCACCATTTCAACCGGGGATGCTACACTCAGTCCTTTATCTTGTTTAAATGTTTGATTTAAGGGTCAGCAAATGTCTGGGAATTAGTTTCAAACGTGTTTTTACCTTATGCAGTTCATTTGATTAGAACAAAACCTGTTTTATACAGCTCAAATTGATCTAGACCAGTGGTGTCAAACTCAAAGTGGTGACGGGCTGCAATAGTCTAGAATCATTTTTGATATTAGTTTTTATTATTTCAAATTTTGAGATTTTATCTTCATTTGTGAACAGGTTTTACTCAAAATTGAACAGGTTTTAGTTGAACTTGAACAGACTTAAACAGGTTTTAGTTAGATTTAAACAGATTTTAGTTGGATATGAACAGGTTTTAGTTAGATTTAAACTGGTTTTAGTTGGATATGAACAGGTTTTAGTCAGATTTGAACAGGTTGTGGTAGGTTAATCTTTGTAGCAAAAATTAAAACCATCTAAATCCTGTTCAAATCCATCTAAAACCTGTTCAAATCCAACCTAGTGCCAAAAATGTAAACTACTAAATATAGCGAAGTGCCACATAAAACATTGCAAAGGGCTGCATTTGGCCCCCGGGTCTTGAGTTTGACATGTGTGATCTAGACCTTCCAATAAAATCTTCTAAAATCACCAGAGTCCAGTAGGCCTATCGTAACACTTTTTTTTCCTCTGCAGAGATCATTATATCTGTCTGATATAAATCTGTTGTGGTACACTGAACCCCTTTTTTCTAGGTATAGCCTTCAACCAAACACCACAGCTGTGTCTGTACTAAAATGTACTACTCCTCTTCCTTCATCAGGTCTGCTTCTTTTTATCTCGGGCAGATGAGTTTCTCTGCTTTCAGAGGCCTCTTTGTCGGTGTGTATTTCTTACTTTTGTGGATATCTACAACTTATGGTGTGCGTAGAAGTGTATGATTTTCGGCTGAATGTGTGTGGTCTTGGTTAAATATTAGTGCCAACTGATTTAAGTCTGCTAAACATGACCAGGTTTCATCCATACTGGAGCCATATAAGATTTCACTACAACTAAAGATGCTCACACATGAATCCATTCTGTTCAGTAACTGTGGTTTCTGCAAACACAAAACAATAATTTAACATGACAGTTGTGATTATAATACACACATACTGTGATTATTGCCACTTCCTAAACGAAGGAGAAGAAGGCAGACATATGTGACAGAAATTCTTCGCAGAGTTATGGCTAAGGACCATGCAAAGCAGCACCCAAAACAACTTAATGAGAGCTGGGCTAAACTGTTTTGTTTAAAGTGTAATATTTTTTATTGAAGACAAGCGAAAGTCATCAATAGACAAACATTTTTCAAGTGCAAAACATGTTTAGAGAACTACAAATAATTAACCCACTCAACAAATTACAGTCACATTATTCTATCCTAAAATGCATATATGTATCTCAGCATAACCTGATGTATGCTGAAATACATATATGCAGATACATTTTAAGGGGTGTTAATTAGCTTAAATATAATTTAAAACTGTATTCTCAGCATTTGAGGAAAACCTACATCTAACAGGGGTTGAACATTGTGGTTTCATTGTAAGTAGTTTATTGCTACTTTTAAAAAAATGCCCCGCAAAAATCAGGTTTTTATGACCGCAACAATTACAAAAAAAAAGGCAGGGAAATCCTGGAGGGACTGTTTAACCCCAATTCTGGTGTTTTCACCAATGCAAGTCAAAAATCTGTCTGTTTACTGGAAAACTCCTTCAGACTCGGACCTGAAGAGTAACTACATATATACTGTATAAATGAGGCATTCATTTTTTTTCCTACCGCTTAGTCCCATTTGGGGTTGCGGTAGCTGGAGCCTATCCCAGCAGCTTTTGGCCATAGGCAGGGTACACCCTGGACAGTGGCCCGTTCATCGCAGGGCTGACACTTATATTGACAAACAACCATTCACTCTCACATTCAACTTTAGAGTTGCCAATTGACCTATACATGCATGTCTTTGGGTGGTGGGAGGAAGCTGGGGTAACTACCTGCCTGGAGGGAGGTGACACGGGGAGGTCATGCAGACTCCTCACAGAAAGGTGATGTTTGAGTCAGCCACTTTCTCAGCCAAGGATGTTTAAAGTCGGCCGTGATTTGAACTCACGACCTTCTTGCTGTGAAGTAGGAGAGCTAACCACTCTGCCTAACCACTCACTTAGTAATTTAGTTCATAGTTTATAGTCCTAATTTTGCCACCATTTTAAAAACTTAATTTAATTCCACAAATATGGTGTAAAACCACATCAGTGCTGCCCTCCTCAGGTCGAACGCTGCCAAATGCACCATCTGGTCAGCGTGACATCATGATGTTTGTTCACACCTTTTGTATAAGTTAACGACCTTTCTAGCAGGTAACCACAGCTTTGGTACAGCCCTCAGTACATGCTCATGCCCACCAGAGGGCGGTCTCTGTCTGTCAGAACAAGGTCACTGCAGCGACTGAACATAGTCACATAGAGTGACCCAAGTTATCTATGCGACATTGGCCTTGACGTGAAGGGAAGGACATGATCTGACCAGTCTGTGAAAACTTACATTTAAGTTGCCCTTCAACAGCTACAAGAGTATGAGAAGACTGCCAGAAACCATTTCCGTTTCAACATAAGATGTAGACAGAGTCATCTGATTCCTAAAAGCCTATGGCTGGGGTCCTGTGTGAAGGGACACAGGGCTGAAAACATCCTACGCAAGATCCAGACTTTTGTGTGAAAAGATCAGACAGACCAACTTCACTTTCGATAACCTCAAGCTCAAAAGCACTTACAAGAACAACTGGCTTCCTAAGTTACAGTAAAACCAAGAAGACACAGAGATCTAACAGACAGGAATCAGAAACAAAAGGTAAGAGCGTAGTTATTCCTTATGTAGCTGGTTTATCTGAAAAGCTAAATAGGATTTTCTACAAACACAACATTCCTGTTCATTTCAAACCATGCAATACTCTCCATTAAACACTGGTCCACCCTGAGGACAAGATCCCCAGCCACAAACAGAGCAATGTGGTGTATTCTGTTCAGTGTAATGAGGAGTGCAGTGATAGTTATAATGGTGAGACTCATCAGCCGCTTCACAAAAGGATGTATCAACACAGAAGGGCCAATTCTGGTGGGCCTGAGTCTGCAGTCCACCTCCATCTCAAAGAAAAAGGGCATTCCTTTGAGGACAGCAATGTGTGAATCTTGGACAAGGAGGCCAGATGGTTTGAAAGAGCAGTAAAGGAAGCCATCTTTGTTAAAATAAAGAAAAGCCCTGTTTGAACAGAGGAGGTGAACTCAGACAAAACCTCTCCATTTACAACAGTGTTTTGAAGCCCAAATCAAAACAGTTTCACTCTGTTATGAAACTAACACCTGGAGTCAGCAGTTATGCTAATGGCTCACAGGAGCCTAATGACTCCCACACAAGTTCCCTCACTGCCCATTCAACTCTTGCCATAAGTGAAGGAAAAGTGAAATTCTCAACCAATGTGTACATGTACTTTCGGAAAGCCCAGTTTCCAAGTAAAGAATGCATTGTTCTTAGTTTGTTGTGATTATATGTTTTTTACTTGTAAAGTTGGTGTAATGCCGTTGAACTTTTTATTTATTAATGTCTCGATGATTACTTCAGTAAATCGGTTGGGTATATTAGCATTTAACACTACAAACTAGTCAGGTTTAACGTTTGTTTCTTTTCCTTTAAAAAAATCTTAATGCTGTTAAATACTAAGATGCAGCGTTAGACAGAGTGGAGCACTGCAGACCCAGTACTTTGGTTCATATATATCCACATCATTGCATTGTTGTTTTTTAAAATGTCTTACAGTTCATTAGTCTATGCTGTGTACATTAGCCTAAATTGGCCATTATGCCAAAGTTACTCTACCACAAGTTACTCACTGTCCCTGTTTCTCTAACAATGCCTTGTCAGCCCCTGCTTCTGGGTGAGACTGGGCTTTGAATTGCTCTGGTTCAGGCCCGGTGTCCACAGATAAACCAACTCAAAATGGAACTTTACAGTCTCCACATGCTTCAAACTTCAGCAGCTTCCAGACTCTTCTCCAGAAAACATGAAAGAAGTGCAGACAGGACATGTCATTTATCTCGTCAGTTTGCTCCACATCTGCTATGTTTCTCTTCTTGGTGTTCAATCCGAGTTCAGATTCTAAACTCTCGAGAGTTAGCATCTGAGCTAGCAGACAGTGTTCAGTCTGTGTGAGGCAGGCACTTGTTAATGCTTTCTATTATTTGGAGGAGTACTGCACTTCCTGAATCTCTGAGCTTCTTTTCTGTCCTCTGTGCTGACGTGATGTTTTTGCTCATATCTCTCACTCTCTGGGGTAATTTCTTTCAGTCTGTTCTATTTTAAAGAGGACAGATTAGAGGTCAGGGCAGGGTGCCGCCAATCAGAAGAGCACAGCTAGATTTACTGTATCAGATAACTCTATTAATGGCTGACTCACATATTCTGTGAATAACTTGGAGCACATTGAAAGATACAAATAAAATAAAAATATTTTATTTTAAATAATATAATACATTATTTAATATTCCCAGTTTTAGTTTTGTCTTTAGTCCCTCACAGTAAAAGTATTCCTTTTACACAGATTCCTCAACAGTTAGGGTCTTCAAGACTATGGAGTCCATCCAGGTTCTATAGACCAGGTTGAGGGTGTCCAGTTGTTTGACAGAGAACTGGTAGAAGCGGTCAGGGGTCAGCTGTTCCACCACACAGCAATACGACATAACAGCACATGAATCATGGCCTTGCTCAGCCACAGAGGGATGCAGGATTTTCACCTGGATCTCAAAGTGTTGGTTGGGCTCCTTGCCCTGCTCGCCCGGCACACCCCAGAACAGGTAAACCATGGTGGCCTTTGAGTAGGACTGCAGCCTGTCGAACACTACTGGCATCCTGAAGGACAGAGAGGCACTGAGCTGTGGCACCAGGAAATTCCCTGTGCTGGGAATGAGATGGTTCTGCAAGTCCAGAGGGCCCAGGTTCCGGGTTAATCTGGTGTCAAAGTCTTTGAGGTGCTTGCAGGTTTGTGACAAGGTTGCATGAGCAGAGGCCACAGCGGGACCATCAGACATTCCCTGATCTAATATATTCATAAAGGCCTCCAGCTCCTGACGGCTGCAGACAATCTCCTCAAGCAGCATCTCCAGCAGAGCCAGCAGGAGGCGCACCTGAGTGTTGGCCAGCCCCATGGCTGTGTGCAGTCTCTGCAGGTCGATCAGAGCCCACACAGTGGTGTCAGACAGATGCAGGGTCTGCTCTTCACCGGCTGCCGGGCCCCCGTCCTCTCGGCGGATCTCCAAATAAAAGGAGCTCCTCTGCAGCAGCCGCAGCTCCTCCTGCATCACCTGAAGAAGAGCAGTGTTGAACACAACAAACACAGTACTCTACTTGAAAGTGCCTAATCAAACAACCTAAAATGTTACATCTGAGTACAATACAATAGTGGCATTTTAGTAAGTGAGGTGTAACACTGACCAGAATGGAGTTCTCACTGAGCCTGGTGCTGAACAACTGCAGAATCTGCTGACGGAGCTCAGGGATGGTGTCACAGGACTGCTCTGGGACAGAGTGGGACGTCACCTCTTTAGCCATGTCTCCTGAGACAAATGAACATCTTTCAATACTAACTATATAAGACTAGACATACCACATGACACTTAAATGTCAAGGGGCTGAATGAAAATGTCATATAGTTTTGCACTAAAACATTAAACACATGAGACATGAAACAAAAACTGAACAAAATGATGTCAAGTTTAGTTTTAGACAAATGAGTTAGGTTGTACAGTTACCTGTGGTCCTTTCTGAAAGAGTTTCTGTACAGATTTGTTGATGTTCATGGGTAAATTTGTTATGATTTCTATGGTAACAGAATGACAGCAGAGACCTGGGTTACTTCAATTCTATTGAGCAGTCCTGATGTTTTCACTGCAGAGCTTCAGTCTGTGATGGTTGTCTGAAGATTTAGTGGATTCATGTTTGCTGATCTTACATTCAACTTGGGTCCCACTTATTTCTGATCATATTATGTTTAGATTTTACTGTGTAAATATTTATTTTCCTATTAGCACAAATGCACAGTTCTGTGTTAAGCCTAATGGTGCAGTAAATATTATTGTATTGGTGTGCAATGACAATAAAGGCATTCTTCTTCTTTACTGGCACAGTTTTCAACTGAGTGTGACGCAGTTGGGATGAGAATATCTCTTGGTTGGCCTGGGAACATCTCAGAATTCCCCTAGGAAGTGTCTGGGGAGAGGGATGTCTGGGCAAATCTTTTTATTTGTTCTTGGACTATTATCTTCAACATGAATAAAGTTTAGCTCAGGCTTTAGTCCTGGTTTAACCACAGACTCAGTCCCACTTTAGTCTTTGTTGAAAATTACATTGAAAATGAAGTAAAAGCCTGTTTAAGCGACTGTATACAGGCTGCAGTATTTAGTGCACTTTGACTTCCAATACAACTCACTGCATGTGACCAGTAAAAAGTGTCAGTGAGTAGTAATAACACAGAAGAGTAAACAGTATGTGTACAGTGATGAGATGAAGAATCAGAATCATTGTTTTTTTCCCCAATAAGAAAATATATAAAAATATTTTTAGAATTACAAAATAGTAAAAGCCTATATACGCATATACCTTAGAATTTACTAGTACAAGTACATAGTTGAACGGGTAGTATCTAATATGAACGAAAGGAGACGTCATCTAGGCTTTATTATCAAGGATTTTAATAGATTGAAATTTTCAGTCTTTCTTGGTGGTTTTTGGTTGCTTCTGGAAAAAGGAGTGCTTGGTTGATACTGTCAATAAGGATTGGGTAGTTTCTCTGTGTGTTTTGTAGGTGTAAACTCATCTTTCCTTTCTCTTTTACTACCCTGGTCTGGTCCCTTTGCACTCTCTCCAGATGCTTCCTCACCAACTGCATTGACTTCTCCATCTTCTTCTGTATCTTTAGGACATGCGCTGTTGTTGTTGTACCACCCTTCTTTCCATCTAAGACTCCTGCAGAACATCAAGGGGACCCCTCACCTGCAGACCATATAAGACCAGGTAAGCCAATCACTTCCCATCCCTGGAAGAACTATACAGTTCCCACAGCCTCAAAAAAGCAAAAAACATTTTACAGGACTCATTCCATCCTGGAACAGCGCGCAGCAAGGTTCAGCTGAATCAGGGAGAGGGAAAGCCCCACGGAGCAAACTGCTGTCTTTACTCACTAATGTGAAAAAAGCTGCTGTTGTATGACGCATTTATTCATTTTGAGTGTAAAATAGTAAAGCTACAGTCCCTAAAATCCATCAGCTGGTTTATTAACTTGTATTCCTCCTGAGGATAACTTCTATTCCTCTTGGTTTGATCAATGCTGACCTGGATTATAGTAGCCTACCACTAGAATCATAAAGAATGAATCATAAATAAAATGAATTACTCTTTTCTAAGTTGATATTGTTTGTCTATACATTTGGAAAAGAGCTGGTCTTTACTTTCTTTTTATTTGGACAAATCTACTCATTACGATAAAATGTAATAATAACCCATCTCTATAATGGGTCATGTGACAAATACAGTCTTTATTAATATGATCTATATTCAAATACCTGATGGACTGAGTCAGTATCTGATACCTGCAGATACTCAAAACATCTGGATCAGGATCTGTATCAGGATCAGGATCTAGATCGGGATCAGGAGCTGGACTGAAAAAGCTGGACTGATGCATCCCTAGTTAAGAATACTAAAAATGTTTTGTTGTTCTTTCTATTTTGAAATTAGCAATACTCTGTAGCCTACTTTTTCAAAATTATACATTCATATACAATAGGTTTATTAATAAGAGCAGTATCAAACTTCAAGTATCACATTAAGCTGCGTATGCAAAGAGACTTGTGACTTGACTCTGAGTTGTAACCAAAAGACTTGGACTTGACTTGGACTCGTGGTCAAAGACTTGAGACTTGACTTGGACTTGCACAAAGAGACTTGTGTACATCTCTAGTTTGAACTGCTGCCTTCGGGCAGAAGATACAGTACAAGTACAGATTAAAAAAAAGTTTTTACCCAAGAGCCATTATCACTTTAAATGCTGCTGAAATTTGAAATTTTAGTCTTGTTAGTGCAATTTTTTTAACTAATTTTGTGCAATTTTAGGGAGCCATGCAATAGCTGAATGTTTTTAACTTATGGTCTTAATCTTTTTACCTTTTTAAACAGTACTTTCATTTATTTATTGATTTACCTGCACCAATGGTTTGCATTCAATTTGGTTGCACAATGTACAATGACAATAAAGTTATTCTATTCTATTCACTTGTCCCAGTCCTTTTCTTAGCATCCTTTTCAGTGTTCTGTTCTGAGGTCTTACCTGTACCTCTCAAGATGGCTGTCAGTCTGTGG
Source organism: Rhyacichthys aspro (assembly GCA_036850595.1). Classification (NCBI taxonomy): domain Eukaryota; kingdom Metazoa; phylum Chordata; class Actinopteri; order Gobiiformes; family Rhyacichthyidae; genus Rhyacichthys; species Rhyacichthys aspro. The sequence goes on from CM072152.1 coordinate 1,683,628, forward strand.
GTGTTCTGGATACCATCAATGCTCCTGTCTAAGAGGACTGGATTGAAAGTTGGCCCCTTGGACTGTTAAAATCTCTGATGGGATTCTCACTCTTGAGAACAGCTACAGAAGAGCATACACTAGCTGCTTTGTAGTTATGTCTACAGGAAAGCCTCAGGAAATCAAATACAGTTATTACAGATGACCAAAATAACCTGGTTTCCTGCCTGGGACCTCTCTAGCAGCGCTATGATGTCCATGGCTATTCGACTGAACGGCACATCAATGACAGGAAGAGGCTGAAGTGGGAACTCTGAAAAAACAATGTTTCAAAGTTTCCTTCTTCTTCAAATTGTTGTTTTGTGACAACTGACAAACTGGACATGTCAGACAAAAGTCCTGCACCTCTGTCAGTCTGACAGTCTGTGCCTGCCTCTATCTGAGCTCTTCCCTGTGAACTGGTCACTAAATAAACAGGTTTGCAGAATTGGTCTAGCCCCTGTAAAATTTGGATGTTTCCCCCCAAAATAACCCAAGATTTTACACAACAGTGCATGTCAATTTTACACAACATGCATGTCAAGGCCTACCACCATGAACTCAAAACAGATGGATTTACCAGAGTCAGTACACTTCCCGTGTCCAACAGGGCTAGAGCTAGCTCCCCGTAACTCTGACCTCAGTGACTTGCTGTTTTCCTTACCCTGAATCTCCTCTATTGCTGGTCAGGGTACAGAACATAAATAAGCAGCTTTGGCCTCCCTAGCTGGGCAGTCTGGCTTTTTAAGCCCATCCTGGCCACAAAAATAGCAAATTTGTGAATTAACTGAGGGTTTAACCTTCTTACATTTTTTGAGTTTAGCTGCCCCTCCCACCTGAACCTGACCTCCTGCACCTGCACCTTAAGTGGAGAGTTGGTCAAACTGGATAGTCTTTGGTCCTCATCTGGTGGAAAAAAAGTTCTCCACAAATTCTGCTGCTTCACTTCCACAAGAGCCCATACTCTTAGCTCTGGAGACAGCCAACGGTAGAACTGCTCCAAGGTGAGGACACCTGGATGTTGAATCAGAGCTTTTCCCTTTTTTTATCCAAACTTGCAGGCAAAAACACAGACAGACATGGGTTTCCCTTTACAGACAAAAAAGTGACACCCACCCAGTTAACTTCCCTAGTATATCAATCAATCAACTTTATTGTCTCCAAGGAGAAATTCCATTTCAGATGAGAGAGCATCTTAGGCTGCTGTGCCAGCTCCAAGGAGAGCGCGCGCCAACTCCTTTTCACTTCATGAAAGTTGCAGTTACAGTTGCAAGTACAACAGAGCATAAACATACATTAACAAAAACAACAAGTAGCAATGGGATATCACACATTTATCACAAGGCCTGCGATGGGTTCTTTCAGGTGGATGGGGGTACAGGGGTTGCCTCCCGGCTAACAAGCCAGGCCTGGCGGAAGGGGGAGCGATAGTAGAAGGCAGGAAATACAGGGAGGGCTGACACTAAGATAGGGAGTGTATGTGTGTGTGTGTGTGTGTGTGTGTGTGTGTGTGTGTGTGTGTGTGTGTGTGTGTGTGTGTGTGTGTGTGTGTGTGTGTGTGTGTGGTGGCGTGTGTGTGTGTATGTGTGTGTGTGGGGGGGGGAACGTGTGCCTGCCAGTGTGAAGGTCTGTTGTGTCTGCATGTGGAGTCAGTGAGGCCAGTGGCTTGGCCTTGAAGAGATATCACAGATGCGCAGGGCAGGGGGCAGATAGGATCCGCTGCATGCTTACATTCCACAAGGGGATAACATAGTTGGGGCTTTCCAAATTAATAATTAATTAACATTCAATTTAATTTAGCCATGAACGAAAATACAATTTCTTTCGCTCCAAAGTCCGGTCCGGTCATCCTCAGTTAGCGCCCCCTCAGATTAGAGAGCGACTCCAACAGCTTGTGCAGTTTCTTATTCAAGCCCGCAGTCTGGCGAACCAGTTCATAGGACTGACCCAAGATGTAATCCATCCGTTTGGTTTCCTCGTTGGACCGAGCCAAGATGTCACGATAAAGTTCCTCGATCAATGTCACTTTCCTCAGTATCCCCGAGAGTCGGTCACACTCCTCTCCAAGGTGGTCTTTAATTTCCTGGGGCAGCCAATTGGACTCTTTGTTGGCTGCCTCCTTGTAGACTTTCCAATAGACCAGAGCAACTCCCATGCCAATCATTAGATGCCCTGCTACCATGAATCCAATTATATAGACGTCCTCGATGTCCTCAACGGACAGAACCGACAGGCACATGACCTGCCACTTTTGCCATGCGTCCATCGTGTAGCCGGCCGCAAAGGTCCCATCAGGACAAGTGGGCTCCCCTGGGGCCCCACTTCTGGGTGAAAAAATCTTGTCAATCGCACTGAGGGACCAGCTAATCAATTCCATGGTTTGGCTTTTTGTATTTAGTTTTAGTAAAATGCAGCAGGCAGAGAATCCAGAGGAGTTCAGCTCACACAGGACAGGCAAGATAAGCACAGCAGCAGAGCAGTAGGAAAACACGTCCGCCCTCTTCGGAGGCAAGGAAGGAAAAAAAAAAATATATATATATATATATATATAATTTTTTTTTTTTTAGGAAAAAAATATATATATATATATATATATATATATATATATATATATATATATACACACACAGTGGCCTAAATCAGGGATCCTCAAACCCTGGTCTGTGGACAACTAGTGGTCTGTGGCTGATATGCTGCTGGTCCGTGAAGAAAAATATGTATTTTATTTTAATTCTTATTGTATAGATGATCACAATCTTTCGGGTTTTTTTTAAATAGTCTAATTAAACTGGAACTCTTCTGCAACATCAAAACAAACGCTGCTTCACTACTTGGGTCAGTCCACTCACTGTCTTATTCACAGAGAAATGCTGGGGAGCCCAAAAATGAACAGAGTTTTGAATGTTGTGAATAAACCACATAAATATTAATCATATGAAAAGTATATCGCCAGCTTTATGATAAGATGAACGCGGAGCATTGAGTCTCAACTTGCAGCACATGAAGTAGGCTATGTGCGAATTTATGTAACAAGTTTAACCTGCTCAACAAACTCAGTCCATTACTTCAAGGAAAAATAACCACAGTTTTTGTGGCTGAATTCAAAGCCAAACTGGAAATGGGGGGACAGTGCTTCTCAGAACTATTTCTCCCTCAAACTGTGAAGAAATGGAACAGAGACACATTTGATTGTTGGTGGCCATAAATGAATGTTCAAGACAACTTCAAATCTCACAGCATTTTGTAATAAAGTTGAGCCCAATCCCTGTGTGATTATGGTGAGTTTTTGTTACATTTACATTATAAGTGTAATAATTACACACACACACACACCTCTCTCTGGGCCACAAATAAAATGTGATGCACTTAAGTGGTCTGGGGTGTAAAGGAGGTTGGGGACCCCTGGCCTAAAACACTAGCTAGGGATGAATTCAGTTTTCAACAGTCCTTCAATAGATATTTACATAATTTAAAAACAATTTGTTCAAAAATATATATTAATAATATGTAGAAGTTATTAATATTTAGAAGCCACAGTCAGGTTAATTCACTTAGAGTATCTCTTTAAAGTTCAAACAACCCCACAGTCTACCCTCTCTCAATCCCACATGGTGTGTCCCAGTGAGGGTAACTAATTGCACCAGGCCCTAGTTAGCTGATGGGCGTGCGGTGCCCCTTCATGATAACTCAACCTATGACCTCAATGAACAGAGGGGGATGGGAAACAAGAAAGTAAATTAAAACAAATGACTTAATGTATGTATGATCCATCTTTTAGCAGCCAACACATAAAGCGACTGAACTTAAATAAAATAACTTTTTGTTGTTTAAGTAGCCTGACTATTTTCTGTAGCTGCATGTGTGGAGTGCATACACCTGATTAGTGAGGGGACGTCTGCATATCTTACAGTACAAGTTATCGTTAAGAAGCCAGTTGGTATATTTTGTAAAAGGGGAGGCCCTAGCGAAAACGCAGACTTAATATTTTCTAATAAAACCAGTTCATTGCAACCTCTTTATTCTGAGCACTCCTGCTGTAGTTAAACTGCTTACTGCTCTCTTCCTCTGAAGGATTAGACTCTGCTGCACACGGGTCACTGTGGGTCAGCGTTCTGTGACGTCACGTGCGCCGTGCTGAGCAGAGGGAAGCGGCAGTGCGCTGAGGCTGTGCGCGCAGAACGGGTACGAGACACTCACTCACTGTCTGTCTGTCCGCGTCCGGCGCTCCTCTCCGGCCATGGGGGCTGCTCTGGGGGCCTTTTCCTTCGCTGCATGGGTAAGTCCTCGTCACAGCGGCTGTTGACCCACTCATCAAACCACAGACTGTAACTGTAGCACAGACTAATAGGCTACTTCACTTTCATTTATTGAAATGTACAGAGGAAACGCTAAGTTGTTCCGGTGTTTTATAAATGATTGAACAGTTAGTTTCTTGGAGCCAGTTGCCAATATGACAGAGCAGCGCTAAATCATAACACACTCGGTCATCTGCTTCCACGTGATTAATTGGATTAGTGCTGTGCTTGTTGTTACGCGTTAAGTCAAACAAACAGAAATATCACTGCAGCTGAGGGGTGTTTTGTGTCAGTATTCAAGTTTAAAAAGTATGTGACTCTGAAATAACTAAAATGCACTAACTTGAGTAACTTGTGTCTGAAATGACTGAAATGGCCATAATTGCTCTGCTCATTAATTGGTTTTGAAAGCCTATAACCTAAATAAAATTTCAGACGATATTAAGACATATTAAGTTTTATCAGTAAAACGTTTTTCCACAATGTGCTTTTAACATTAATCTTTCAGCATATCTTATGTTCCCCTCAGGAAAACGTGTGAAAACCGTATGTAAACCCTATGTAGCCTACCTTATTAAACAGTTGTATTTACATTGCAATATGAATCTGTGTAATATCCACATATTGGATGTCATATTGCATGAATATAAATACGTGGATATTCATATTCATGCAATCCACATATCCCTATATTACACACATATGGATATTTCATATGTGTGTAATATCTACACATATTCATATTGCAATGTTAATACAACTGCAATATATTTTGCTGTGTCTTATGAACAGTGACATTACATTATGGCAGCCAAACCTGATAAGTAACATAATGATTTTTGAGGCCTGAACTACCACACAATCATTGTTCAGTTTTATAATGTTGTTTTGGTATTTTTAATAATAGTATTTTTAATAACCACTGAGAGACTGTTCAAGACACTGGTCAAAGGGGCTTAATATTAAAACATTGATGTATGTTTGTGATTCATGAGCTGGAGTTGTCAGCAGGACGTCCCGTTGGCTCCTGTGTTGGCTCACTTCACTGAGGCCCAGACGGACCAGCCTAAGCCGACCTGGTCTGTAAGGGTATTAAAATGTTGACAGTCTCGTCACTCCTCTTATCTCTTGACTTTGGTTGTTAAATCTGTGGGGTGTGTTTGAGAACTGTGACACGATCACTCGTTATGACCAGTTTTATTATTTTAACAGAGAGAGGCAGGGCTGTGTTGTTTTTTAGTTAATCCTTTTTATGTCTGTGGGGACATTTTTTCTCTGCATAACCTATCCAGTGGAGTAGTGGGCAGCTGCTCACAGGGTACCAGAAGAACCCTCTTCAGATCTTGCACCTGGACACTGCATGTTTTCTAATGTTAGTGAGGGAGTAAATGTGGCCTGGAAGTCAAACTCACAACCTTGTTGCTGTGAGGCGACAGTGCTAACCACTTTGCCATTGTGCCGCCCCGATGTGCCAGTTTGTCATATCTGCACATTTTATAGGCTACAAGTGCATTTTAGTCATCTAACATATTAGTTATGCTTGATAAAACGCTTACAGTTGGTTTTTCGAACAGAGTTGTTTCACTAGCCTGATACTTCTGCTGCTGTTCATGCAATCCATATTCCATCCACAGTGTACACAAGAATATGTTGTAATTTTAATGATGAGGGTCATACCACACCGGACCTGTTCATCTGGAGCTACTGCCGTGTGATACAGCCTCGCATTTCACTGTAGTTTCCTGTCACATGCTAGCCTGGCCAGCCAGACCGACTTTCTCATTGTATTACATACAGAGAAAGTTAGTCTGGGATCGATCGATTTAAACAGGATTTCTGCTCCGATTTCTTTCCGACCAATCGTAGCGAGGGAGGCGGGATTTTGTTTCGCGTCATATTGAGCGCGAGAAAACAGTAGCAGGTTTCGGTCGCTTACAACGATCGAAATAAGCACTAAACTCGATATTACACCCCGTGTCCTCAGATTTTTCTGACAAAAACAACAGAAGTCATTCACCGTCACCGAAGCATCTTCTCTCTCGAGCCACGCTGGTGTACGCTGTGGTTTGTTAACAACTAGAATAAGTTTCGCTTTCCTTACGTCACATCCGTGGCTTCTCTGATTGGTTCACTCAGAGAGCGTTAGTTCTGCCCATGGTCCTGCCTTGAAATCCTGTTTAAATCCATCGATCCCAGACTATCTTTCTCTGTATGTAATACAAAGAGAAAGTCGGTCTGGCTGGCCAGGCTAGTCACATGCATCGGTTTATGGGCCTGTTTTAGGGGTGCTCCGATTGATCGGCCAACGATCATGATCGGCCGATGATTGCTGAAAATAGTGTGATCGGTGATCGCCTTCAACAGCCGATCAGTATGGCCAATCAAATGACGCAACACACACAAGACCTTCACTTGTTTAATACACAAATGGAATCTCAGGTCTGGCGTTGTTTTAGGTGTTTCAGCAAGACATTAAACTCGCTGTTTGCAACAATTGTCGCGGAGGAAAGCAACCAAAAACGTGCTATATAACATACTGTATAAGCTAGTACTAAGACCGAGCGGAGCAGCTCTGCAGCACAGACACCCCTCACACAGCTCTCGCCGTAGCAAACTGCAACAACAGCAACCGTATGGAATATTCTGTTTTCTTTTCTGGTTTATTTAGTACTCCAGTGTGCGCCTGTTATTTCTTCCTTAAGTTCAGTGAAGTAAAGCTAAGGGGTGACGTAAGATAGTTGGATGTAGCCATATTAAGGCACAAGTTACTTGTTGTTGTTTTTTTAATAGGCATTTTGTTGTGTGTGGTTATTGTGAGCAAAACTTACTGTTACTGGATAAAACTAAAAAAGTAAATAAATAAAACAAACATTGTCAGTAATGCCCTTTAATTTTACCACCCCTTAATAGCTAATATTTAAAATAGGTTTTTGTTTTTTTTAAGAATGAATTTATTACATAATACATAATAAAATATAACCCATGATTGGTGATCGGTATCAGCAAATAATGATTTCAGTGATTGGTAATCGGCATTAAAAATCCTGATCGGAGCACCCTCTTGTTAATGTTCACATCCAGCATCAGTGTCAAAAGAAAAATCCTAGTCTTTTTAGTGTGGTAGTCTGATGTCTATACCTCAAAACATCTTTGTTTTCTCAGGTCAAGGCAGTTTACCACACACAGCTCATCCATTAGAGAGGTACATAGCAGATTTGTGCAAGCATTAAGTCAAGGTCAGATGATCCTTTAACACAATGTGTTTGTGTGAAATCTGATTTACATCTGATCACATTTACAAGTTAAACAAAGCAGTAATGTACTCCATGAAACTATGTCACACAGCACAGATTCTACAACAGGCCACACAGTTAAATAGTATCATGTAGTTCTTAAAGGCAGAAATACACAGAAAGATGTGTCTGAGTTTTATAAAAATTGTTTCTATTGAGCAATTACAAGTAAGAACAAAGTAAATTACAATATATGAAGTGGTAAATTATACCTGGTACAGTAAGTACAACATTTTCACAAGGACTCCTTTGACTCCTTTTTTTTTAATGATCTGACTTTCTCCAAAGATTTGCTAAGATCATGTTGTTTCTGGTGTCCTCTGGTGCAGTCTCTGTGTGGTGTGTTTAGAGTGTGTTTAGGTGTGGTCTCTGTGTGGTGTGTTCAGGTGCCATGTCTGTGTGGTGTGTTTAATGTGTTAGTCCTGGTGTGTTCAGGTGCAGTCTCTGTGTGGTGTGTTTACAGTGTTTAGGTGTGGTTTCTGTGTGGTGTGTTCAGGTGCCATGTCTGTGTGGTGTGTTTAATGTGTTTAGAGTGTGTTGGTCCTCGTGTGCTTAGGTGCGGTCTCTGTGTGTTGTGTTCAGGTGCCGTGTCTGTGCAGCAGCGCAACCTGTCTGATGTGCAGCTGCTGTCCACACAGCAGGAACTCCACGGTCACCAGAATCATCTATGCCTTCCTCCTGCTGCTGGGGACCATCGTGGCCTGTGTGATGCTGTCGCCCGGAGTGGACCAACAGCTCAAGAGAGTTAGTAATAAACGTAATACTTTGGCCAGCACAATATTCAATAGCATTGTTCCATAGGACAAGTTATTTTAAAATTAAAATGATGCATAAATTACATTTCTTTGTCTCAAACCTTACTGTCAGTAATTCCTGTCACGTGGTATTCGATATACATCTCATAGTGGTTTTTAGGCTAAGCAAAAGCTAAGTAATCGTACAGCCATGGGAGAGGCTGTATTGAAACAATAATCCATAACCCTGTGAAGAAGCGGTATTAGCATCAGGTAGAAAACCTTGCCATGTGGAGTGCATGTTTAAAGGCATACGATTGACATTGACAAAATTCTTCTCCTCTTCTGTCAGTCTGCCAACTTAAATAACAGAGCATTTCTCTAGCACTTGATAGAGTCTTGATACTCAAATATAACTCTAAATGCACCATACTGCTCTGCCCTGACCGGTGTGTGATTGTCTGTAGATCCCAGGCTTCTGTGAGGATGGGGCAGGCTCCTCAGTCCTTCAGGCTGATGTCAACTGTAAAATGTTTGTAGGCTACAAGGCAGTGTACCGAGTGTGCTTCGGCATGAGCATGTGGTTCCTGGGCTTCTCTGTTTTTATGATTAATGTCAAGAACAGCAGAGACCCCCGCGCTGCCATTCACAATGGGTAAGTAGAAAGATATATCTCATCACAAAAGACTGTCTCACGATTTTACTGAAGAGCCAGCTGAACCTGTGCTTTTATAGGAGCTATGTCTAACTTTTTAAGAACAACAAACGTTTTATTTGCCCATATCTGAGCAGACCATAATGTGATGAGAAGAATGAGACCTTAACTGTGCTGTCCTCACAACACGTGCAAACAAATAAAGAAATCTCTGCTTGCTTTTCTTGCTTTAATGGAGGTCTCTTGTAGTTATGTTGTAACTGAAAACTTTTCTTGTTTACTATTCATGTTTTTAACCGAGACATCACATTAACTGTCCACCATGGTTGCCCCTAGGAGCCTGTAGGCTCATTTAATTGTGGAGAATTCAGGTTAGATTTTCCACAAAATCAAGCTGGATGTGACATAGCGCACGTTCTCATCTACTTGGTCTTGGACTTCCCTGTATGACTGCCATGACAGTGAGTGACAGTAGCTAGTGTTAGTTTTGAGATGGACTCTAGTCTGCAGACACAAAAACTTGACACAGACACAAAATCCAAACATAAAAATACAAAAACAAACATTTTATATATTATATCTGTGGCTCCTGAGAATTGCATCCCCTCAAAAACTATAACTCCTTTATTTAAAGTGACAAAAAGGACAAAAAAAAAAAAAGGAGTTAGACATTTGAGACAAACCATACACTAAAACTAGAAATATAATAAGAAATTATTACTATGGTAAAAGCCATGATACTACCCAATCAGTTTATTAGTGTAATAAATCACATTAATATTACTCTAAAATGATTTTGTTGATGAATGCATGGGGTTCCTTATTCGACGGAGGGGATGCAAATCTCGAGGCTTCAGACTCAATAGTATTTCCTACTAGTGTGTTAAATTACGTAGTTTTCCGCCTCTGAATTCCCTAACTTGTGTAAATTATTATATTATTATTAACTTTAAACAAAAGGAATATGGTTTTCAGTCACTTGAGCAAGGGGATGCAGTTCTTGGCAGGCATCCAGATGGTGCCAATTTCTTTAGATTTCTTATAGCCTATTGTATAATTTCATTGCTATAAAGTACGTGCCTTGAGGCTTATCCCCAACCGGGGTATTTACGCAGGATGCCCTTCCACTTGTCACCCTACAATGTGTCATCTTTTTGCACTTTTCCACTGGGGCATGAACTGGCATGACCTTGGTGACAGTATGTCAGGAAACAACCATGAACATCCATTCATCAGATGACACTCATCTTAATACTAGGGACCATTTATGAAAAACATATGTCCAAAGCCACAACCTTATGTGTTTCACTGTCAAGTCCACTGAACCACTGTCAATAATGTTTTTAACTGTCTGACTCCATATTCAGTGACCACTGACTCTTCTGTGCGCTTTATGAAAGTAATGGAGGAATTAATCTTTTTCTGCAGGTTTTGGTTCTTTAAGTTTGCTGCTTTGGTGGCAGTAACAGCCGGTGCCTTTTACATTCCAGACGAGCCCTTTACCTACAGTAAGAATCATTTTACGATCAGGAATGTTCAAGTCAGTGTTAAAACTGTTATAAATTGTGGTATGTGTTGCAGTGTGGTTTATTGTTGGCTCTGGAGGAGCGTTCTTTTTCATCCTGATTCAGCTCATTCTGCTGGTGGACTTTGCCCACTCCTGGAATGAGGCATGGGTGGGAAACATGGAAGTAGGGAGCTCCAGAGGCTGGTATGCAGGTCAGTGATGGGCCAAAGTAGTTGAAGAAATTTGAGTATTAAGTATTTACTTTTTGACCTTCCTGGTTACTATAATGTACATCCAGCAAACCAATGCACAGGCTAATGCTTACTTACCTTGATATTAGTGTGCATAGTGTAGTGGATTCTGTCATGACCCCTCGCTTGAGAAGGTAATTTAAACATGGGATAATCCCACATCCGCATTGTCCAAAACCACTTCTTAGTTCCTTCTCCTGTTTCCTCCAAAGCCTCTGCAGCAAAAACAGAGAGGCTGTCAGCAGCAGATAAACTGTATTAAACACTGCTGTTGTCCTGTGTATCTCTGCTTGCTTATTTGTTCATTAGTTACAAATGTGTTGACAGACTTTTCAAGAGAAAGAGAACATTCACTTCACTAAAAGGTCCTGCAGTAAAAAATCCATTGTAAACACAACTGCCATGTCTAAATGCTTTAGAACATTCTCCACAGCACAGGGTCATTTTGTACCTTTGTTATATTTTACTTTGTCATGTCATCATTTCAATATACAGTACAGCACTGTCGCATCATCATCGTCATGTCATAATATCTGCTCCTTTCTGTCAGCGTTACTGTCAGTCACCATCTTTAACTACCTCCTGTCTGTGGTGTCCGTGGTCATGTGCTTCGTCTTCTACACCAAACCTGATGAATGCACCATCAACAAGTTCTTCATCAGCTCCAACATGTTGATGTGTATCGTAGCCTCTGTCATTTCAGTGCTGCCTAAAGTTCAGGTACTTAAAGGACTGACAGGATTATATTATTGACCATGCTCTGAAGTAAACAAGTAGACTGCAGAACTGAGTAAATGTCTATGTTTTTCTTGTGCAGAACAGTCAGCCTCGCTCAGGTCTCCTCCAGTCATCTATCATCACTCTCTACACCATGTTCCTGACCTGGTCTGCCATGACCAACGAGCCTGGTGAGAACCATCACAGACAGACACTTTAGACCTTCTTGTAACAGTCTCTAGTGACCAGTGTCCAGCTCTGTTATAATTTGCAATTAATGCAAGTTCCCTAGTGGATCACACCTCACTCAGCACACTTAGACTTTCGAAAAGCTTTGTGTGTACTAACTAAAACACACAAGTGTTTGTAGAAAATGAGGCATAGGGATTTACTCTATGTGAGCACCTGAGGTTACTGTCTTACACAGGTGCAAAAGGACCACAAAGTTTATAATGTCTTCATGTGTAAGTGAAGTGGGGTATTTCCTCTAGAGTCAGCAAAATCCAAAGCAAATTTTTATTTCATGCATTTCATCACATATAAGTTTAGCACATTGGACAGCTACATACACGTTTGCGAATGAAAGACGAGGTGCACAGATGAGCCATCGGAAACATGAAATGTTTAAAAAAGGATAAATGTGTAAAGATACAAAACTTTCTCCTCACATCTGGCTAATATTCCACTGAACTGTAGCTTCAGCAGTTGTTTGCGTGTCTCTGAAATAGGGTTTTCACCTCTGTCCAACGTCCTGAGAACAAATGGCTGTAAAATGTAGCTGTTACGCAAAAAGCAGTATCTTAGTGGATGAGTCCACTAATTTCCCTTTTCCTCTCATGACCCAACGGCCCAATGAACAGACGGCACATGCTATTTTAATTTGCTTATTAGCAATAGCTATTGGGCATCTTAGTAAATCAGGGCCTAAATATTCAAAATTACCCATGATTCTGAGCCCTTTAATAACGCACTAAATATCATAATGAGTTTCTCTATGATATTTAATGCCCCCATGATGTTTAAATATCTACTGCCTTACTCACACTCATGTTTAATTATTCAGTGAACAGAAGCATTTAACAACCACATCAAACAGTTAATGCTCTGACTTATTTCCTGCAAACACAGAGATACAGTCTGGTGTGTAGGGCCTCTCATACCTGTTCTCTCATGACCTATTCATTCAAATTGGATCAAAGGGCACAGTGGCTCAGGAGGCAGGTTAGGGTGTCCAATAACCAGAAGGGGTTTGATTCCTGCTCCCTCCTGTTCATACTGTTGTTGTGTCCTTGGGCAAGACACTTCACCCACCTTGCTGGTGTATAAATATGTGTGGTTGTGGTGGTCAGAGAGACACGCACAGAGAGAGCATTTTGACATTGTCTTGCGTGTAAAGCAGGCTGGGAGAGTGAAATAGACATGTTAATGCCTGGTGTCTCCTATTGACTTCATGTGATTATTCATTTGCTACTGAGCTTTATTTTTTTTGTCTCCACAGACCGCAACTGTAATCCCAGCCTGCTGAGTATCTTCCAGCAGATTGCTGCCCCCACAGTGGCCCCTCTGGAGATGGAGAACCAGACAGCAGTGGTGATCATAGGCACAGAGCAGCCCGTACTTACGTCCCCCTACCTGGAGTGGTGGGACGCACAGAACATTGTGGGCCTCACAATATTTGTCCTTTGCATCCTTTATTCCAGGTAGAACTAGCTCTGTGGAGGATACACATCTATACACATAAAAATACACTCACGGGAACCAGTACTGGGCCTGTTGTTTTCTTCATTGTGACTCAGTTTGTTCTGAAGTTTTGCCTCCTTTGTCCCCAGCATCCGTTCATCCAACACAAGCCAGGTGAACAAGCTGACCATGGCGTCCAAAGACTCGGCCATCCTGGCTGAGAGCGGCAGCAGTCCAGACCTGTCAGAGGAGCTGCCTGTGCCCAGGCGGGTCCAGGACAATGAGCAGGACATGGTTCAGTACAGCTACTCCTTCTTCCACTTTATGCTCTTCCTGGCCTCACTCTACATCATGATGACACTGACCAACTGGTACAGGTCAGTGTGACTCACACAATTTAACAGCTATCTATCTGGAGTAAGAGTGAAACACCCAACAATAAACCCCTGCAAAGAGAAGACTCAGTGTCATCAAGTCTTCTCAAACTCAAGTGGTTTGTTGACATCAGAGGGGTGTAAGGTGCGTGAAATTACTGGGCAATGCTGTAATATACTTCTCTATTGTACAGCTCGAGTCTTTCTGTCTTAATCCGTTGAATGAAGGATCACTCTATTGTTTAAACCGTAATGAGTCACCGCACGTCCTAACATTAGTTCTGCACATTTCCCCAACCATTCACGTACCCCCTTCTGACATGTCTCCATAAAAATTTTTAAAAAGTAATAAAATTGTACTATTGTAATGAAAGTACAATAGCAGTATCTTGGTGGTTGAGTCCATTCACCCGTTTTTCACTTATGAACCAACGGTCATATGCTACACATTAAGCCGTATTCTGTGGTGTTGTGCTGTTAAGTGTAAGTGTGTACTCCATGCTTGTGCTACAGCCCTGAGGCCGACTACACCGTCAGCAGCACATGGCCGGCCGTCTGGGTGAAGATCTCCTCCAGCTGGGTGTGTCTGGCCCTCTACATCTGGACACTGGTGGCCCCCATGATCCTCACCAACCGGGACTTCACCTGATCTCCACCTGGCTCTTTACCTCCAACCTCACTGCCTACACTGTTGTCCTGCTACATCCAAAATAACACACACCATTCATCATTTATTCCAAAGTATTTTTAATGTGTCTAAATATGATAAATGAAGCGCAGAGACTTTTCCTGGTAACTTCTAATGCCTTTTGTCTGTATCACTGCAGCTGCCAAATACACAAGTGAGATTATGTAAAAGAAGTTTTTAAATGCTGTTGCTGATTGTTGAGCTCTTTTGTGAAATGCAGTAGCTTTTATATTTGTGACAACTGTATTAAACCTTTCTTAAATATGTATTTTCAATGCTGGATATGTAAGCTGTGGATTATATTTTTGGTTTGCCTTGTCTTTTATAATGTGGAAAATTACCACAAGGGTTTTATGATGCACACTATTTTATCAAATTTTAATTCATCCATTTAATAAATTCAGACTTAATTCAAACCATTGATTACTGTCCAGAAACAGAATGGGTGATTATTCTCTTGTCCATAGTGAGTCCAGACACTGGGTCTGGGACAAGAGGGACCACTGTTGGGACCATTTGTGGAATACTAATTTGGTGTTTCACGAAGATCCGAGAGAATCCAAAAGAAGAGTGGTCTTGAAGGAGATCAAACGGACATCCGCCTGCCTCAGGGGCTCGAAAGGAGGCCCCGAGAGGCGAGCCTACTTTCACGTCTCCATTCTGCCAAGACACAGGAGGTTCCCCAGGTTTGCCATCGGGGACCGGTGTTTTCAGTTCAACCGTCTCCCATTCAGCTACTCCCTCGCTGCTCGTTAATGTATTTCAGAAGAGCTGAGAGAGAAGAAGGGAGAGTTGGGCTGGAGGGCTTATATAGCCCCTGAGTCTGAGTTATGGCATGGGCACATTTTGCACAGTGAATGCTTTGATCTTTCACAGAGGTGCTGGCATATGCCAGAGAGGTAAACATAAGTGAAGCCCGTAGGTGGTTGGAGCACACATAAAGTAGAAGCTATAAGCTAGTAAATAGGTGTGGACTTAGGACAATAGATCAGACCCTATTTTTAAAGGCTATAGCTCACACCTGGTGTATTACAATGAGCAGAAAGAAGTTAAATGTACAAATGTTACTCCAACAAAAAAAAATATACTGCGCTTCATTAATTCACCACCTCTATTAATGATTTTATTTGGTGCCTGAATGTGTATTTTTTAAATACTTTACAGTTACAGAAACAGGGCTTTTGTGAGTGTTCATCACTAGTTGTTTCATGTCAGTTTCTGCTTTTGAGCCTTGTAGAAAGGTACTGAGTGAGACTCTTGAGTTTGTATAACATGATATATGTGAGGCAATTAGCAGTAACGTCTAATCATCTTCTATAATTGATGCTTTAGAACAGGGGTGGGCAAACTTTTTGACTCAAGGGCCACACTGGGTTTTAAAATTTGACAGACGGTCCGGACCACTAAGCTATTATTATTAAATAACTATTATTACTAGTATTAATTACATTAGAAAACCTGTACCATTTCTTGCACAGTTTCTTGGCAAATAAGACTTATGGCTACTGACTGGACTTCAGTCAATAATCTCTGTCAAATATCTCTGTCCATTCCATATTAAAAACTTGTGTGAATGGGAGTTTTCTGTATGTAGATATGATGGTAGCTTTAGTAAAAGCACAAGGCATTTAAGGAAAATGGCCAAATATGTGCTGTCCTATATTAAATTATAAATACTTTGTAAATGCTTGGCGGGCCGCATTACACAGCTCAAGGGGCCACATGTGGCCTCCGGGCCTTGGTTTGCCCACCACTGCTTTAGAATGTGAGAGTCTAATAACTGTTGTGAACTCCTTCATGAGGCATTTCTATTGTCAAATTTTCATTGTACGATAATTTGTGCTGAAATATGATAATTACGGGTTGTCTGTATGATTATTTGGTTTTGAGTATCTGGCAACACTGGTAGTGGCAGTAGCAGAAAGATTACGAGTGCGAGAGAGTGGTTCTAAGCGCGAAAGCGTCACTTGGAACGCAAGCACGTACTTCTGAACAAGAATTTAGTAGATTATGATTAAACTCAAATTAAAGGAGGAGGAGATCGATGATTGTATGGCCAAAGCTCCATCACTATCCAGTCAGACTGATCACAGAAAAAGGACCAACGTTCTACAAGACATTGCAGGTTGGCTGCCCAGTTGAAGAAACAAAAGTTTGGCAGGGGCAGCCCCCCATTAGATTTGGATTTTTGAAGATTGAGTTTGTTTTTACTGTCAGCAATTTAATGCCTATAATCTTACTTTGGTCCTGAAGTAAAATATAAAAAAAGAACCAAATACAGAATATATGGCCCAGGCCATAACACTATTGACACCATTACATACTGATCCAGTGATATATAAAAGAATGTGTAACAACATGGTTTTTGGTTTTGGATTTTCTGGTAAAAGTCACATAAGTGTTGCTTTAAATCTTTTCTGATCATGAGAATTCAGTTTTGTTTTTGTTTTTTTACCTGGAGGATGACCTATGTTTTCACATTATAGTTTCCAACATTGTAATCTTTCAAGAATCTGCTTACTTAAGTGGTGACATGCAGTCAGTAATGTGACCCTTTTGGAACTTTAATTAATAATTTTCTTTTTGGGAACAAAGCACATTATTGTCTTTTTTGTATATTTGTCTTTTAGATAAGTCTTTTGTGACACAAGACCAGAGGAAAAAAGGTCTTTCTAGATTATTTAAAATATAATTGACCTCAAGCCTCAAAAGAAAACTTTAAAAAATATCACTCAAAAGTCATGTCCTTAAAGTGGAACTGACCAGTGGCCAGAGGTAGCATTCTTGAACATGTGCCATTGATTCCACCCCAGGTCAGAAAATAACTTGTAACATGCTTTTTCTAAAACAGCTTTATACTTTGACAACACACTGTTTTATACCAAGCATTCATGCAAAAAGAACTCTTAGACCTGAGGACGTCCATTTCATGATCCGGGTGTTGTACTGTAGATGAAACAACCCACCAAACACTACTTCAAGCATCATGTCTGGTGTGGATCAGAGCATGGTTCTTCAGCAGACAGGCCTGATGATGAGACTATGATCAGCAGAGTGTTCAGGAGTCTGGAGTACTCTGTCTGAGGGTGAACTCCCGCTCCTCGGGCTGGCTCTGGGCACTGTGCTCCACTCGGCAGCGGTAGCAGCAGCTCCACTCATCCTGGCTGGGTGTGAGTTTGAGGAAGCTGTACATGGAGTAGAGTCCGTTGATGTTGAGGCTCGGGGGGGTGTTAAACATAGAGCCACTGTCCACCGGCACTCCGTCCTTTGTCGAAGTGACCGTTACGTGTTTGGGACAGAAGTCTCTGATGCATAGATGCAGCGTACACTCAGTGTTTGGCACAGGGCACAGCGGCTCACAGTCGATGAACATCACATTCGGAGGAGTACCTGTTTCCACACCACAAACAAACACAGAGAGTTGGAGTGGTCACTGTATCCACTCCAAAATTACATTTTTATGACAATTCTTATCATGCTGAGAGCCAGCATTTCATTTTTTTTAATTTGGTGTTTTAGCTCATTCTGCGGTACCACTTACCCTTTTAGAAAAAAAAGAAAAGTAGTGCTTCTAAACTGCCTTGTTTGGTGCCTCAAGAACTTTTCTGTCTTTTCAAAATATCCATCAGCACAAAACGAACAATCATGACATTCATAAGTCAATGATCATGTATATTTTGACTCAATTTTCTTAGCAGTCGGTCCCGGGGCTGATAAGTTCTCTGCAGTGACTTTAAAAAAAAAAAAAAATTTCACAGCACAAAAATACTTGGTCTGTTTCGACTAAAAAGCCTCAGAAGGAGAAGCACTGATGAGTAAAAACATGCCTACCTGTGGATATAACCAACCCATTTGTTATTTAGTCCTAATACTGCCTTTACAGGTGAACGAGCTTTCTCTAAGCTACTGCTCACACTGATTCGATTTTGACAGAAAACATGCAGTTTTATAAATAGGCTAAGAATGTTTTGTTTATGATTAGTCTTAAAATGTATTTCTAGCACACTGCTCTAAAGTGATCATGAGTTTCAAGTTTGTGCTGTTCTCTGTAAACAATGATCGACCCATGATCCACCTGCACAGTTAAACTACATATATACATATTCAATAAGGAACTATAGTAATGGAAAACTGTCTCCATTACATTGAGTGAATGAGTAATTAAAATTCCAAATCAGCCTCAGTCACATTGGGATCAATTCTGTCCCTTTACAGAAGTTATGTGACCTCAGCTGGCCTTACCCTGAGTGTTGATGTGGT